>OY728158.1:163549858-164776643 GCA_963277665.1 Viscum album | reverse complement strand
AGCCAGGACGGGCCGACCCGCCATCCCACCGGGCTTGACGAGCTGAGCTAGTTTTTCTTAATTGTAAATAACTTATTGGTCGTGCGTCTGATCGATGCGCCATCTACAGAACCGGGACCCTTGCGATGAGGCAGTCCTTTTTCGATACTATAAGTGGGTTTTTGAAAAATTTGAAAAATGGCCGGGTTTGGAATGATCATAATTCCAACCGGGCCCCTGGATCGTAAAAGCCAATAACTCTCAGATCGGGTGTCTGATTGAAACAACATCTATCACATTGGGTTCTTTTTGATGAGACAGATCTTTGGGATACATCAAATCTGGGATTCGTGATAGTTGATGTATCGAACCCTTTGCCCGAGGAGCAGACCCTCCCGAAATCGAGCGTGTTGTGTGTGGGAACCCTAGAGCTGGCTGCGATAGCGATGACTACTATACTGGAATCCTCCATGGGTTTGAAAATGATGACTATTGTACTGGAATCCTCCGTGGGTTTGAAAACGATGACTACTTTTCATTATCCTGTGTGGGTCCGACAGTTTGACCTCTGTACTTGTATCCTGTGTGGGTCCGACAGAGTAGCTGGTCCTGTATCCTGTGTGGGTCTGACAGCTTAGATGGTCTTATATCCTATGGGGGTCTGATAGCTTAGATGAATCAGTGACTACATCTGATCATCTCTATCGCTACACGAAATATGTATACCTATGTGATCTAAGTCTTGAATTTCAATCATTATCATAATTGTGGTTGACCTTACTTCCTTTGTGGAATGGGTTGTGCTTGGGCTCAAGATTTAGAGCCGAACTATGGTTGAATATTAATGTATATATATGGGAATATACCTACATAGGGTTGGTTGATACTTTATCATTGTATCTCTCTTCTGTGGTTTATCCATCATGGATTCTGGGAGACATTCGGGGGTCTCGGGGTCCCTACTGAGTATCTTATACTCACCCCTGCATGAGCTATGACCGCACAACGTTGTGTTGGATGCAGAGGACATAGAACACAGATCGAGGTAGCAACTTGTAGAGCTGGACTGTTCCTGGAGGTGGACCACTAGGCGAGACGTACACGAAGAAGACGGACGGAACTGAGGTACTGAGGAGGCCATATGTACCCACCATTCAAGTGGGATTCCCAGAGGATGACTCAATGGTTTCTGTTTTACTTTAATGCAGTTGTACAATATTTTCAGTTGTATTGTACTTTACAGTTGGGTTTGTATACTGGCCCATTTACTTTTCACCACTTACTTTTGTATTCAGTTTTACATAGTGTTTACTTCCTGTTGTGTACTCTGTTGCATTTTTTTACTTTTATAAAGGAAATTCCTTCCCAACATAGGTATTTACGCCTTTGGTGCTAGTCTCTATCCCCTGGCCTATGGAAGGATGGCTTGGGGTAGTCACGGAACTGGCCCCGAGGATGGGTCGTGACAGTTCAACTATAAATTCCTCTCATCCTTGTGAATTCTAAAGGGTAAAATTTGGTAAACCGTAATCCAGGTGGTTTTCAAATTTGGGGAGTGATATGGGACATAAATGTCATGCGGGAATACGAATACTAGAAAGGACTCTTTTAAGGAAAAATTGGCCTTTGGTTGACAGTGGTTTTGTAGACAACATATGTAGAACCACGAATTAATGATGTCCACAGTGAAATAAAGGTGTTTGTAGGACACTATCTTTCCATATCTAATGTCAATAAAAGATTATGGGGATTGGGACCTTTCTAGGCATGGAATTTGGATTACAAAAGGGGGTACACCTAAACATTAAAGGGGGAATTTATTTGGATGAAATTTTTGAGAAAACCGGAAATAAGTGGGAGATTTTGTTTTTTGTACATGGTTAAACTTTTTGCATATGGATGGGAAATATCTATTTTTTAGAAGTATTGAGACACCAGAGGAGAATCAACCAGGGATGTTCTGATATATCGGGGATGTGGGTAAAAAAATTAAAGTTATCCATGCCATTGAGGGTTATTGAATTAGGAGGGATGTCATTGGGCTTGGGAGATGTTTGGTGTACTATGGTAGTGAGGACTCTCCTGAGGATGAATTTTCCTTTGATTGGATATTTTTTTAGGGAAAATATGCAAAGAAACTAGGGCATGATGTTCATATTCAAACAAAGGTGTCCATAGGACACTTCCCTTCCATCTCCAATAGCCATGGAGGGTTATGGGGATTCAAGATTACTCAAAGCATAGATTTTGATGTGTAAAAGGAGTGCATGACGATGCGTTTGAAATGTCTGGGCTTTGATTCTACAATGGGATCAAGTAATCCCCTACATAGATATGGCTTATACATCGGGTGGGGAATCTGTCCTGTCTTTGGAGTAACCTGTAGTTTAACATCGTAAGGATGAGACACATGGTTACATATAGGGAAGGGAACCATAACATGCCTTTTAGGGTTGTGATTCTAGGACCAAAATACTGGAATAATATTCCATGACATCATGGAGGATCTCATGGTGTGGTCTCTAAGATCACATGAGATATGCTCGGTGTGATATACAATGGATTACAAGGACTTCGAGTCACCAATTAAAAATTGCATACTTAATGGTAGGGGTCATTTTAATCTTAGAAAAATGTTGTGCTATTTAATTTCACACAACAAGGATAAATTTCACACAATTTATCATCATCTGGGGTGGATGTAGAGTAATCCCATCATGAAGGAAGTAAAATATGATTTCCCTTAAGCAGACTAGTAAATAAGACTTGTCTAGGGATTCTTTACTACGATTCAATTCGTGCGTAGAGAAGGGGACATTTCAATAATTTCTATGACCGAGTCCAGATTATAGGATTCGAGTCTACCATAAATTTGTCATGGGGAAACCAGGTTATGCCATATTCTCAATGAACATTCCTTGTAGAGTTCAAGCTCATACATAGGAAGGAAAGACATTTAGTTCATGGAGGACAAGACAGATAAGAATCTAATCATTTCCATTAGGAGGTGTAGTTTGAAGTCATGAAACATGGACACTTTTGGACTTATAGTTTAGCATCGTGTGTTAAGGATGTTGGCAGCACAATTTACCATCTTGTTCCATAAACAACTTTTCAAAAAGACCATAGATTACTTTGAGTTAATTGTGTTTGGGAAATTATGGTATTCTTTAGACATGAGCGATGAGAGAAGGTGTAAACTATAGACTCGGGGGGTGCTGGGATCAGGTGGAATGACATGGGGAATAGAATCTATTAGGCATGATGAGGTAGGGTAAGAATATCTCTAGGAATAATTTTTCATTGATTAATGGCCGTTATGTAGGCAACATATGCGGAGCCACTGGGGCATGATATTCATATTAAAAAAATGGTGTCTGTAGGACACTTGCCTTTTATCTCAAATGTCCATGAATTTTTATGGGGTACCATTCTTTCCCAGAGTATGGAGTATAACAAATAAGTAAGATGTATCTGGAAACATAATAAATTTCAAGACCGTGATTAACCATGAACTACTAAATCATCTACATAGATCAGACTCATATGTAGGGGTACAGATGATCTTTTGACACATTCAAAGTGTCATAATTCAGACTTGTAATTTACATAATCTCATTGAATTTGTTGTCTTGGGAATTGGGGGCATGTTTGGGATCTCATAACACCAACAATCAGGCTGCACATGATTCATGAGGAACTTTGCAGTTTAATGTCGTCCAGTTAGGACCTTATATGGATTCCCCTATTCAAGTCTGGCCTATACATAGAGGAAGGGGTATTTTTTTGTTTAAAATGGTGGTTGGACTAAGATGGAAGTTCTGGACATCACTACATATCCTTCATGGTCAGGAATCAACCCATATATAGTTCTGGAAATAAATTCTTTGAAAAGGTTTGGATCGTATGTATGGAAAATGGGAATTTTTATTCTTGATGGTTGGGCCAAGATTTATAGTCAAGGTATCACTACGTATCTTGCAAGGGTAGAAATTAAGACACACATAGTTCTATAAATATCCTACTTAAAAGGTCTGGTCTATTAACAGGGAGGAGAAATGCATTTTGAATGATAGTTGAACTGTGATATGAGATCCGGGCATCAATACATATTCCACTGAGATATGAATCAAACCATACATATTCTTTCAGTTTATATGTAGTTTAATGTCATACGGTAAGGATAAAGGTAAAACAATGTGAATTATAACCATATTTTGGTTAGGACCAATACGTTTGATCTAGGAATCACTACATATCATACTGAGATATGGATCTGGACATACGTAGTTATGTAAATTCTCTCCTTATATAGGTCCAGTCTATACACAAGGATGGGGGAATTTTTATCTAGTGTTGAGGGATGGGCTAGGATAGATGGTCCCAGTGTCACTATGTATCCTACATGGGCATATTTATAAAAGTTCCATACAGAGGTCTAGTCCATGTGTAGGGAAACAAGTGGGAGTTTTTTTCTTTGATTGGTGGTGGGGAAAATATGTTAAATTTTTTCATCACTATGTATCATGTAAGGGAAGGAATGAAGCCTTATGAATTTCTATAAACAATATGATCCCTTTATCAATCAGACTCATGCATAGGGGTAGGGGAATTTTAGTTTCATCCTCTATGGGTGTCAGGTCTATCACATTCCTCTATGATTTTTTATATTCAAAGGAACCCTTAACACCAATCCTAAGATCACATGAGTTATACTCAATGTGAGAAACAAGGAGCGACAAGGATTTCCCTCCTAGAATGGGGTGATATAGGATATAACTAGGGCCAACTATATCATGTGATGACTGGGACAAGATTGAGGGTTGAGGTATCACTACGTATCCCAATGATGAATGGGAATCAAGCCACACATAGTTCTATAATTCCTTTCCGGTCTTGGTATGACCTACGCACAGAAAGGGGAGCGTATTGTTATATTTTCCCTGCATGAATTTGACTTATATGTGGAATATTTTTAGTTAGAACACAATATATGCCAAGAAGTTTAACGTCTTGTGGTTGGGATGAAGATGTTATTATTCTGTTTTATGTCCTGCAGCTAGGACATTTTTGGCCTGGCAGTTTAACATCATGTGGTAAGGACGAAGGTGATTCTAGGTATATTTACATCCCGTAGCATGGACATTTTATTCCTTGTATTTTAATGTCATGTGGTAATTAAGAAGTTGTTTCTATGCAGTTTTTCATCTTTCAGGTAGGTTGTTTTTTGCCTTTCAATTTAATTTTATATGGTAAGGATGAAGGTGTTTCTATGCAGTTTTACATACTGTAACGTCCCGGTTCTAGAAGCCACCCAAAGGCACCCCATACCCGGTTGGTCACATGGCCTCAAGCATATTTCCGTGAATGCCAGAGGCTACTAACTAGCAGCAAGGGCATTGGTTGTGATAGTGGGGGAACTATGCCCTCATTGGAAGAGTGCACATCGGAAGAGACAAAAATAAACAATAGCAGAAGCAGTAAACAATCCATACACAAGTGAACAACGGATGAATAATATGATAAACAGAAGGAGCACACACACACACACACAAAGACATATATATATGATGCAAGATACATATGTCAAGTAAATCATCCAAACAAGTCATAATTCTGGAAATACAAAGATTACTAAAAATAGGTACAATAGAAAGATAAACAGCTCCTCAACATCGCAATCCTATGATTAGTCCCATGCTCTCCATCTCCACAACAAGTAAAGTACATGAAGTCAAAGGCTGCTTTCCCTTGTATATACCTGCAACAATATAGTCTATTTTAGCCTAAAAGCATGACCCAAACAAGGTGTGAGACTAAATTCCAATAGGCAACCACCCAAAGATCTATGCCTAACAGTCAGTGAATATATGGTAGGTAAAAGTACAGAAAATAGTAAACAGGAACATGATAAACAATAGAAAATCCTCAATTCCAATGTCAACCAATAGCTAATAAGAATATAAGCACAACATGTAACCCTCTCGGATGTACTCACAGTCATCCCCTCTGGTCCAAACTAACAAGTACCAACAACCCTTTTGGAAGTGCACTTAGCCTAACCCCTCTGGTTTGGTCATATATAATTATAATGACTCAATGAGGAAGCACAAACACTCAACTCCCCTTATAGTTAGGGAAGTTAGGAACTCTCTTAGGAAACTAACACAGTAAATAACCCTTATAGCCCCAAGGTCAATGACTCTCTGAGGAAGCACACTCAGTCAATTCCCCTTATACCCCAGGTCATTCATAGACTCTCTAAGGAAGCTCACACAGTCAATCACTCTTATAGACTATAGTAATCTGGTGATTCAAACATAGAAAACAGAGACTCTCTGAGGAAGATCACACGGTCTATCCCCGTATAGTCTAAATTAGTCAAGGAATCTCTAAGTAATCTCTCAAAGTCTATACCCTTTTAGACCAAAGTAATCCTAGGCTCTCTAAGGATGCTCACTCAGTCAACCCCCGAATAGCCTGAAGCTCCAAGAATCTCTGAGGAATCTCCCTCCGTCTATCCCATTATAGTCTACTACACCCGGTTCATACAACCCTATGTAGTATAAAGAAATAGCAATACAATATGGCCAAGGTAGAAATATATAACTACTTGGATAAATAGTTCAACAGTATATCAATCATGTCAGAAAAAAATTACTCCATACTAAAAAATAGGCATGGAAACAGACAAAGCAGCCAAGGAAAAACAGGGCCGAACGGTCATAAACCGAACATGCGAGGGAAGAACCTCCAAATAATAGCATTTCAACCATATTCATATTCAAACATCCTCTATACAGTCATACTAGCATGGCAGGAATATAAGAAAGGTAAAATGGTAAACAAGCAATACACCATTCAAGGATATTGGGGGAATTTGCATATAATATTCAAGGAATTTCAACAAAAAGGCACAAACCACCTACCTTGATGTTAGGAGATCAGTATACTTGAACCTCGAAGCTTGATTCACCATGGAACTCCATAGATCTAAGAAAACATCCAAAATGTTCAACCCATGATAACATGGAACATATGTGGAATTGGAAAATGAAGATATAGGAGAAGGAAGAGCTTACCACTATGGTTCCAACGTAATCGACGACGGTCTATTCGGAGAAAATATTGAGGCTCGAGGGCCCGTCAAAGATCTGCGGTCGTACTGACTCTCTCTAATGAAGAACACCTAGAAGAAGATGGTTCTGTCTGTTAGAGACGACCCCAGTACATTTAATGAAAAAAACAAAATACACAGTGTGTACTTTTGGAGTACATGGCGTGTACTCTCCTTTTCCATACTCTACTATAGGTGGCCTCCAAACACCCTTACACAACCATATGTATGGACCCTACACGGCCAGCACACAGCCTTCAGCGGCAAGGATGTACATGGCATGTACTTCAAAAATTTCCCAAAACTCCTCTATTCGCAAAAACTCCAGAAAAATGAAAAAAAAAATACTAGAAAAGAAGGTCCGAGTTCATACAAACTTCACCCTTTAAAGAAAATCATCCCCGAATTTCCCTAATTTGGCATAGAAGAAGAAACCCTGAATAGCTCCGGCCACTGTGCTCGTACATCAGCCTCCCTCTCCCAAATCTCATCCTATTCCCGACCGTGTTTCCATAACACCCATACCCAAGGAACAGACCAACCATGAAGAACATTTATACTATGATTGAAAATCCAGATAGGATTATCCTCAAACAACACATCCACTTCGAGCTCAACCTATTCAGGTTGAAAGATATGGGACAGGTCTGAAAAGTAACGTCAAAGCTGAGAAATGTGGAAGACGTCGTGCATAGCCTGGTACCTCTGAGGTAACTACAACTGATAGGCAACCTGCCCAACTCTCTCCAACACCTCAAATGACCTGATGTACCTTTGTGATAGCATATCATGTCTTCTAATCCTCATATGCCCCAACCTCTGTGTGACATGAAAGAAAACCTGATCCCTAACCTTGAACTCTAGAGATCGTCTGCGCTAATCAGTATAAGTCTTCTGCCGAGACTGTGCAGTAGACATCCTCTTCTAAATCAGCACTATATTCTCTATGGTCTACTGAACAAGAAGAGTTCCCAACAAATATGCCTGTCCTGCCTCCATCCAACATAAGGGTGATCGGAATGGCCTACCGTAAAAAGCCTCATAAGGTGTCATCTAAATAGTTGCTTGAAAACTATTATTGAAGGAAAACTCCACAAGAGGTATATGATTCTCCCCAAAACCTCCAAACTCTAGAATGCAATCTCGGAGCATATCCTCAAGCACCTGAATCATTTGCTCGGACTAGCCATCTACCTAGGGATGGTATGTTGTACTCAAAAGTTCCCATGTACCCAAAGCCATCTGAATCCCCTGCCAGAACCGATAAGTAAAACACACATCTCTGTTTCAAAAAATGGAGTGTAAAACTCTATGTAGACATACAATATATCGATTGTAAAACTATCCCACCTCATCAAAACTAAAGTTCTCCTTGATCGGAAAGAAGTGAGAAACCTTCTTAAGCCTGTCGATGACAACCCATACAACATCATTCCCTCGAGGGGACCTCAGAAAACCGGTCACAAAGTCCATCGCGACATCGTTCCACTTCTACTCCAGAATGGGTAACTGCTGCAAAAGGCCTGCTGGTCGCTGATGCTTCACTTTCACCTGCTGACAAGTGGAACACCTCATGATAAAACTAGCAACATCTCTCTTCATACGTGGCCACCAATACTGGCGGTGTAGATCATGATACATCTTGGTGACACCAGGATGAACTGGACAAACTAAGGAATGAAAATCCCACATCATCTCCTCGCGTATGTCTATTGGAACCCATACGCATCCCTAGAAATGAAAGATCTAAGCCTCTCCTAATATCCATCCAGGAAGAGGGGCCTCTCCTAACAGACTCTCCCGCGGGACTAGGCCTTCTGGGTCTGATAGCTACCTCATCCGTACCTGATCAAGATGAGTAGAGGTAACAGCTACAGAAGATAGAAAACCCTGTCCCTATCTATCTTGCACCTCCAAATGCATCTCAGAGAATAGATACATAAGATACCACTCACTGCTGGCCTCCTGAAATTTTTGTATTTGATTTCTCCTGCTCAACACGTCATCCACTACGTTGCCTTTCCCAGGTGTATAGGCAAGCTCAAAGTCAAAGGACTGAAGATACTTGACCCACCTGTGTTGTCTCAAATTCAGATCACGCTCAGTGAAGATGTACTTGAGGCTTTTTTGGTCTGTGAAAACAAAAAAAAAATCTCTCCCAGAAGATAATGTCTCTAACAGCATAAGTCATGAACAATAGATAACCACCCCAAATCGTGTGTTGGGTAAATTCTCTCATGTGGTTTCAACTTCATGGACCCGTACACAACGACTCCATCTCGCTGCATCAGTAATGCTTTCAGTCTGATATCTGAAGCATCATAGTAAATAGTATAGCTCTTTCTCAGCTCTAGAATGACTAGTATCAATGCTCACATCAACCTCTCCTTCAACTCTTGAAAGGATGACTCACAAGAATCTGACTACAAGAACATCACACCCTTCTTAGTCAGACCGGTCAGCAGTGCTGCTATGCATGAAAAGCCCTATATGAAGCATCTATAGTGTCCAGTGAGCCCTAGGAAACTCCATACCTTAAAGACGTTCCTCAGATGCCCCTATAAAAATACTTCCCTCACTTTCTCTAGGTCGATTAATACTACTTTATCTGAGATAACATGACCCCAGAAGTGAATCTGAACCATCCAAAAGTTCCATTTCAAGATCTTAGCATATAGATGATGATTTCTCAGGGAACTCATAACGATCTCAAGATTGGTTTCATGGTCGTGTCAAGTGTGAGAGTATAATAACATATCATCCACGAAAACCACCATGAAGGAATCCATGTATGGATGGAACCCTCGGTCCATCAGTGCCATGAAAAATGTAGGCGAATTCGTGAGATCAAACAACATAACCATATACTCGTATAGACAATACCTACTCCTAAAAGATGTGAGATGTATGTTAGATGGTCTAACACGCAATTGATGGTAACCGGACCTCAAGTCAATCTTTGAGAACACCCGGGATCCTCGAAGCTGATCAAAGAGATCATCAATCCAAGGAAAGGGATATCGGTTCTTGATTGTCAACTAGTTTAGCTTGCGATAATCCATAGAAAGCCTAAGGGTGTCGTCTGCTTTCTTCGCAAATATGAAAGGAGAACCCCAAGGAGAATTACTAGGTCGGATGAAACCCTTGGATTGAAACTCCTCCAACTTCATCTCAATCTCCTCTAACTCAGGTGTATCCATCCTATAAGGAGGAATGGACACTGGTGCTGCTCATGGCATTAGTTCAATAGAAGAGTCTACCACATACTCTAGAGGAAAAACTGAAAATTCCTCTGGAAATTCATCCATGAAACGATCCACCACTGGTGGAATGTCTAACTATGAAGTCCCTGGGTCATCAAGATAGAGACTAGAAATCTAGGCTGTAACTCCTCCTAGCCCATGATGCTTGTGTTCTTCTCGACCCGCCTGGACATCCCACTCACCCCAATGAAGAAAAGATCCACCCTCTGGTGATATGAAACTCAACCTGCGTCTATAACAATCGATGACTACCTTGAAGGTGACTAACCAGTTCATTCCAAGAATGAAAGCATTGCTCGTCATCTATAGGACATAGAGGTCCCATAAGAAGTGATACCCCACAACCTCAAGAGGGAACTCTCTACAGTGACGTACATTAACCGCCCTAGTCCCCAACAGTGTGTCTAGTGTCAAGATATCAGTAGAAGAAAAGATTAAGAGGCCAAGTATTTACACAATAGAAATAGATACAAAGCTATGGGAAGCCCTTGTTTAGAAAAGAGCAGAAGATAAAACTGAGGCTACTAAGATCGTACCTCGAACGGTGGAAGGTATGGGATCCTGCTCCTACTGGGTCTACTCCATTACAAAAGTCTAGCCTGCTCTATGTCCTTGTGACCCTGCCTGACCACTCTGAGCGGATCCACCCTACTGTCGCTGATAGATCGGCGACTAACAACCACAACCACAACTTCCACCTCGACCTGAACAGCCGCAATAACTCCAATTCCCAGACTGGTGAGAAACTAGTGTTGATGCTCCTGAATGAGGAGTCATAGAAGAACCTCTATCTCCAGATGCTAGATGGAAAAACTAATAGAAGCTCTGGATATGGCCCATCCCTCCACAAGGTCGGAACTCCATCGGGTATCTCGGGAAATGTGGCCCCATATTCCCACTCCTCCCATACTGGTAGCAAACTACGTGGCTACTAGAAGGCATATCCCGCTAACTCTGATCTCCTAGAGAAAGCTCCCTGCGGCGCTTCTTGCTACCAGCAGGAGGAATACTAACTTTGGATGTCAAACTTCCCTCACTCACTGTTCCTAAATCCCTCAGATTTCACTCTGTGATCAGCCCTTGGTTGACGATAGAGGATATCAAGGTCAACCTAAAGATGTTCACCTGGGAACGAATCTCCTGCCTGATACCATCCTCAAACTTCTTAGCCAGGAAAAACACATCACTTGTCAGGATAGGTGTGAAACACTGCTACTCTATGAAACGAGAGGAATAATCCATCACTAAAAGATTACCCTGCTCTAAGCTCATGAACTCCCAGGCTCGGTCATCCCACAAGGTCTCTGAGTACAAGTAATAGTAGAAGATAGGCTGAAACTCCTCCCAAGCCATATTATGGTGGCATCCATCCTAAGAGATGACATCCCACCACCTCTTTGTCGAGTCTCAGAGCATGTAGGTCGCGAGCTTCGCCTCCTCTCTAGTGGATCCTCGAGATGCTCGAAGATCGTCAGCGAGGCTTTGAACCACTACTCAACATCTCGAGGCCCTCCTTCCCCCGAGAAGGTGGGATGCTACTATTGTTGGAAAACCCCAGTCAAATTAGCCATAGACGGGGCATGAGGCTGCAATCCTTGAAAGGTCTGCATCATCCTCAGAAAACCCTCCCTAAACTGTGCATCTGCACCTATAAATGGTATAACCACTGGTGCCAAGGCTGGTACAATAGGAGGATCTATAGGAAGTCCTTGATCAGCCTTATCGGGCATCTGATCACTACCCTGCAACTGGCGGTCAACCAGAGGACATCTCGGTGGCATTACTCTGCAAGGTCAAATACACACCTTAGATTCAAGATTATCAGAAACTGAAAACTAGAATGACAACAAGGGAACAGAAGAAAGAAAGCATTCATGTTTTAAAAAACATGACTACACAGTATGTTCCCTTAAGTCATTCACATGGGCATGTACTCCGGCCTAAACTGGTCAGGTAACACCCTAAATACACGACGTGTTTTTCAAACACACGACATGTACTTGAATCCTCTTCTCTACCTGAGTCCTTCTACACGGTCTAGCCACATGGCTCTCTTAAGAAAAAACTACACGGTATGTTCAAGATGGACACGACGTGTAGTTCGACAAGCATCACTGGTCCGTGTTGTTAGCTACACGGCTGACACCAAATGACAAGTTCTAGGAGGACACGACATGTATGAGAAGAGGTAACACCGACCCATGTTGTTCGTGACACGGCCTGGTACCCAGGTCATACTACACAACGTGTATAATTCAGACACGACATATATGTGAAAAGATAACATGACCCATGTTGTTCGGGACACAGTCGGGGTACCTATTTCATACTACATGGCATGCTAAATTAGTACACAACGTGTTCCTATAAGAATTTCCCCATCCCGTGACTCTTCCTACACGGTCTATGACATGGTTTAGGGACTACACGACGTGTACATAAGTACATGGTGTGTACTTTTGAAAAACTGTTTCTTCCCGAATAGAAGAACACATGGAATGTAGTCAAAACTACCCGACATGTATTCTAGGGTTTTCTAGACAATAAGACTAAGAAACCACTCCGGAGCCCAGAAAAACACTGAAATGAATGAAAAAGGTGCCAAATTTCGACTCATGAGGGCCCACACTCCCCGTGAATCAATGTTTGGAATCTTATACCAGTTATAACAAGGAAAACAAGCAATGATCCCCCAAATTCCGATCCATGAGGGCCCATAACACCTAAAGAACCAAAGTTTGGCGTCTATCTAAGAAAATCACGATAAAAACAAATTCCTTATCAAATAGTAGGGATTCAATCAAAGAATCTTTTACAACAACATGCATAATCTACACAATGTCTATCACAAAAGCATGAAATCACTAATGCATTCTAGATAGCATGGTAAGAATGTATGGCATGCATTTTCTAACAAGTGCCTATAGGATTCATGAGATGGTATACCCTCATCTCATTGGGTTGCGATAGAAATAGAACTGTAATAACAGCAACTGTAACAACACAAATCATGTGAATCACCCAACAGTGAAATCAAATCAACTATAAAATTGTAAACTAGTAAAATTTCAATAAATGAGGTAGTATAGAATTTCCCTATACATGGGTTAGCTAATCCCATGAAAATCTTATTACCATGTAACTATTCCATCTTATCCCTAGCTATAGGCTCCAAATAGTAAGTCAAGAGAAAATAATACCCTTTGATACCGCATTGTAACGTCCCGATTCTGGAAGCCACCCAGAGGCGCCCCATACCTGGTTGGTCACATGGCCTTAAGTGCATTTCCCCGAATGCCAGAGGCTACTGACTAGCATCGAGGGACTTGGGTGTGATAGTGGGGAAACTATACCCTCATTGTCAGAGTACATAGCAGAAGAGAAAAAAATAAACAATAGTAGAAGTAGTAAACAATCCATACTCAAGTGAAAAGCGGAAGACTAAATATGATAAACAGTAGGAGAACACACACACACACACACACACACATATATATATGATGAATGATACGTATGTTAAGGAAAACCACCAAACAATTCACAATGCTGGAAGTACAAAAAGTACAAAAAACAGGTACAATTTAAAGATAAACAGCTCCTCAACATTGCAATCCTAAGATTGGTCCCTTTCTCTCCAGATCCATAGCAAGTCAAGTAGTTTAAGTCGAAGGGTGCTTTCCCTTGTCTATACCTGCAAAAATGTAGTCAGTTTGGGCCCAAAAGCATGACCCAAACAGGGTGTGAGACTAAATCCCAATAGGCGACCACCTGAAGATCTGTGCCTAACAGTCAGTGAATATATGTCAGGTAAAAGTATAGAAAACAGTAAACAGAAACATGCTAAACATTAGACAATCCACAATTACAAATTCAAACAATAACTAACAAGCAGCAAAGCACAATAGGTAACCCTCTGGGAAGTACTCATAGCCATCCCCTCTGGTCCTACCTAAAACGTAACAACAACCCTCTGGGCAGTGCACTCTGCCTAACCCCTCAGGTTGGGTCATACAGAATTATAAAGACCCTCTGAGGAAGAACACGTAGTCATATCCCCTTATAGTCTAGGGTAGTCAGAAACTCTCCAAGGAATCTTGCACAGTCAATTCCCCTTATAGACCCAAGGTCAAGGACTCTCTAAGGATGCACACTCAGTCAATTCCCCTTATATCCCAATTCATTCATAGACCCTCTGAGGAAGATCACATAGTCAATCCCTCCTATAGCCTATGGTAATCAGGTTATTCAAACAAACAAAATAGAGACTCTCTAAGTAATCTCACACTGTCTATCCTCGTATAGTCTAAATCAGTCAAGGACTCTCTGAGGAAGCTCTCACGTTCTATCCCCTTTTAGCAGAAAGTATTCCTAGGATCTCTGAGGATTCTCACTCGGTCAACCCCAGTATTGCATACAGCTCCAAGACTCTATGAGGAAGCTCATTTAGTCTATCCGCTTATAGTCTACTACACCTAGTTCTCACGTCCCTGTGCAGGGTAAGGGAGTAGAAATACAATATGGCCAAGGTAGACATACAAAACTACTTGGCTAAATAGCTCTACATCATATCAAGCATGTCAGAAAAACATTTCTCCATCCTAAACAATAGGCATGGAAATAGACAAAGTAGCCAAGGAAAAACAGTACCAAATGATCATAAATAGAATGTGCGTGGGTAGAACCTCGAAATCATGGTAGATCAACCATATTAATATTCAAACACCTCTATATAGGCATACTAGCATGGTAGACATACAATAAGGGTAAATCAATAGACATACAATTCCCAGTTCAAGGGTATTGGTGGAATTTGCACATAATATTCAAGGAAATTCAACAGAAAGGCACAAACCACCTACCTTGATGTTGGGAGATCAATATAATTGAACCTCAAAGCTTTATTCTCCTTATAATATCATAGATCTATGAAAATTTCCAAAAATTTCAACCCAAAATAACATTCAAAAGATGATGAATTGGAAAATGAAGCTCTAGGATAAGGAAGAGCATACCACTGCGGTTCCAACGCAATCGACGTCGGTCGATTTGGAGAACGGATGGAGGCTTGGGGGATTGTCGAAGATATGTGGTCATACTGACTCTCTTGGATGAATAAAACCTAGAAAAATATAGTTCTGTCCGTTAGACTTGACCCTGATGCATTTAATGAAAAAAATATAAGGCGTGTACTTTTGGAGTACGCGGTGTGTACTCGCCTTTTCTCCACTCCTCTTTAAGAGGCATCTAAACACCCTTACATGGCCATGTGTGTGGCCCCTTCATGGCCGACACATGACCATCAGCAGTAAGGAAGTACACAACGTTTACTTATAAAGTACACAACGTATACTTCCAAAATTTCTGGAAACTCCTCTTTTCTCAAAAAATCCAAAAAAAAGAAAAAACATACCTGAAAAGAAGGTCTGGTTTCTTACGCATTCTACATCTTGGATGTATGTGTCTCTATTTTGCAATGTATTTATTCTCAGACCTTTCATTAGTGGGAGCTGTGATGAGCTGTCCATCCACTAATATAAAGGCATATGATCCATTAAAGTAGACTGTATTTATGAAATATGGTACCTATTATTTGGCTCTAGATTTGGGGGTTTCCTCTTGAGTATCATCATGGTTTTGAGTATCACCACCATCTCCCCTTCGAGGAAAGAACAAATTTGAACCTTTTTGTTGAAGGCTCATGGAATCTGATTTTTCTTGATTTCTAGATGGTGAAAAGTGTGAAAGATTTTCTCATCCAGTCACTCCAACTAATCAAACTATTTTTGGGATTTCTCATCCATAGAATGTTGATAAAAATAGAAACATTGAGTGATGGAACATGAATTTTGATGGTAAAAACCTTTTTTGTTCAATATACTAGTGAGTACGAGGTTTCATGGGTGGCAGTGCGGGTTGTGGTCTAGTAATCCCACAAAGAATTAAAGAGATTGTCTGGCCATGATTTTTCACCACCTCTACCATCTTCTAGAGTATGTGGGACATGATCTTGTTGAAGGAATATATCTACCCATTTTCCCCTACAAGGTATTAGGTTGAATGGTTGAATTTTTTCCCATATTCCTGGTATAAATTTTACAACTCAACAGAGAAACGTTTTTTCCATTGTCCCTTAGTATTGTATAAGGGACACCAAATTTGGTAATGATGAATGATTTCTCAAAACTAACAATAATTCTTTCCTCGTAATTTTTAAGGGGTATGACTTCAACCCATTTGGAGAAGAAGTTAGTTCCTTTGAGAATTAAATTAAATCGTTTAGTTGTGGTAAGAGGATATGGTCCCATGACATCCATCCCCCATTCTGCAAATGGCCAAGAGTACTTTGATGTGTGAAGTAGTTCTTGAACTTGGTGAATTAAATTATCATGAACATGGAAGGTATGACACTTCTTGTTGAATGTGTCACAATCCTATATCATTGTGGGATAATAGTATCCAATGCATCAAATTTTATGGGAGGTCTTAGATTCTGAATAGCGTACTCCAAATGTTCTGGCATGCACTTCTTTCATGACTAAAACAGTCTCTTCTCCATCAATGTACTTGAGAAGGACTCCATTAATGACTCATTTGTAGAGAAACATTTCTTGGTTTGTTCCATTATAAAAAATAAAATTGACTTCCCGACTTTAGATTTATTCTATTCCAGCCATATCTGGTGGGATTTCCCCCTCCATAGGTAATTTACAATGGGAGTCATACAGTCGGTGTTGTGACCATAAGGCTCAAGAATGTGGCTAATTTCATCAATTTATTCCGTATTTTTTTAAATGAATGGCAATAACATCTAAATATGGTCAATATTGATTACTATTTCATCATGGTATGGATCATCTAGGGTTGTGGCTTCATTTTCTTGTGCATCGGCTTGAGCATTTTGTGATTGGGGTACGCAAGTTAGTGTTGGTTCGGATGAAAAACCTATCATATGCTCTATGACATGGTTCATAAAAGGTACTAATACATATCTATTAATGTAAAAGTCACCATTGTCCTTCTTGATAACCAGATCTGAATCACCTTTTATCTTCAGGTGTTCGGCTCGTGCATGAAGTTCCAGCTCATGGCCTGCAATGTCGGCCTGGTATTCTGGTTCATTATTTGTGTACCACTCTTAAAGTAGGAATTTGTAAGGTAAGAAGGAATTTTATAAAGATATGAGTATAACTCCCAAACCTACTTTTTTGAGCCAGGGATCCTCCATCCTTTTCCCTTTCAGGCTTCTAGAGGCACCGTTGAAGTACATTTACCAGGCATGATGTCCTTCTTGGGTGTAGAACACTTCTTCATCAGGATGTTTTGTATCCAATGTGGTCATTTCTTCCGAGAGTTTCTCTACCAGGAAATCTTCTAATTACTAGTGTTTGATGGATTTATGGGGATTCAACATATGTAAAACATTTGTAGGATGACTTCCCACCATGATAGGAGTCCATTTAGTATAGGACGGTTGATGATTTACTTGAGCGGGTTGTAGTGGGAAACCAGATGGACCTCACGGTGCTATAGGTAATGTATGAGTTTCTGAATTGTTAAGATTAGGGTTAGGAATTTCTTTTTTATTCTTGAATATTGAGCCTTAGTATCAATCATTGTTCATCTCAGGTAATAGAGACTATTCTCAGTGCGAGTATTATTTTTTTGTGTGAGGAAAGTGCTTAACGACCGTTACAAGGTGGATACGTATAAAATGAGTGGTCTTCCAACAACCGGAGGCATCGACACTGGTGGTATTAGGAGATACATTTTAAGATTTTTGAATTATTTTTGAAAATATTTATCGCATTGGTATGTGACCCCTTTTTTCATCAACCTAGTGAAATATGAACACTTACTTACAAGGTTGGGTATGAAGTGACGAATGTAGGCCAGGTTCCCTTAGAGATCCTTCAACTCAGTGAGTTTTTGAGGTGGAGACATGACAAGGATGGATTTTTCTCTATCATGGTTGACTTCGATGCCACGATGTCATACTGCGAAGCCAATGAATTTCTGGGTGGTGATTCCAAAAGAACACTTTAGGGGATTCAACATTAGACTATGCTATCACAGTTTATTGAAAAGAGTTTCATGATCTTTCTGGTGGTTTGAGCACTGTCAGGATTTAACCACTAGGTCATCAATGTAGAACTTGACAAATTTTCCCAGGAAGGACTTTAACATGCGATTCATGGCACGCCAATACGTAGAGTCAAAATTTTAAAAACCAAAGGGCATTACCTTATAGAAGAATACTCCCTGGGGGGATTTGAAAGTGGAGGATTCTTAATCTAATTGGGCCATTCAGGTCTGGTTGTATCTAGAATAGCCATCCAAGAACGAAAGGGCCCCATTTACAGTAGTCACATTGACTAGAAATTAAATGATCGGGAAGGGGAAACTATCTTTTAGGAAGTGCTGATTGAGGTCACTCATGTCAATGCAGACTCTGATATATCCATTCTTTTTTTATAGGGACTATGTTTGCTATAGAGACCATATATTGGATTTCTTGAATGAAGTTATATTTGATTATTTTTTTCAGCTTCATCCTCTATTTTGGAGGCCTAGGTCTGGTGGGTCCTTATGTCATCTTTCTTGAAACCATGAAGGTCTTCTGGTAGGCCTAAGTGATGAGTGGAGACCTCAGGATTGAGGCATTGAATTTCTATGTATTTCTAGAAAAAACACATCAATTATTCTTTAGGTATGAGTTATATTCCTCTTTCTCCTCAAAAGGCGTAGCCCCACTAATCATAGTGGGCCGTAAGTCATCTTCGGTTCCTAGGTTTATCTCCGTAAGTTCATCCATCGTAGTGGAGACGCATTCTTAGAATATAGGAGGGACATATTTGAGATATTCTTCTTCTTCATCCTCTTTTTCATCTTCTTCCTATTATAATGGAGAGTGGATTCTCAAGATGAAGTCCCCAACATTGGTAGAGTAATCTCAACTATAATTAATTGAAACTGAAACAATTCCTTTTTTCCCAGTTGACTGTGGGGAGTTTTCATAAGAGGATGGAATGGGGGTGGAGGAATTTACTCACTTTATTTTAGTGATATGACATCTTTTTATGACTTAGTGAGTATTGAAGAAACTATTTTGTGGAAATGGATGGGTTTGGAGCATTTTTCTGGGCCATTACCATCATCATGGGGGACAACATGCTTCTCAGCATCATTGGACTTAGAGAAAATAACTAAAATCATGCATATGACTGATTCCGTGTCTGATATTGAACTCATGCACTCAAATTGGTTGATGGGTAATATATAATCATCCCCAATCTATTTGAGTGGATTGGTGGGAGCCATTTCTAGTCTGTTTGGTGCAGTTATCCAACGAACATTGTCCGAAAAAGACCACTTTTTTTCAGTTCATAGATCCTTGCATCGATGTAATGTGAATCATAGGATTTGAATGGGTATTTATCAGAAATAAATGTCCCATTTTTTCCAATTAGTGAGATATTTGAGGAACTGATGGTACGATAAGGGAAATGTAGCAAGATGATTCCTCCATGGACTCCCCAACATGATATTGATGCTGTACATTTCCACACTACTAGAAACTCAGAATCAGACACGATGTCTCCAAGCTAAGTTTCAAGCTTGGTTCTTACCAAAAACTTCCACTCGCTTTTTTCATATCCCAATAGAGTTGTGGTGCAGGGTGTCAAACTGTTCTCATCATAGACCAACCGACAATGTGTTCGTAGTGGGAGGAGGTTACTCTAGATTCATTTTGGATGAAAATTTTCTAGACGTCAATTTTATTTATCTTTCCATACACATATATGGACTTGATGTGTCTCTTCATGATGGATTATTCATATTGATATGTGAAGGAGATGAAGAAATGATATTATTTGGAATTTCTCTATGTCTGGTAGACTTATGTAGCTACTACATTAGCCTCGATTTCCTGGGGACTTAGTAAGGCATTGATGAGGGCCTTCCAAAGGTCTGCTGACAGACTTAAGGAATCCAGGATCGATATATTTTCTAGTACCAAGGATTTATTCTTCATAATGACATATTTTTGAACTAAAGGAATGCACTTACCATCTCTGGGGTGCACATTATTGGGTGGTTTAGGGGATTGAATAATGGACATAGATGGTATGACCTCTACGACAGTGGATGATAGTGTTGCAATACGTTCTGAGTTTGGCCGAACTGCTGTACCTTTATGGCATGGGTGATTAGACATCTTATCTTCCTCTGATAGGTACTCCATGATGAATTGGCTATGATTTTTCATGTAGGGGTAGATAAACACTCTGGTTCCTATTGTGTGTGCTGTAGGGTCCTTATGTGAGTTTCTGCAACATTAAGAGTTTGAGTTAAGTTGTGGCTAGGAATTTGACTCCTGCCACGATTTTGCCTTCCCAAAAAACATGGTATCTAAAAAAAATTCCTCTAGATATCTAGTCAGATGCATTATAATTCGTATTCATATCCATATTACCCATAATAGGATGGTTACATTAATTTAATGACATTAATGGAGCCGAAGATTAGTTATTGATCCAATAATAATTCGCTCTTCTTGTCTTCTTCTGATGGTGTCGTTTGGCAGGGCAGTGCCCATTCTTTTAAGACTGCTGAAAGAATGTCTAAAAGTGTCAAGACAAGTTTTGGATTTGGTGCAGGCTCATATTCTTTCTCCTTATTTCTACCTTTTTTATCCCTCAGAGGATTGTGGTACTGAAAATGATGTTTTATTCCATAAGAAGATATTGGGGGAATGGTTGGATGCATTAGCTGTGCCTAGAGGATTCCATGGGATCAGTTGACTATTTTTTGAGTTATACAACTATCAAAGTGTTTCTCCTTTTTTCTGGTGACTATTTTCCACTCCTCATCCTCTCTTGGGACTAAGGTGGAGACAAACGCCACATGTGCTGGCAGTAGACCTATCTTGACTTTTCTAGAATCCACCATCTTTTAAAGGAGATCCTTGAAGATGAAGCACTCCTAGATTGTCTGTCCTAGTATCTGGTGGTAGGGATAGTAATTAGTGCAGTCATCAAGACCCAATTAATTGGCTCACATTGGAACTGGTAGCCATAGAAAGTTAGAATTCATGGTGGCTATAAAGTATCCACAAACATGGTCATCTCAGAATGATTATACTTTATTTCTTCATTCCTTGAGATGATTTATTTTCTCACCCATTCACTCATCTTTCTGAGGTGGGGGTGGGTGTTGGCATCCATGGTTTCTTGCATGGCTAGGTGGAGGCCAAAAAACTGGGGTAGGTTCTAGTGGTGGATTAAACCTGATATAATCCACTTCATATTTTCTTGTTCCATTTCCTAGGGTTGATGGGGACACTCAAGTCTTAAGATAAGTCGTCTAAAAGGAGTCTTCTATCATTTGGGATGTGGAAAAGAAATCTCAGAACCCACTTGTGAAATTTACTTAGATGAGTGTTGTCCGCGATTCATCAAAGATATTATGGATGCACATATAGAAAATTTCATCTTAGGGGAGTGGTTGGTTTAGGGATTAAGTCAGGCCCTTCCATTTTGTGATGAAGTCTGAAACTCTTTCATTATCTCACTGCTTTAATTTCATGAGATCACAAACTGTATTCTTAGGCAATGTTGAACAGAACTGGAAGAGAAACATTCACTGAAGGTCTTCCCATCCTTTGATTGAGTTAGCTGGTAAACTATTATACCACACGATGGCTGACCCTTAAAGTGTTTTTATGAAGCACCTGAGTTTCAATACTTCTTGTTGCTACTAAGTTTCCATCATGGGGTCACAATAATATGAATAGTGCATTATATATTTTTCTGGGTCTCCTGAACCATTGATCTCCGGGAATACAAGGTTCCCAATGTTTGGCGGTGTTGGAACGTTGCTCACTCAATTAGGGTAATCATTTCATTCTGGTTTTATCGGATCATGTTTCCCTTCCATGGATCCTAGTCGGGCATTCAATTTCTTGATGGTATTCAAGATCCCTTGATGCATATCCTGCCAGACTTGAGCTTGGGAAGGTGTAATAGGGGGAAAACTGGATATTCCGGCATTGTTTGAATTTGTGGAGGATACCCAGCTAGGGGTATCATTTATAAGTACTCTTAAATGTATTCTCAATGATTTCACAGTGGAGGGAACTGTGGATCTCTTTATGTGGACAGATTAAGGTAGATTGATGGTCCCGGTGCTAGATTGGATGGTCATCTGAGCTTAGTTTCATTTTCTAGGATAAGTTCCTTTGGAAGAGGAACCTCTTCTAGGAACACCTATTGAAATTCCTCTTGAGGAATGCATCCTCTAAGATACCCTCCTCGATGCATCTCGACAATGATTCACCGGAGCTCTTTCATTTCATCCTCCAACTTGGTGAAAATTTCATGGGACATGAGGGAAACATTCTTAGGGGGGGTGGGTCATAGATGACCAGGGTTTTATTATTCTCTTTGTTAGGGATTCACAAGGGAGGTAGTAATGGGTATTCTAAGGGGGTGCATAGATTTAGGGAAGCTCTTTGAATCTAGGTATAAATACCATCAGGCTCGGTGAGGGCCCCCTCTAAGAGGGTACAATCTTCTCTTAAATGCTCTCCATTTTCATCATTTCCTTTGAGATACTTGAGACTAAAATTCACCATGTTCACTGATTTATACCACCCTGGGGGTGGTGTACCTGGTGGCGAATCGTAGAAGAACCTTTTGCATCTTATTTTGGACTTTCTTCTTCATTCGGTGGTATTCTATGGAGTTCTTAGAAAATTTTGACCCGAAGAGAGCCCTGATCTGACCTCGCAATATTCCTTCATCCTAGGGGGTATGAACCATGAGAAGAGGCTGAGAAGGTGACCTCTATGCTCATCATTATTCCCAAACGATAGAATAAAAATATGTGTGGTGCAAGAATTTGACATAAAAATTCCCCTATCCCTAGGGGATGGGGTTTCTCTCGTTCATCAATCGATGCTTTATGGCCTGAATTCTTTGGTATTATGGGGTAATTTTGAGTTAAAAATTCGCAAAGCCCTACCGGCTGGGGATGCTCCCATATTGCGATGGTAGGTACCACTATTTCCATCTCCTTGATTTCACGCACTCCCATGTGGGTGTGAGTCGAGTATGGTGTTGGATTTGCACAGAATTTATTTTATTTTGAGGGCATGAGCACTAATACTTGGTTTTCTTACCTTAGATGGGTAGCCTAATATATGTTCTTGGTTGTTGGGTTAATAAGATTCTCAATGTATTGATCTCGTCGCACCTGACACTTTTGAGACTCACTCAAGGATGATTCTTGTTGATCATTCCACCTTTCCTGAGCAAGGATTTCATTTTATTTCCTTCTTTAGTCAAGGAAATTGCAATATGTCATTTCTAATGAGGTCTATTAGATAGTACATGGGGTGAAGTTTAGAGATCCATTTTCTCCACATCCTCTGATATGAACTCCATACGAGAAATCACTGATGAGGAAACACAACTTGTGCAATGCGTGGAGGCAGGCCAGTTCATGGTATTTCTGTCAGCTTTCTGATCATGGTCGCCATATTGATGTGAGGGAATCTGGGTCTATTAGATGTCTAACCTTTTCTAATATGTTGAAATGATCTTTATACCCTTCATAGCGAAGAAATTTTCTTTTATCTAGTGGAGAGTTATCCAGATATTGAGGCAAATGTGATAAACACATTCCTTAGTTAACTCCCATGGTATGTCGAAGTGATAAGTCGTCATGGTCCATTACATCACGGGTATATCATCCTTATCTATTTTTCTTCTCATGAGAAACATATCCTATTATTTTTCTTCAGGGTACTCCTCTACTTGATATCCCCATATTGACTACTTATTAGTGATTTCAGTCCAAGCCGTAGGACTGGTAGGAGCCATATTGATATGTGAGTGGCATGGGTTGGGTCAGAAGATGAGCATGGCCCAAGATTGTAATCTGATTGAGAAAGGATATCAATCTTCATAGATAGAGTGTTCGACATGTCTGGCTCTATCTTTATGAGCACCTCGTTGTAGGAGGTCTTTCTCACATATGTCTCAGAAAGGGTAGGGCCTTATTTCCCATGTGAGTTTTGATTATAGGGAGGACCTTCGAAATTAGTGCTATAATGGAGAGGGATACCATTGTAACTTTATACCTGACCATGGGGAATTTTACTATAGCGTATACCCTGGGGAGGACCTTCAGGGAGGGCTATAGAAGGGATGGGACCTTCTTTTTTCTTGATGTTGCTATGGGGAAAAACTTCTTGATGATTGATATGATGGTGAAGAATACTATCATTGATCGATATCTGGATTCAGGGAGAATTTCTGTAGTGTACATTCTAGGGAGGGCCTTTACGATGTACTTCAATGAAGAGAGTACCTTCTTGTTTCTGGATGTTTCTATGGAGAGGGACTTCATAGAAACATCTATTTCATGGAAGATATTATCAATTGATTTCATCATTGTGAGGACATCCATCATGACTTTATGTTTGACTATAGGGAGAATCGTATCTGCAATGTATACCCTATGAAGTACCATCAGGATGGAAGGAAACAAGGGGGGACCTTCTTTCTTTCTGATCTTCTAGTAAATGGGAGGGAGACCTTGACATTCATTAAAAGAAAGGCTCTCATGATCGATCATTCCTGGAACATGGAGTAAGCCCCCATAGGTGCTCCAGGGAGGACTTTCAGTGCTACTGGTAGAAAAATTGTGGAGAGGGCCTTCGCAACTACTATTATCACAACCATAATTTGGTAATGGACTAACAAGATCTTAGGAATCTATTGATATTTGATCGAGGGAATCAATAACTCCATATTTCAGTACAACAGACTCAGGTATAAGCTCTTCATTTTCTAGTTACCTTTGGAACATTTAATTTTTGGGCACTCTCTTATAGGTAACTAGGGATGTCTATTGTTCGTAATGGACTTCATGTATGGTTCCCTATTTTTTAGTTCCTATGATTCCTCCCTGATACACAGATGAATATCTTGAGTTTTGTAAATGATATATTCCTTCCCTAGACGGGCCACCATGTTGGACTAGTATCCCCCCTTTGGATGAGTATTTGTTCCTAATCTGGTTGTCCTTTTATTGTGGGATATTGTGGTTGGACCTCTTAGACTAGAGTAGGGATGCATAAATGCTCTGGAATGACTAACCCATTTTGCAGGTAAGTCATTCCATTTGAGGAAACCAAGTAGTGGGCCCGGTTCCTCACCTTTTTCATTGATACAATGATATATTGACATATCTGGAAGATATGGTCTAGAATCGATGTCAGATAATCCATCATTATTAGGATGTGTCGATATAGATCTTTGGTTGGAATGGGTATAAAGGCTCATTTTGATGTCGGATCGGGATTTTGTACATGCTTCGGTTCTCTATAGGAGGCTAATGGATACTGGCAGTTCTCATATTCTGGGACAATGGGATGAGTCTTCCACCTATTTTATTCTCTGGTTTCCACCATATTTGACTGGCGAGCTTCAAATTTACAAGAATGAATTTTCATCTGCTCTCTTACCTCTATATTTGTCTCGTGGTCTTTGTATTTATCCATAAGAATTTATCTCAGCTCATATTTGTTTGCCACCCCATTTAGATGGTGGGATTGATGTGAATCTATAGGTATTTTTTCCTGCCTGTAGCTGGTTGTCATCCTATTTGGATGACAAGATTCTTGCACATTGGAAGATATTTTATTCTACCTATAATTTTCTTCTTTGTCTATATGAAGGGACCATAAATCACTAGAAGGAATTTTCATGTGCTCGTATTGAGCTACCCTATTTCTGTGGTAGGATTGAGTGGAGGGGGCAATGTGGTATGCATGAGCATTGAATGCTGCTGCATTTGTACGGTGGATTTCCTCCACAAGAATCAGGGTGATGACCTATTCTTGACATTATGTTTTCCACCCACTGTAGGAAGCCTGAGGGGCCCATGTCCTTTATACATTAGTAGATACTGTCAGCATAATATCCCATTGAGAGTGAGGATACATGGTCACCTAGTGTTGGTGGAGATGCTCTTCAGTAGGGGCCTTTTAGTAGAACCCCTGTGCATCTGGGATGAAGTCATAAAAATCAACTTCATCTACCTCCCTGAGATAATGGATGTACTTTTTTTCACCTTCTTGGGATAAAGTCCTGAAACGGTTTGACAAGACCCCAGGGGCCATCTTGTATTTGGGTGCCAATCACAGTTGAGGAGGCGGATAGAAATATTTTGTACAGTGGAGGTCATTTCTTGAGGCCTCCATCATGGGGGAGGGTACAATGTTGGTGGTACTCTCTAATCACCATGTTGGATACCCAATGTTGAAGACACTGGGTTGGAGAGGGGGTATTGCTCTTCATTGGGGTCCCTGTCGCCTATAAGATCTTTATGGTGCATGTTTGCATTGGTTGTTGGTATGCCATTTGGACTGAAGGTTGATGTACAAACCTACAAAATATATATGAAAAAATAGAGAAAAAACCCATCAAAGTATCATCTCTTTATCATATTCATATTTTATGATTTAGCTTAGCCCCTTCCTTTTTATGAGGTGAAGGGGATTGAGTGGGGTAAAAACTGCAACCTTGGTTGAGGATTCACGTCGAGTACCATTTTTGTTTTGACCCAAGGTGAGTGTTTAGAGGGCACAAAATGGTTTCACAGGTGACAAGAATTTTTCCATTATTATAGAGACTTTCACATCACCATTTTTTATTTTGGCCCGATTAGCATCGTTATGATTTAGGGGGAATTGGATTGTTCTCACGATAACTAGGAAGTTTATCACATTTTCATTCTAAAAGAGGTTCCACATTCAAATGGTCCCTACAGGCATTTCAAGGGTTTAAGTATTTGTGTAATCAGTCCTCCTAGGATAGGATTTCCTCAGAGGGTCTTCTATGGGTTGATTCATGGAGCCAAAAACACTCAATAGCCATAGTAGAAATGATTCATGGACCTAATTTCCAATGGATGATGCTTGTTGTATGATGACTTGGCCAACATCACTTAAGGACTAAATTGGTTGAGAGGATGCGAGATTGGTCTCATCATACCCTAAAGGGTATAATTATTTCATATTCTGGGACTCTATTATAATTTTATTCCACATTCATATGTTTGTGAATCCTTGGTTCATTCATGAAGAGTGTATCCATGGGATACCCATGGGTTGCAGGATCATCATGGATATACATGTGTTTGATGCTACCGAGGCACTGATAACTTAGCCCATGTAATCAGGCACTCTAGAATTTATCGTCATCCAAGAGAGATGGAAGGTGGTTTTGTATTGGGGTCGGACCCATAATATGGGCTTCACTCATATCCTCAAGAGTGAAATAAAAGAACACATAGTTTGTTTTTCAAGACAAACACCTATGAGGAAACCCTTTATAATTTGGTGGAACATTTTATCAGGACCAAATTATAAGAAGAATGTACCTTGAGCTCAGGCCTTGGACATGCTTCATACGTATCCTAATTATGGTGGGAATCAAAGTTCTCATATTTCATTTATATTGGATATTAGACCTAGGGGGAGGCCCATATGTTGGGGCATAATTGGGTGAACCTTTTGGAAGGGAACCCCATTGAGCTAGAGCCTTCAAGAAGGCATCCTACATATCATAGTTGGAATAGGAATAAGAGTTATCATAGTTCATTTATAGGTTTTCCAATGATGTATCATTGTAGACCTCTAAGACCACGTTAGTCATGCTCGGTGTGAAAAATAAGAGGATGTGAAAGATTCAACAAGGGAACACTTTCTCTTATCCGCTGATGGAAAAAAGAGGGCGACAATGGTTGAAGAGGCCATGGCAACAGGACCAACAAGAGAGGGAAAGGGGACCTTTAAGCATGTGGTCCTCACCTGTGTTGATATCCTGGGTAGTCATGTCTAGTGATTTATCTGAACACATCCCAAGCGAAGGAGAACAGGGTGAAGAGTGATACCTATCGTAAAAGGCTAGTGGTTTACCTCAGGACTAGTGAACTTTTATGTGTTTTGGGAAATGGGAGCAACATCATCCCTGGTCAAATGGTAATGAAAGAGTAACCTTTTTCCCATCACTAGTACTCATTAAAGGGAAAGTACAGTGGTTACCCATAAACCTGAGAACGAGGAGGTTTGTGTTGCCATATCGGAGTCAGTCCATGGGTTACCTTAGGAACATAAACTTACCAACTTTTTGGGGGTTCAAACCATTGTGGGGACAACCTTCATGACTCACCTTACCTTAAGTAGGTAGAATTAGAAAGGGACACTAGTACGCCCAAAGATCTAATCATAAAGGTTCGATGGATTTGTAGGAGTCTTTGGCCTAATACCAGTGGACAAGTTCATGGATTAACTATGTAGGGATGGACGATATTTGAGTGGAATGATTGGAACCATAGGGAAGGACACCCGAAGACACCCCATTATGTGTACCGTTTTCTTATGTTGTATGGGGGTAGCCCCTCATAGCATACTGTTATGTCGGTAAAGAAGTCATCCGCATACCAAACTGGTACGCAATCATGGATGTGGTTCACCACACCACTACTGGTTCCATCCACATACTGATATAGTACGCAACACAGGATTCGATCAGCATAGCGATGCATTGTGTAGAGCGCAGAATTAAATATGGGTCATGTAGCCTTTGATTCCCAGGGAATTATTCCACGAGGGATTTATGGTTCTTGATTTCCCCAATTAGGTTCACAGTTCACCAATTTTTATTCAGTTCCTCCTTTTTTATAGTTTGTGGCTGGTTATACTAGCGGAAATGTGGTTTGCTGTTCTCACTTCATTGATGATTTGAAATCGAAGTTGGAATCTTCTTAGTATCAGATTTCTCAATTCTAGCGTCTAGGGTCCCCTTCGTGCTCTCTTCCACCAGTCTTCTCCTCTCCAATACCTATTGCGATTTTTTTATAATGATTTGGAGGATTTATATTTGTAGTCATGGGGCACAATTTGCGGAATCCCATGAAGATATATCTTAACCCACAGAATTCTAGGTCAACCGGGGTTTGCTGTGGTTGTGGTTCGAGAGATGTGGTTCAAGGAACTCTTCCATCTTGCTTAGTTTGAAAACTGCTAATTTCATGGGATGGAATGTGGATGTAATTTCTACAGTTGATTTCGTCAACGACATGGTTCTCAGCATCCTGGGTTTACTGGCCATCGCCCCGCAGGTCAGGGCCTCAAAGGCCCTTTTACGTACCGATGTTTCATGGTACATGCTCCCTGTGGACCTGTCCTATTGATGGTATGTCGTACACTAAAAACTCTTGAAAATTTTTATTTTTTTAAATTTTTATAACAAATTTGAATTCCAATTTGCTTCCATTTTCCTTGTTAGACTTGTAAGAATATTTACTTCCCTCCCCAAACTGCTTGTGAGAGTATTTACTTCCCTTTGTGATGTTTTAGGACGCTATATACAAATAAAAAAATGTATATATATATAAATATTGCTATAAATAATATAAATGAAATTATAGATAGATTTATTTCAAATGTATAAAATTTACATCTGGTTTTTAAAATATTATAAATTTATATTATGATTTATATAATACATATATTATATTAAATACATGTTTATTGAATATTTATGTATAAATAAATTTATATTATATTATGTATATATATATATATATAATATTTTATAAATATTTTATTATATATAAAATTATATAAATTATATATTTATTTTATATATATTTCAGTATACCTTTTTAATTATAAATTAATTTAGTAAATGTATATATATCATTTAAATATATTATATATTTCCATTTATATGATTGTATTTAATTGTATATTTATGTAAAAAAGAATATGATTGTGTAATTGTATGTAAATTGTTATATATTTATTTTAGAAATTATACTTCATGTAATATTAATTATATACAATTGAAAAGGATAAACCTAATACATAAATATAGACATTAATAATTTTTTTTAAAATGTATCATATACAAAACCCAAGTTTTCAGTTTTTATAATTGATATAATAATAATAATAAATATATTTATAAATAATATGTTTATTCTTTTATATTATATAAAGTAGAAATATTATATGATATAAAATTTATAAAGATAAATATATATTAATGTACGCAATATTGAACAATTATATTTATTTAAATACATATATATTAATGTAGATAATATTATATAATTATATTTTTTTAAATAAATATATATTAATGTGCATAATAATAAATATATGTTTTGAAATATATTATTGAAATATTTTTATAAAATGTATTTCACATAACATTATATAAATATTTGTATAAATTGTATTTTATATATAATATTTGTATAAATTTTAATTCATATATATATATATATATTTCATATGATATTAATTATATATAGTAATTTTAAAATTATACCAAAAATTATATATTAATATACACAATAATAAATATAAGTATTGAAATACATTATATAAATATATTTTTTAAGAAATTATATAAATATATTTTTAAAAAATTATATAAATATATTTTTAATGAAATTATATAAATATATTTTTAATGAAATTATATAAATATATTTTTAAAGACATTATATAATTATATTAAATAAATAATTATATATATATATATATATATATATTATTTAAATAAATAGGTACTAATATATAAATATGTATTTATGTATATCAGTTATTGACATAAGTATATTTATAAATATATAAAAAGATGTGTACATACATAACAAAAACTGAATTATAAATTTATTTACTCAAATGTATGTAAATACACATATAAAATATAATGTTTATATAAAGGTATAAATTTAATATAATATAAATATAAAAAATATAATATAAAAATTTATATATTAATTTATAGGAATATGCAAGTATTTAAATATTTATTCAAATAATATTTATATTAATTAGATTCATAAAATATAAAAATATAACAGTATATATATATATATATATTACCAGAATTCAATCAGCAAAGTTGTAGGGGTTCTTGTGGTATAGCCAGGATATCCATGGTTCAAAACATGCAACTTACTTCTACAAAGTGTGCATGGAGAATTCGAGGGAAGGTGTTCACTAGACTTGGATTAGTGGAATGTGTGAACCGTACTGTTAGAGTTGAACGAGAGAGGTAGGGAGAATGTTGCATGAACTGGAGGATAAGAACGGAGCGGGGGTTGGGGAACTGGATAGAGAAATGGAGGGGGTAGGAACTAGAACTCATATTGGAAGTGGAATAGGAGGGTGTGGTTCTCATGGTACATTTTAAAAAAACCACAATGAGGCGGTTTTATTGAACTGCCTCTAATATGATCTGTTAGAGGGGGTTAAAACACATAAAATTTAGAGGTCGTTTCAACCTATAATATAATGCATATAACTCAAGGTAAGGTGTTCACTAGACTAAGACAGGCGGGAGGTGTGAACTATACCACTAGAGTTGAATGAGAGATGTAGGGGGCTTATAGTGCGAACTGGACTATGAGATGGGAGCAGGGGTTGCCGAACCAGGTAGAAAAATGGTGGGGGCATGAATTGGAACACGATCTATAAGTAGAACAGGAGGGGGTGGTTCTCACGGTAAGTTTTTAAAAAACCAAGATGATGTAGTTTTATTGAAACACCTCTAATATTCCTAGTTATAGGGGTTAAACCCCCTATAATTTAGAGGCAGTTTCCAAAAATAGTCTCTAATATGATTTATATTACTCAATTAGTGGTGGTATCTAACCACTACTAATTTGATAACTAAATTATTTGGGGGGTTAAACCCCCCCTCTAAAATGATATTATATGGTGAACTTAGAAGGGGGTTTAACCACCTATAATCCAACCGCTGCTAAATTAGGCTTTATTTTACCAGTGGTTCCTACAGACCAACTCTATAAGAGTAGGTGGGCACAATATTGGTGGTTTCTCATAACCACAGATAATGTATTTAGATGGGGTTATATCCCCTTATAAACTAAAAAATAACCACTTATAATCAGGTCATTTTCTTTTATCATTTATCCCTAACTGTGTTCCAACCATGCACCCTTGTCTACTTCTCATGAAGATGAGTTCTCTGGAGCCAATGATCCCAAAACTCATACAATAACCTAAGAAACCTCCTAGGACATAAAACTCACCAAAAAACAATATTAAGTCTTCTAAATCTCTAATTTACATTCTCAATTTGAGTTTATAATTTTTTCCATCCTCTAAAAGAAAAAACGCAATTTCCTTTAGGAAGTTTCAACATGTCGAAAACAAGGGATCTTATAGGGGTGAATCAAGGTATTGTCATCCAATCCTTGGTTTTTTATCTTATTATCTAAAATTGAGGAACACTTAAATCTATATATTTTGTTATCTATATAGTGAATAAATTAGTAAATGAATGATATAATTTTACTTGGTTCAATTACACTGGGCGATATCCAAGGATCATGAACAATGACGTTCTTATAAACCAAACACAATAAAAGCTTATTGATTCATTGTTTAAAATTATGGTGTAGTCTCACTGAACATCCTAGTTTACTACCATGAGTGATTGGAAATATCACAACTCTCCTACACTAGGAAACTCACTACTCCCTGTGATGTTTTATTATTCTTCTTCAAAGAAATAGTGATGGAAATGTAAATCATATGTGATTTTTTCATTAAATTAGTTTTTTTCAATGTTCTAAAGAGAAATGGAACTCTTATAATACCTCTACCATAGAGTCTGTCTTTTCATAATTTATATGGAATCACTCAATAATTTTCTAGTGAAAACTACAATTTCCTCTTTGAACTTCCTTTTTATACATTTTTTGTTCTTATATAAATCATATCCATTTTAAACCCACTCCTCCATATGAAATTACACCATTCCATTGAATAAACATTATTAATGTCTTCATAAAAATCATAAACATTCAAAAAATTACGTCTAAAAATTCCATGTATATCCCAAAACCATGTTGAGTAACTCCTAGATTTTGTTACTTGTATTATGAGACAACTTTCAACATTCCTAAATAAGTTTCACCACATTGTGGTGTTCTTCTAGATTTTATTAAGTAAACCACTTCCATGGTTTGATCCATTTATATAGATATCATCTATATATTTTATTACTAGATTTCTGGGAAATGATTCCCAATGATGTAGACTGTTCCACATCGTGTTGCTTTAGCATTTGAACATCATTTATTCATGTTCCAACACAAGTAATAAAAATATGTTTGAATAGAAATAATTAAATTATAAACAAATTATGGTTACATATGCATAAAATAGTTCTTTGGGTATCAATTAATTATAATTCAATATTAAAATCATTTGAATGTAAAAGTGATATTTTTATGAAAAATTGTTTCTATGGGCACAATGTGTTTTTATATTAATAAATTACATTAATAACTATTGTTGAATTATTTTCAAAAAAAATTATAAATTATATAATAAATAAAATATTTTAACATTCCTTTAATATTTATTTCTTGGCATGATATATGAATAAACTGAGTTTTATGCTTAAAATGAATTTTAATAAAAAGAGGTTTTCATAATGTTTAATGTTTTTTTTATATTAATTTCTTTCACTTATAGATATTGAATTTGATAAAATGTATTCCATATTTGGAATTAGGGGTTCAAATTTTATAAATATATTCCTTTTATTATCAATCTAATGAATAGTAACTGTTGTAAAATATATAACCACATTAATGGGTAAATCAAGTAAATATTTGTTAAAACTAAGTTATAAGGCCATAATTTTAATCTTAATTATTATTGGATGAAGGTAATTTGAACCTAATCGCCTTAGGCTTGAAACATGTAATGTTCAACCTAGGACCCACTAAAAAAGTTCCTTGAGCCGGTGGGTCACATGGCCTCAAGCACACCTCCCCGCAAACCAGAGGTTGCTAACTCGAAGCGAGGGGATAAGGTGGTATAGTGGGGAGACTATTGCCTTATATCATAGTGTTCAAATATATATAAATATATATAATAAATAATAGAAGCATAATATTGCATATGGAACCACAAAAACACATAAAATAATGAATTGAAGAAGTGTAAACAACTAAGAAACTTTAATAGTAATAAAAACATAGAATGAGTTAGATAAAAAATAATGTCAGGAAATGCTGATATACAAAAAAGGGGAACACGGTATACATAGAACAAGTATATACAACATTCTATGAAACATATACCAAATACTAATATATAACTCTTCTCGCATCATGATCATTTGATCAGTCCACTACTCTCATGTCCCATGCAATAAGATAACAAATCAAACATTTGTGATAGGGATATTCCCCTTATCAAGACCCGTAGTCATATGGTTTACTTGTGTGCCAGGGTGTCCTGAGTAGGTCATGATATAAAATTAGTATCCTACCACCAATAATGTCTATAATAATCCATTTAGTGTATATATCATAATAGTGTTGACGTTTAATAAATTAAAAACTGTACTGGAAAACAAATAATTTTCGTCTTAGGTCCTGGGAGGGCTCCTAACATAATATAAAAACTTTATCTTAGGCCTAAATAAGTCCGATGAGTTTACTATATATAATTAATCATATATATAATATTTATACATGTATATAGACTATATACATGAGGTCATATGCAGGAATATACATGGATACTAGGTTATAGAAAGACACGAGGTGTAACTTAGGCATCCATGACTAGTCTAATGACCTATTGGATCGCAAAAAGGGTACAATACCCAAATATCATATGAATGCGAGACACCTTGATCATCACTTGATATGGTGGGGTGAGTATTCTTACCCAACACCCAATGCAAGGGAATGTATAATGTCATGCCCATCATCCAAGTAATAAAAAGGATTTGACACGTCATGCCCATCACCAAATATTAGTAAGTGTGAAACGTCTTGCTAAAGAAGTTCCTAAAACATTTTTCACTATCCAATATCCCTATCATAATTATAATTATAGCATGGAATTTCCATATAATTCATTTATATTCATTAAGCCTATCTAACTTGGGCATCACAAATTATACAATTTGTATATATAAATTCAACATATATGGTGTGGCCTTAACACCCACTTCTATTTAATAAAAACAAGAATTTAGTTTAATTAGTAAGGAAAATCCATTTCTGAGTCAAGAAAAAATAATTTTACAGTTTTTTGGTCAATCACAATTTACCTAAAAAGAGGGAATTTCATTTAGCACACCAAAAGGGGTCGTAATAAAAGAGTTAGGAAACATCTTATAGTTTAATATGGGTATAAAAGAGTATCTAAACACATTTAAATTAAATGAAAAAATAAATTCAAATTATAATGAATCGTGTGGAAAATTCCAAATTTTGGAAAAATAGAAAAAATTATAAAGAAACATAAAATTTGAGGGGAAATTACTAGACCACCTACCGTAGTTTTTTAGTGCTATCCTCATCTAATGTCAACCATTTAATCAAGAAAGAATGAGAGAAATCAAAAGAATGAACTAATTCCATTAAAGTAGGGAAAATTATCTCAGAGTAAAATATTTCATGATATGGAGAGATAATTGAGAAATATAAGTTAGAGGATTATAGATCCTACCATTGTAGATCCAATGCACCCGATGATGAAGAAAACCAATATTGGTTGTTGGTGTTATAAAAAATCCAACCCTTGGATTAGGAGATATCCACATGAGAGGTGGGAGCTCTATCTACTGGAGAATAATAAGAAAATTTTGAAGGGTCAAAACATTTCTAGGTAAAAATGTGAAGTTACCCATAATTTATGGTGTTTCATAGTTTGGCTGCATGGTTGGCCAAACTATGCACCTACTGTGCACCCATCACTTCCATATGAACTCCCTCACATGGGATAAGAACACTAATTCCCTAAATATGAATAATCTATGTGAAAATATTATGTCAATAAGCTTACAAAACCTAAACATGTGTGTGTCTTAGGTCACATTGATGCAGACAAATCGTGAAACCTCTTACTATTCACTGATTTACAAACATGGTTTAGTCTCACAGTGAAACCTGACCATGAGCTAATCATGTGGATCAGTTGGTTTCTCTATTTTTAGGATCTCTAGGCTCAAAAAAATATGCAGATACTATCAAGACCATCTTAAGGCCAAAGGGTACCCTCACTAGGATGTAATAAATAATTTAAACCCTTAAAAAATGACCAATACCTTAGTGAAATGGCTGGTCATTACATCCTATCCTCCTTAAATAAAATAACTCCCATGTTGGAAATATGAGGGTAAATAGGGATCGTCAATGAAAATCTCCATCCAATGAAAATGTACATCTTCTTCCCCCACCTAGATATCATCCTGTATTCAACAATGTATCCATAACACTCGTGCCATAGGAACTGACCTTCCATAGAGAATTTTCACCCTCTGATCCAAAATACGCATTGGGTAATCCTTAAAATAAGCATCCACATCTAACTCAACCACATAAGGATATAAAACATTTGATGGGTCTGGATAATACTGGTGGAGTTGAGACATGTGAAAAATGGCATAGAAGGACTGGTATCTCTAAGGAAGTGCTATATGGTAAGCCACTGACATGATTGACTCTAAAACCTCAAAAGGTATGATGAACCTATGTGAAAGATTACCTAGTCTTATAATTTATTGATGACCCAACATGGGTGAAATGTGTAAGAAAATACTGTCCCTAACCTCAAACTCTACAGGTCATCAACATCGATTGGCATGTGATTGTTCCCTAGGTTGAGCTTTCAACATGTGCTTCCTGGTCAATTGAACCTACTATGAAGTCTCTTGGACTAGTAATTGTCTATTAAAAGATGCATCCCCTACCTTTAACCAGTACATAGATGATCATCATGACCTATCATATAAGGATTCTTAAGGATCCATTTGGATAGTAGACTAAAAAATATTATTGTAAGACAACTCAACCTAGAGTATATATTTCTCTCAATTATCCTTGAAGTCAAGAACATATACATAGAGAATTTCATGTAACACATGAATCATGCGCTCTCTCCATCCATCAGTCTGAGGGAGGTAGGACATGCTCACAAGAACCTATGTACCCAAGGACTACTACAACCCCTTCCAAAAAAATGTTGTTAATCGATCATCCTGGTTATATATGATCGAATGAAGAGCTCTAGGGAGACATACAACCTCCCTGACATATATCCTCATTATATGGTGTACCAAGAAGGTAACTCAAACATGTAAGAAATATGTGACCTTCATCAGATGATCAACAACTACGCAAACAATATCACTGCCTCGAGGTGATCAAGGAGAACCTATCTCAATGTCTATGGTAAAATTTTCCCATTTCCAATCAGGAATAGACAATATATATAAAAGTATTTTTGGTCTCTTATGTTCTATGTTCACCTACTGACAAGTGGAACATTGTGTAATAATTCTATCTAAATCCCATTACATACCCAGACACCAAAATTGGGGGTGAAAATCTCGATACATTTCGGTATCACAGGGATGTACTTCCTAATATGAGGTATGATATTACCAAATCATCTCCTCTCAAATGTTTGTAGGGACCCAGACACACCCATATATGCATAAGGTCTCATCCACATCCACGGTCTAACCAAAATATGAAAACTCATCTACGATAATTTCCCTCATGTGTAGGCCCTAGGGATCTGAAAGTTCCCTCATCCTTACCCATCCTATAAGGGTAGAGGTCACAACTAAAGATGAGAGGATACCCCACCCATGATCCTCATAAACCTCAACATACATTTATGAAAACAAGGCCATATGATACCACTCACACTAGCCTCTAGAAGAATATATGTCTTAGTATTCCTACTCAAAGTATCATTTACAACATTGAATTTTATAGGTGTATAGGAAATATCAAATTCATACTATTGTAGGTATTCAAAACATCTACATTTCCCATGATTCAGGTCATGTTGTGTCAATATATACTTGAAGGTATTTTTATTAAATAATACCATAAAATTTTCCCCTAGTGAATAGAGTATCCAATCGTGTAAATTATGAAAAAAAGTTGTTAGATCGAGATCATGGGTTGAGTAATTTCAATCCTGAGGCCTCAAATGTTGAGACCCACATTCCATGACTCACTTATCCTATATCAGAATATCTCCCATACTGATATCTAAGGAATCAGAATAAAATATATAGATTATTGGTAGCTCTATAAGAATCTAGATCAACACTGATGTTAAACGAGCCATACACACTTGAATGAATATTTCATAAGATTCTGACCATACTAACTTTACACCCATCTTAGTTAATCCCATAATAGGAACTTCTTGGAGTGGTAAATCTTGGATGAAGTGTATGTAATGTCTAGATAGCACCAATGAACTCTATATATCAAATATTGTCTTGGGATTCTCTCAGAAAATTGTAGATCTACCATTCTATGGGTCTACTAATACACCTAAATACAAGATGATATGACCACTGAATTATAACTAATCGATAAAAAAGTGACATTTAGTGAGATTTGTGTAAAGAGTATGCTATCTTAATGTATTAATCATGATATAAATATGTTCTTCATGCTCATGTTGAGTGATATAATACACTAATATGTCTTCCAAAAATACTACAATGAATGAATCTTGATACTGGTAGAAAACCCAATTCATTAGTCACATAAAAAATGGTGGTTCGTTCATGGGACCAGATGACATTAACCGGTACTCTTAAAGACCACACCTTCTCCAAAAAAATTGTATGAGGAATTTATGATGACCTAACACACACATGATGATACCTGAAGTCAAATTGATCTTTGAAAACACCCTCTCTCCTCAATGATGGTCCAATAATTCATATATTCTAAGAAGTGGATACCAAATTTCCACCATGAGTTGGTTCAAACTTCGGTAATCAATGACAACCATTGGGTGATTTATTCCTTTTGGAGATAAGGACAAGTGAACCCCCTGGAGAGGTACTAGGTCTGATAAAAACTTTATCTTATACATCCTTGAACTACTTCTTATGATCTAGAAGCATCGTAGGTTCCATCCTATAAGGTGGAATAAACACTAGTTCTACTCAAGGAGATAGATCAGTCATGAATTCTAACTATCTAACTAGAGGTACCCTAGAAAAGTTGGTAGGGAACACTTCCCTACAATGATCCACTATAGAAGGTAAAAAAATAGGTCGTATTCCTTAATCATCTAATAAGATAGTAGTGATTAGGGATATCACTCTGCCCAACCCTTATTGCTTAGGTCCTTCTCAAGATGCATGGACATCCCATTATTCCATGTGAATATGTCTACCACCCTCTTGGGAGGTGAACCTCACCCTCTGGTGATAATAATAGATTTGACATTGATAGGGTATTAACTAGTCTATCATGATAATTACATCAAACCCTGTCATATAGAGGATGAAAAGATTCCACACAAATAGATATCTATCTATATCAAGGGGAAAATACTTAAATATGCTAAAACTCTCTGATCAGATACCCAATTGGTTATCGAGAGTCATCAAACCATAGAAGTACTCTATCTCAATGCGAAGACCCTCCATAATTTTAGCAGATATACAAGAGTTTAATACACCTATTTCAATTAAATAAGGCACTAATGTAGAGGATATTAGAGTAGTACCAATAATAGTAGAGGGAATAAAATTAATCTCCACTAGAATAGGTTTTGCTGCATGTAACTGGCTCGTACCGCGAACCTCTGTCACAACTTGGCTTCACTGAGTAGGCCTGCTCTGCTAACATTGTGATATCTGAGTCTGATTCCCTCTACCTACACCAGTACCTCAGGCTGATCGGCTAGTGGTATTCTAACTACCTACCTGGAGAGATACTACATTCCCTACTCTAGAATGTGGGGTCAGTGTAGATCATTATTTTCTTGGCATCAATGAAATTGTCTAGAATAAGCATTGGATATGACCCATCCTACCGCATCCTTTTAACTCTACTAGATCTCACATGCACTGTGGTTTTGTGTGTCCTGGATTCCTGTACTTATGATATGAAACTAGGTTGTTAGTATATGATATACGATCACTATTATCCCCACAATAAATCTCAAAGTGGCACTTCTATCCACTAGAATAACAACATCCCATTCTGGGTACTAAACCAGCATAGTTCACACTATCGGCTTCCCAAAAATTCTATTCAGTAATGAGTACCTAGTTAACTATCTCATAAATAGAGGTCAACCAAAAAACATTTACCTATCACTAGTAGAAAAATGGTCTTTAATGTCAGTTTTGTTTTTAAATGTTAAAATCATTATTTAACTGACGTTAAAGTCACTGATGTAAAAATAGGAATTTTGACATCCCTTTTTATAAAAAAACATAAAGAAGATTTTATATTTGGTTTTTGGAATTAGTTTTTCATAAAATAGATAACAAAAAACCTAATGATATCATTTTTGGCATCATATTTTAATGAAAATGAAACTAAAGAGTTATTCCTTTTGAATTTATTTTTAACAAAAACTGTTTTCCAATATTTTAAAAAATTATTCATGGAATCAATTTTTAAAAATATCGATGCCAAAAATTTATAAAAATTACTATGTTTTATATCATTTATTAAGCATCGATTTTTCTAGTGATAGAGCTAAAGCAGAGCTATGGATCAAAATTTATGTCCTCCAGAAGATGGAATTCATAATGTTTTGATAGATACAAATCTTGTCAAAGAAAACATTATTAATATTAATGAAAATCAGATATACCAAATGAAATAAAATAAACTTAAGTCTTACAACATATTTCAATTATTTTATGTGATTTAAAAAAATGATATGTTGTTTATCATCAAATCTCTTAGTTTTAGGGTTGAACCCATTCAACAATGAAAACCGGGATTGATAATAAATTTTTCACCTCTGTTGGAAAATATCGTATGAATGTTTTATATTTGTAACACGATCATAAGAATGAATCATCATTTTAAGGATTATTATAGAGATTTTTAGAAATTAAGGAAAATAATAATAAATAAATTAAATGATTAGAATAAATACATTGTTTAAATCATCGATTGAATCCATGTTGAAAATTTTATTGAATCGAAGAGGTAAAAAATGATGAATGATAGAGAAAATGGATTTATATATAGTAAAAAAAATTTAATACTGTTGTATAAAAATTTATGTGGGATTGTAAAAATTAAAATTTTCTTTGTGAAAACAATTGAAATATAAATCCTGCATATTTATAAATACTTTTTGGCATCTATTTTTTTTTAAAAACAATATCAAAAATTATAAAAAACTTATTTTGGTGCCCATTTTAAAAAATTATACAACAATTTTTTTTAAACAAATTAATATGTTTTATAAAATTTCTTAAGTTTCGATTTGATTGGTCGTAGAGCTAAAATAAAGTTACGAATTAAAAGTTATGGCCTACAAAAGTTGGGATTCTTGGGGACTTCTCTTAGAGAAGTTCAACCTTCGACATCCATAACTTTTAATAAGTAACTTCATTTTAGATCCAATACTAGTCAAATCAAATCAAAGGATATTATCTAAAACATGGTCATTTATTTAATTATTGGACTCTTTTTTTCTTAAAATGGATGCCAAAAATATTTTTTTCAACCTTTTGGGCATCGACTTAATTAAAAACCTATGCCAAAAATGATGTTGATGGGTATTTTTTTCATTCGATTTTTACAAAATCAATTCCAAAAAACCAATATCTATTGGTTTTAAAAAAATTGATGCTAAAAGTTCTTCACAAACAATATTTCATCAGTTTATAAGAAACCAATATTATATTTTCAATGTTAAAGACCATTGTTTTATAAGTGATTTTATACCAGACCATCCTCAAATACCCTCACCGTCATGAAATCATTACCAGATATGGTTTGTGAGAATCCCTTTAGATTAGTAAAATGAGGAAAATTGTCCATCATTGAAAATTATCCCTACTGTAGATTCATGAAATCTATAGCTCTAACAACCCTCAATGTTTGTGGAAAGAAGTAATCAAGGAAGTCCTTTCAGAACCCCCTTCAGGACATATCATGTTTTTGGTCTGCCTGGGTAATGGTGTCCCAACATCGCTTGGTATAACTGAAGAGAATATAAAAAGAGAACATAACCCACAACTCTAAAGGTATCTCTAGATGCTCAAATACAGAAATCATATCCTCCAGCAAAGACTCAACAATATTTGGTCTTCCATCCCCCAATAAAGTGGGAGGATGATGCTACTGGAATTCTTGTGTCAACTTTTCCATAGTCGGGGCTTGTTGAGAAAAAACTTTCATATGCTATATAATAAAAAGGAAACCCTCTCAAACTAGTTTTCAATGCCCAAATTTGAAATATAAGGTGGTTCTATAGGTGACACGATTAGGGTTATTATTGGTTGCTCAGGGAACACCTCCTCTAGAGCATTGTCATCAATGCCTTCCTGGTGTACAACTTGAGGCCATAATGGTGGAATGTTTCGACAATGAAAAATTATCACCTCAAAGAAGAATTTATCAAAGATTACAGATACATAATCGGATAGGCGCATATAATTCCTATAGAAAATTTCAAACATCTAAAACTGCTCCAAAATCCAGGATTATGTGATATGGTGATTTCCATAATGGGCTATACTGATCATAGAAGACACCCCCAACTACACACTACTAAGGCTAGTTTTGAGTATAGGTCTCATTTCATGCATCATAGGTTCTAGTATACATAGTCTCAATTACATTTTATATAGGAAAAACCCCTTTACTTTTCAACTGACATCCCATTTAGTTGTAACAGTTTCCTTTAAAATCTTCATTTAATTTAATTTTATACACTTTTAGATATGTATATATATATGTATGTATATATCACATACTAGTTAAATGAATCACCATTACCAATTTATAAAATTAATACTATTTAAAAATTGTAATTATAATGTCATCCAATCATAACTTGGCCTTTACATCTAATATCAGGATGTAACAGGTCATATCTAATGATTTGGTTGAGTGAACTACCATTTCCAATCTATAGAATAAAATTCTTCATAAAATGTAATTGGAATTATTTAAATATCATCAGTAAATGTTTTAGATCATAGAACCAATGATTCTTAGTACAAACATGGCTTAAATTGGTTATTTATGGATTCATCATCAAGATATATAGGGAACACCATTTAAATTGATGAATGGACTTTAATTAGCCCAATTATTTCATCCTATAAAAAGAGTTACCATAATTAATTTTCAAAATAGTCAAGGAAATAACTATATATAGCAAGAAATACAAATATAAATTAACCATTGCATGAAATAATGCATGGCATATAAGTCCTAAGGTTTCTATAAAGATACATGATATGATAAATCCTAACCATACCAGTCCAAGGAGAAATAAATCTATAATAACAATGTAAACAATAATAAAATCTCAAAACATGTGTGCCACCAACTAATGAAATCATATCAATTGTAACATGTGTAATCCAATAACCATAATAACATATCCTAGGTAATTTGGGTTTCCCTGTATGTGGGTTAGCTACTCCTAAGCATATGTTCATTACCAAATTCCATTATATCCTAGTCCCTGGTTTAATACCCAAATAGTCATACAAAAGGAAAATAATTCTTCGAGTCCACTTTCTAAAATCCCGACCCATGATCTACTAAAATCGTAAACCAAACTATTGGGTCACAAGGCCTCAGTTGAACCACCTCATATGTCAGAGGCTATAGACTGGAAGTGAGGATCTATGGTGGTATGGTCGGGATACTATACTATCATATCAAAGTGTAAAAGTGTATGTAAATGAATATAATAAATATTGGCAGCATAATATAATAGTTGGCACAATATAAAAAAAATAAAATAACCAACAATGGAAGTAAAAACCTCAAAGAAACTATAATAGTAATCAATCTGTAGGTCGATTCAGATAAAAAATGATGTCATTTCATGATGATATACAAAATGGGGAACATGATATACAAATCATAGACATATACCATTTGAAAAACGCATGGTAAAAAAACCAAGAGACAACTCCACTAGCATCATGAGCATACACCATGTCTTATTCTCCTGTGAACCAGGCTATAAGATAACCGATCAAACATCTTTGATAGGGTGCTTTTACTTATCCAAACCTGCAATAATAAAGTCTACTCAGGTACTAGTGGAGGAGTGAGTAGGGTGTGAGATAATCTCATTAGGCCACCACAAATGGTGTATAGAATAATCCTATCAGTTTATATATCATTGTAGTGTGAGGGTATAATAAAAAAATAAACAAATTTTGTAAAATTAATATTATATGACTCAGGTTTCATGAGGACACCTCGAAGACTCTGTCTTATTTGGCATAGGTTAGAATAAATCTTATCAGTTTACTATATATAAGTAATCATATATATAATACATAGACATATATATACGCTATATAAGTGAGGAAATATGTAGTCATTTACATGGATACTAGGTGCTTGGTGGACTCAGGGAGTAAATCAGGTTTCCCTGACTAGTCTAATGAGTTATAACCCCCAACAAAGGGTAAAATCACTGAACATTGAATGTGAGACACCTTTCTCATCACTCGAGATAGTGGGGAGATTCATTATGCCAAATACCTCCAATGGCCCGAATGACTTAATTTTTTATTGATTTTTGATAATCCACCATTCTAGGGGTGAGGTGGAACCCTTACAAGGCCCGTAGGCATACGTATTACATGGATCGTAGGCCTTAGAGGAATTCATTGCCCATAGGCTTCAAACATTGCATACAACCCAGAATAACTACTTGGACTTCTCTTCCCCAACATCTTCATTGTGAAATTAGCTCTCTACATTCGCATGGTTGTTTGGATAGGGTTTCCCATGCATGCACAGGGTTGTGCCGATGGCAGTTGTCATACCCTCTTGTTCTTGCAATCCATTTAGCTTCTACTATGGTGAAATCTCTTTGCTCCTCCTCCTTCTAAATTTTGTTCATTGTAGGTTTTTTGGTTTGAATCCCCACATAAGGTGACCTAAAGGCCTTGAGGTGTCTTTAAGGCCTTACTGACCCATCACCCAATATAAGGGAGTATGAAATTTTATGATAAAAAAATTCACTTAAACATTTTTCACTATTAAATATCCCTGGAATGATCATAATGATAATTGTTCATTTACATATAATTAATTTACATTCATTAGGCCATATATATCTTTTAAATCACACATTATATAATTTTTATATACAAATTCATGACACATGCATATCCTTTCCACCCACTTCCATTAAATCTAATCAAACAGTGAATTTCATTTTCAAGGAAAATCCTTTTGGAGGTCTATCCAAACCAATGAAATGGTTTTATCGTCAATGAATATTTATATGAAAAGATGAAATTTCATTTATCACACTCAAATGTGTGGTAATAAAATATAATGATAACCTTTAATAGTTTTATACAGGTCTATGAGAGCATCTAAACATGCTTCAATTAAATTAAGAAGGAAATTCAAATTATAAGGAATCACATGAAAATGTCCGGCATGCTGTACAATGAAGAAACTATAAAAACACCTAAAATTAGAGATAAAATTACAATACCACATACCTTAGGTTTTTAGAGCTCTCTTCATCCAGTGTCATACTTTCAATCGAGCTATAATGAGAGTAATTAGAAAAATGGTTCAATTCCAGGAAAGTTGGGCATAAGAGCTCACACCAAAATAGGGCAAGATATAAAAAGATAGATGAGGAATGAAAGAAAAAAAGATTAGAATGATCACCATTTCAGATCCAACAGACCCAATAGTGATGAAAATGATGATTGGTTATGGGAGTTATCAAAAATCATAACCTAGGATTAGGAGAGATCCATGAGAGAGGAGGAATCTCTTTTCGTTAGAGAAGAAGAGAAAGGCAGACGAGGGTTAAAATAATTTCAGGGGAAAATGGTAAATTACCTTTCATTAAAGTATTTTTAAATATTTTCTACATGGTTCGTCAAACCCTACACCATCTGTGCATCGATCATTAACCAAGGAACCCCTTCTCACTAGGTAGTTGCACGATTTGTCTAGCTATACATAAGTAATGTTAAAATACTACATCAGGAAGTTTGCAACACCCACACAGGTGTGAGTCCCATGTTAGACTCTTGAAAAAAAAAACATATATACAATTTCTATATAATGAGTTCCCCACACTGTTAAGCCTTATGGTTGGCCCTAACCATGCACTAATCATGTGGCTCAGACTGTTTCTCTAGTTTCTAGAGCTCTGAGCTCCAAACATTCCGCAAACGCTTCTGATACATTACTGATTCCATAAGTCACCCACACTAGGATGAATCAAATATTTTAAACCCAAAAAATAATTATTCATATATTTTTTAAAATCTAGGTCATTAAAGAACTGATTTATTTAATGTACAATTTTCCATAAAAATGACCTATATAATATTTACTGAAAAATAGTTACAAAATTTCACACTCTTAGTTTTAAATATCTCTTATCCGTCCACATTGAAACAAATTTTTTTTTGGAATGAATATAAATTTATATTTTTATATTAATGAAAATTAGTTTCATGATATAAATTTATTTATATTTTTTAGTAATTATATAATGACATAAAATTCCTATGAAACACTGATGAAATATTTCTCATATTAATAAAAAATGTGTTAATTGATTTTAGAATAATAATAAAAGTAATATAATTTGAGTGAGTTCAGTTGCTCCTAGATTTTTTAGATGAATATGACATATTAATGTTATATTAAATATTTTTATTCAAAATAAACCTTTGTATTTATGTCTTTTAATTCAAATTAAATGAATGGTGTCTAAATTTACAACAGTGATATTTTATGAGAAAAATATTTTATTAAATTACTTAAAATAATAAAAATAATAAAATTGAATAAGGGGTAAAATATATGGACTAAATTATGACCCCTTTATCATTTTGTAGACATTTCAAAAAAAAATTCTAGATAATAAATTTAATATATTTTAATATTTTAAAAATTCCCAGAGTGCCCCTCCAATCAATTATAAAAGGGAACTCTTCCTTTCATTTATTCACACCCGATTTAGAATTTTATATCGACCAAAATCTACCAATTTCTATTCCCCACACCCAGATCCACGTTATAGAGATGATAGTATTATCAAAATACCAAACCAAGAGCCCTTAAGATGACATCTAAAGGAGTTATTTCACAGAAGAGGCAATCTCCTTAATCAATCAGCTTATTTTTAATTATTATTTTGCCTCCTATAAATATTTTATATTAATCATAAAAGTATTACATTAGTACCATCAATTTAATAAAATTTCATTATTATTCTAAAACCTCTTTAACTCACCCTCTTTCCATCAAATCAGAAGTGAAAATATCTCTCTTGAATACACATGACTTACCATCTCCCCATAGTGATACAATTGATTTATCACCACCATATTTTACGGATGGGTATTATTATGGGTTTAATGTTTATTTATGAATCTTATGAAATAATTATACTTTTTTAATGGTAATATCATATCTAAATTATTACCTTTCAGACCATTGGAAAATGATAACGTTGATCATGTGTACCTGTGGACTACCATCTTAATGAAGTAATGTGATTAATTTTTAATTTATAATTTATTTATATGGTAATAATAATATATATAATGGATATATATGGTATAATAATAATTTTGGAAATGTTAACTATTATTTAATATTCTTTCATTCCATCCCTTGAAAAATGGAAATGATGTTCAGGCATACGTACGACCAACCATCTCCATGAACGATGTAAATAATTTTTCTATAAATAAATAAATATATATATATTATAAATGAAAATAAATAGGTATATAAAGAATATATATTATATTTATATCATTATTAACATTATTTTAAAGATGGAACCATGATAAAAATACAAGGATCAAAAAAACATGAACCAAAACATACATGAAAAATGACGAATATATAACTCAGAATGATGATTTTAATAATGAAGTGTTAAAAAACAGATAATAAAAGGTTAAAATTAAATGATAAACTATATTATATATATAATTATTAATCTATAATATATTTATAATAAATCCATAGTAATTATATAAGAGGTTCTAATTTGTACAATGGACATCAGACCTATGTTAAGGGATTTTCATCTCTCTGGTATTTCTATGGGACACATTCATTATACACCACTTTTTTATTTTGTGGGGTGTATATAATACAAATTATTTTATTTTGTTATTATTATCCTGAAAATTATGGGATATAAATATCCCTCCATGGTTCTTTACTTCAGAGGATATATGATTTAAAAGTAACCAAAGTAGTAAGAGTTTTATGTTACAATCTCATTGTTTATTGGGATTATTTATGATTAAGTTTTTGATGATGAAATATTATGATCTAAATTTCAAGAAACAAATGGAATTTATTCTCTTATTGTTATTTCTATAAAACACATGTTTAAATTTTCTTTTCCCCATTCAATGTTATCAAGTGATTGGAAATATGTCATTATGGAAAATCGACTTTATTTCTCTCTTCAGTCAAAGATCCTTTTTGTTTCATTTCTATGTTTTATAATAATGTTATAAAAAAGGTTTTTAATATTATCATATTATTTTTTTTAATTCATTTTTACCCATTTCTAACTTTTTAAAAAATGGTTCTAATAGAATCTTTTTTATTTTGTAGAACAAGGTATTTTTAAGTTGTTTACAAAAGTGAAAAAATAATGTTTTCATTTACCTTCTAAGACATGAATAGAATTTACATAACTCAAGACCACTCAATACTTCAAATATTTCTTTCCATGTTTCCATGGTTATTTTAAAATAAATTATTTTCCATAATATTTGTAATATTTTTATATTTTTAAAAAGTGATTTCAAAATAGAAAGGTTATTTACTTCAAGAACATTTTAATGATATATAAATGGTACTACTATTCATAAAAGAAAACAACCCATCATTTCACTTTTTATTTACTGAGGATATGATCCAATTATTACATCCTGATTATTTCCCTATATGTTTTATGTTTATGACAGGATGTTTATGAAACTCATTCCTTTCCCATGAGTTATTCTATGATGAAATGATGAAATTTTTAAGAAATTTGTACCTTTTCTATGGTTTATTCTAGGATGAAATGTTTTTTAAACACATTAATTTTATTGGGTTTTGATATGATAAATGTTTTATGATATTTTGGTGTACATATTAATGATTTTCATTATGTGAAGGGTTTGACCTATGTCTCCCTCGAATGGAATGGGTAAAAATTCATATCTCATGAGACAAATAGGGATGGAATGGTGAGTGAACCATGTTCCGTATGGAAAAGTATCCACTACAATAGTCCTGGGAGTGAACCTTGAATACTATGATAGTTTTGGATGTTAACCAATTACACTATGATATTATTATAAATGATATTTTACTACAAATAAAATGATTTTAAATGATTATGTCTATTCTGAAAACTTCTGTATTACTCCAATGTTATGCTCTCATGGATCATGTTATTTGATACCTTTATAATTCATGTGTTATGACCTATTATGATTTATTTCATGAATTAATATTATGATCTATGATATCAAGGTGTGATTTTCAAAAGTTATGATCATGTTTTCATACCATTATGTTTATGTTCTGGTCAAGTGATCATTGATTTATTTCTATTTTACCCTTACCAATAATCTAATCTCACCAATTATTAAGATTATATTCTTTATAATATGAAGAAATTTACTATGTGTTTTTGTCAAAAAATAATGCTAGTTACAAAGAAATTAATGAGAGATTATGTATATCTTTTATAAAGCATTTGTTTATAGGTCAATGTTTCCAAAATATCTAGGATAAAAGATTCTATCATGGATCATTATGTTATGTAATTAATATTAATCTATTTATATGTTATTTATATATATGAAAATTATGGGTCATTATAGTTGGGATTAGAAAATTTATTAGTTAACCATTGTAAACATGGATGAGAAAACATTATTTAGAACCCTAGGGATAAGTCAAAATTTAGGATTACATCCTAAAGATTTAAAAATGATCATGAATGAACTAGGTTAATCCTAAGGTGTCATAGGAGAAGTAGTCGAGATTTAGAAAATATATAAATTATTTTTCATTATTATATGTTTTTCCACCATGATCATTATTTATCACACTATGATTTTTAATTTTATTCAATGGATGAAACCCAATGGAATCTTGTTAATGATAACTGTGATAGAAAATGAAATGATTATACTTCTGAGAAACTGAATGTTATGGGAGATAGAATGAAAAGAATTATTACTTTACTCACAAAAATGTCTCAAACTAGGAATCACACTCATCTTCTAAATAAGAAAAGGAGTGAACATCATTTTTTTGTGTCCTTCATGATGAAACATCCACCATCTTTTAATGGGTCAGTTGTTCGACAAGATATTGAAAAATGGATCAGTACATTGAGAAGTTATTTTATATTATACAGTGTTAGGAACCTAAGAATGTCATTTTGGTTATTTTTTAGTTATAAGATAAAGCAGATCAATTGTGGACGCTTATCCGGAACACGAGGAAATAGGAATAAATTGACTCAATGGAGTTGGATTAGTTTAAGAGATCATTTTTGAAAATGTACTTTCATATTATTCTTCACATGAAAATGGAGAAGTAATTCAATGAGATTAAATATATGGAAGATGAATCTTTTGGTACCTATGTGGAACATTTTACAATACTTTTAAGGTATGATTTTGTAATTATCATCCAACCTAAAATTAAGATTTACTGATTCTATAATATATTAAAAAATTTATCTAAAGGTAATTATCCATAAGGGACTTCAAAATAAATGAATTAATCATTGGATTCATTATGATGGTGGAAAGAGAGATCAGAGTTACCCATTAATATCATTGTTTTGATAATAAAATAAATATGGACTTTAACTGAAATTTTAGGAACCATGGAGAGAAGAAGATGTGTTATCTTTTATTCTCAATTTGTAAAAGGAAACGTGGAAGAAATTGTCTTAAGGAAACTATTAAATGTTTCATGTCTGGAAAATATGTTCATTGGTCAATTAGAAGATGTAGTGATAGGAATTAGTAATCTAATGATGAAAATGGAGAGAAAGCACTATAGAATAAACCTCTCACATTCAAGTGTTTTAAATTCAAGGAGTATGAAATTATTTTAAAATGTTCCCAAATTTTAAGGGTAATGATGATGATCATTGTCAAAAACCTATTAATCCTAGATAAAAAGGGAAATATCTTCTAGTCATTGTTTCAAATGAGGGATATGATAATGTCATGGTGAAAGGTAAAATTACCATTCATTCTAAAATGATAATATCTTATTTTATTCTTGATCTACCCACTTTTTATATAAAAATAATTTTCTAAGGTTATTATTATACCACCTCTTTGATTATATGTTAATTTAATAGTAAAACCCACTAATGGAATTATAATCACATATCAAGGCAATGATTCTTCTCTAGTTAAATTTTGTGGGTATATGACTCTTGAAAATCCTATTATTCTCCCTTTTCTTGTGTTTTATGTTATCCTTGGACTAGAATGAATTTATTAAAATAAATACCACATTAATTAGTGATTAAGGTAATCACTTTTGATATACTAAACCAACCTTTGATTTTATTTTTATGTGATAATAATATGAACTTTCTATTGAAAACACATCCACTATATGGGTCTCAATTCCTATTCAAAAGGAGTGTTTATCTAAGATGGTTTGGGAGAAACTAAAAATCCAAGAAATTTCTATTGTGAGAGACATTGTTGATGTCTTTTTAGAATTATTTCCCAATATTCCACCAAATCATGAAGGTACGTTCTTGATGTAAATCATACCTGGTTCTACACCTATATCAATGATATTATATAGAATGGACCCGATTGAATTTCTAAAAATGAAGAAAACCCTCCAAGAGAATCTTGGAAAGGTATTAATTAATCCAAGTGCATCACCATGGGGGGAACCCATTATTTTTGTTAATAAAAATGATGGATTAATGCGACTCTATATAAATTATAGATAACACAAAAATATGAATATCATGAAAAAATATATTCTACCCTATATTGATGAATTATTTGTTCAAATATTTAGAGATAATTAATTTTCTATGTTCGATCTTCATTTTGGATATAATAAATTTATGGTCAATAAGTGTGATATATACAAGACAACATTCCATTTATTGTATGGAAGTTATGAATTTATAGTTATTCATTTTAGTCTCACCAATCCCTGACCATCTTCATGGATTTAATAAACAGAATATTTATAAAATACTTTTATCAGTTTGTAGTAGTATTTATAGATGATATTATAGTATATACAAAGATAAATGAATATAATCATGATCACATGAGAATTGTACTAAATACCCTGATGATGAAGAATCTATTTTAAAAATTTACCATGTGTGAATTAAGGATTCAAAATGTTTCATTATTGGGTTATACAATCTCAAGTGATCATATATTAGTAAATCCTTTGAAAATATAATATATTGAAAATTTTCACAGACCAACCACTATGACAGAGATCTATATTTTTCTTGGATTTTCTAGATGTAAAAAATTTTTGTGGATAATTTTTCATGACTCTCTAATCAACTAATCATGTTAACTTAAATTTGATATAAGGTCATTTAGACAGAATAATGTGAAGAAACTTTCAACGAAAAGATGATAAGGTTAGTTAGTTAACTATTTCTTGTATTACCATGTAGTGGATAAGGGTTTGTAATCTACAGTGATGTATCAATGAAATTATTGGAATGTGTTCCCTTACAGAACAATTTGGTGGAAGATTATGTCTCATTCTAATTAATGGTTCATGAGAAAAATTACCCAACTCATGATTCATGAAACAATCTGAGCCTAGTTACCTAGAGTTGGTGCATTATTACATAAAATTGTCATGATTACAAGGAATCAAGTCCCAAAGGACCAATCAGTTTAACAGTCTTCAAAAATTGGTTACATAAATGAATATTACATTACATTTTATAACATACAACTCATCATAAATAATCCTTTATGAACTCAAGTATTTCTTTAGCTTATCCCTTCATATCAATCACAATACACTCCTTGGAATCCTGGGAAAAATAAAACATAGAAAGGGGTGATCTCAAATGCTCAGTTAAGGTAAGCAATAAAGTGGAAGATAACATAAATAATAATCATGATGAATAATTGAAACCACATTTCTTCACCAATAATAAAAATGAATACTTTTATGGAAGTAATATAAGTTGAGTAAATAATACCATAATAAAACATAATCATGGGTATTCTACTAGTCGAATGACAACATGAACCATCAATATTATTTTCATAATGAGGGAATGTATAATGTCTGACATTCTGAAACATTTTTTCAAGGCCTTGGCCAAGATGTCTAAAAATGATTAAGGAGTCGGCCAAAACCATATATCAAATTGTGAAAGGGCCTCGGCTAAAAAGAAACATATCATTAACATATCATAAACCATAAACATTCGTATTAAAACTAGCATAAAAAATGTCAATACTTTAACAATAAACCATAAATGGTATAAAAATACAACATTCCAAGTCAAACATATCACAAAACATTCAATATAATATGGATGTTTTGTATCATAATAAATCATCTTCAAATAAACTTAAAATCCATCAAAGGATGTTGACATAGATGAAATCAAAACCCTTTTAAGAAAACAATCTCTTTCTATTTTGAAATCATTTAAGAGTCACATAATTATAATGGAAACATTTATTTTGAAAATATTCTCATAATATTGCAAGGTAATATTTGATGATTTTATAATGGCAGAAAATAGCCGCACCCGCCGTATAAGTTAAAAATAACATTCTTACCTTAATTTTGTTGAAATGGTCAAAAAGTACCTAGTTTGGAAAACGACGGAAAGATTCCATTCAAAACACATAAGTGTATAAAAGAATTTAAACCATTGTATAGTAAATAGTAAAAATGTTTCGAAATAAATTTTTATGAAACATGGATGGGGATGATAAAGGGGTCCCATTAGATACTAACGTAAAAACAACCTCAGATAATAAAGAGATTGTGAAATAAACCTTTACCTCGTTGTAATCAATCGAGTCGTATGAAAAACAGTAAATGACCACCAAATTAATCACAAAATATCATTAATATAAATATAATGATGATAATATATATCAAATGGTAGTACACAATACACCACATGAAATAAATAACTGGTGAACAATGGAAATCTCACGAAATTAGAAGTGAGATAAGAAACCCCTTACCTCGTGTCTGACATGACCCGTTCATTCTTTAATATAACAAATAATAAACTAATGTTAATTTATATTTTCTCAAGAACCTTTTTCAAGTTTATTATTCCTTTTATTTCACTTATTACCATGTTTAAAACATTATGTAATCACTTAAGTTAATAACGTTCATTTTGTCGATATTTGGTACTTAAGTCAAAAATGAACACTTTATAGTTACAAGTTGTCCACATGGTCAAAATATCATTATATACAGAATGATATTCATGATTTGGATATCATATATATCATATATATCTAGTATATACATGTATTTATAATAGTACATATCATTTTAGGGTAAGAATGAAATGCACCGTTCATGGAGATGGTAAGTCATACGTACGCATGAATGCTACTTTCATTTCTATTTCTTATTTTAATGGATTTAAAACATAATGATATATAATTATATTATAATTTCAGTATAATATCATATATAATATCATTAAATCCATCCTTTATACATCCCACATATGGTATTAACAAGTCATATCGCTTTGAGGGGGCGGTAGTCCACACTTCCTCAAATGAAATTATCGCGTTTTCCAAGAATGGAAACTATTAAGGTATGCTATAAAAGAAAAATACAGAAGATGTAGAAAAAAAAGATAATATATATCATATATAAATACAGTTTCATCATAATGGCCACCATGAGAGGCGGTAGTAGGTAATTAAACAATCATCGTTTCGTGAGGCGTAAGTTTTCCTTCCACAGAAACATTATGTTCTTCACCCATTATATGGAGGTGCATGTAAGTGTAATTTGAATACTTCTCATAAAAACATCCTAGTATATTGATAATACTGGAGTTGTTGTAAAAGAAAGAAATAAAAAGAGTTTACTATTTGGAGAATTAAAATAAAAGAAAAGAAGTTAAGAGAAACTGTTACTTTTAATTTGGGTAACTTCTTTTGGTTTAAACCAAAAGGACTTCTTGGAGTTCCTTCTTCCTAAGGTAAGGCTTCTAGGATGAGGAGAGGGATGTAGGGAGATTAATTTGGTCGAGTTTGGACGAGCATAAAGGTTTGAGAGGTGTGAGGAATTGGTTAGATGTGATCTCATTTTATATGGGGGAAGAGGGGCTCTTTAAGAAAGTGTGAAAATATTATTTTATTATATATTGATATTCGGTTTCTAAAGGTCCAAAAATCATTAGAGTAGAATATATGATGACTCATGGTAGAAATAAAATCATCCAATATAAATTGGACATGTTTTGGATATTATTTTAAAAAAATTAATCTCATTTATTTAAATCATTTATTAATGAGGTAAATACTGCATCATTATTGTGCCATAAATAATTTAATTTATTCGATGTCTAAAAATTATAAAACAAATACCAGGATTTAGTAAATCTTTTTATATTTCCAAATAATATTTATAATCAAAAATAATACTTATATAAAACCATATAAAAATTAGTTTCAAAAAGGTTTTTTGTTTATGTCAATTATGCTTGTACATGAAATTAATTAATATAAAGTGTCATTATCATTAATAAGTGGCTCCATGGGGTCCCAAAATCAACCCAATGATTCCCATGGTTAGACATTACTCATAAAATATGTTTATGACATGTGTTAACATAATGTAGAATTATTAAAATATTCTTTTTACCTCAAATTACCCTATTTACCTTTAATCGTGGTATATAAAAGTAAAAAGTTACTATTCAAAAAAAAGTATTTTTATCTTACTAAACAAAATTTTACTCCTTGATATTAACCGTGTCTCTCGGATTTTTAAAATTCAACTCATAGAAATGGTAAAATTAATTTTTATGTGAATTTGTAAATTCTCCCCGGAGGTTGGTAAAAGACGGTGAACAGTTCAATAAAATTTTATATATCTAATATTATTACAAAATGACTCCAATGAATAACATTGAACATATATAGGTATTATGTATCTATTGTGACCTAAGATAAATTTAAATAAAACAAATAATTATTTAAATAAAAAGACAGTTTTAAACAATAACTCATTGTTTTTCACTATTCATCAAAAATTGAACGTTTTCAGAAAAATATCAAGAATTCAGGATAAGGTAATCTTGATACTCCAAATTCAAAAATGAAGTCTATTTAACCAAATTAAAAACATTTAATCGGAATTAATTAATTTAATATTAATCCCCATTGTTAAAACAAATAGTGTGTTTTTAAGAAACAATAACTAAAAAGCTTGATACTTGTTTATATCCAATATCAAGGTGAAATTAATTCTAATAAAAAAAATTGGATTAAATGGTAAAAATATATTCTAATTAAACATTAAAAATAATTAAATAGATAATGTAACCATATAATTAAAATATATTAAAAGGTACTTTTGAATTAAAATACAATATATTTTTATTTTTCATTAAAAAAATGATCTTTATCGAAATAATTCCATATATTTACACAAATTAAAATTTGATGTTCCCATTGTAATGAATAAATTTATTTAGTGAAATTGAATATATATAAGTTTCAAAAATTTTATTTAAAAAGGGTTCTCCATTAAAAGACAGTAAAATTGTATTTTTTGAAAAATACTTTTTTATCTGAAATTTGGAATTTGTTCTTACATTATGTCTATGAAACTCATAATATGGATTCTAAAATTATAAGGATTATATAAAGTTAAAAATTCAGTTAATACTATTCATAACCGCTTTTGAATAGCTATTTTGGTAAGTTATGGTGCACTTGAACTCAGTGTTGCGTGTAGTGCAAGTTATTGAATTAATTTGGAGAAAGAATTTACTATGAAATCTTAGGGTGTTACATTCTCCCCAACTTCAATAAATCACATCCTCGCAATTTGAAATTGTTCTTTAAAAATAAAAGGTTGAAAATAGAAAAAACCTTCATGGGAAAACTGACATCGAAGATTGGGTTAATATGATTTAGTCTTAATTAGAGGAAAAGGGGAATGGAAAAGTCACCACCAAATTATGATCTCCATTATGAGAAAATTGGTGGAAATTAGAGACACATAATTAGAGGGAAAATGTAAATATTTATAGGGAGTGATTGAGGTCATCATTCACAAACAATTGTAGAATTGAGGGCCTCAAAGCCATCAATCTATGATTATTTAAAATATCATCGGTTCAACAAAACATAAGGTATTTGGATAACACATTTTTAGTTTTAAGATATCTTAACTAAAGATTAAGAATTAATTTCTTCATATAATAAGAGAAGGAAAAAATAATATATATATATATATATACACTTGACAAGTAGAGTTCCATCCTTTAACTAATTTCTAACACAAACTAATCTTTCACTCTAAATGATAATAGAACTAAAAAAATATTCTATTTATCATATTCGTATAGGGTTCCAAAGAAATGAATTTATAATTCACCTATCAGAACCTTTAAAAAAAGACCACATTATACAATCCATGGACTTCACGTAGTCCTGTGTTAGGCGATAAATCCCAATCTCACTATGGTTGTGGGTTCTATTCCCACAGCTTTGTCCGACGTGATGGGATCTCACACGGTCTGCGTGTTGTCTTTTTTATAAAAATTCATAAATAACCTTAACAATAGTATCCAATTTTAAAATTAATCCATACCAACCTTTAGACTTATCCAAAATATATCTTTCAAAACTCACAGTCCAAAATTTTTATAAGGTAAACACAATGAAGATAATTTTTTCCACATAATAACATGTGAACACCTTTATCATGTATTGTTTTAAAACGTTGCAACATCCTGAATTACCCTAAAACTTTATTGATTAAATTCATGCACCCTTTTTCCTTATAGAATACTAGATATACTCTTTCTATCCAAAAATGTTGTAAACTCCAACAATGATGGAATATACAAATCATTAATTAGTTTCAAGGTAGTCAAGAATATCCAATATAATTTATCCAAATAAACCATCTCTTATTCCAAAATCACTACATCATTATCAGGACCATATTAAGGATTAAATTTCTTTCATCCATGTATTTTTCCAGAACGTGTAGCTTACAATTAAGTCACATTTCTTATAACCATATAATCTCAAATCCTCAATAAAATAGTACTGCAGTACAATCCTTATTTATCTCAATAACTCATATAACTAGTATATTGTTAATACAACACTAAAATGAAATAATTCTATAATAACAACATAAGAACACTAGCCATTCCTCTTTATCTGAGGTAGTATCATAACATTATTATTATCCAATAACAACATTTGGGGTATACTCTGATGATTTGGACATTGATTCTCATAGTGTCCCAACTCCTTGTAGATGAATAATTTTACATTTGATACTTCTTTTTTCTTACCCTTGCAATCACGTACATCATGTCCTTTTTCTCCACACTTATAACAAACTCCCATTCCCTTCAGGCATGTTGCATGGTGTTTCTTCCCACAGTTATCACATATGGGAAAATTATTCTTTTCCCTCTTCCCTTTATCCATCTATCTCTCTTCAATCATTTTCTTCTCTTGCTTCCCTTCAAATCCATAGGACTCAGATAATTATTTACTTATCTTATTAACACCTGATACTATTTCTTCATATGTTGAGAATACATGGGAGACTATTTCCTTTCATAATGTTGGCTTAATACCGTGAAAGATATGATCCTTCTTACTCTTTGGATCATACGTTTTGCTGGAGTTCACATTCCTTATACTAGGCACCATTTCTATACAATGGAATACACTAGGTCAGTTTATTAATTGCAATGAATAATTTCAAACATGTAAAATAACTAACAAAAGTTGAACAGTTTATGGATATAATCCATAAAAATATTTTCTTTGAGGAGGTATATGCTCGTAGATCCTTCATAATTATTTTTAAAGAAAATGAGAATTATTCTAAGCATATCCCCCCGAAGTGTCGTAACCAAGAGTGTAGCAAGTCCGGTTGTCATGCACTTGTTCCAATTCGAGTCTAGTTCAAAGTGGTATTTTTGGGTTTTACCCCTAGGTACATATGTGCCAGAGCCGCCTCTACCTGCTTGTATCCAGATAGGGATGTGTTGATTGGAAAACCCACAAAATCTCTATAGTACCAAAATTATAATTAGTTCTTCTATACAAATCCTCAAATTCTATCTTAGGGTAATGTGCTCTAATAAAATTTTATCTAAATCTACTTTCCATGGTTATTGCTAAACTTCCTCTGATACCAACTATAACGCCCCGACCCCAGTTACCCAGATTCAATGCATTATTACATAACATTGGCATGATTATAAGGAATCATGTCCTGAAGGACCGATCATTTTAGTAGTCTTGGAAAATAGATTACATAAATGAACATTAAATTGCATTTTATAACATACCACTCAATATAAATAATCATTTATGAACGCCATTATCCCCTTAGCTTAATTGTAACGACCCAATGTTTTTCAATGGAAATTACATTCTTATATTTATGTCATAAAATAACATGAATGCACAACATAATAAACTACTAAGTGATAAGTGACCTTTAAACATAAGTTTGTCACTGTTATGTTTGGAATTTTGAAAATCCGACACACATGGTTGTGTTCAAGATGATTTTTGGAGTCTAATGAAACAAAAATATTTTTTTGTGAATAGTAACGTACCCTTATGAATATTAATATGACCCTTATTAATAGTAAATCATCTAACATAAGATTAACAATACCTATGAATAAAATTTAGACATCATTGAAAGTGATAATTTGACCATAGTAAACATTTTTTGTATTTTGTAAGTCATAAATAATCAATTATAATTAATTAATTAATTTAAAAGAATATTTATTTCCCTAAAATGTATTAAATCAATGTCTTATAGTTTTTAGATTATTTTATAAGACCCTAAGTAATTTTTGAAAGCACTATAAATCAGTTTTATTCGTAAAAACTGTTTTTTATGTAAATTATGATTTTAAATAAATATTAAATTAATAGTATATAGAAAATTATTTTTGAAAATTAATCTTCATTTTTGGATTCTACATGTCGAAAAATGGTTGGGGTATATTTTTGGGATTTTTCTGAGATACTTGAATTTTTGATGAATAGTGAAATACCGTAATTTACAAAATAAGCTAAATAAACTAATTATAGGGTCATGTGTGATGTTCTGCTGAAGTAATCCAACTTGGTTCGGGATTACATTATAAAATTACTATTCTTGGTCATCCGATAATCACTATTCCTTGTCTTTTGGGGAAATAATTTACTAATTAATTTTATATTAAGGAAACCCCTCTCCCCTCCACTATAAATACCACCCTTCACTCCCTCATTTCCTCACACCTCTCAGGCTCCAAGACTTCTCTAAACTCTACCCAAAAATCTTCCCTAGCCCTTCCCCCACGTCCAAAATCTTCTAGTCTCATAAAAATACGAATACTAACTTCCTTAAGGATGATCTCAATAGGAAGATTTAAGAGGAAATTAAAGAGAAGGAAGCATTCGGGTACAAGGTAAGGGGAAATTCTCGAACCCAACTTTCATCATTTGGGTTCTACCTATTTCACTCCATTTTTGATATTGTCACTCCTTAAAGATAATTTTTTAATCATTATATTTCCTTTTCTGGGATATACATGTTTTCAAATGATGTTTATGTCAATCCAAATGTTTTCTGAAAGAACTCTTCTCTTAAGAACTGATCTTTTACCTCTCATTCAAGGTTGATGATTCTTGTATCAAGTATGTTGTTCCCTCTTTCTTTTGGGAATCCAAATTTTATGAATGTGTTATTATGATATGACACCCATTCCATTTCATGGGTTTGTTATTTTCATTTATGTTAAATGTTCATTGTGGCATGCATGATAAATGATAACGTTAAGATGTGATGGGTGCGCCCAGAATTATATAGCGCAATATGAATTTTTAAATGTGACAGGTGCACCCGGAATTATATAGATCTCCAATTCAATGGGTAAAGTGATTAATTTCATGAGTAAATTTGAAATGATTTGTGAACAAGATTCTAGCTTAATTCACAAGTATGTGTGGTAGCTAACCACTAAGACATGATGTTTCATTTTTATGCTTTGCCACATTTCAAGTCTTTTATTTATGCTCCTCTCATCCTCATGATCTTTTTCCTATGTTATGATTATGCTCACCTCATGCTATATTTCCCTTATCTATCCTCTTACTGGGCTTATAACTCACCTCTTCTTATGTATATCCTCGGGTGGATACCTGTACTAAGGAGAGGACAATTGCCAATAAGAAGCTAAAGAAGAAGAAATTAAATAAATGTGTATGCTTGATGTTGTATTTGTTATGTATGGTCCTAGTTTTCCCAAGACACTAAACCTTTGGATCTTCTTTGTGTAATAATATTATGTTTTTTATATTTAAAATTATGTAATTATAATGTAAGAAAAGGTTGGGTCGCTATAGTTGGTATCAAAGGTAAGGTTTAGTTAATTTGGGAATTAGGATTAGTGAACCCTAGATTAATCCTCCTGCATGAGATTAAGTACAAATATGCACAGATGAATATTTACCTAGGGATCCCATGTTTTATGTTTTTTTATAAATTGTTTAAATTAGTAAGTTATTAATAAATTGTTTAGTTATGTTTTGTTCTATCATTTTCTATTTTAGAAAATGGTGGGAACCAGGATAAATCAGGACAACAACTCATGCAAGGGCCAATGAAACGATTGCCCGAACGACATCCCCAAGGATTTGGGAGGTGGAGTTCAAAACTTCATGGTGATGCTTACCCAATTATCTCAGGTTATGAATAATAACCATAATAATGGGGAACATCCTCCTACACCAAAGAGGGACAACTAGCTATCAAATATTTTATGCGGCAACGACCAACGATGTTTAGTAGATCTTCCGATCAACTAGTTCCGGAATAGTGGGTCAACGCTATGGAGAAGATATTTTATGTTCATCACTGTTCTGAGACGGAAGAGGTTACTCTAACCGTTTATCATCTTGATAGAGGAGCTGATCAGTGGTGGGATTTGATTAAGAACACCAAGCCCAGGGTGGAAATTTAAGAGATGGAATACAAATACTTTAAGATAATGTTTCTAAATAAGTATTTCCGACGAACTCTTCGCACGAAGATGGAGAGAGAATTCATAGAGCTCCAAAAAAAGATGGATAATCTTTCACAACCTATGAAGTGAATTTCACAAGGCTCGCAAGGTACGCTTCTGGTTTTGTTATCAACAATGATAGCAAAATTGATAGATTCTTTAGTGGATTAAAACCACACCTTCGAAAGGCACTTGCAATTAAAGAATTTGAGAGTTATGAAAAAAAATTTGGTGTGCTCTCAAAGTGGAGATGGGGTTTGGAGAATGGTCCCATGGATATGGTGATAGGAAAAGAAGTATGGAGTTTCAAGATGTTGGATCTAATGAAAAAGGTGGGAAGAAAAATCAATGACCCACATACCAAAAATGTGGGAAGTTGCACCATGGGAATTGCCTCAAAGGGCTGGGGAAATGCTTCAAGTGTGAGAAAGAAGGACACCATGCTCAAGAATGTCGAAATGACATGAAAAGGAAGGATAATGTAGCTGATGAAAGGAGAGAACCACTCATGGTTCAATTCTACAACTTTAAGGAGCTAGAGAACTATGAAAACCAGTGCACTAAACCTTGAGTTCTCGAGGGTAATTAGCGTCAGCAGCCACCAAAGCCAAAGGAACAAGGGAAGGCTTATGAAATCACTACTGCGTATGTGGAGCATGATAATTAAGTAATACAAGGTACGCTTCCTATTTAGTTAGGAATGGAAACAGACTTATTTTATTGTGTTTCTACGCATTTTTTATATCTTGCAAGTTTTCTAGAACTATAGAATCAAATCCCTAAAACCATTAAGTAGAGATATCAGTAAAAACACCAAGTGGTGAAATCATTGAAACCCAAGTGTTTGACTCTTCTCCTTTTGGCGTATGTGGGAAGACTCTTCCGAAAAATCTTGTAATACTTCCCTAGGTGAAATTCGACACTGTAATGCGAATGGAATGTCTCTCGTTATATAGAGCGCATATCAACGGTCAGGAAAAGGAAATATCTTTTCATATTCTGAACCATCCCATGCTCCTATACAAATTCAAGGAATGTCATGAATCTCCTTTGAATAATCCTTCAATAGTGTGGGTGTTTATTCCTTATGAATAAGCATACCTCGCCCAAATGGTTGAGTCGAAGAAAACTTCCATCCTTGAGGAAATGCCCATTGTGAGGGAATACAGCGATGTATTTTCCAAAGAGTTACCCAGAATTCCCCCAGATCGTGAGGTAGAGTACTCAATTTAACTCATAGCTGGAGGTACTCCTATCTCTATGTGCCCCTATAGAATGGCTCCTGTCGAACTTATGGAGTTAAATAAGTAGCTTCAAGAGCATCTGGGAAAAGGGTTCATATGCCCTAGTGCATCACCTTGGGGTGCACCAATGCACTTTGTGAAGAAGAAGGATTGAACAATGCGGTTTTATATCGATTATCGGGAACTCATCAAGATCACCATAAAGAACAAGTATCCTCTCCCAAGGATTGATGACTTGTTCGAACAGTAAAGAGGAGCTCAATACTTCTCAGAGGTGGATCTTCGTTCTAGATATCATCAGGTAAAGGTGAAGAAGGAAGATATTCAAAAAAATTCCTTCTGAACAAAGTATGTGCACTATGAGTGTTTGGTGATGCCCTTTGGACTTATTAATTCTACTAAAATATTCATGGAAATGATGAATATAGTCTTTAGACATTACCTCGACAAATTTGTGGTAGTGTTTATCTATGATATTCTCATCTACTCCATAAGGAAGGATGAACATAAAGAATATCTAAGACTTGTGTTGGCGACATTGAGAAAGGAGAAGTTGTACGCCAAGTTTAGGAAGTGTGACTTTTGGATGAATGATGTCATGTTATTGGGACATGTGATCACAAGTGAGGGAATTTCTGTGGATCCTTCAAAGACAAATGCTATTGAGGAATGGCCCAGGCCCTCTAGTGTCACGAAAATCCGTAGTTTTATTGGATTAGTTGGGTACTAATGAAATTTTGTGAGAAAATTCTCATGATTGTCAAGCCCGCAAACTATGTTAACATGGAAAGGGGTAAAGTATGTTTGGATGGAAGAATGTGAGGGAAGCTTCATGGATCTAAAGAGAAGACTGACCACTACACCTGTACTCACACTACCAAAAAGTGGAGAAAGTTTTGTGATATACAGTGATGCTTCAAGGAAAGGATTGGGTTGTGTACTCATGAATAATGATAATGTGATAGCCTACTCCTCACGATAGTTAATGATCCATGAGCATAACAACCTGACGCATGATCTAGATTTGGCAGCCATGATTTTTCCTTGAAAATCTTGCAGCACTACCTTTATGGAGAGAAGTGTGACATATACACAGGACACAAGATCTTAAAGTATATATTCACACAAAAGGAGCTCAACATGAATCAAAGGAGATGGTTAGAGCTAATCATGGATTACGATTGTTCTATTCACTATCATCCTGGAAAGGAAAACAAGGTAGCTGGTGCTCTAAGCAGAAAAAAACCTGCTACTCTATCCATGCTGTGGATTGAGAAAGACCCTATCTTCTTTGATATGTAAAGAATGGATTTGAAAATCATAAGGGCAGGGGATACATCCTACCTTGCCTAAATGATTGCACAACCATCCATCCAAGAGAAGATTAAGGAAGTACAAAGGGATTATATGTAGATACAAAATATGGTGAATGTAGTAAAGGAGGGAAGCTACAAGAGTTCCATATCGATGATGATGGTGTGATTTGGTTTGGAACGCGGCTTTGTGTGTCTTCATCACCCAGGATAAAGAAGGAGCGATTGGAAAATGCACATAACTCAACTTTATCTATCCATTCTGGGAGTACCACGATATACTGTGATCTCCGAGAACACTTCTGGTGGGATAACATGAATAAGGAGATTTTAGAATATATATCAAGGTTCTTGGTATGTTAGAAAGTTAAATCTGAGTAAAAGAAGCCAAAAGGTATGATGAAGCCATTACCTATACCCATGTGGAAATGAGAAAATGTTGCTATGGAATTTTTCATGGGTCTCCCAATGATGTCAAAGGGAAATAATGCGATATGGGTTTTGGTTGATCGACTCACCAAGACTGCCCATTTTATCGCTATTCAGGAAGATCTCTCACTTGATCAACTTGAAATGATATATGTGAAGGAAGTGGTGAGATTGAACGGTGTTCAACTCTTGATTATCTCTGACCGTGATCCAAAAATACATCAAAGATGCTCAAAGTCAGCAAAAGAGCTATGCTGACAATCGTTGAAGGCACTTGGAGTTCGACGTTGCAGATAAAGCCTTCCTTTGAATATCTCCATGGAAGAGAGTCATGCGATTTAGGAAGAAAGGGAAGCTAAGACCTAGGTATATTGGCCCCTTTGAGATTCTTGATTGCATAGGAGTTGTGGCCTATCATCTTGCACTTCCACTGAATATGGCTCAAGTTCATGATGTGTTTCATGTATCACTACTGAGGAAGTACATAACAGACCACTCACATGTACTAAACTCAGAGGTGGTGCAGTTGAAAGATGATATCTCCTATGAGGAGCAGCCAATAAAGATTCTGGATTAGAGAGATAAGGTTCTACACAACAAGACAACCCACCTTGTCAAACTATTGTGGAGGAACCAAAAGTTTGAGGAAGAAACTTGGGAACCAGAATAGGCTATGAAGGGGAAGTACCCTCACCTGTTTGTGTAAAGTGAAATTTCTTAAGGGGGGAAGAATGTAACGACCCAAAGTTTTTCAAGGGAAATTCCATTCTTATATTTATGTCATAAAATAACATGAAAACACAACATAATAAACTACTAAGTGATAAGTGACCTTTAAACATAGTTTGTCACTGTTATGTTTGGAATTTTGAAAATCTGACATACACAGTTGTGTTCAAGATGATTTTTGGAGTCTAATGAAACAAAAATATTTTTTTTGTGAATAGTCACATACCCTTAAGAATAGTAACATACCCTTATGAATAGTAATATGACCCTTATGAATAGTAAATCATCCAACATAAGAGTAACATTACCTATGACTAAAATTTAGACATCATAGAAAGTGAAAATTTGACCTTAGTAAACGTTTTGGTATTTTGAAAGTCATAAATAATTAATTATAATTAATTAATTATTTTAAAAGAATATTTATTTCCCTAAAATGTATTAAATCAATTTCTTATAGTTTTTAGAAAATTTTTTAAGACCCTACGTAATTTTTGAATGATTATAAATCAATTTTAATCTTAAAAACTATTTTTTAAATAAATTTTGATTTTAATTAAATATTAAATTAATAGTATTTAGAAAATTATTTTTTGAAAAATGGACTTCATTTTTGGATTCTAAACATCGAAAAATGTTTGGGGTAAATTTTTGGTATTTTTCTGAGATAATTGAATTTTTGATGAATAGTGAAATGTCGTAATTTACAAAATAAGCTAAATAAGCTAATTATAGGGTCATGTGTGATGTTTTGCTGCTGTAAGCCCACTTGGTTCGGGATTACATTATAAAATTACTATTCTTGGTCATCTAAAACTCACTAATCCTTATCTTTTGGGGAAATAATAAACTAATGAATTTTATATTAAGGAAACTCCTCTCCCCTCCACTACAAATACCACCCTTCACTCCCTCATTTCCTCACACCTCTAAAGCTCCAAACCTTCTCTAAACTCTGCCAAAACATCTTACCAAGAACCTCCCCCACATCCAAAATCTTGTGGTCTCATCAAAAGACCAAGACTAGCTTCTTTAAGGAGGATCTCAAGAGGAATATTTAAGAGGACATTAAAGAGAAGGAAGCATTCGGGTACAAGGTAAGGGGAAATTCTTGAACCCAACTTTCATCCTTTGGGTTCTACCTCTTTCAATCCATTTTCTATATGATCACTCATTAAAGATAATTCTATTATCATTGTCTTTCCTTTTTTGGGATATTCATTTTTTCTAATGAAGTTTATGTCAATCCAAATGTCTTCCAAAAGAACTCTTCTCTTAAGAACTCAACGTTTACCTATCATTCAAGGTTGATGGTTCTTGTATCAAGTATGTTGTTACCTCTTTCTTTTGGAAACCCAATGTTTATGAATGTATTCCTTTGATATGAAACCCATTCCATTTCATGGTTTATTTAAGTTCATTTATACAATATGTTCATTGTGGCATGCATGATAAATGATAATGTTATGATGTGACGGGAGCACCCAGAATTATAGAGCGCAATATGAATGTTTAAATGTGATGGGTGTGCCCAGAATTATATAGCACTCCAATGCATTGGGTAAAGTGATGAAACTCATGAGTAAATGTGAAATGATGTGTGAACAAGATGCTAGCTTGGTTCACAAGTATGTGTGGTAGCTAACCACTAAGACACGATGTTTCATTTTTATGCTTTTCCACATTTCAAGTATTTTATTTATGCTCCTCTCATGTTCATGATCTTTATCCTATGTTATGATTATGATCACATCAAGCTATATTTCTTTTATCTGTCCTCTTATTGGGCTTCTAGATCACCCCTTTTGATGTATATCCTCAGGTGGATACATGTACTAAAGAGAGGACAAGTGCCAATAAGAAGATAGAGAAGAAGAAATTAAATAAATGTTAATGCATGATGTTGTATTTGTTATGTATGGTCCTAGTTTTCCCAAGACACTAAACCTTTGGATCCTTTTTGTGTAATACTATTATGTTTTTTGTCTTTAAAATTATGTAATAGTAATGTAGGAAAAGGTTGGGTCGCTATATGAACCCTGTATATTAATCACAACACACTTCTTGGATTCTTGGGAAAAATAAATCATAGAATGGGGTGATATCAAACTCTTAGTAAGGGTAAGCAATATAGTGGAAGATAGCATAAATATTAGGCATGGTGAATAATTGAAACCACATATCTTTACAAATAATAAACAAGAATACTTTTATGGATGGAATATGAACTGAGTTAATAATGCCAAAATAAAACATAATCATGGGTATTCTACTAGTCGAATCACTACAGGAACCATCAATACTATTTTCATAATGAGGGAATGTATAATGCCAGACATTCTGAAACATTTTGTCAAGGCCTCTAACAAGACCTCTAAAAATGATTAAGGCCTCGGCCAAAACCATATATCATATTGGGAAAGGGCCTCGGCCAATTCCACATCAATTTGTCTCATGAGACCTACCGATTCATCTAGGAGCTATAGCGAGCTCCACACACCACATATTAAGTCCAATACATTCCTCATATGAAAATGATTAAACATATCATAAACATTCATATTAAAACTAGCATATGAAATGTCAATACTTTAACTATAAACCATGAATGGTATAAAAATATCACACCCATAGTCAAACATATCACAAAATCCTCAATATAATATGGATTTTTTCTATCATAATAAATCTACTTAAAATAAACTTAAAATCCATCAATGGATGTTGACATAGATGAAATCAAAACCCTTTTTAGTGATATATCTCTTTCTATTTTGAAATCATTTTAGAGTCACATATTTATAATGAAAAATTTTATTTTGAAAATATTCTTATAATATTGTAAGGGAAGCTTTGATGATGTTATAATGGCAGAAAATAACTTCACCCACCGTATAAATTAAAAAAACTTCTTACCTTAAATTTGTCGAAGAGGTCAAAAAGTACCCTGTTTGAAAAACAACAGAAAGATTCCTTTAAAAACACATAAGGGTACAAATGAATTTAACCCATTGTCTAGTAAATAGTAAAAATGTTTCAAAATACATTTTAAAGAAACATGGATGTGGATGATTATTGGGTCCCAGTATATACTTACGTAAAAAAAACTTCGGATAATAAAGAGATTGTGAAATAAACCATTACCTCGTTGTAATCAATCAAGTCATATGAAAAATAGTCAATAACCCCAAAATGAATCACTGAATATAATTTATATAAATAGAATCTTGATAATATATATCAAATGGAAGTATACAATACAACACATGAAATAAATAAGTGGTGAACAATGGAAATCTCACGAAATTATAAGTGAGATAAGAAACCCCTTACCTCATGTCCGACTTAACCCGTTCGTTCTTTAATATCCTGAATAATAAAATAAAGTTAATTTCTACTTGCTTAAGAACCTTTTTCAAGTTTATTATTCCTTTTATATCACTTATTACCATGTTATAAACATTATGTAACCATTTATGTTAATAACGTTCATTTTGTCGATATTTAGAACTTGAGTAAAAAATGAACACCTTATAGTTACAAGTTGTTCACATGGTGAAAAGATCATTATATCCAAAATAATATTAATGATTTAGATAGAATATATATTCAGTATATACATCTATTTATAATAGTACATATCATTTTGCGGTAAGAATGAAATGCACCGTTCATGGAGACGGTAAGTCGTACGTACGCATGAACGATAGTTTCATTTCTATTTCATATTTTAATGGACTTAAAACATAATGTTACATAAGTATAGTATAATTCCAGTATAATATCATATATAATATCATTAACTCCATACTTTATACATCCCACATATGGTATTAATGAGACATATCTCTTTGAGGGGGCAGTAGTCTGCACTCTCTCAAATGAAATTACCGTGTTTACCCATAATGGAAACCATTAAGGTATGCTATAAAAGAAAAATACATAAGCATGAAGAAAAAATAAACATAATATATATCATAAATAAAAACAGTCCCATCATAATGGATACCATGACATGCAGTAGGAGGTAATTTAACAATCATTGTTTCGTGATGCGTTAGTTTTCCAACAACATAAACATTATGCTCTTCAACAATTAGATGGAGGTGTGTGTAAGTTTAATTCAAATACTTCTCATAAAAATATCCCAGTATATTGATGATTCTATTTTTATTATAAAATAAAGGAATAAAAAGAGTTTAGGGGTTTGAGAAGTAAAATAAAATAAAATAATTTAAGAGAAACTGTTGCCTTTAATTTGGGTAACTTCCTTTGGTTTGAACCAAAAGGACTTCTTGAAGTGACTTCTACCTAAGGTAAGACTTCTAGGAGGAGGAGGGGGATGGAGGGATCTTAATTTAGCATTTTTTTGATGAGACTAAAGGCTTGAGGGGTGTGAAAAATTGGTTAGAAGTTATCTCAATTTATTAGGGGGAGGTGGGGCTCTTTAGGAAAGTGTGAAAATATTATTTTATTATATAATGATATTAGGTTTTTAAAGGTCCAAAAATCATTAGAGTCAAAGATAAGATGACTCATGGAAGAAATAAAATCATCCAATAAATATAGGACACGTTTTGGATATTATTTTAATATTTATAATCTAATTTATTTAAATCCTTTATTAATGAGGTAAATACTGCATCATAATTGTGTAATAAATAATTTAATGTATTAGATTTCTAAAAATTATGAAAAAATACCATGATGTAGGAAATATTTTTAGCTTTCTAATGAATATTTATAGTCAAGCATATTACTTATATAACATCATATAAAAATTAATTACTGAAAGTTTTTGGTTTAAGCCAATTTTGCCTTTACATTAAATTAATTAATCTAAAGTGTCATTATCATTCATAAGTGGCTCCATGGGGTCCCAAAATCGATCCAAAGATTCCCATGGTCAGCCATTACTCATCCAATAAGGTTAGGACATGTGTTAAGGTGATTTTGAATTATTACAATATTCTTTTTAACTTAAATTTCCCTATTTAACTTTAATCGTGGTAAATAAAAGTAAAAAGTCACTATTCACCAAAAATTATTTTTATCTAATTGAGCTAGATTTTACTCCTTGATATTAACCGTGTCTCTTAGATTTTTGAAATTCAACTCACAGAAATGGTAAAATTATGTTTTATGTGAATTTTCTAATTCTCATAGGAGTTGGGTAAAAGGTGGTGAATATTTCAATAAAATTTAATATATCAAATTTTATTACAAAATGAATCCATCAAAATAAATTTTAATTTATTTTATATCTAATAAAATTTTATATTATTTAAATTTTATATATCTAATATTATTACAATATGACTGAGTTAATATTATTTTTTATATAGGTATTATGTATCTATTCTGATCTAAAATAAATATCAATAAAATAAATAAATATTTATAAAAAAGTCGATTTTAATCAATAACTCAGTGATTTTCACTATTCATCAAAAATTGAAAGTTTTTAGAAAAATATCAAAAATTCACCCTATGTTAATTTTGATATGCTGATTTCAAAAATTAATTCTATTTTACCAAATTCAAAACATATAAGTGGCATTAATTAATTTAAAATTAATTTTCGTTGTTAAATAAATAGCGTGTTTTTAAGAAACAATTACTATCAAAAGATTGCTACTTGTTTATGTCCAATTTCAAAGTGAAATTAATTGAAATAAACAAAATTATATTAAATGGTAAAAATATAATCTAATTAAACTTTAAAACTAGTTAAAAAGATAATCTATCAATATAATTAAATTAGATTAAAAGGAACTTTTGAATTAAAATATAATATTTTTCACTATTCCATAAAAAATGAACTTTATCGGAAAAATTTCAAAAATTTCACAAAGTAAATTTTGATGTTCCCATTCTAAAGAATAAATTTATTTAGTAAAATTGAATATACATATAAGTTTCAAATATTTTATTTAAAAAGGGTTCTCCATTAAAAGGCGGTAAAATTGCATTTTTGAAAAATACTTCTTTTATCTGAAAATAGGAATTTTTACTTACATTATGTTTAAGAAACTCATAATATGGATTCTAAAATTATAAAGTTTATATAAAGTTCAAAATTCAGTTAATACTATTCATAACTTCTTTTTAATGGCTAGTTTGGTAAGTCATGGTGTGCTTGAAATCAGTTTTGGATGTAGTGCACGTTATTGAATTACTTTGGAGAAATAACATACTACGAATTCTTGGGGTGTTACAATTCGGAGTTAGCCATACTATTTTTTAAATTATATATATGGAAGAATTATATTTAATAATAAATGTGTGATATATATACTGATCATAAAATTTTAAAGTATATTTTCACACAAAAAGAGTTGAATATGCTACAAAGAAAATGGTTGAATCATATTATAGATAATGACTACTCAATACATTATCACCCTGGGAAAGAGAATAAGGTAGCAGATTCTATAATCCAAAATTATGAAGAGACTTATATATTATGAGGATAAAAAATCCAATGTTTCTAGATTTTCAAAGGATGGATCATTAAATTATAAAGGATGGTGTGGAATCTTATCTTTCTCAAATAATTTTTCAACCATCTACCCAAGTGAAGATTAAAGAGGTGTAAAAGGAATGTATAGAACTAAAAAATAATGTGAGAAATTTTCCTGAGTTTAACCCTAATTTTTGATCGAATTATAATTATTTGGAACCATTTATGTGTTCCTTTTATACAAGATTTCAAAAATGACTTATTGGATGAATCTCACAATTTACCAAAATCAATTCATCATAAAAGTATAGAGATGTATAGAGATTTGAAAGATTATTTTTTTTGGGACTTATAAAGAGAGATATTTATGAATATGAATCTCAATTATTGGTATTTTATGAAGATAAGGATGAGAGAAAATATTTTATGATTTTTTTGCAACTATTACCCATACTAGAATTGAAATGGGGAAACATTACCATGGATTTTGCCGTTGGGATCCCCTAAACATAAAAAATGAATAATGTTATATGGGTTACAGTCAATAGCATTCTAAAGTCACCATAATTAATTTCTAGTAGATACAACTAATCTCTGAATATGTTTTCAAAAATTTATATTAAGGATGTGGTATTATTTCATGTATTGCAACATTCTATTATATCTGATTAAGATATGAGGTTTATCTCAAAGTTGTAGGAAATTCTTTAGTAAAATCTAGATAAAAAGTTGAGTCTTAGTATGGTGTATCATCCTCAAAACATATCGTCAATATAAAATTAAAATAAAAACTCTATCGGATATTCTGATATCTTATTCTATGTTTTTTAAATCTGGTTGGGAGCAACACCATCCTCTATTTGATATTTCTTACAATAATAGCTTTCAATAAAGCATTTAGATGGATCCCTATGAATAACTCTTTGGAAAGAAGTGTATAAATCCCATATGAAGGTATAATAATTGATAATGATATCTATTAGTACCTGATCTCGCTAAGCGAATGATATAGAAATCCATAGTTATTTAGTAGTGAGTTAAAGCCACTCTAAATCAATTGAAAATTCATGTTGAAAATCATCGGCATGACCGGGGATTCAGAGTTTTTGATAATGGGTTTTTAATAATTTATCTATGGAAAGTGGTTATTAGATTCACAAATAATGTAAATTTGAGCCATATGTATATTGGGCCTTTTGAGATTCTTGGTTAGACATGGATGATAGCTTATCACTTGGCCCTTTCACCAAGCCTCTCTCGATTTCGTGATATGTTCTACGTATCTAACTTAAAGATGTACATACCTGATCCATAATGTGTACTAATATAATAGTTCATACGATTGGAATTTTTTTTTCTTTTGAGGAGAAACCAGGATAAATATTGGATTATAGAGATAATGTACTAAAGAACTACACTACTCACCAGGTGAAAATTCTATATAGAAAAAAAAAATTTGAGGTAGTTACATGGGAAACAAGGATGTTATGAAAACAACATTTTATAATTTTTTATTTCATTATTACTAATTCCAAACGTCAAATTGATTATAATGGGGTATAATGCAAAATACATATATTTTAGGAAATATTTTTTGAAATAAATTATATTTCATTGATATATTGCGCTACACACAACACTATTAAATTGTAGTTATCAATTAGATTTAATATTGGTAAGTATGAATAAGAATAAATGAAATAAAATAAATTAGTATTTAAATATTTATAAATGAATTATTTGGGTGTGAATTAAGTTTAAATGAAAATTAAAATCATTGGAAAGTAAACTGATATTTTTATGAAAAAACTATTTTTTTCTAACAATGTATTTTTAAAATAATTAATTAAATTAATCACTTTGGATAATTATTCTATATAAATTTAAATATAATAAAATAAATCTATTTTTTAACATTCATTTAATATATTTTTTAGCCTGTAGAAAATAATAATCCATGTTTTATACTTAAAATTTATTTTTCTAAAAAGTGGTTTTCATCACATGTCCTGCATTTTTTTAAAATTATTTTCTTCCACTAATTTAAATTAAATTTGATAAAATGAATTTATTATTTTGAATTAGGGGATTGAAATTTAAGAAATAGGCCCCTCTAATTTTTGATCAATATGAATAGTAATTGTTGTAAAATTTATCACACTAGTAAAGGGTAAATCAAGTTAATACAGGATAAAAATAAGTTATAAGGCCATATGTTTTCATACTAACTGTTATTGGATGAATTTAACTATACCCTTATGAAATTATAATTATAATGGGGGTTTTTAATGGACTATATTCCATGAAAATTACCAATATAATATTTAAAGAAAATAAAGTTACAAAAAGTCATTGTCTTAGTTATAAATATATCTTATGAATCCAGATATGGAAAAAAGAAATTTATGAACAAATATAAGTGTCTTTTTTAAGATTAATGAAATAATTTTCATGATTTAAATTTATTCATAATTTTTTGAAATTATATAATGACCTAAAATTTTTATGCAAAAATGATGTATTATTTATCGAATTAATTAAAAATTTGATAAATGATATTAAAAATATTAAAATCAATATAATTTTACTACGTTTATGTGTACCAAAAAAATAGATGAGTTTGAAATAATTTTTTTATTCTAAAGAATTACATTTTAATTACAAATTTTTATTTATGCCTTTTATGTAAAATTAAATGAATAACATGTAAATTGATAATAATCAAATTTTATATAAGTAATTTTTTATTAAATTAGTCAAAAAGAAAAAAAATAAAATAAAAATGTGGATATTAAATGGTCTAAAATATCACCCAATAATCATATTTAGTCCATTTGGAAACATTTTTTTTGAGAATGACTTTAATATATTTTAATCTCTTCAAATTTATCTTATACACTCCCATATACAGAATCTATAGTTTATAGTTTTACAAAAATACAAACCCTAAAGCCTTTAAGAAGAATTCTATAGGAGTTATTTCTAATAATAGGTAATCCCCTCAATCGATAAATTTATTTTTAATTATTATTTTACCTCCTCTATATATCATATATAATTCATAAAATAGAAACTTCATTGTTCTAAATATAGTAAAATTTATTCTTCCTCTTTCCATCAAATGGGTTGTTAAATATCATTCGTGTGTACATACGACTTACCGTCTCCGTGTTGTGATACAATTCATTTCTATTCACCAAATTTTATATACGGGTTTTATGATGGGTTTAATGTTTATATATGATATTTATGAAAGTATTACACTTCTTTAATGGTAGCATAATATATAAATTCTTACCATCCAACCCTTAATAAAATGATAATGTCGATCGTCTGTATGTGTGGACTATCATCTCCACGAAGCGATGTTATTCAATTTGCATTTTTACATTATTTTTATGGTCATAAATATATTTTTAATGAATATATATTATATATAAATTATTTTATAAATGTTACACATTATTTACCTTTCTTTCATTCCATCCTTTGAAAAAGGGAAACAACGTTCATGAATACGTATGACCTACCATCTCTAGGAACGATGTAATTCATTTTTCTATCTATATATTTTTTTGAGTGAATATAAAAATATATATGATGAATATATATTATATTAATATCATTATTATCCATTTTAATATGATGAAACAATGATCAAAATAAAAGGGAAAAAACCAAAACAAAAACAAACATGGAGAATGCATAAAATATCACATGAAACAATGATTTTAATAACAAAGTGTCAAAAAATGGATGATAAAAGGTTATAAGTAATCAAAAAATGGTATGATATATATTATTATGGTTCTATAATTTATATATAGTAAATAAATATTTATTGTTCCAGAGGTTCCAATGTGTATGATTGAAGTCAAACTTAAGGTAAGAGATTTTTGTCTCACTTTAATTTTTGTGGGACATGTTCCTTATACACCACTTATTTATTTTGTGTGGTATAAATTCTTCCCATGACCATGTTTTATGAATAATATCATGAACATTATATGATATAAATTTCCATTTAAGGTTATTTATTTAATGGTAAATATGAATCAAAAGTAACCAAAGTGGTATGGGTTATATGTTACAATCACATTGTATATCAGGATTTCTTCTGATTAAGTTTCCCATGATAACATATTATGATCTACCTCTCGTGAAACATATGAATTTTATTTTTCCTATTGTTATTTTTTAAAAATAAAATTTTCCATTTCATTTTTCTCAACTTATTATCCCAAGAGGCTAAACATATTTTTCTAAGGAACATTCACTTTATTTCTCTCTACATTCAAAAAGACTTTTTTATTTCATATCATTATTTTCAAAAAAGATTTTTAAAAATGGTTTTTAAAATTATTATATGATTTTTTAAATTCATTTTTTCCCATGTATAAATATTAAATAAATGGTTCAAAACTAATCTTCTTTTATTTTTACAAATAATGTATTTTTAAATTGTTTAAAAAAGTTTAAAATTATTGTTTTCTTTTATCTTATCCAACATGAACAAAATTTCTCACCCTCATGACCATATAATGCTTCAAAGATTCCTTTAAAAGTTTATATATTTAGTTAAAAATAAAATAAATTTCCCTAATATTTTTTTTAATTTGTATATTTTAAAGTATTTATTTTAAAATGGGAAGGTTATTTTCCTCAAGAATGTTTTAATGTTATATTAATGGTATTAATATTCGTCAATGACAAAAAAAAAATCCAAATTTCAATTATTTTTTGTTGGGGATATGATCTGAGGATACCAAACTTATTATTTCTCTATATGATTTATGCCTATGATCATATTTTTATTAAACTCTTTTCTTTTCCATGGGTTTTGATATGATGAAATGATGAAATGTTTTTGAAGCCCATTCCTTTTCCATATGTTATGATGTGATGAAATGTTTATGAAACCAGTTTTTTTCACGGGTTATTATTTGATGAATTTTCTATGATCTTTAGGATGAATATATATGATTCTAATTATATGATTAATGGGACCTATATCCCCCTTAAATTCATTGGGTCAATATTGATATATCATGAGATGAAAAAGGCTTTAATATGTATGAAACCAATTTTAGTGTGGGAATTTTTCTCCTATGATAGTCTTGGGAGTGAAACGGGACTACTATAATGGTTTGGGGAGTGAAACCATTCCAAAGTGAGGGTATTGGGAATAATACTTTACTACTAAAGAATTTATTTTATATGCTTTTGTGTATGCCAGAAACATATTTCTTATACCCATGTTATGCTCTCAAGGATCATGTTCTTTGATTATTTTATGAATCATGTATTAGGAACTACTATGATTTATGACATGACCTAAGATTTTGATCTATGATATGTGTGGTATGATTTTGAAATGTTATGATCATATTCTCATACCCTTATGTTTATGTTATTCTCACATGATCGTTGATATCTCCCTTATTTACCCTTACTAAGTGTTTGTGGTCACCCATAATTATGGTTCCTTTCCCAAGGTTATGAAGAAAAGTACGAACTATTATATTTTTGTGATGTGTGTTATTTATGAAGAACTTAGTGTGAGATTATGTAGTCTTTTATAAACCATTTTTTATATGTACAAGTTTTCACAGGTACTAGACCTATCAATTTCGAAATAGAGTAGTGTGTTATGTTGTAATGCACTTTTAACATTATTTTAGGTATGTTTTTTAATTTTTTTGTTTTCCATTTCATTGGTTTAATAATTATAAAAATTCATTGGGAGGATTCCTAAAATAGAGATTTCAGGGATTTGTTGGAATTTTCATCATAAGAACAGCTGTTTCTATTATTCACTAGGAATTTATACAACATGTAATAGAACTTCATGATGTGTAATGATCGTCAAATAGAACCCATGAATTGGATATACATAGTGATATTTCTACATGCTACATAAATGTTTCACACCATTTAATGAAAAATATCATGTTTTTTAATAAAAAGGTGTGGGGTTTTTTGTGTATATGTGCTTCATGGATTTCACAACGTATAATGGGATTAAAGTCCATGTAAAATCCTTCGGGTTGGTTTTAATCAGGTAGTTTAGCTAATATCCTTATTTCATACTTAAGATATTCCTTACTCTTGACCTAGAGGATCTTCTTATGTGATTTTGAGTGACTCCCTTCCACCCAGATCACTTATTTTAGTGATTTACCACCATTACGGTTGGACTAGTTCTCTATGGGAATGCAGTACTTCTATATATTCTTTGGTTTTGGTTGTGGCTTTAGTTCTTTACAAGTAATTGTGAGCAGATAGTGTTTTTTATTGGTCATTTTATGTTTCTTGGTTTGCATTGTCTTTTTAAGGTGTCATATTTCTTTCTAGTCACTAGTACAAAAAGAAGTTACATTTATACCATTTTGGGGTATCTTTTTCTACATAATGGGTAATTTTGATGAATTTCACATCATTCATGATAAATTACTTCTGGTTTCTCATTAATTTTAAGTGATAAATGGTTTCAAATTATTTTTTGTAAATTAAAATGTTTTTTAAATGGGGGTATTATTTGAAAATGGATTTTATTTATTTTGAAATGGCTTTTCAAGATCTTAAGTGTATTTTCTTATAAATGAAGATGATTTTATATAATTGTGAGAATGGTTTTGAATATTTATCGGATGATTTATCTTCAAATCCTTGGGTGCATTGGGAGAGATACATAGGTAGTGTTAGAGTGTTTTTCACCATTATGATATAACCATATGTGATATAAACTGGTTAGACTTGATATTTATTGGATACAACATATAAATTTTAGGATTCTAATTTTCCATTGGAAATTATCTATTAAGCTATATCCCAATATGTGAGATTCTATATCATTATTTGGGGTTATTTTTCACATGATCGTTTTTACCATGGTTTTTTATCACAGGTTTTTATGTGAGGTTGTATGACATAGCTTCACATTACAGTCTGTTTCTAGGATATGTGTTTAGTTGTTTAACTATTGATGCATGGATATGATTTCTTATTTTATTACTTCAACATTTCATATTTTTAGTTCAAGAATATTAAATATTTTTTTAACGAAATAAGAAAAATGGGAAATGATTTATAAATGGTTTGTATTTATAAAAAATATTTATAAAGATAGATTTTAATTAAATATTTTATAAATTATTGATATTAGTATTTTTATATGAACTATTGTGGTATAATAATAGGCTTTGTATCAAACAAGACACGTGCTTTTAGGCATTTTTTGATGTTTTATTACTTTGTTTATGCAAAGGGAATAGAATCTTGTAGAATAATAGCTTCTCTTATTATTCCAAATTTCAGTTCAAGTTGGTTTGGTGGTGATTGTTAGTCATGTAGGATCTTGACTTACTTTCTGGTTTATCCTATTATGGCATGGATTTTATGTATATTTTGGTAGATCATCTCTTTTTCTCTTCAGAATCTAGTAGTATGTCTTTTTTTACTTTATTAAAAATTTGTTTTTATTTTTTTATTTTACCTATATTATGTAATGGGGTGGTTTAGGTGTCTTGTCCAGTTGACCCCAGTTGGTTCATTATAATTTAGTATCAATGGGATGCTCACCATGAAGTGTGTTAGAACTGTCGGATTTTGGTTCTGTTTCTTGGGTATATTGGAGTTAAGGCCATCAAAAATTGGGTAGTAGGTGTAGAAAAGGGGTCTGGATAGATCACTTCTGGGATTGAAACCGAGTAACCATGGATGGTAAGATAATTTTTACCAGGTTTGAGTCATGGATATTGTGGTTAGTTGAATAAAAACTAGGGGTATTATATTTAAATTAATATGTTTTTTTTAATAAAGGGTTTCCATGGCTTCTTTAAATTATTAATGCTTTAAATATTTTTAATCAATACCTGAAGTTGGACCAATGATTTTGGAATTTTGTCATGAATTATTGGTTTTTTCTTTTGATAGATAGTAGATATGAGAAGATCCCTTCCAAATATAAGATAGGAATCTATGAGCCACGTTCCACTGTGAAATCCTCTAGTGGACCATACATTGGTAGAATCTGTTACTCACACAGTTTTGACTTTGGGTCAAGTGGGTGTTAGGAACCTATGACAAATAGAGAATCATGGCACGGAATTAACTAAGAAATATTCGCCCGTATTTCTTTTGTGACAAAGGACCCTAAGAATATAAGGATTTTCATGAGAGGATAGAGAGGATCTTTAACTTATTAAAGACCCCTAATTAATATAATGTCGATTTTTCCACATTTATGAACAAGGGACTGGGAAAGAGGTGGTGATATTCTATTGTGCAAGAAATATTTTATGAGAATATTACATAGGCTAAATTCAAGAAAATATTTAAACAATTTCTTTATTATTAGTCATTTTATGTGGTGATAACCCATGAGTTTTTGAACTTATATATGGTGGATTGTATCATTCTAGAGTATTCTTCCCATTTTGTTTAGTTAGTGCATTGGAACTAGAGTTTTTAACTAATGAGTACCTAAAGGCTCATAGGTTTGATTTGGGACTTAGGAGTGTTGTTCATTCAATTTTTATAATCATATTTATTTCTAAATTTATGGAGGTACATTACGTGGAAGCTTTGGATGAGGAAAACATAGCTGGTAAATATTATTGGGTGGAGATTCAGTTGGTTCAGTGGTTAGCAAGGGTGTATATTCTCGCCAGAAAAGAAAGAAAAAGAGTGGTCAGCATTCTTCAGCCCCTATTTTAGGGCTTCGAATAGAGTAATATCTCATTACTTGATAATAGTGTAGAATGAGAAGAAATACCAAGCCTAACTATACTGAGGATACTAAGAGTTTTCATCTTTGTAGATGATCTATCCATCTATAGTGAATTTGTTAAAAGATATCTTGGGGTAGTATAGAAGGATTAAATCTCACCACGGGTTTTAAGGTTCATGTATATGCTTCCAAGGGTGGTGGGTATAATCCCTAGGATTAAGTAGATATTCAAGTGGATATGAATGAACAACTTTATGCAGTAGATTATGCACAAAAGAAATCTAAAGCAGGGCCAACTATTGTTATTGGTATGAGTTTTATCTCATCTTCTATGGTGTATAATTTTTTTTGATATAGGTGATACTTGTTCTTCTATATTGTCAGTGATATTTGACATATTTAGTTTTCATTTAGAAATTATTCCTTTATTTTTGGAACTTTCTCACCTTTAGGAAATATATTCGAACAAGGTTTCAGATAGCCCTCATTGCGGGTGATGTTGTCTGACATTGACATGGAGTGGGACTTTCTATTGATCGATCTTGAAATATTCTACTTTATTATTGGAATGGATTGGATGATCATTTTTAAGGCCCATACGGGCTGTTTTCATCGCCAGGTTTAGTTCTTATCAACCGATGGGGTCAATAATGTTTTCTAGGGTGAGTGTAAGTCTAGATCCGGAAGGGCGGGGAATGGTGTTCATTATGATAGGGTAATATAATACCAGTTTTTAGAGATGTTTATTAATATAGTAGACCCTTTATTGGGTGGTTGAATTTCGGTAGTTTTTATCAAATTTAGATCCTTTAATTTGATTTTTATGGTTTACTACCATAGAGAGTGATTGAGTTAGTTAGACACCTTCTCCCTGGCATGATACCCATTTCTGTGGAATCTTACAATATGGCTCTTGCTGAGTTGGTGGACCTTGAGGTCTAGCATGATGTTATAGAGGATAAAGGATCTATTTATACTTGCATTCCACCATTTAAATCATCTATCCTCTTTACTAAGAAGGTATATAGGAGCCTTAGAATTTTTATTGAGTATCAAAATTTGAATTTGGTGACCATTGAGAACAAATATTATTTTCCAAGGATATGTGATGTCATTGATTATTGTAAAGGGAATAATTAGTTTTCTAATATTGAACTATAGTTAGGTTGTCACCATATGAGTGTCTAAGAAGAGGATATACCTAAGTCAACATTTTGGGGGAAATATGAACATTTATAGTTTCCACTAATTTCATTCTGTCTCACTAATTCTCCTGTGGCATTTCTAGATTGTATGAACCAGATATTTCATCAGTTCTTAGAATAATTTTTATTATGTTCATGGATGATATTTTTGTGTACTCCAAGTCATAGTATTAGATCATGGACCATTTTTATATCATTCTTAGATCCTTTAAAGAACATCAAAATTATATCAAGCTTTTCTAGTGTGAGTTTTATATCCAAGAGGTGAAGTTTCTTTGGAATTTGATATCTAAGAGGGGTATCTCAGTAGTTCCTAAAAATGTACTGGAGCTTATGTCCTAGAAGTGTCCAATAAATGTGTTTGAGATTCACTGATTCTTGGGTTTGAATTGTTACTATATACATTTTGTTTATGAATTCTCCAAGATCACTTCTTTGATGATAGATTTAACTTGTAATGGTGTAAAGTTTGAATGGAATAAAAAGTGTTAGAGATATTTTGAGGAGATGATGATGTGGTTGATTTATGCATTTTTTTTTTATTATTTCAGATATAGGGTTATGTTATGATTTTTTCTTTGACTCTTTTGTTATGGTTTTGGGATGTTTCTTGATTTAGTGGAAACATGTCGTGGCTTACACATCTCACCTATTATTCCCCCATGAGAAGAAATACCCTACCAATGATCTTTAGTTGGAAATGGTTTTTCATGTGCACAAAATTTGGAATCAATATCTCTTTGTGGAGTGTTTTCTGTATATTATAATCATAAGTGTCTAAAATATATTTTTACTCATAAGGATCTAAATTTTTGACAAATAAACTGGGTTGAATATCATTATAATTTTTATATTGATATATATTATAACCCTAGGAATGGAAATTTTGTTGATAATTCATTAAGAATAAAATTACTGACAAATGCTATATTGGAATCATTTTAGGTGTGGTCTCTAATTAGTTTGTTTTATTAGTTGATCTTGGAAGTGGATGAGTTTTTTGGATAGGTGTTCTTGGATTCGATGAAAGAAGAATCATTTTTTTATGAGTGAGTTAGGATTAAGATGGTAGAAAACATTGAGTTCCAATGAATTTGTGAAATCCTTTATGGCGGTGATTGTAATATTTGGTGTCTTAGACCCATCTATTTTTAATTTGATTGCATGAATATTTGATGTATTAAATATTAAATTAAACATCTTATTAATTGTTTTTCATTTTTCTGCATGACCATAATGTAATAAAGTTCTAGAGTATTTGTCACATTGTTAATGATATTTTAGTTCCATGTTATGACGAGAACATTGAATTTCTATGAAAATATTCTTAATATAGTTCTGTGGTTGGATAACATACTATGATGGGACACATAGTATATAGATTTTTAGGTGTTATTACTCATAATAAGATGATACTTATTCTCATGATGCTTGGAATTAGTAATCTCCAAGATGGGAGATAAAGAGAACAAAAACTCTAGTAGGAATTCCACATGTTTTGGGGTCATTAGATATACCTATCTATGAGCATGTGTAATGATCCTTAGACTATTATATTATCATTAATGCATGTCATTGCTCACGCACTTATATTTTATGATGAAAACTATCACACCATATGTTGGTGGGAAGTAGGGAACGTTGGGTGTGTCATGAATGATATGTTATTAATGGATAAGTCCAGAAACAGTTTTCCCTTCCATATTTGTGGAAGTTGATATATTGACTCTTTGATTGAAATAGTATCGTAACCCTAAAATTCCATGTACACGGTGTAATGATGGGTTTATTTAAGATTTTCAAATAATGATGTATCAAATATATAAGTTGAAGACACTACCTTGAAACTGGATTGATGAGATTATGTTAGAAATTTATTATATCAGACAGTGAGCATTCACTTGTAGTTGTCATTGTTTAGACTTTATGTTCATTCTCTTGATCACCTTGACCAATTTCTAGATAGTAATCTTGGAGTTTAGGCAAGCTCACTTAATGACAATGAGAAAGAATCCTAGATGGTCACACACTAAGTGTTTCTGGTGGTCTTGATTAAATTTTATTAGTATTTAATTAATGAAATAAATATTATTTTCAAGAATGATAAATAATTTTATTTATGTTATATTGATCTCATACATTTAGTAAATTTTTATTTATCATATTGTGAATAAAATATATATATATTTATTTTATAAAATATTTAATAAATATTTATTTAGTAGTTTTTGAATAAAATAATTATTTTAGATAATAAAATATTTACTAGGGTTTCAATTAATACAAGAGGAGATTGAATGGACCAAGACCTATTCAGTGATAAAAAATATTATTTATGAGTTAGTAAATATTATTTATCCGTTTTTGTGAAAGTTGGCGCACTAAAAAATAATAATACTATTATTATTTTAATGTGCCATGGAATTTCAATAATGTATGTTATGCAATTTAATTTTGTAACTAAAATCCCATCTCAATAAATAGATGGATACGTTTATTGTGTAATTAATTAAAAACCAATTTTATGTTTGGGCATAGAGAGTTGTTGCGCATAGTGTATTCTCTCTCGAATCCTCCTACTATCTCCCTCTCAATATAGAGGAACCCATGATATAATTTTTTCAAGACCGAAGAATGAGAGATTAAGAATGAACAACACAAGACATTCAATTCATCATTCCAGAACCTAGATATTGAGTGGAATTTCTCTAAGTCCATTTAAAAATGTGTGGTTCATGAATAGACGGATTCTACACTTGAAACCTTATAAGCACAAAGATGGAAAACCCAAAGGGCTGTTTCGAATGATAAACAATCATCAACAAAGAATATTTCTAAGACTATGTATTTTTTTAGATATTAAATAAATTAATTATAAATTTGACATGAAAGGTCTTTTCTCATGGTTTGGAGAAACGATTATTAAAATAAATTTTAACACAACACCCACCACCAAACACACCCACTATACGCGGAACCAACAAGAGGTATTAGATGGACCATGTTTAATATTATAATTATTCATTTTATTATTGATCTATGAAAAATTATAGTTAGATTTTATTTCTTGTTTTTATTTATTTAATCTGATTGAATTAACATTTTATTGACATATTAATCTTATTCGTTCACTGTTTCATTTTCTTGATGGTTTACGAACAAATGAAGAACAACCATAGATGCCATCTAGAAGTTCCAAATCATTGGTTGGTAAAACTGGGTTACATGACGTGTAGCTGGAGCACACAATGTATACCCATGCACATTGTATCTAGATGCACCAAGTAATTAATTAAATATGGTGATTTTATTGCACACCACGTATTTATCGGGCCATCCTAAAACAAGGAAAAAGGATATAAGATATATAATTGGCTTGTACACACCATGTAGTCTATCTGAGTCAAAACACGAAAGCCCTAAGTGTGTGACTTTGATATATGGAAACTAAGGTACATGACATGGATCTCCATGTACATGTTTTTTAGTTTTCCATTAATTGGAAATAAATTAAAATTATATTAAATTTGAAATTGTATCAATAAAACTTTATTTTATTGATTAGAACTCCATTGTGTGTTTGACAATTTAATAATGGTTTTAAAAAATTTAAAATGATCAATTATGTTTTTGTAATTAATATGTCGTTATTGGTTAAGTAGTTTATTTTACATGATTTCCATTAATTATGTGTATCTCAAAATAAGATCATATAATCAATTATTTTAAAAATAATTATTTATTTAATTAATTAATTAATTAATTCATGTTTTTTTATCTTAAATAGAAAAAGAACGGATAAAGAAAAGAATGCTGGACATTTACTTTTCTGTATTAATTGCATGTGTGACCATTAATGATACTGACCGAGATCTATGTATGTTTTGGAATTTATTTAATTAATTTAATAGCATGATTTGGAAATTATTTAGTATTAAATTAAAAGATGTTCTTTGAGTCATCGCTCCCTCCATTATTTTGTAGGACCTGTGTGTCTAAGGATATTTATGTAATTCCCTTTAACCAATACTTTGTTTCCCATCACCTACATGTGAGTAATAAATATTTATAATTAATAAAGCATTCTATGGAATGTGGGGATGGTTCAAGACTGAGCCATAATGACACAGACTCGATGATACATAAGTGGACACATGGAATGATATATGTCATGCATAGTCTGGTATAAAGAGTTATTTCCCCTAGGACATAGATTAATTTAATGTCCACTCATTAAACCAACAATTGTATAAGATCATGATCAGATCATTTAATTAAATAATTATTTTCTGTCTAATGTATTAACATTATATTTATTGATGCAAGACCACAATCACCTAAATGAATGAATTAATATGCAAAGATAGAATTTAAATAAAATTGATCATGTATAAATTTTTTATCTAAACATGGTTAATTAATTAAATAAACACCCACTTAAATATTAAGAAGATATGTGAAGGATAAAACAAGAAATAATTTGTGCATAATATAATAAAATCCCTCAATCTAATATTAAGTCAGAATAAGCCTTCCATTACTTGATTAGGAATAAAAATCAATAGAACAATTTGTTAAACCAACCCTTGTTGGGACACTTACTTTTATAAGGGGAGTTATTATTAAAATTTCTAGTTGAAATATCCAATTTACATAATGATGATTAGCCCTTTCTAGACTTGGTGTAATTTGGAGTCAAGTTTTGAGAAAAATCCAAGTAAGGATTTCTCTATTGGGGAGTCCACTCAACAGATCAAGGAGGTGAAAGCCCATAGTTTTCAAAGACATTATTACATAAATACCTTCAGAATATCCTGAGAAACTCTTTTTGTGGTTACATTAAGGAGAATATGGATCTCTTCCTCTAGAATTTCCTAGAAAATAGACATTTAAATTTAAATGGTGAGGCCTTTTGAAAGTTGAAAAAATAGTGGGATATTTAATAAAATTAATTAATTAATTCTTAAAAATATAGAACCAATAAATTTACTAATAATATGCTCTTTTAATTGTATAATAAAATTAAAATCTCACTATCCCTATGATAAATATTAGATAGTGATGATATCTTCAATGGAAGTAACTTCCAGGAGTGGTTTAGACACCTTCGGGTTGTTCTATGCCAGGAACCAAAATCATACATGCTAGAATTACTTTATAAAAATGGGTATAGAACACTTCCTTTTGAAAAAGGTATGGGTACTCCTACTTCATAACTTTTACTGATGATATTAGTAGAGATGGATATATTTACTTAATGAGGTATAAGTCTGATTCTTTTGATAAATTCAAGGAATATAAGAATGATGTTGAGAACCATCATGGTGGGAAGATTAAAAAACTATTATCAGATCGAGGTGGATAATATCTTAATCAAGACTACATTGATTTCTTATGGGATTTAAGGATAATATAATAACTCACTCCTCCATACATGCCTTTTTGGAATGGTGTATGTGAAAGGAGGAACCATTCCTTGTTGGACATAGTGACATCAATGAAGAGTCATGAAAGTCTTCCATTATCATTTTAAGGATATTCATTACAAATAGTGACACACATACTAAACCATGTACCATCTAAATTGATAAATGGTATTCCATACGAATGTTGGAGTAGAAGAGAAACCATGTTATCAAATGTACATGTGTGGGGAAGAAAAGAATTTGTTAAGGCCTCTTCAGGTAACAAGCTTGCACCCTGAGGCACAAAGTGTACCTTTATAGGATACCCTAATGAAATAAGTGGATATTACCTATATGGACCCTAATATAAAGGATTTATAATGGAAAGACACACCATATTTTTTGAGAGGGTTATCATATCAAAAAGAGATAGTTGGAGCAAGATAAACATCGATGATATTGAGGCTCAAGGCACGAATACTTGGTAAAGGATCATATTCCACAAAGCCCCATGGAAGAAGAAACTATTCTAGAGACACAAGAATTGCATAAGAGTACCAGAGGTGTTAGATAACTAGAATGGTGTGGTTTTCTATTTATAGAGGATGGTGAATCACATATGTTGATAATAATAATCCTTTAACAAAAAATGAAGAATTGTGTGGCACAAATGTTGCTAAGTGGATGGAATCCATAAATTATGAAATGGATTCCATGTACCAAAACCATGTCTGGATTTTGGTAGACCCTTCAGTGGATTTAAATCCAATTGGTTGAAAATGTGAATTCAAGAAGAAACTGGACATGGAGGAAAAATTAATACCTATGAGGAATGACTGGATTCTAACGGGTTTAAATAGTGTCAAGGTATTGACTATGATGAGTATTTTTCACAAGTTTCAATGATGATATCCATTAGAATTCTACAAGCCATTGTGTCTTACCATGAATATGAGATTTGAAATGTAGATGTCCAAAAAAACCTTCCTTAATAGGAACCTTCAGGAATATGTCTACATTACAAAACCTTTAGGGTTTGGGACTTCAAAGGAGGCCAATAAGATATACAAGCTGAAAAAAAATCCATTTATGGATTAAAGAAATCATCTAGGTCATACAACATTTTTTATGAAGGCATAACAGAATTTGGTTTTATAATGAAATAATGTGATTCTTGTGACTAAAAATGGATTATTGGAAGTGTAGTCATTTTTAAAATTGTATATGTTGATGACATATTACTTATTGGAAATGAAATACTAGTTTTATAGTCTATTGAGGCATGGATGAGTAAATAATTTTCCATGAAATACTTCGGTGAGGCAGCATATATTCTTGGGATCCAGATCTATCATGTTTGATCCAAGAGGTTTCTCATATTATGTCAAAGTACATACAATGGAAAGATAATAAATAGATTTAGTATAGAACAATCCAAGAGGTGATTATTTCTAGCATCACATGGCATTATTCGTTCCAAGAAAATTTGTCCTAAGACCCATGAGGAAAGATATAGAATGGAAATAATTCCATACGCATTAATAATTAGTTCAGTCATGCATACTATTCTATGTACTTAGCTACACATTTCCTATGCATTATGTAAGGTAGGAAGATATCAAGCTAATCCAGGTGACCACCATTGGATGGAAGTCAGTGCTATCCTTAAGTATATGAGGTGTACTAAATATATGTACATGGTTTATAGAGGATTTGAAGAACTATTCATTAGAGGATATACATATTCTAGTTTCCAAACAGATCATGATGACCTAAAGTCACAAACAGGATACATATTCACTTTGAATGGATGAATTGTGAGCTAGAAGAGCTTAATTAAGTCTATGACCTTCGATTCATCAGGATAATCTGAGTATAATGTAACTTTTGAGGTAGCTAAAGAAGAAGTTTTTATGTGTAATTATTAAAAAGAGCATGATGTGTTACTTAGAATTAAAGATGTAATCACACTCTATTTGGATAACACTAAAGCGGTTGATCTCACCAAATATCCAAGGTCACATCAGCGTATGATGCACATACTTTGGAAGTATCATATCTTCAGGGATTTTTCTCAAATTGGTGAAGTTATAGTTAGCAGTATTTCTACAAAAGGAAAAATGGAAGACCCCTTGACTAATGAATTGACTCAGTAGGAACATGATTATCATGTGAGGTCTAGCGGACTGAAGTCATTGGTAGTTGGCTCTAGTCCAAGTGGGATTTTGATTGAGTTGGTGTTATTGAACCAACTATTTGTAATTTTATTAGATGAGTATATTATGTATTAATTATTAAAATAAACAACATATTACACATTTTTCATTATTATTCATGACCTTAATGTAATAATTTCATAGATTATTTTTCACATTGATAAGGTCATAGTATTTCTCTACAATGATGAGAAATTTAAAGTGCTATGACAATATTCTTAACATTAATCAATGGTTGGATAACATATTGTGATGAGACACATAGTATATAGACCGTCAGGTACGAGTACTCATATGAAGATGGGACTTCTTCTCATGAAGTTCACACTTGGTAATCTCCATGATGGGAGATTATAAGAACTGGCATGCCTGTTTGAATTCTGAATGTTTTAGTGTCATCAGATGTTCCTATCTACGAGTGTGTGTAATGGTCCATAAATATTAGGACTATCATCAATGAATTTCACAACCTACACACTAATATTTTTTAAACAAAGTATTCACACCATATGTTGGGGAGAAGTAGGGTACAATGGGTGTTTCATGAAGGACATGTTATTAATGGATAAGTAAAGAAAGGATTTGTCCCATTCATATTTATGGAAGTTGATATCTCATCCCTTTGATTGAAATTGAATTTTTTCCGTTAAATTCAATGTCCATGGTGAAATGATGAGGTTATTTCAGATAGTAAAATAATGATGTATCAAGAATATAGGTTTATGACACTATCATGCAACCTTCTTGACGATATTATGTGAAAAGGGATTACATTACACAGTGAGCGTTCATATGTGGCTGTCATCATTATGAATTTATATTCTTTATCTTGGGTTCCATGACCAATTTCTAGACAGTAGTCTTGGACTTTAGGAAAGATTTCCTAATTCCAATGAGAAATAATTCTAGATGGTCACACACTTAGTGTTTACAATGGTCTTAATTAAATTCTATTTCATTTTAATTAATAAGATTACTATTATTCCAAAGGCTAAGGAATGATTTTATTATTATTATTTGGCCTAGGATTTTAATAATGGTTATAATTATATATACTGGTTGTTATGAAATTAAATTTTATAACCGAAATACCATCTCTATAAATAGATGCCTACATATGTTGTATAATGAATTCGAAACGAATTCCATGTTTTGGAATATAGAATTTTTGTGCACAATGAATTACCACTCAACTCTTCATCCTCTCTCCCCCTTAATAATGAGAAACCCAATAGATAATTTCCTCATAGCCGAAGAATGAGTGATCAAGAAAAAACAATGAAAGACATTCGGTCCTCTGTGATAGCACCCATAGAATGGGTGGCATTTCTCAGAGACCATTGAAGCACGTGTGAATCACCAATAGTGGATTTATACACTTTAATCCTCATTATCACTATGAAGTAAATTCTGATGGTCAATTTCGATTGATAAAAAATAATTAATGAAGAATATTTATAAGAGTAAGTATTTATTTCTTCATATATTACATAAATTAATTTTAAATTTGACGTTAACGATCCTCACTCTTGGTTTTAGGGATAGATTATTAAAATAAATTTTAAGATATCACCCACCACCATACACTTTTGTTGTTCTTGGAACCAATAGGGATACCTCAAGTGAGTGGCCTCTGTCACCTAGTGGAGATTTGTGCTTCTATATTCTGTTGGTTGTTCTGTTTTCCATACGGTAGGAGTTATTGGATGGTGGATACTAGTCTCTTTGATCCTTACATCCTAGGGATAACAATATATATCATTAATTGAGGTGTTGGTATTGCTAGAGGGGAATGAGATGATCGATTGTGGATTTTTTATCTGAATTCCTTACTTGTCATAGAGTTATGGTATAACACGAGAGACCTGTAGTGTTATTGAATCTATTACTCATTCTAATATGGAAGTGGGATGATATTTTCATGGATATAATAATTGGTTTTTCATGGAATACATGTGGTAAGGATTCAATTTAGGTTATCATTGATTGACTCATGAAATCAGTGCATTTATTACCTATCTTGGAGACAAAAAAGTGGAACATCTTGATGACTAGTGGATTAGAGAGATTTTAAAACTCCATGGGGTTCCCTCTATAGTTGTTCCCTTAAAGGAATTTTATGGGTATCTATTTATATCCCCCTTACAATAGGCATAGCTGGTAGAGTGGTCTTAGGATGGGTTGAGTGTTGTTCATGAAATCACGTAGATGGTGCAGTTGATTTGAAGGCATTTAATGATGGAAAAGATTCATTAGAAAATCTATTCAGACTATTGGCATCGACTAATGGAGTTTCAGGTTGGTGATTTAGTTTTTCTCAAAGCTTCATCTCATTTGGTATATCATTGGTTGGGTAAGGAGGTCTAATTGGAACCATGTTTTGTGGGGCCCTAAGAGATCATTGGATGAATGGGGATGTTTTCCAATCAGTTTCACTTTCCATATTATTTGATATATACCCATGATGTGTTTCATGTTTCCAAGTTGAGGAGGTATATGACTAATTCTTATGATGTGATTAGATATGAGGATGTTGATCTTGAGCTTCATATCACTTTGTTTGAGCATCAAGTTATGATTATAGATTTCTGGGATAAGGTATTGCATAGTAAACTGATCTCCCGGGTTTGGGTATTGTGGCAGTGAAAACAGTATGTCCTTGATAAATGGGAGTGAGAGTCATTGATGAGGTACCATTTGCCTCCCATTTTTACTGACCTAGAATCTTGAGGTATTTCTGGGGTAAGAAAATTTTTATTTTGGGTAGACTATAACATCATTTTACCTTTCTATTAGGTATTTTTTAACTTTTTTTCTTGTATTTCATCCCTTTTGTGGTATCTCATCTGTTTATGTTCCATACACTTGTTTTATGTCATTTTCCCTTTATTCAAGGATGGTTTTTGATAAACATAGTTACATATATTATGTGATAGGATTGTACGATTGGATTTTCTAGTTGACCAGGATTGGTTCGTTACATATGCAATGAATATTCATCTATAAAGATTTCATATCTATGTATGAAAATTATGTGTCAATATAGTTAGTATCAGAACAAGGTTTAGTAAACCTTTGAAAACTAGGATGGGAAAACATTAAGGAGAACCCAAGGGATATGTTTAAAGTTAGGATAACATCCTAACGTTTTGGTAATGATAATTAACAAACTATATTAAACCTTTGGTTTTATATAAGTATAAGTCATGATTTACACATTCAATAAATTATTTTTTATTATTATGTGGTTTTTCACTCTCATCATTTTTTCTCACACTATGCTTTTCACATTTCAGTAAATGTATAGAACTTCAAGAAATTTTGTTAATGTTGAATTCCATATAGAGTGAAATTATTTTCATCCTAATAAATCTAATTTTATGGGTGATGGAATAAAAAATATTATTTATACTCTCACAAAACATTCTAAATCTGTGAATCAAACTGATCTTCCAAATGAAAAAAATGAGAGAATAATGTGTTTTTGATTCCTTCATGAAGCAACATCCATATTGTTTTAGTGGTTATATTGATCCACTAGTAAATAAGAAATGGATTAGTACCATATAAAATTTATTTAATGGTCTCCAAATATTGGAAAATGTGAAATTTATTTTGGAATTACATTATTTGGAAGGTAAAGCAGATCAACGATGGAATCTTATCAAGAATATGAGGTAACATGAAGAAAATGACTCCATAGAGTGGGATCAGTTTATGAAATTAATTTTGAATATTTACTTTCCCATTATTGTTCACATAAATATGGAGAATTAATTCCTTGATATTAAAAATAATGATGATTAATCTATTTTTACCGATGAGGAAAAATTTACAAGACTTGTGAGGTATGATTCTTGCATTATCTTCCAACCTAAAAGTAAAATTGAAAGATTCTCCACTGGCTTAAAACCATGTCTATGAAGTGTGTTATTCATAAAATACATAAAATACATTTAATAAATCATTATATGTGCCAGAAATATGGAGATGTATACTAGATTTACCAATCAATTTCATGGGTTTGATAAGAAAATAAATATGGACATTAATGTAAATTATAAAAACCATATAGAGAAGAGGATGATCATTTCATTATATGATCATAGTGAATAAGGAAACGTGGAGGAAATTTTGTTATGGAAACTGGTAAATGTTTCAAGTATAAGAAGGACGTTCATTGAGTAATTGAATTATAAAGTGATGGGGAGCATTTTTATAATGATGCGAATGGATAGAAAGCACCAAATAATTCACCACCGACCCTCATGTGTTTTAAATGGAAGGAGTATGAGAAATATTCCATCCAATTCCCAAATCTGAAGTTTAATGATGATGATTGATGTCAAAAACCTCTTAATATTATAGATAAATGGAAATATCATGAGATCACTATTTATAATGTGGTGTATTATAATGATTTCGTGAAAGGTATACTTACAATCCACTATAGAACTGAAAATGTATTATTTTATTCCAGATCTTCCAACTTTTTATATCCAATGAATTTTATTAGGGTGTCACTAATCAACCTTAAGATTTATATATTGAGTTATTTGTAAAAACCCATTATTGTATGATGATATTATCTCATTTCTATTATCATTATCAAGTTGAATTTTGTGGGAATATTCTTCCTATGAATCTTTTTATTCTCCCTTATCTTGATTTAAATGTCTTTCATGGCATGGATTGGGTTTCTTTGCATAATTCCTACATTAATTAATAAGGAAGGGAAGAATTTTTTATATTCATAAACCAATATATGATCATTTATCAATGTGACAATAAATATGAAATTCCTTTGGAAATAAGATTTATTTTATGGGTATTGACTTTTATTAAAAAAGGGTGTTAATATAAGATGGTTAGTGAGGAACACAACATCAATGTTATGGCTATTGTGTGGTAGTTTATTGATGTATTAATATAAGAATGGAGTGGTCTTCTACTGAATCATTAATTTAAGTTCTCTATATAAATCATACCTAGTCGTATAGTTATTTGAAAGACTCTATATAGAATATCTATAATTGAATTACAAGAGCTAAATAATCAACTCCAAGAGAGTCTTGAAATGTTATTCATTTAGAAAAGTGTGTCACCATGGGCTGCACCAGTTATATCTATTATGATAAAATATTAATCAATGAAAATATACATTAATTATCAATAACTCAACAATATCACTATCAACAAAAAATATCTTCTACCCCATATTGATGACTTGTCTGATTACCTTCATGGAGATCTATAAATTCATAAGATTGATCTTCATTATGGATATCATCAATTGAGGGTCAAAAAGGATGATATACATAATACCATATTCCATACAAGGTAAGGATTCTAGGAATTTATAGTGATTCCTTTGGTCTTACTAATTTTTCATTTATCATCATGGATTTAATGAATAGAGTCATTATAAATTACCTTGATCGATTTATGGTTGTATTTATAGATGATATTATTATATATTAAAACATAAAGGAAGAGTGTGAAGATAATTTGATAATTGTAATAAAGACGCAGAGGAAGGATAATATTTATGAAATATTTAGCATGTGTGAATTCTGAATTGAGAAAGTTTTATTCTTGGGTCATATAATCTCAATTGAGGGTATATCAGTTGATCCTGAAATGAAATAAGTTATTAAACTTTTGTACAAACCAACCACTATAACTAAGATCAAAATTTTTATTGTTTTGAAAAGATATTATCAATTCTTTGTGGAGATTTTCTCAGGGATTTAAAATCCACTCACTATGTCAACTCAAAATGGATTTAGGTTTCTCTGGAAATAAGTATGTGAAGAAAATTTCAAGGAACAAAAAAGAAGGTTAGTTAGAGAACAAGTTCTTAGTTTACCCTATAGTGGAGAAGGGTTTGTAATATATAGTTATTTATTAGAGAAGGGATATGGATACGTTCTCATATAGAATGACATGGTGATATCTTATTCCCCCGTGCCAATTGAAGGTTCAAGAAAACAATTACCCAACTCATGATTTGGTGTTAGCTATTGTATTTTTTTTCAATAAAGATATGGAATAATTGTCTTTTTGATTATAGTGTGATATATATACTGATTATAATAGATTAAAGTATATTTTCACAAGGAAAGAGTTTAACATGTTCTAGAGAATATAGTTTTAGATGATTAAAGATTATGATTTCTCAATACATTAACACACTAAGAAGGAAAATAAGGTGGATAATGCACTAAGACAAAGGATCATGCTAGATAACCTATGATAACAATAAAAAAGATCCAATATTTCAATATTTTAAAAGGATGGCTCAAGAAATCTTGAAGGAATGGGAGAAATATTATGTTTCTCAAATGAGTATCCAACCATATATCTAAGTGAAGATTAAAGAGGAATAAAAGGAAGATATGGAACTATATATGAAAGTGATAAATTTTCCTATGTATAACATTGATTATTATGGAATGATAAGTTTTAGGAATAGCCTATGTTTTTCTACCATACCATATGTGCAAATGGAGTTTTTGGACGAATATCACATTTAATATTTCTCTATTAATCATGGATGTATAATGATCTATATAGATCTGAAAGATTATTTCTGGTGTGATATCATTAAGAAAATTATTTTTTAGTATGTAACTCAGTGCTTGATATGTATGAAAGCTAATTCTGAGAGGCAAAAATTTATGGTATGTTACATTCATTACCCATTTCAAAATAGAAATAGAAAAAATAACCCTGGATTTTTTCATTGGACTCCACAAAACAAAAAAGGGAATAATGTTATATGTGTTGTAGTCGATCACCATAAAATATTAGCACACTTAATTGACATTAGAGAATACTAATATCTTTTCAAAATTGAGAGAATATATATCATAGAAGTGGTATGTTATTATGGAGTGTCAAATTATATTTTATGTGATAAAGATCTATGGTTTTCCTTGATGTTCTAGAGAAGTCTTCAATAGGCTCCGGATACAGAGTTGAGATTTGGTATGGAATATAACCCTCAAATAGATAGCTAGTCTTAAAGAACAATTCAATCCCTAGAGGATGTATTGATATCTTGTTCTATTTATTTCAAAGGTGTTTGGGATCAACATCTTCCTCTAGTAGATATTTTATATGACAATATATTTCATTAAAGTATTCAGATGGATCATTTTTAATCACTTTGTGGAAAGAAGTTTATAACTTTTACAAATAGTGATGAGATTAAATAAATAAATATATTATGACCTGATCAAGTTTAGGTAATGATAGAGAAAGTTATAGTCATTCAACGTCACATCAAGACAGCTCAGAATCGATAGAATAATTAAGCTGACAATCATTGTTGTTACCTGGAATTCAATGTTTGTGAAAATGTTTTCCAAATAATTTCTTCCAGTAATAAGGTTATGAGAATCATAAATAATTGAAATTAGATCCCTGGTTATATTTTTCCTTTCATGATTCCTGATATATTTGGGATGGTATCTTATCTCTTGGTGCTTGCACCAAACCTATCTCAATTTCACAGCGTTCCTTGAATATCTCATAAAGAAGTACATACATGATATATCAAATGGAATAAAATCAAATTTCAGACCACTGTAACATGATCTTTCTAATGAAGAAAAACTTTTATAAATCATGGATCATAGAGATAATGTACAATGAAACAACAATACTCATGTGGTTAAAGTTCTTTGGAGATATAAAAAATTCAAAGAAGATAAATGGGATCCTAAGGATGTAAGGAAAAAAATATATCCTCATTTTTTAGATAATAATTATGAATTTTGAGGGTGAAATTAATTTTAAGGGGGGTAGAATGTGACACCCCTAGAGTTTATGAAATATAATTTAAAAAAATATAATTTTTTGATAGCTTACATTACACACAACACTATTAAATTATAGCTATCACCTAGCTATTTGATTGAACGGTATGGGTAAGACTACGTAAATTATTAAATTAATTTTGTTACATATGTAAAAATTAATTATTTGGGTATCAATTATTTAGAAATAAAAATAAAAATACATTTGAATGAAATATGTATATTTCGAAAATAAAACTCTTTTTATGCATGCAATGTATTTTAGTAATCAAAAATTAAATTAATCACTATTGTTTAATGATTTAAATTTAAATTATATATTATCTAATTAATGAAACAAAATTAACATTCATTTAATATTTTTTAAGTAATGAGATAAGAATAAATAAAGTATTATGATAAAAATGTATTTTTTCCGAAAAGAGAGTTTCATCGCGGGTTACAGATTTAAAAAAAAATTAATTTCTACTACTTATATAAATTTATTTTGACAAAATACATTCTATATTATGAATCATGGGTTAAAATTTTATAAATATATCTCTTCTATTTTATTGTCAATATGAATATATATCGTGGTAAAATTTATCACCTCAATAAAGGGAAATTCACGTTAATATAAGATAAAATAAAGATATAAGTTTATATTTATTTTATCCTAATTCTTATTGAATTTTTTTAACATTAACATGTTAGGATCTAAATTTCTTTTTAATGGACTATTTCTAATGAAAATGAATGATTTGATATTTAAAGTAATCAATGTTACAAAATGTCACTCTCTTACTTTTAAATATCTCTTATGTATCCACATAGGGATAAAATCAATTTATGGATAAATATAAGTGTATAGTTTAATATTAATAAAATTAGTCTAATGATAAAAATTTATTAATAATTTTTAGAAATTATATAAAAACCGTAAATTCTTATACAAAACTGATGCTATATTTCACCAATTAATAAAAAAATATAACAACAGATTTTAAAATTATTAAAAGTAATATAATTTGAGTGAGTTATGGTGTTACAAAAAATTTTAAGATTAATTTAAAGTATTATTATTATTTTAAATAATTATATTCTAATTTAAAATATGACTTTATTCATTTTAAGAAAAATTAAATGAATAGTTTCTTAATTAACAATAATGATATATTATGAAAACAATATTTTATTATGTTATTTAAAAAATATATTAAAAGGGGACAGAGGTGATAGAATATGGTAAAAACATCATCCCTTTACCATTAATAGTCCATTTAGAACAATATTTATTGATAACTAATTTAATATTCTTATCTTTGATGAACTTCCCAGAGGGGCCCTCCCCTCAACTATAAAATGGAACCCCTCCTTTCTATTATTCACACCACTTTGATCCTTATTTATAAACCGAAATCTACGAATTTATCTTATAAACTACCCTATAAACATTATAGATTCATTTTTATGACAAAAATACCAACCCTGGATCCCTAAATAAAATATCTAATGGATTTATTTCAAAGAATAGGTAATCGCCTTATTTGATCACTTTCTTTTTAGTTATTCCTTTACCTCTTATAAATATATTATATTCTTCATATTATAATTACTTAAATATTTTAAATATAATAATTTATTATTATTATTATTATTATTAAAATACCATTATTCACCCTCTTTCCATCAAATGGTAAGTGAAAATATTTCTCATGTGTACGTACGACTTACCACCTCCACATAACGATACAATTCATTTCAAATAACAATATTTTATGGATGGGTATTACAAAGGTTTTATTTTTTATATATTATAACTGTGAAATAGTTATAATTATTTAATGTTAATACCCTATCAACCTTCTTATATTCTAAAAAATAATAGAATGATGACTTTGATTATGCGTTTGTGTGGACTACTACCATTACGAAGCGATGTGATTCGTTTTTCTTTTCTGTTGTATTTGGATTTAAATAAGGAAAAATTTAATGAATATGTATGGAATATATATATATATAGGATATAATAAAAAAAAATTGATGGTGAATTATTTTTTACCATTATTTCATTCCATCCATCGAAAAATGGACACAGTGTTAATGCGTACGTATGCCCACTGTCTTCATAAACAGTGTAATTAATTTTTTTCTATATCTTTTATTAATGACTATGAACATTTATACAATGAATATTTATGATATATATATATATATATATATCAATTATTAAAATTATAAGGATAATTTGACCACGTTAAAAATATATGGTTCTAAACAAATAAACCAAAACATTCATGAAAAATGAAGCAAATATCACACATAGCAGTGATTTTAATAATAACATTTTAACAAAAATGTAATAAAAGGTTATAAATAAATCATATATGATGTGATATATATTATTGTGGTTATTTAATAGATTTATAATAAATTTATATTTATTATAAAGTATGTTCCAATATGTACAAAGGAATTCAAACCTAAGGTAATCTATTTTCATCTTACTATTATTTCTGCAGGACAGATGCCTTACACACCACTTGTTTCTTTTATATGGTGTATATAATTCCAACAAATGTATTTAATGATTATTCTCATGAAAATTATGAGATATTAATATCCATAAAATTTTATTTATTTCATGGTACTTATGATTTAAAATTTACCAAAGTGTTAAGGGTTTTAAGTTACAATGTCATAGTTTATTAGGAATGTTTATAATTATGTTTTTGATGATAGAATACAATGATCTACCTCCCAAGATACTTATTAATTTTATTGTAATTTTTTATTTATTGAAAATAATTTTTTCCCATACATTTTCCCCACCTTACGGTATCAACAGTCTAAAAATAGGTTTTTAAGAAAAATTGACATTATTTGTATCTTCGGTCCAATTTTTTTTATTCCATATCCATGTTTTCTTAAAATGTTTTGAAGAAGGTTTTTAATATTCTACTATTATTTTTTAAATTTATTTTGACCCATATTTTAATGTATAAAAAATGGATCAAAACGAATCTTAATTTCATTTTCTGAATGTGGTACTTTGTATTTTTTATACAAAAGCGTAAATAAAATGTTTTATTTTATCTTATATGGCATGAACGGAATTTATTGCAGTTATGACCACTCAATGCTTCAAATATTTTTTTTAAATTTTCCATGATTCTTTAAAAATAATTTTTTTCCTAATTTATTTTCAGTGTTTTTAAATTTTAAGTAATTTATTTAAAAAAGGAATCGTTATTTTCTTCAAGACTATTTTAATGATATATTAATTGTATTTCTATTAATGAAAAACAATAACCCTTGATTTGAATTATGATTTACTGGGGATATAATGAAATAATACCTTCTTTATTATTTATCCATATTTTGTTAAATTAATTATAGGTTGTTTATGAAACTTGTTCCATTTTCATGGGTTGTTCTATGATGAAATGATTAAATATCGATAATACCCATTACTTTTCCATGGGTTATACTATGGTAAAATGTTTATAAACACTGTTTCTTTTCATATAATCTGATATGATGAGTGTTTTATGATCTTTTGGTACATATATTTATAATTTTCATAATGTGATGGGTGGGACCTAAATCGTCTCCAATGCATTGGGTAAAGATTGATATCCAAGGAGATAAACCACTTTGCAATGAGGAGTGAACCTAATTTGGTAAGTGACTTTATCCATTATTATAGTCTTGGGAGTGAACCTTGACCATTGCGACGGTTTTTGGAGTGAAGCCATTCCACTATTATATTCATGAAAATGAGCCTTGAATACTTGGGAAATGATTTTATGTTCTTATTTATAAAACAAAAACTTAAGTCTTATACAAATATTATACTCCCATGGATCATTATCCTTGATACATTTATGATTCATGTCTTATAAACTATAAAGATTTATTCTATGAATTATGATTACGATCTATGATATGTAGTGTATGATTTTCAAATGTAATAATATTGATCTCATACAATTATGTTCACATTATTCTATAGTGATCATTGATATATCCCTTATTTACCCTTACTATGCATCTGAGCTCACCCTTTATTGTGATTTCTTTTCCAATGTTATGATGAAAAGTACTATGTATGATATGTTTAATAAGGGTTATATTTATGAAGAACCTTGTGGGAGATTATGTAGATCATTTTTGAAATGGATTTTTATATGTCAATGTTTACAAAGGAAGAAGACTTATATGATTTTGATGTGGATATCTATGTAATGTAATTAATATTCATAAATTAGGATGTGATATTTATATATCATAATTATGGGTCATTGTAATGTTTCATGGGTAGAATCACAATCCACCATGCCTAGTGAAATAGTGTGGTGCATTTCATTGGGTTGTTTTGTATAGACCATTATCATCGACATGCCCTCGATGACTTGTTCATTTTTCATAGGTGACCCATAAAAAAATGTCCACTATTTAGGTTGTGGTCACCACCTCTAACTAAAAAAATATTCAACACATATTGGATGAATTCAACTTGGTATAACCAATGACATGGTAAATACTTGCCTCACATATTTTAATAAAACTGAAAAACAACCCTTTATTTAAAAAACAACATCTTCTAAGAAAACATCCTCCATCATTTTTTGAACAAACATAACCGAAATTTAATATGAGGTTATTTTTTCAAAAAGTATCACCCTTTGGGTTTGTAAATATCTCGGAAACAAAACAATTCTCAATTGATCCAAGAAAACCATAAAATATTCACGTTCATATTTCAAAAATCATCCATTAATGATTCATTAATAAAAAAATCTAATTCCACATGATCCATGATCCATGTGATAAATAGGATTTGAAGGAAAATATTATCATTAACACATATCATTATTCCATTACCATAACCAATCAACTTATCCCATAATTAAACATGAATTAATCCCCCCTTTCAAATGAAATTTTACAACTTCTTCTTGATAAAATGAAATTTATCCACATTTATCAACAATCCCAAAGAGACCACTTCTGAGAATCATTACATGTGAAGGTTTGATATATAACAATGAAATATAAAAGAGTGAAATTCCTTAATATTGAGAGAAAATACCTAGAGGAAGTGGGGGTTCCTCCATAATCCTTTTAAGTAGATGGATTCTATTAGATTCCAAGAGCCAACCAATGCTTCCCAAATGCTTCATTTGGAAGTGATTTTGCTCTAATATATTCCACTTTATCTAGAGTGGAAATATACTCCAATTCTACTAAATATTGATAAAACTTCTTCTCTATCAAGTGATACTTAATATCTACATTCTACATCATAAAATATTTGTATAGGATTTTTTCTATGGTTTATATCACTCTATGTTTCTCACATGATTTGAATAAGATATCCAAATTCAATTACAATGTCTTCATATTATTGTTACATCCAAAGAAATTGAGTTCATTCTTAATTACCTACAATATACTCAACCTATATGGTTCTTACAAATTTAAAATCTTGTTTCTTACTGATCTATGAAACGAAATAACTCCTATGACAAAATAGATCACCATATGTTGAATTTTTTTCATTATTCGAACATTCCTAATTTGGATTGGAATATCAAAAAAATTTATTCTATGAATTACTATAGTAAAACATCCCATATTTCACCATATTATTGTTATATAAAATTATACTTTTAATAGCCATCGTGTGACTTATTTGTGTACAACTTTGATATCATTAAACTTGAAATGTGGAAAACACAATATATATTTGAGTGGGTAAAAAATAAAGTAAAATATTTATCATTTATCTATAAAGTATGACACCAACCTCTTTTTCTTATTTTTTTGATAATTGTATCAGGTATTGGTTGGTGTTTCCATCAGTCATAAATTATCCATCTGAATTTTTTTTGTATCTGATTTTAATATTACAATTGAGAGATGAAAATATCATCCTTTCATTGAATCACATATATGTTAATGAACAAATACAATTAACCAATAAGAGACATGTAAAAATATCACCTATAAGATTTGAAAATGTCTTGTATTGGGTTCCATCTGAACCTCTAAAGATAATATCAAACACATATACAAGTTTCTTCATCCACTCCTCCTTTTATTTCTTGATAGAGAAGTTTTGATCAACCCCCTCCCCTTTTAAATATAATATTCTTCATATAGTGGTCCATCCTTGAGTACCATGATCTTAATGATTACATTATACTATACAAGTCCTTCATCAGCTAACATAATTTATTTTCATCATGATCATGGAAAAATTTATCTATATTATCTATGTGGGCCTCTGGTATAAGTAACCCATAAAAAATAGAAGTTTTACATCCATTTGGTAGATCTAGAATCCTTTATTCACTGCCATCACCATGAATATTCTTATTGTTTCATATCATGACACTAGTGAAAATGTTTCATACACATCAGTCAGTTCAATTTGGGAATACCATTTTCACACAAGTTATTCTTTATTCCATGAACCCTTTCTATATTCATAAAATTTAATTTAAAAAACTTGTTTTTTTCAAATGATATTATTTTTATGTGGCCTTGGAAAAACTTCCCATGTATTGTTATTTTCAATTTAGTCAATCTTATGATATCAATATTTGAATCAACTTTTCTAATTTAAAGCCTCATAAAATTATTTTGGTTTCTCCATAGATAAGATAGACAACTGATACTAAGACTTCATCCTTGTTGTTTTAATTGAAGACGATCGATATCTAACAATGTTGTTTTAGTGATTTTATTCCTTAACAATAAACTACTTTAAACTAATGTTTTGACTATGTATTTTTTATCATTATAGATATTATAATATTTATCTATAACCCTTAGAACTACCTATAATCCATACACCTCTTCATCTCTTTAATATTCAAAAACTGGATAATTTTCATGTGAAACCTGCTCACCAGAATTTGATTTTTGTTCAAGTATCATTGCCATCTAATAATTTTCAACTATAAAATTATCGTTAATTTAAATAACTTCTCCAATACATTTATTATAACACTATTAACATATAATATTTTATTAATACCCAAGAACTATTCTTTCTTCACAACAATATTCAATATTTGTTTTATTTTTATTAATGATAATGAAGCGCTTACTTCCAAACACCGAGAAATTGTTAAGTGTAGGATTTTTTCCATACCATATTTCATATAGTTTTTTTTATTAATTAGGAAATAATAAGGCATTGTTGAATATGTACACCATTTACTGAACCTCCTATTTAAAATATTTCTCAAGTAAGTTTTTTTCAATGAGCATATTGTGAGCCATATTGTTGATGATGTGATTCCTTATTTTAGAAACTTCATTATACTAAGGATTTATAACCAATGGAACATTTTTTTAAATCAAATTATTTTATATATATTCATCCAATTAGGTATTTTTAAATTAAAAACCATTATTAGTGTGAATTTTTTTATTTTTTACCAAAAATCATATTTTCATCCAGACTTTGACATATTGTGATATGCATAAACACTTTATATTTGTGAGCTATTACTATGATCCATGCAATTATATTGAAATAATAAAAATAACATGATTAATTAACTTTTTCTATCTTTTTTAGGTTTATTTTTCCCACAAACATCCATATAAATGTGATCAATAAGTATTTATAAATTTTAGTTATTTATCTTGTATTTTTTTCCAATAATATTTCTTTTTTTATAAGAATTATATGTATGTGTGGGATCAGAAGTAAGCATTGGGATGTTTTGATTTCCATTAAAAATAAGCATATTTCCCAAGTATTTTAGGAATAAATAGAAAAATAATTTGTTTCATAGTTTTTTATCGTCTTCCTCAAAAATAATATGCCAATTATCTTATCCAAAAATATTATGCTTCCTTTTTACTCGTATTCATTGCAGAATAATTGAAGCAACTATTTCTCTTGCTCTGTATACATTTTTCATAAACTCTACAACTTGAAATTAGTCACATAATTGAATGACACTAGGAAATATTATGAATGGTTTATTCAACAAAGAACACATATATTTTCCTAATATCTTTACCAATGTCTATAGAATTCTTGAATCCAATGATCTTAAGACCCTTATCATTGAAAAAATGAACAACACCATATTTATTATAATATATTCCCATGATGGGTTCTTCATTTTATATCTTGTGAGATATGAATATACTATCCAAAATCTAAAAAACATTATTCTTTTTACTCTCAAATATATCTCATCCACATTATCCTTTTTAGGATTTTTCTCAATAGTCAAGATTTATAGGACACTTTTTTATTATGGATAAATATTATTTTATTCCCATTCCATTGAATATTATTCATCTTGTAATAAAGAGAATGTATTTTGAATATTCAATTTGTTACATGAATATGCCAACTATTGTTTTCGACTCTTTCAATATTCTCTTAACACAATTTATTTTACTCCTGATTTAAAATAGATATCTTCATTCCCAAAACCATCTAAAAAACAATATACATTGAATTAATAAGAAAATATTGAAATACTTATTTCATATTTTTGTGAATATTTTTCTCAGAGACATATGTTATCAATAAAGAAAACATATTGGGTGTGTCCGACATTTCCAAAATAAAAACTTGTTATTCTTGGAAACTTATTCATAGCATTTACTAGTTCAAAAGTACCTTATTAAGAGCTGTGAAGACCCGCTTTCCTTCAAGGTGTTTATACATGAGGTGTAACACAAAAAATGATAATATTCATTTTTCTATCATTCTCTAAAATAGATTATCCTTTGTATTTGAATAATTGTACTTTTGGGATGGTATTGTGGTCCTATGTTGATTCCTCAAAAAAAATTTAGAATTGATAGGAGAAACATTCTTTGAGATACTTGGTGCCCTACCAAGTGTGATAAGCCACTCTTGATCCTCATACTTATGTTCCTATTTAATGACTTTTCTTCAAGATCTTTAATTCTATTAGATTTTTCATTCACTAATTTAGATAGTCCATTAATTATTTGAGCTTAATCCTCACATTTAAATTTAAATTTAATTATTTTCATTATGTTTTATGAATTTCCCGATTTGGGATTTTTTTATTTTTGATTTCAATACTAATATCTCTTCCTCTTTCCATTGTATATATATTTTAGATCTATAAACAACTTCACTATATTTATTTTTATCATCCTTCCAAACATCAATTTATTATAGGGATTCCTCAAGTTCAACCTAAAGATCAACTATATCTTTAACATTATTTTTCATAATTACTATAATTAATTTGTGTAATGGATAATAATGTATAATCATAATAATCCTTGAAAGAATGGACCTCTTTAACCACTCTTTCATAAGAGTAAACAAATTCCAATGAGAGAAAGATTTTTCTTTTAAAATCACTTTTCTTTCCCTAAACATCTTAATATCCGACATTTAAATTTTATTAGGACATTTAGTCAAAAGATTTCCCACTTTAAAGATTAAAAAAACAATTGTAAATTTACATTTAAATTTTCATTTGACTCTTTAAGTTCTAGAGGAAACACAGGATGTCATCAAGTTAATTTATTTTTCTTCCAAATATTATTTCACAATGAGTTTTTATATATATTTAAAACCCACTTCAAGATAATTTTCCTTATTACTTGACTCATTATCACAATTCCCCATCTCATATGCAATGATAATTCTATACAAGATGTCTATAGAAAATTCATTTAGATCTTTATCTTCTAGAAATGACACATTTTCATTAAATTGAGGATGAAGTATTCTAATTTTTCCCACAATATTATCATCATTTAGATCCTATAAAAGACCATTCATATATCTAACAAGTGCATTTAGCTAATCATTAAATTAATTGACTGTCTAATTTGGAATCTTTATCAAATCCTCATATATGTTCCATTAAACCAATAACATTGGCTCAATAACCATTAAATCACCATCAAATATATTCAAAAGTTTTTCCGACATAACATAAGGGGTTTTAAAATATGTTATATTTATATAAATGTTACTGGATAGTATACTTCACAAGTAAATAATTACATTTACATCCATATCATATTCTCTAGAACATTCTATGATAAAGATCTACTATCCATTATCATGTAAATAAAATTCATGGTTGACACATAAAAATACATTCCCAATTATTGGAAATAGTGTTTCATGTGGATCTTTTATGACAACAAATTATTACCATGAAAGATAGAAATGACTTTGTGGTTGAAAACCACCGCTATACTTTTGAGAGAGATAAATTCACTGAAATAAATCTAATGCTCTGATACCACTTGTTGGACCCTTATTAAATAAATATACCATTATGGGGGGTCAGTATATTATAGTATGAACTGTGATTTTTTTCTTATTCTCTCAACTTGTAGAACACTCCAACATCTTTCTTTATTTCTCTCTATAGACAATAAAGTGGTAAATGACATATGCGATTTGACATGGTTTACCAACACTAGGATACATACAAGGAGAATAAAAAAATGCATCTATGCACAAAAAACAATAAAATATCACTTCTAAGATGTTTAAAAGTTTGGATTGGTTTCACTGGATCTCTAGGATTACATTAACTAGTGAGTGTAAAGTTCACTACTCTCCCACATGAGGGAACTCACAACTCCTCAGGATGTTTCATTTATCATTAACCAATGTTATTTTTAAAATAAATCATATATCGTATTTATACTTACAATAGATGTATAAAACTTATAGAGAAAAATGAAACTCTATGAATATATTTATCTTCTACTTTCTCTTTTTTTAACATATCGAGAATCACTCTATAAAATTCCAATGCAATATGGAATTTTATCATATCTCTTCCTTTGTTTTATACATTTTTTGTTTAATCATTGATTGATTCCATTTTAAATCAAATATTCCATATTTATTTACTCTTTGACATTGAATTCACATAATTAATTCTTTCAAAATACATCAAAACTATTTAGAAAAATGCCAGTCAAAACATCCATGGATATCTTGAAAACCACATTGATAAACTCCTAGATATTTCTGACTAGCATATAACTTGGATTTTAACATGCCTATATACTTTTCACTATGATTTGGTTGTATTATAGATTTATTCAATACAGAACCATCATTTTTTTCTCTAAAACTGTATAGAGACTCGTTTGGTTTCACATGTGGATTTCAAGGACACCATTCCCAATTAAACGGTGTGGTCCATACTATATATCATAATCATTTTAAATCTTTCATTTGATATCCATAATAGAGAAAAAAATTAAATTTATTTTAAAATAATTTGTATGGGATTTTAACACTTTTGTTTGATTGGGTTCGCTAAGGTCTATTCCACACCCATAGTTGGCTACCATGTATTTCAGAGGTTTATTCCCAAGACACTATTCTTAGGGAAATTGGGTGGTGTATTTTTAATAGTTATTTTGGATAGAAAATGACCTCCAACATACCCCTAGAAGACATGGGCATTTTATATAGGTGAATGCCCAGATCAAAACTCCCACTGATTCATGTAATTTCACCACCTCCCTTAGAAAAAATCATTAACAAGGCTTTAATTAATTTATGACATCATACTATAATCCATGGTGAGTCCCTGACTCAATAATTTAAAAAATTTATAGAATTATCCTTTTTCATAACTACTGTATGTTCTCAAAAAACATAATATTTTAGTTTTTTCAAAAATCACAATCCAAAATTCTTAAGAAGGAATTTTTTCTAATAGATATTGTTCTTGGAAATCAGAAGAGATCTAATTAATGTATGGAGTGGTGAGTTGTTATTATTTTATTTGGTGATGAGTATGTTAGTTTTAATATTCATCAGTCTATGATTAATTATAATAGACAAGATAAAGATATGGAAGAGAATATGAAGCTGGAAGATGATGATATTTATTCCATTAAAGAGACAAAGTATAAAGTTATTGTATAATGAAAATAAAAATTTTAAACTACTAAAAAGAAAAAAGAGAAGGGTGAGACCACCATGACCACACTAGTGGAGCTTGAAAAACCCACTATGTGTCATGGTGAACCATGAAGATCCATTCATTTAGTGAAGAGGAATAAATTAATTGTATAAAATAATGAGTTTATACTGAAAAAGATGTTTGTATGTGGGATATAGTCTATGTTATGGTCCTAATAAAGGTTGTATAAGGGAATGGAATATATGTAAAGGTCTAACAAATTCTTGATTCATGCGAAGTTTGATGAGGAAGGGACTCATGATAAAAAGGAAAGAGGTGGATCTATGTATGTTCAAGCATAGGTGAAGAATATTTATAGAGTTTTCTCATGTCATGAATTTTATAGTTTATCTAGAGAACTTAAATATGGTAAAACATCATATTTTTGGATTTATTTTCTTTTCCATGAAGTTGATTCTTCATCTCAAGGATGTAGTTATATAATTATCAAAGACATACACGATAAGTTTATTCTATGAGAATAAGCATTCATGTTATGATCTACCATTCCATGTAGACCTATGTGAGTGTAAGATATATTTTTTCTAAATGTCACTATTAGTTCTACAAATGATACAATAAATAGAGATACATAAATTAAACAAATTGAATATACTCTAAAATTACAATATTTTATTCCACATTCTTGGCCATGTGAGTCATACGTGCCTTTAAAGGGGATATTTTTAAGATTCCATATTGATGCTTTGGTTTTGGAGGCTATAAATAGAATGATTTTTTGAATATGGATCCTTTGATTAATTCTACCTCTTTCCTCCACATATATCATTATTATTGATATTTAAATTTTAAATTATTATTTTAATGAATAATTATCCACTTTAATCATTGCATTCCCCTTTTATGGATCAGAATAACTATACTTAAATATTGTATTGAATCACTTAACTCAATAATAAATAAAATTAATTGGCCATATGAAAGAAAGAATTTTTGAGTTAGAAATAGAGAACCCAAACTAATGGGTTTCTTGTATTCAACTCTGGTGACAACATGGCTAAATAAAAAATCATTTCACTCCACTAAAACATGAAATTGGATTTAATAAGATTTTAATTTTATCTTATTTTTTTTAATCTAATATTTTTTTCTTTCAATCACACTTAATTTTTCAAATTTTATAAAAACCATATCATGGGTTCTACATTGAACTTACCATATAGTATGATCACTTAGTTAATAGTATTTATTTTGAGTTTACTTTATAAATTACTAAATTTTATTCCACATATGAATTATAAATTCCCTTTATTGATTCATGAACATCGATTTACTATTACATGGTGTGCGTCATCCACCTTGATGGTTTCATTTAGAAGTGTTATTAACATTCATTCTATGTTTATCATAGGTCTTAATTATTAAATTATCACATTATTTACATAGACAATATGGGTTCAACCCTGAGGATTATAATATCAAAAATGCTTGTTAGTTTTTTTAGTAGTTATAGTCATATGTTTTATAAATTCTAAATTTATTGAGCATGGGAATCATCATTCATTCTGTATGTTCTCAATAAATTTTTAATTTATAGATTATACAAACACAACCACTAAAACTACCAATAAGAAGTATAGATATTTAAATTCTTAAGTTAAATACATTAATTAATAGGTTGAGAAAACGATAATTTAATAAATCAAACCTAAAATATACTTATAATGAATGATGATTACTATTCGAAAAGAAACCAACCAGTAGGATGACACATATTAGGAAATAGTAAATATATGTTTAGGACTCAATGAAGAACTATATATATATATATATATGTTGATGATGTTTTTGGAATACAATCCTAGTGAATCTCTTGTTCTGAGTAGACACTCTCCAATCAATAAGATTCCCTTTTCTAAAGGATATGTAATTCTGGTCACTTAAGGATTTGGTAACTCAATACGATATTTAACAAAATATAGTAAATCAACTTAGTGGTCATGATGGCGACTATAAATAAGTTAATGTGACAAAAGGGAACTATTAAATTTTAAATGAAATGGTCATGCTCATATGAATGAAAGAGAGATACAGAATAATCGAATGATGAAAAAATCCATCATAAGAATCATAAAATTAAAGTATCTCTATTTTTCCCAATCTCCATTTATTACATTTCCATGACATAATAACTAGTATCTCACGCTATCCATGAGAATTTTAAAGAAAAAAAAAACAAAAAACCCCAATATAAGATCCAAAACAATCTCATAAAGTAGTCGCTGAAGAAAACCTCATAAGAATTCTTTTCTTTTTCACAGTAACCTCCATCATTATTTATAGACAAAATCACCCAAACATATTCCCATATTATATCTCATTTCTTATCTTCATATGTTTAACCATCCATGCTAGCCACAAACTCCTTTATATATACTTTATTATCACCTTGAATATTCCAAATTATATCTCTATTAAAATATAAATCCATATCACCTAAGTAATATAGGATAAAAAACATCTATTGTATTTGTAAATAAATTTTTATATCCTTTATTTTTATTATTAATAGTGTATTATGCTGTGAATTGATCTTCAAAATTACTTACTTCTATGCATATACACGCATCATACCATGAACCATCCATATTCATGGTATGATCCAAATTGCATAACTATGAATTTCTCTCTACTTGCATCTGTGTGTCATGAACGGGAACCCTTATAATATAAACCAGACTCTAAAAATCCCTAAACCTATGTCTTCACTATTAAAAAATGAACCCAAATCATTATGATATAAATGAAAATCATGATAAATGAAGGATAACATTCTCCACGATTGTATAATTTTATTCTTTATCATGATATGAAAAATTGTTATATTCATTTGGGTTTATCAATGGTGATTTAGAGATTCTATAATACACATAGGGATTCAGAAAATGTTTCTTGAGCTTTTGGAGTGATTCCATGGTGGTTCTATAACAATTATTTTTGAGACCTAGCTATATATATGGATTCCATGATCACTCTCTAGAGTCACAATAAGGGGCTAATGTGGTGTATAAGTAGTAATGGTGCAACTAGCAGTGACGATCTTATGTGTGAGTTTGGGACATATGACCATCTAATTGAACAATGTTTCATTTTTTAAATTCATGGTGTCCCATGAATATATTTACCACATAAATTTTCATCAAATTTGATACCCACATAAAATATGTGAGGGTGGTAGGATTAGATCAAATGAGGTACCTTAGGTCCTCCTTACCTTGGACCCTCCTACACAACACTGACCCACATCATTATTTCATCTAGTTTGTTGATATTGTCCCTGGTGCTAACACATGTTAGACTATAATTGAAGCTTATTTTTCCATGTGTAATTATCCACCTTAGATATTTTGTAGGATACATTTTCATCCCTAAAAATAAAACATTTTCCTATATTAAATTCCTCATTTTAAATGATAAAAAATAATTTCATTTTATTTTCATTTTCCGTATTACATTTTTGAAATTTTTTGACAAAAATATAATAAAAATGAATAATTTTTTATAAATTATTAGTTAAGTTAAAATATTAATGAATTAAAATTTAAAAAATGTACGCATGAAATACACTCATTAAATCCCCCTGTAATGAAACCCTTATTTTCCATAGCCAATAAAACCAAAAAAAAGATCAATATGGAAAATATTTTTTAAATATTCATATAATATATCCCATGAAATAATCACTATTCTTTGAAACCACATAAATTAAAATTTTTACTCTTCCCTTTTAGAAAAATAAAAAGGCTTCTCTGTGATTTCATTAAAGTATCTCAATTCCTTATTGATAGTAATTCAACTTTGTGATTTAATTATATTTAAATTTTTTTTATAATCACTAAATATAAAATTTTAATGGATTTATACTCATAACTCAGGTACATGATCCTAAAAATAAACTAACAAGGAATCTCAAATATTCACCTCATAAATATATAGATCATAAATAATCTTTGGGGCTTTATAAAAGGGTTCAAATTTCTTGAACACTTTGTGTATGTAAGTAATGATGTGAAAAAAGCCTAAAAAAGAGATTAATTCAAAATTTACTCACATAATCATCAAAATAAATTCAAAATTAATAAATAATGCAATAATTATATAACCCCAATTCCCAAACATAAATTTAAGGCATATGAAATATGAATATGATTTATTATGCATCATATTTTTTTCATTTATTTTTTTAAAGATGCAGTTGGGACAAATATTAAACTCCTCACTCAACCAATTCTTTATATCCTCATAAAACTAATTTTAATGGTTTTAAAAATATTATAGGTTAATCTGAGTATGATTTTTAACCTATAGAAGACAAAACATATTTTCTCTATAAAATTTTTATTTTTCCTTTTTTCAATTTCACTTTTTTCATTTCTTTTATAGAGGGTTAACAATGAAACACATTGAATGATAAATCATGAACCATTACCACTCCCAATGAAAATAAAATCTCACATATTCTCCTTATTATCATACATCCATTTACACCATTTGAAACCTCTCTGACATTATTAAACTATTATTATGAGGCACAATATATATAGTAAGGGGATAAAGTAAATATTATAATTTTAATGTATCTCTTATATAGTAAATCTAATTCCTAGATTATATGAGTTAAGAAAGGATATAAATGTTATGGTTGGTATCAAGGATAAAATTAATTGTAATAATAATTCCTCAATCATTTTAATTTTTTTACTTTAATTATTTGATTAAAATAGTGCATATTCTAGTAAAAAACATGCCCCATGTTTATATCAAGAAATATTCATAGAAATAATGGGAAATATTTGGTATAAAATCGTCTTGGGAATGGGAACATATGATATTAGTCCATTACTAATGGAATGACGACTAATAAAAAATTTATAAACATGAACTCTGAAAAATAAAATCATTAGAAATGAAAGGGATATTTTATTTACATAAATAATCCATCCTCCCAAAATCATGATTCATTAAATCCATACCCACCTAATTATATCTAATAATTTAATTTAATATCTCACTCATATAATATCATCAATATTGAAATATAAAACTCGATATCCTAAACATCCTAATAAACTTTATATCATAGATAAAAAAATAAAGTAAAAACCTTGGGAGAGGTATTAATTTTCAAATAAAGTTAAAAAAAATATTAAAATATTGTGTGGGGGGGTGGGTGGGTGAAAAGAAATAAAAAATTTAAAATAGTACTTCCCTCCTTTGAAATTAATAATTTTCTCTTTGTTATTTTTCCTTTACTTATGATATTTTTTCAAAATGAAACTCAAATTGAAAGTGAAATGACCACATTTTATCACGATCAAAAATATTAAGGAGAATTGAAACAACAACCTAACTAGATTCCTATATAAAACTAAAACTATTTATTGTGAATTAAATACAAAATAAATCCATGAAACATAAATAAAAAACACAATATTCTTCTTGGAAGTAATTTCTATGGTTTTTTAGCTCAACCTTACCTCATTATCTTACGTGATCAGACTATGGTATAAATCTATCCATCATGGATAGAAAACATTCTGTCATTATATTATATAGAGGTTATTTCTCCTATAACTCCTCTTTGTAAACATATTAAAACATTGATAATTTGAAAATGAAGTGGTTTTAGATCTAGGGATTATTTAATAAGTTATGATGATGTCCACTCTGAATATTACTCATCCTTTTAATCTTTTTGGGGTTTCAATCCTTCAAAACCAGAAAATATTTCCTTAGTCTTAACAACCTTTTCGTATTTCATATGCTATTATTCTTCTAAAATATTCACATATAAACCCTCAAGGATTTATATTATTACTAAAATAGTTATTCCATACTCTCCTTTTTCCTATTCAAATTTAGCTTCAGCTTCCTTTTCTTTTTATTTCTCCATTAATTTTACCTCAGATTTTTTTAAGGGAGAAACATATATTGGATTGACTTATATATTGTTGATCAAATTTATTGGTTTTAATATCTTAGTGGGAATCCATAAAGGAATCATAATTTTTTTATTTCTCCACCATTCCCTAAATAGCGATAATGTATTCCAAAAATTCTTATTTAGTTTCATCTAGGTATGTTGCATCAGCTTAAACCTTGGCCTTGGATTACTCGTTGGGTTTCCCCTTAGATTCCTTAATTTTTTGTGTTATAATTACTAAATGTTGAAATGCCTCTTCGAAAATGATATTTATCCCATAGAAGAGTTCCTTGTCACTACTTCGGTTTGGGTTTGGGATGCCTCCTTTTGGGTTATGGACCTTATATTTATGTTTCCCTATTTTCTACGATAGATCCTAAATTTAGGTGGAAGGGTTAGTCTATTCATCCATGATATACTTTTAACCTAAAATCAAAATATAGAGGATTTCCAAGAATAAAATAGAAAAAATAATACACCCTAACTAAAATATGAAAAAATAGAGATATCAGAAAAGGTTTATCCTAACTATTGAATTAAGGTGTTATGTAGTCCCAGGAAACAGAACCAAAAACATGAATATCCCATAGATCATCATAAATTATTCACATAATCAATAGGTATAAAATTTATAGATCATAATCCAAAAACTAGTAAAATAACCAATAAGTAGCATTGGTATTATAATAATTGAGTTCAAACCCATAAGGATTAGGTACAGAAAATGATAATTTAATAATTAATACATACAATATACTTATATAGAAAATTAATTACTATTATACAAGAAACAAAAAATGAGGATAACATATAATTGGAATTAGAAAATTCATGTTCACGAATCAAAAAAGGAAACAATTTATATATAAATACATATTATGGTGTTTAGATCAAATATTAGTGAATCACTTGGTTTGGGTAGACATTCTCCAATCACTATGAATTCCTTTTCTAATGGTCATGTTCTATAGACCACTTATGGATTAGTTAGGTAGAAACCATATTTAAATATATATTCTAAATCCACCCAATGGTCATGGAGGAGACTAAATATAGTTAATGTATTAAAATTAAACTCTTAAAATCCAAAGGTAATGGTTATGCTCATTTGAATTAAAGAGAGATATAGAATAACAATCTAATCCAAAAAAAACAGCATAAAAATCATAAAAAATTAACTATATTAAAGTCAATCCATTTTATTACATTATAATTGAATAATAAATACTATAGCATGTATTCCATGATAGGTTGAAAAGAAAAAAAATTGGACAAAATCTAGAAGAGGCTCTACAACAACCTCCCAAATTACTAACCAAAGAAAACCTCCCCAACATTCTATTTTCTTACATATTATCCCCTAATTGTATTAAGAAAAGAAATATCCCAAATATATCTATATCCCATATCTCATATATTATCTCTTTATATTTTTTCATACTATATGGCCTCAAGAAATGCTTGATATACTAAATTCTTCCATTATACATTATTTTAATATCTAGTTCAAAATATATCTTCAAATCATTTGAGAGAGATTGGTTATACAATTTCTATTATATCTATAAATGTATTTTCATATATGCTCTTCAGGGTTTGAAAAGTGTTTTGTGTGCAATAATTGATCCTTACCCACATTTCCTGGCATGGACATGTACACTTTAAACTATGAACTATACACATTCATGAAATGATCCATACCCTATAAAAATGAATTTCTATATTTCAACACATTTGAAACACAAACAAGAAGACTCTTACTGCAAACCAAACTCTTAAAATCACGTCTCCTCTATATTCACATTCATAGTAAGAACCTACCAATTTGTAGCATAAACACACATCATGAAAAATGTAGTAGAACCATATTCACATTAAAGAAATAATCTCCTCCATCATGATATGTACTATCATCATCTTCATTTGGGTTTCTCATTAGTGAGTAAAATCTTCCATTATTCATGTATGGATACACATAGGTCATACTGATCTTTTAGGGTGCTTCTATGGTGGTTTTATCTTTCTTAGCCGAGATATAATACTATACATATGGTAACCATGGTGGTTATATAATATTTCAATAGTGGTATAGTGAAGTGAGTAGGTGGTTGTAGGGAAATAAGTGGGGAGGATCTTTTAAGTGAGGTGGGTGATGTGACCAATATACCAAAAAATAATCATATTTTTTAATACAGTGTTCCATGAAAAAGAATCCCAAATTATTTTCAATTGGTATGGGAACCAATTAAAATATAAGAGGATGGTGGGATAAGATTAGATGAGAGTCCCCTAGGCCACCCCACCTTGGACCCTCCTCCTTAGTGGCAACTTACACGAGTCTTTCCTCTGGTTCTCTAATGTTCTCCCATTAGTTGACCCACGTTAGGATTAATTTTCATCTTATCATTTTATTTGTGCATTTTCTCTTTATTTAGTTGATAAACCAATTTAAAACCTAAAAATTTCCCAATTTATTAAATAAAAATAATTTCCAAAAATTAAAATTTATTTTTTAATTTTATTTTTACAAAACTCATTTTAAATATTTCTCACCTAAAAATATTGAAAAATAACAATTAATTGGGCATAAAATATAAATATAAATATAAATTTAATGAAATAATATTTTAAATAAATGTATTCATTAAATAAACACATCATCTAATATCTTAAAAAATTATTAATATCTTATAATGATCTTTACTAGTGGTTGAAAACAAATAAAATACACCGTCAACAATTCAATGAGTTATTTAATCTCCCCACATGGATTTTTCATCACGTTTAACAAATCACACTGAATTTCTTCAAATTATAGTCCTTATTAAAGATTAATTTACTAAAACACCATTATAGTATAGAGTAATGATTTTGAGAAATTTACCTCAGTCGGTTATAGGAAAATTACAGTTAATTTCTTTTATAATCCCCCCAATTATCTGAATAATTTCTACACCTCTTCCAAAAATATAGTATTTGGATTCAAAATGATAATATACAAGATTTTTGTACCTTTATAGACCATATAAAAAAATTAAAAGTAATGAGATTAATTCCAAAATTCTTTAAGTGAGAGGGAAAGGTGGAACATGTATAATTATCCTAACATTTCCAATATATCTCTTGTCATGAACTTAGTGAATATATCATCAATTCACTTCTGGTTAGGATTAATCCCATACACATGACTCTAATTTCAACCATCCATTTAATAAAATTATATTTAATGTCAATGTGTGTGGATATATAGTGTTGCACTGGATTATTTGATAAATAAATTTCACTTTGTTTATCACATCCAATTCTCTAAGGCTTCTCAATGATTTCACTCGAGTATTCTACTTTATCCTTCATCAAGATCATCTATGTGAATATATTTATTTCATCTATATATTCAACCATTATAGTGCCTAAAATGATATATTTTTTCTTCATAAAATAACAACACATAGAAATTTCATCCAAAAGGAATATACCACCTCGATTTTATTCTCTATCATCACAATAAACTACCCAATCAACATTGGTAAATACAGGTAGGTTTAGGGTCTCACCACTTCTGTATATTTTTTCCAAACTACAATATCCCATTTATGTATTTGAGAAATCTCTCAACTAACCTAAGGTGTGATTATTTATGGTTACTTTGAAACTCAGAACATAAAATTACTACATAAATATTTTTAGTTCTAGATATTGTGAAATAAATAAAAATTCCAATCAATACCTAGAATCCATTTTGATCCACAATCTACCCTACATTATCTGTAATCATCATCAAACCCATAATCAAGGTTATGGAAACCACTTTGTAGTTTTCATTTTATACTTCTTCAGTTATTCCTTGGAATATTTTTCTTGGGATAGAAAAATGAAATCCTATTTTTTATAAATTTCAATCTCAATAATAGATTCTTATGTCCAAGAATATAAGATTAAAAAATGAATCTTCATTTTCATTGAAACTTTCTCACAAGAACAATCTTTTCCTCATGAATAAATTATTTCATCAATAAAATAATTGATAATTAGAGCATATGTGCTCATTTAAATAACATATAAGTTACTATAGACATTTCAATTAGAAAATTTCAATTATTTCATAAACTTTTTATGCTTTTAATACCAAAATTATGAATCCTCTTATAACCATATAAATAATTATTTAATCTATATAACATATCTCTATAAATTTCAATAATAAAACTTTTAGATTTCTCATTATTTAATTTTCCTTCCTATTCTTTATTTGAGAAGGTCGATTTCACATCCATTTGATATATCATGTACTTATTGTGAGTTGTAATTGAACATAATATTTTTCTCACTTCATAAATTCTAATAGAAGAAAATTTATCATAAAATTATCTTCTAGAACCTGAGACTATTATTTAAAATCTCATCTATATTTCTTTCTTGAAACTTCACCTTTATCTGTGAGTTTGTTTTTAAAAACACACTTGGTTGTAATGAAAATGTACTATTTTGGTCATGGGAAAATATTCTAAGTGGAATTATTTTAAATATGATCAAACTTCATTGAATTTTTCCATTATTTTTTCTACACTTCATCAACAACCGATTATAGATAAAGTTGAATGTATGAGTTTTTTGACTGTTAAGTCTCAAAATTATTCTAATATGAACAACTGTATTAGGATTTAAAATTACATATCTGGGTTGTACACTAATTTTCTTTTAAATTTGGCCATTGTTTTCATCATAAATCTATATAAATACTCCATTTGGGTCACAAAAATTGTGTTTATTTTAATTAATACATACATAACAGAATTTTACCATCTTATGAAGCCTATTATTCTTGTAATTCTGGACTCTTCCATTGGAAAAGTATCCCATAAAAATATATTCCTCAAATTTCTCATTAAACATTCCTAAATTTTAATTTCTGATCTTTATCAAACATTGACATCCAAAAACCCTGAATGAACTATCATTATATTTATTATTGTACTAGATATAACAGAATTTTAATTTTAATTTGGATCTCAATAAGATTCAATTTTTAGTAGTCACAATTTTACTTAAATTTTCTCACTATAAGTATTTTGACCATTCAAATTCAAAATCATAGTTATACATATTTAAAAAAAGGTTCCATTCTTCCTTTATATTAATCCATTATAATAGAGACTATGAATGTTACAAAATTTATGATTAACCACACGATTTATAATATAGGATACAAAATAATTTCTTGTGAACATCAATTTTTTATCTATTATAATCTTATTTATATAGTCTCCCAAATCTTTCTTAACACATCTTTTGAATATTTTTAATCTCTCCACTACCTCATAATAATGTATCATGAATGTAACATTATTTAGATAGGATAAATCATCAATTAATGTAATAATATATATTTCTAATTTAGTGTATTTATGTTGCATAATCCCACAAAACCAGAATAAATTATTTAAATTATCATGGTGGGTTGAATTTATACACTTTTGTGATATCCATGTACCATTTTCCCATTTTGTCTTGCTTTGAAAATAACATCTAGTTCCATTTTTTATGGAACATCTTTCAAAACATCTTGCTTTGAGATTTTACTCAGTCCCTTTTGACTATAGTGTCCTAGAATTATGTGTGAAGAGTTATTTTATTTGTTTTTCACGTAGATAATATGAATTACTTGGATCACCAATTTAGAATTTATTTTCAGAATTTATTTTCCAATAGTGATAATTCATTCATATTTTATGATCCTGATAATTAAATATCTTCATTTTTAAATGAAATAATTACCATAATTATAGAGCTAGTTTATATTTAATTATTTGTGTTCAATAAAATTATTAAACATAACATCTATATATTTACATTTTTGAGTTTCAATCTTAACCATACCAATTACTCTTGTTTTTAAATAATTTTTTTTCTCAAAAGTAACTACACCACCATCATTATATTCAACATTATTCAAGATATATATATCACCTAAAATAAAATTATAAAACAAATTATTTATTATCAATTTCATGCTTTTCTATATAGCTTTTAAAGTCACTTGAACAATTACAGAATTTTATTTATTCTAATTTTTTAATATTTCATTCCTCTTTATCCATGAGGAAAAAATATTAGAATTTTTTTATACATTATTTATCACAAATAAATTTTTATTCACACCTTAAAAATATTTTATCTAAAATATAAAATATATTTTTAGTGGTTTGTATTAATAGAAATCTATTTATATATTTCTTCTAATTAAACTTATTCCATATTTCCTCAAAGATTATCTCCCCCACTTCATGTATACATGGAATTAAATTAAATAACATATTTCACCCGAAATAATATGATTTATTCCCATAGACAATAAAAGAATCCTCTAAAAATTGATCATCTATGAAACTAATGATTCTATTTGTGAAATTCGTATTATTTTCTAGGTACATTCCAAACTCCCTTCAAGATTTTATTTCAATGATTTACGTTATCATTAACCAAAAAATTCTTTTATATGGAAGTGTTATTATAATGGTGTTTCATATCCCATACATACCAATATTTTCCATTATAACCAATACATTTAACCATAATTGATTAAAAATTTTTGTGGTTCAAAAGTGTAGATTTTACTTGATATTTTTTTGCAACAATTCCTAATAGTTTTTAATTAATTTATGTTTAATTCGATAGAATTATTTCAGTAACATATAATTCTATTTATAGTATTTTCATATTCAAGACACATTAATTGTGTCTTGTTGAATTCCTCTTCATTTTTGTTAGATCTCCCATTAATAACTTTCACTATTTTCCTCTGTTCACCAATTTTCACCTTCAGAGTATGACTTCCTCAATAAAATCATTCTCTTTATTTTGAATTTTATCCTTAACTTATTTACATACTTATTTAAATATACAATTTTTTTTTGTTAAATTTTGTGTTTTTTATAGGAATTATAAAATATTAGATTTAAAAAGGTTTTCAATTCAAGTCTTCTCAGCTTCTTTTTCACTTATTGAGGTTTATTCACGTTTTAAATAATATCCATGATGTTAAAAAACATTTTAATAGTATTTTATTTATATTTAAAAAAATTAGTTGAATATACATACACTTACTTACTTCAAATTCTTTTTATTTTCCTTCTTAGAGACCTTTTATTATTCACATTAGATTTTTAAACTTTCATATAAATCATTACACATTTTTTCTTTGAGCCCTTTCATCATGATCATCTTCTTTATACTCTCTAGAATTACTATTTGTAAAATCAATTTAAAAATTTCCAATTACATCATACTTAATATTTTAGTGTAAGTTTAAAAATATTATTTTTATTTCCCTTTATTTATGTTCTTTTAAATAATATCCATTATCCTCGTATTCACTACATGACATCCATCATCATCTTTAGATTCATGAGAGAACTCCTCTAACTCTAACTTGAATTTAATATTTTTTAGAGAAATAATTTATATACCCTCCGTGATATTATTTTTAAACATTGGAGAATACCTTTTATAATAATTAACAATTGTATTATATAAGTCATCAAGAGACAACTCATCCTTTTCTTCTAACATTGAGATCATTACATCAAATCTATATATAATGTTTTCATTATTTTACAAATAAAGGTTTTGACTTTTGGGATATCACTAAAATCCAAAATACTAATGATAATATTATTCAACCATTTGAATTAGTAATAAATGATTTCATCATAATCCATTACAATATCTTCTAATTTTCCTCTCCAAATTTTAAATTATCTTTATTATGATTTAAATTCACCTCAAAAATATTTTTTGATGTTTTCTAAATATTTATTTAGTAGTTTTGGGTCTCATCAACATGGTATATATATTTTAATATAAAAATATAATTATGTCATTCCTTTTTTTCCATCAACTTTTATCTCAAAAATTCATAGGTGAATATTTTTTAATTTATGTAATGCCAAAAATTTGTTAAATAATTAACCTCCATGAAAAGTGAGTGAGGTAAAAAATCAACATATTCTTCCATCCATGATAATTACTTAAAAAAATAGGTTCACATTTATTATTAAAATAACTGAGATTTTTTAAAATTCCTTCAACAAAGAAATAATCTTTCTAAGGAAATATTGATTTTATAAAATTCCACTCTATGTTCGCAGGTAAGTAGTGACGTATCAATGAGAATGGTGGATAAAAAAGTGATAATTTTAGTATAATTTCATTAATAAAATTAACCTATATGACCTGATAATGTCTCGATACACTCTATTTAGAATCTCACTCACAACATTATTGACTAAAATGAATGAAACAAAAGTCATACAAGACATTTTATAAATTTTGATCCAAATGTTGGTATTTCCCACTTTATATGGTCAGTTTGAGTTTGATATAGTGATTGTATCTATAACCAATTTTTTGATGAAAAAAGGTTATAAGTTATCATCCTTGATTCAATACTTAAAAGGGGTAGGAAGGTATCATCCTTGAACCATTACTATCATTAAATAGTTATTATTTTTATATGTTTATATTCAATACCTCTAATATTCAAATGTTCTCTATTAAATATTATTTGAAAAATATTTAGTTTTCAATTGTATTTATTTTCCTCAAAATGCACAATCCTATTCCTAAAAAGTTTTTCTTAAAATACCGTAGAATCATTGGAACCACTGAAAGCATATCTACCTTCTTATAAAGAATTAAAAATGATCAAATTATTCATAGTAACATGCAATCATACATTGTCTTCATCTTTGTGAATAATAATCCTTATATTTATAGGAACTCAAATCTAATTTCCACAACGTAGATGAAAACTAGATGTATGAGTTGTTCGTTGGTCTTTTAGACCCTTTATAGTTTTAAATTATTTTATTCTCTAGTATTTTATTAAACAAATAAAATGAATAATATTTTCATAATTTTTATATGTAAAATTAACTTTAAACTTCAGGATTGTTATACTGTATTTAAATTTGGTTAAAATATCTCCCAAGAGAGATCTTGTTTTTATCTTTAACAATGATTTCAAATATTATATTTTAATCTTAGAATTATTATACCAAAATTATCTTAATTTATTTTCATTTAATTCTCTATAATATCCAGATTGAATCATGAATCAATTATGATATTTAATCCAAGAAGATCAACTCAATATTGTTTATGTTTTATATCTAGAAAACACACATTTTATCAAACATATAAACCACACATAAGAAATATAGCATCTTATATATGCCATTAGTAATCTATAATACCCTATAAATGGTCCAGTATATTATCCATATTCTCATAAGAATATTATTTATTCTTTATAATAGATTTTTTATGCTTTTATATATCATCTTTATCAACCATAATATCTTATTCACCACAATGTGTTTGATACATTGTTAAAATTTCACTCAGAAATATTTTACATATCATCTATGATGTGTTATTCATACTCTCAATTTATTATGTACCATGGTATAAAAAATTCATTCATTCATTTTAGTATTAAATTTAACACATATATTCCTTATGCTCTAAAATATATTACGTATCATTGAAATCCATTTCCATTGTCACATATCATCTTGAACATCAATATATATTCTATTTTTTCATAATAATGTGTTATTTAGTAGCAATGACATCCTATATACAATATAAAATTTGTAGTTTGTCATTATACACCTTAGTACATTATCAAATTTACTAATAATACCAAAATATAGAACTATTATCTAAGTTTTCATCTTAACTCTATAAATATTAATCCAATCAAAAGCATCATAGTTAACTTCAATGAAAATTTTAACACCTCCAAAATATTAAAAATAACTTCTAATAGTATTTACACATTATTAAAAACAAATACATATTTTTTTTAAAATTCTCATGGTTTCTTCAATCCCTGCATTTATATTTTTCATGAAATCAAATACCACTTGCTATATTTCATAAAATTACTACGTTTTCAAAAGATAAATTTCTTAAAAATACACTTAAGTATAATATGTTTTTATATTTTTCCATTCCTTGATGATAAATAAATTATATTCATGTGATTTTGATTCCATCTCTTTCAATTGTATCACTCAATGAAGCCAATTTTTTCAAGAATACCATAATTTGATTTTGAAATTATAATACACAAGAGTAGTGTGCCTCTCTCCCCTTTTGAAATTTAAATTCATAGGGATGATGGGATTTCTAAATTTTTTTATGTGATTGGGAATTATTGAACATGCATATTTTTTGATGAAATTTGAAATATGTCTATTAGTATAGCCTTTTTAAAATATCAACTATTTCACCCCTTATAGAAAAAGTTATAAACTATTATATCTATTTGTGAAATTTTATTAAATAGAAGGATATGTCATGAAAATATATTTGGATATAGAGTGTTATACTAAAATAATTGAAAATTTATTTACACTTTTGTTGTCTTAGGGAATTCATCCGGGATTATCAATTCTCACTTTTAAATATTCTAATTTAACCTTCTTCTAAATAATATGTGTGAATGTATGTTCAGTAGCCATATATTAATATTATATTATTAATTAAATCCACTAAATCTTTATTCTCACAATTCCGCCTCAGAAAAGATTCTCCCAAAAGGAATATACCACCTGGGGTTGATTTTCTTCCTTTACACTCTCCAACCAACTTTGTATTAGCGTATCAAAAAATATTTGGGTTATCACCTATTATTTTCACCATACCAAGATTCAAAGACATTTGATTTATTTTATATCTCTATTAGATACTATCAAGTGTGATTTTTAGGATTACTTTACTACCCAGTTTACAACATTACTGAAAAAATAAAGTCAGTTCTGGATGTAGTTCTATAATGAGAACTTCTAATCAATATCCTATATTCCTTTTGATTGAAACACTACATTGAATGTTGATTTATCAAATTTACCCCAAATATCATGGGTGCGGACCATCCTTGGAATATTCCATGCTGAAATTATTTAAATATTCCATGGAATATTTTTCATAGAATAGAAAAATGAAATTTTATTTATGTTCAACTTGAAATCCTATAAATAAATTCACCTCTCTAGGTATAGTAATTTTAAAATTACTCTTTATTTTTCTTGAAAATTACTCATAATTTCACTATTTTGTCTCCTATAAAAATGATTTAATCAATATAAATAATAAAAAGTAAGAGTAATTGTTCTCATTTCCTTGACATATAATATGTTGATATCATTTGCTTTAACAATTTCCAATTGTTTCAGATAGTTTTCTATTTTGGAATATGTGGCTCTAAGTTTATTTATTAACAGATACATGGATTTATTCAACCCTTTACAATATAAACATAACTATAAAAAAAATTCAGTTTCTTAATATATTATTTTTCATCCAACTATCTATTTAAGAATGTAAACATTGCATCAATTTGATAGATCCTGTATTAATTGTGTGATGAAATAGGTAAGAACATTTTTATAGTTTCATGTCTTCTAATAAAAAAAATTATGTAAAAATTACCTTTTTTATCCTAGGTGTATACTTTATAATCTAATTAGGATTTTTTTCTTCAAACCTCACCATTATCATTGAGATTTCTTCAAAAAAAACTCACGTGATTCCAATGTTAATTTCCCCATTCGATCTTGGTATATGATTAAAAGTGTAATTATATTAAACAAAAATATTTCTCTAAATAAGGGTTTTTTGTTATTATGTATCGATATTCTTCTAGTATGAACTAGTTCATTTCGATTTACTATTATATTTTTGGGTTTCATATGTTTATTTATCCTATTTTGTTTTAGTTAATAAACCATAATATTAACCTCATGAGCACTACTATAATATGAATCAATATTAAAATTGTCTATTTCAATTCATGCTTCTTCTTCACTCAATTTCCAAGAAATAATCTTTTTTTTCAAATCATAAATTTCAATAACTTATCCAATTTGAGCAACAAAATTGTTTTATTTTTTATAATATTTACCAAAAAAATAATACCATATTATAAAAAAATTTATGAGAACTTTTATGAACTTAAACTATATACTATCCTAAAAAAACATCTCTCAAATTTTTCATCAAAATTACCAAAATTGAATTTTGATCTAAAAAAACATTAACTTCCAAAAACCCTGAATTAGTTCTCAGTATGATTATTATAATACCACATCTCATAGTAAGTTATATATTACATGGTTCCAAGAAAAAATATATTTTTAATATGAATTTCACTTATATATTCTCCCTCAAATAATTTTTTTTCTTTTGAATTGACCAAGCATACTTTTTCTAATTTCAAAAAATATTCTATCACATATTTTTCCAACTCTATTATGTTAGAGAGTATGAATATCACTCTATTGATGATTAATTCCATGATTATGAAAATAGGATTAAATGAAATTTCTAGTAAACTTCCACTTATTATCAGTTTATAATTTCTTAATGTAGTCTCCCAACTCTTTCTAAACTCGTCTCTTGATATTTTTGAATATATTTTCTAAAACATTGTTTTTTTCATCAATAACTTATAGTAATTTTTTTGAAATAATAAATTAATTTAATATCTTAAATATCACATTTATTAGAATAATGTATCATCTATACATAAAATATTAAAATGAATTTATTTATGTTTCATAACAAAATAGAAATCCATTATTTTGTGTTTTCTATATAGAATCTTCCTCTTTTGATATATTTCATAGATAATGTCTATTTCTATGTTTAATATTTATTGATATTTCACCACTTATTCCTTTGGTAATTTACTCAGCCAATTTTTACCAAGGTTTCTATGTCTTCTATGTAAAAGTTTATTTTCTTATTTTATAGTTAGATGATAGGAATTAGTTTAATAACCAAATTCGAATAAGTTACCTATTTTTATTTAACCCATAATGATGATTATTTGATATTTTTTGGACATTATGATATAATAATGTATTTTGAAAATGAATTCAAACCCATCATTAAAAATTAATATTACAGTCAACAATTTGTGTTTAAGCTCATCAATAAACAAAATGTTTTTAAATTTCAGTTTTCGAGCATCAATATTGGTTATAATGATTCCAATGATTTTAAAAAAATTTCATTCCCAAAAGTAATTACACCTCCATAATTCTCTTTAATTTTATACAATATATTTTCTTTACTTGTCTTGTGAGAGTAAAAATCACTATCAAATATGAGATTTATTCCTTCTTCCTTTTATGAGATTCCTTTCCTCATTCAGAATAATGAAACAATTCTATAAGTGTAGTCATTCATTATTTAGTATAATTACCATGTCCTTCAGACATTAAATTTTTTTCATATAAATACTCATGTTTATCCTGATTATCTAAACATTAAAGATTTATGTTCTTTACATTCTTCTTCATATAATTATTCCTCATTTTCTCCCCCTCACTTTATTACTTTTTTTAAATCATGGAAATTAAATATTATATTCTAATACATGGTATTTATAGAAATATTATTTATATAACAAATGATAGTTTATAAAATTTAATCTTCCATGAAATTGGTGTGTCAATCTAAAAAATTATTCTTATTACCCAAGTATGTAACAAGATCCTTTTTTTCTTTATGTTTAGGAAATTTTCCTTAAAAAAAAATCTATAACTTACCTTGTAATGAAATTTTCCTTCTCATTATTGTTTTCTGTCTAAATTTTCCCACATTTGATTTTATAAACTTTATAGTTAGCTAAAACAGATTTAACATTATTATGGTTTAGAAGTGTACATTTTACCTAGATTTTGGGCATCAATTCATTGATTTTTTTGATTAATTGGATCTTAAATAAATATAATTTTTCGTCATCTATAATTTTAGGTTATTTTTATATTCAAGAAACATTATCATGTATTTTTTAATTCTTCTTATTTTATGTCGATTTCACTTTAATAATTTTTAATATTTTTCCTAATTTGACAATTTTCACTTTGAGAAGTTTTATTTCCTCTATATAGCAATTATTATTGTTGTGATATGAATCTTTTACATCCTTCGTCTCCTTAATTTTAAATATATTTTATCTCTTGAGTTTGGTGTATTTGTAAATTCAATCTATATGCTTCGTTTTCTATATATGTTCAGTGAAGGTCTCTTCAACTCCTTCACTACAACTTGTTGTTTATTCAAATTTATCAACATGATCCATGAAGTTATAACACTTTCAAGTAGTTTATTATTTTTATTGAGTAATTATTTTAGTATTAATTATCTTCATTTCTTAACATGATTCATGTTTTCCTTCTTGGAGATTTTTTCTTATTCATTATATATTTTTTAATGCCTATATAAATTCTTCCCCATTTATTTCTCAAAGAACATATATTCATGATTGTAATAGTTTTACTCTATACCATTATTCATTGGAACATTAGTTTAAAAATCTATAATTTCCGCACACTTAAAGCATTTTAGTGGAATTTACCTTTTTAATCACCCTTAAATTTGATTAATTTCATTGAAATAAGAGACCATATCCTCTTATGATCTTCATCCCTACCTTTATCAAGCTCAGATTCAATAGAGTACTCATATTCCTCTTCCTTTAGTTTAATATTTTTCATTTATTTGAATGACATATATTCTTTAATATTATTGTTAAACAGTTGAGTTTTCCTCAAATCATAGTTAAAAAGTGTATTATGTAACTCATCAAGGGATAATATACTATTTTCTTATAGAGAAGAGATGTTTTCATCAAATATAATGGGAAAGGTTCTTATTATTTTTTTAATAATATTTGAGTCTTTTAGAATGTCTCCCAAACTCCTAATAATACATAAAATATCATCTACCGTTTTAAAGTAGTAATAAATGGATTTATAAAATTATATTATAGCATATTAAAAATTCTCTCCCTGTTTTTATATTTTGGCTTCCTTAACCTTGAAATTCCTTTCAAAATTATATTATAATTTTTAATAGATTTCATTGGTATTTATGAGGCCCGTCACCATGGAATATACTTTATCAAATAAAAAAATCAATATATCATAAATTTCATTTCTATAAACTTATAAATATATAAATCCTAAAAATTTATATGATCATTTTTTTCAATTACTGTAAAACAAATTATAAAAAAATCGGTAATATCTGGGAAAAATGAAAGAATATTAGGAATCAACATATTATTCCATCCATTATAATTATTTATATCAAATATTGGAACACTACTATTGTTAACCAAATTTATATTCTCCAAATTTGCTTCCATAAATATAGGATCTTTCTAAGGAATCATATATTTTCACTAATTTAACTTGAAGTATATAGGTAAGTGGTGATGTATCATTGGTAGGGGGATAAATAAGTGACAATTATTTCATAATTTCTTTATTTAAATTGACCTTGTTTACTTGATAAATGCTGAATCCACTCTCTTTGGAATATCACTCTCACCTGTATATAAATGAAATCAAATAATAATAAGGGACACTTGATTTTTTTACAATTTTTAATCTCAATGTGGGTATCTACTTCTCAATATGTTTGTTTTGATTTTGAGACAAATATTTTATCACTAACTAGTTTCAATAATTATAAAATGTGGAATGGTATCATCCTTGAATTAGAACATACAATGTAGGGATTGTATCGTATTTTATCCTTGGTAAGGTGTCATCCTTGACCCAATATTATCACTTGATAGTATCCGTTTGGATAGTATTATACTAGATCCCATGAATCACTAATGATTACCCTTTAATTCTTATTAAAATGATATTCAAAGTTCTCTTGGATGTTATTAAATAAAAATTAATTACCTTTTCCCTCAAAATTAGGTCTTTGAATACCATATAATTATTATAACCATGTAATGAATGTTAACATTATTCCCAATATTTTTGAATGATAAAAATATCTATGGGAATAATGGGGTATATATTTCTTCTTCCACTTCAATATAAAATTATATATTAAGACACTAAAAAAAATTCTTTCATTTACAAAGATGACATATATTTGAGGAATATTTTATATCTCTCTCTCATAATTTCTACCTTATAATTTTTTTATTAAAATTTTCCTTGTTTTTACCATGCATATTATTTCTATAATATTTTTATATAAAACTCCCCTAAAATTGTAGTAGTATTATTCTCTATTTAAAACATGACAAATAATATCCCAAAAAATTATCAATTTTTTATGTTTAATAGAGATTTCAAATATTCAATTTGAAATCCTAAAATTATTATTGCAATATTAAATTATTTTTCTCCTGTTTAATTATTATTATTTCCTAAATTAAAACATTTAAAAATAATGATATTTAATCCATGAAGAACATATCGGCATCGTTTGACTTACATCCAAAAAAAACTCACATATTTTGAAACTGATAAAACTTATATAAGAAATGTATTATCTTACATACCCTTGAAGAAATCACAAATATCCTACGAATGTTTTAGTATATTATTTAAATATTTATGATAATCTTATATATTCTCACTAATATCTTATTCAATCCTTTTTATATTCTCGGTATTAGTTATAATATCTTACATACTATAGTGAGTATAATTTTTTTCCAATTTTTACGTAGATATATCTTTTATATCATATATGATATATTATTAATTCACCTCTCTTTGGTTGGTACAAAAGATAATTTTTATTTTCCTAGTGTAGACCAATGGTTGGTCAGGTTCATCTCACTTGAGGATCTTCACATTATTTCTGGTACTAAATCTAATTCACCAAAACTACTTATTTTTATATTTTAATTACTTTCTAAAATAATGGAAGTATATTGGAAGAATAAAATACAAATTATAATATAAACTAACTTTCAATTCAATAATAATGGTGTTAGAGAGAAAGTACATAGACCAAGGGTATGGTTTCAATTTTCTTTAATATTCACATTTATTATTTAAATTTTTTTGATAGTTAAATTATGAAATATCATGCATGAAATACCATCCTTAAATTTATTGAGTGTAAATCCTTGCATTACTAGGTAAAAATTATTTGTCAGAATAAACACAACCTACTCTTATAATCCTAGATGATGACACACCTCAATCAAGAGTGTGAATCTTTCAGGTCTTAGATTTTTCATATTCCATTTCATCTGTGGAATAAATCTACTACATCATGTAAAGTGTTAAAATTCAATGAGAGGGAGGGAAATAATATAAACTAAATAATGTATTTTAGTTCTAGATTATTTTCATGGTGTAAAATCACCACACTCATACACTTTATCCTCATTCACCAAAAATAGAATAAAACTTTTATGAATTTAAAAGAAAAAATCCAGAACACTGAGATCCTCCCACTAGGCCAAGACTTGGTCATCCATTTGTGTTTGGATGTAATATTTCATTATAGAAGATAATTATATATAGATAAGGAAATAGAGAGAGAGAAAGGTAGGGGAGAGAGATTTAAGGAGATAAAGAAACATGGTAGGTCACTTGAATTAAATAGAACACGTTAGTTACAGAATGAAACTAAAAACTACAGGTGTAGTAAAATAAAATAGATCAGCATCAAGTGTCCACCTCTCCTCTGACTATTTTTATATGGCATTAAGTTTTCATATTCCTAGAGGTAGGAATCCCTTATTTATTTATTTGGGTAACCAAATTTATCTTGATCAAAATTTTCTTTTTTTATCATTTTTATATTTTAAATGTTCGAATGTATCTACATTAAATCTCTTTATGGAATCACTTAAGATATCAAGATTTTTAAAATTGCATTGTAGTAAACCCCATAGCATGGGTAGATGAATTTTTTTCATATCCTCCTTTACTTGATCCTGGTCACCCTATGGATTTGGTGTAATAATCTTCTCCATTGAAACATGATCTATCCAAATTAATTCTTAAAATATATTCCACTTTGTATATGAGTGCCTAAATTACATTGTTATAACCTCTATAGTTCATCCTTCTATTAACTATTTATATTCAAAATTTTGACCTGATAAATCAAGGTTCATTATAGAACAACTCTTCATCCATGGTGTAGTACATATATATTCAAGTTGAATAAAATACTCAGCTCTTCGGAATTAATAATTCCCTTGGGGTAATGAAAATATATATGGTGTAGTCCCATATTAAGTATTTTTTCTCACTCATGGATACGATGTTGTCATTGATATTATGGAATAACTCTTATCTCCCTCTTTTATTCCATATTTTGATGATTCTTCCAATATCATGAAATTTTCTATGCATTAAAATTTATTATAGTGTCGAAAAATCTTCTTGGAGAGCCCAAAAGACAATTCCCACACTTTCCTCATATAGATTATTCTCAAATCATTTGGTCTTCATAATGTCCTAATAGAGGTCCTTACTATCATATATGGACCTGATTCTCATATTTTTGTCCTTATAGTGGTCATAAAAGGTTCCAAAGGTAATACGTTGACTCGTATGTTATCATTATCTGGATCCTTATACTTCTTGGTAGAATACATGGTTATTCCCATATAGTATCACAATGGTATAGTGATTTTGAATAGTGGTCGTGGCATTGGTGTTGTTTCCAGATTCGCGGAGTATAACTGAGGAAAAGTGCAGCAGTTTTGGTAAATCATGAAAAGTAACTACTATTCGTATGCCTCATATTACAAATGGGTTTGATCGACCACTTGAATAAAATAAATCTCATCCTAATTGCATATCATTCTCCTGTAGTGGGGATGGGCTCATACAACACCACTAATAGACACAAATGGGTCATGTCTACATGCGTGTCCCACTATGGGACTTGTCCTACTCTCTAGAGATTACTACCTTTTCTGTGGACTAATCACCTCATAACACTCTGTGGGCATTCCTCTTAGGGCTTCATTGTCTGAAAAAACCTTATTTTGTTGTCCAAGAGGCATGCAACCATTTGGTTTTGGTCTAACTAGGGTAACCAAATGGTTTCCTTAAAATTAATTCAAACACTTAGTAAAATCCACCAAATCATCTTAAATATGATCACAATTAAAATTTGTAAAAATTTATTCTTTTTCATAAATAGTTTTTCATCCATTCTAGTTTCATATATTTTAGTAAAAAAACTAATTACATGGGAATATTGATAAAAACACATTAAAAATCCAAAGAAATTTGTCTAACTGTTTTCATGAAAAATGAGTGCATCTAATGCCCCCATACTTGAATTATGATTTTCCTTAAGCATAAATCTCAACATTACCTTAAAATGTGCAAATTTTATACCAAAATTCAAATTTTAAATAAATTAAATAAAATGATTATAAATTTTTAATAAAAATTTAAACTTTCACATAAAACATTAACTCAACTTCAAATTATTCAAGGAATCAATCAATCCAATAATTGTACTTTATCCAATTGAAGATGATATATCATCTCCTTTAATATATTCAGTATTCTAAATACAATATCATTAAACATTAAATTTCATGATCTACTTCACTTTGAATATTTTTCTCTCATCAGTTAAGGTACAAAATTTAAATAGAGTTATAGTCATACCATTAATAAATTCAATTTTCCATAAGCATGAAAAGTATCTACATTCTCCATTATATAAAGAAAAAAATCACATAAAGTCACGAGGTCTTTAAAATTAGGGGTATAATGAATCATAAGATTATGTTTGGTATAGATTTATGTGAAAAACATTAAAGATCAAAGATGAGGTTTACTCTAAAGCAATATATATGATATCAAAATTAAAAGCTAACTCAAAATATCTCTTTCATAGAAATTACTACCACTTCCCATGTTCAAAGTAAAGGTCATGAACAATATAAGTATAATAAATAATTTTCACCTTCTTGAATTTTCCCTATATTTTTTACTTTTATTTAAACCGAGTTGTGCATATTTTTAAATTTTTTTGAAATTTTTTCTTGGAACAAATCTCACATCTATCACCAAACCTCATATGATAAAATCATCACTATGAAATTTTTGATTTTTTATTTTCACATGTTATAAAACATTCAACTTATTTTAAGATGGTAAAATAATAAAAGTACAATATATGAAACAATAAACATTTCAACACCAAAAATTATAACCCCACACTTTTTCCATATACTGTATTTCTTGCCATCCACCATAACTTCTCTCATTCCCATACTTCAACATTAAAATACCAAGAAAAATACCATGTGGAGGGTAGGAATATATATAAATGGATTGAAATGTGTATTATTCCTAAAATGTTAATTCATGGATTTTATTGGATAAAAAATGATTAATGTGAAAATGTGTTTTTAATAATAACATCATATTAATTAAAATGACTCAATCATATTAATGTTTTTTCATAGTCATTGATCGGATAAGTTCCAATGAAACTTCTAGTATGTGACATATCCCAAGATCACTTGAGAAATATTCTCAAGATAATATATAAAATAATTGGTTTCTAAATCCTCTCATGTAATGAAACATATGATTTGGTATAATTGTTGATGTCATTAAATAAAAAAATCCTGAATATCATAAATTACATGTATGAAAAATGGCCAAGAAATTTCATCTACATGATTCAACTAATTCCTCCAAATCATGGTTCACCAAATTTAAATACATGATTCACTATAATCACTTACTAATCCCTATCATTCATTCAATATTATCTTCATTTAAAACAAAAACATGGAATCCTTGGATTCTTAAAAAATCCATGCCTCCTAGATATGTTAAGTAAAGAAATAATCTAAAGTGTGGCTTGAAATTTTCAGTTTAACGAAGATTCTAGAATTTCTATTATAAACAAATACTTTTTAAAAATAGGCAGGGAGTTAAATGATAAATAATGTAAAAATGAACTCCCCTTTACAATGAATCTTTAATCTTCCTCACTTTTTATGTTGATTGATACCTTATACCTTCAAAGAATAATAAAAAAATCAATAATTAAAATTCCAGGACCATGTCAAATTATTCTTAAAGAGAATAAGGAAGTGGGATTCATCTTGAACTTATTCATAAGATGGAAATAAAAAAATACTTTAAATAAAATAGAAAGATAGTTTTTGGTTTAATCCCCAAGCAAGCCTTGTATTTTTACTGCATCTAAATGTGATGTACCAGCTATCGTCCAAAATCATGTGGTTGTTAGAGTTTCATGGATTTTATTCTCCAAATGTTTCTTTTTCCAGTTTTCACTTAATCTTCATTATTTTTTTATGACTCCATAGACGTAGTACCAAAAAACAATCCCCTTCACAATAAGGTACAATTTTCATGGGGGGGGGCTAGGATGAAGTATGGATCCAAATCCTTCTTTGTTTTTACTTGTGAACCCTCCTCTTTACTATCATGTTCTTGATCAACATGGGATATATCAATTTAATATTCTATGGGGTGTTCAAAATATAATTTTTATTGAACATGATTTAAACATGAATAATCAATATCAAAATAATCCCTTCGAAAGAAAGAAGTTTTGGACTTTTTTCTGAGCCCCAACTACTTGGATCTCTTTACGGGCTCATTTATATGCATATTCAATGATATCAGGCTACTCCATGTGTTCCTTAAAAGGAATGTGTTTTTATTCTTTATATTCCTTCAAGACAAGATATGAGTTATATAAATTTCATGTTCAAAATAATAAGGATGGATGATCAAATTAGTTTCAATAAAATAATATGAGATGTAGTTTAATATAATATAATCTCTATGTCTTGGTTTGGATTTTATCTCTATTTCAGTGGTAAGGGACACATGAAGTTTAATCTCACTAGATTTAAGAAAGTAGTCAAAATCCTTCATCTTTTGTTCAAATTCCAGTAATAATGTGGTTTATTCTTCTCCTAAGATTAATGATAAATACAATGGTACTACATATTTTACTTTTTAATATATGGGTAGATCTTATTACACTTCATATTTTTTCAAGAAGTTATCCAGGTCTTGTTTATTTCTTATTTGTAGCTTAGCAGGTAAGTATTTATCACCAATATCCTACATCAATGTTTGATCTAGATGGAATGGTTATCAAAGTATCTTCTATTTTTCCTCCTCATGATCCTCAACTTAAAAATGATTGGGGAAATTACTACCATCACTATATTTTGTTCTTGCTCTTATTCTGGTTCAAGTTTCTCTAGTAATGCATGTATATATTTAGCCAACCATTCTACATAGATCTTCAGTTTATATACTTGTTTTCATGTTCGTCTACCTAGGCTCCATCAACTTCTTCATGCTGGCGTTGTTTCACCTATGAGTAATCAAACCATTAATAACAATAAGAATTTAGATTAATCATGGAAAATATATTTTTAGAGAGATTTATTTTCAAAAAATAATCAAAAAAAATTACTATGTGAAAAGAAAAAGGTAAATAAATAGCTTCTTAGCATCCTAAGAAACATTTATAAGTTTGTAAAAATATATCATAGGGTGGTAAGAAACTAATTTTAATTTTCATAGTGCATAAAAATATATGAACAAAGTTATCTCAATTGAGGAGCATCGCATTATTTCACTCACTAATTCTAATTTACCTTAACTATTTATTTTTGCGTTGTATTATTCTATAAAACAATGAAAAAATATGGGAGGAATAGAATGGTATGATAATATAAATTAAAATGAAATGAAAATATAGTGGGGTTATAGATAAGGTTTGTGGACAAATAGTATGGTTTCAGGTTCCTTCATTATGCAAATTTGTTGTTTACATTTTGTATGATAGTTCAATTATAAAATCTCATGTATGAACTTATATCCTTAATTTTATTAATTGATAAGTCTTTAATGCCTAATAGAAATTATTTGGAAAACTAAAGTCCACCTTATCGTATATTCAAGGTTGGTGACATGCCTTAATTGAGCATGTGGAATATTATAGGACTTGACACCATCGTATATTTTTTTATCCAATGATTAACTCAACTTCTTCATATAGAGAGTTCTTATTCAATGAAATGGAGGGAAAATATAAATTTAATAATAGAAGTGAGTTTCACATCATTTTCTAGTTGATAATCACCTCACCAATAAACATCACCCTCATTAACCACAAATAGAATCAAAACTTTTAATAATTTAAAATCAAATTTCAGGAACATAGATATCCCCTTCCAAGGAAAATAAATAGAATAGTCAATCATTATTGATTGCAATATTTGACGGGGGAAGATAACGTGATAGGTATAGATAGATAATGATATAATAGATCAATTTAAATAAAAAGGCATTAGTTGGAGAATGAAATTAAAAATTATAGGAGTAGTAAAATAAAATAGAGTAGTACCAGTAGTCCTCCAATCCTATTGAATTTTTTAATATAGAATAAATTCCTTGAATTTATAGAGGGATGGGTCCCCTCATTCTTTATTTAGATGAACTAATTTATCTCTATCAAATTTTTCTTTTAATGTTTTTATATTCAAAGTGTTTGAATGTATCTACATTAAATAACCTTGTCAAATATTCTAAGATATTGGGAATTTTAATATTGTACTGTAGAAAACTCAATGATGCATGTAGATCAATTGTGGTTTATCCTCCTTTACTTGTTCATGGACACTACCTAGTTATAGTGCTTCTAACTCTTCCATGTACATATCCTATATCAAAAATTATTATTCAAATATATTCCACTTTCTATATGAGTGCCACCACTGCATAGTTATATACTCCCAGGTGAACCCTCATGTTAACTATTTTTTCCTTTAAAATTTACAACTATCGAAAGGAGCTATGCCTTGAAAAAACTACTCCTCCATGGTGAAATTCAATTGAGGGATATTTTTCTCCAAAACCATACACTTATTAATTGATCATTTCCATGGATAAATTAAAATACCTACTGTGTAGCTCCATATCGATTATTTTTCACTCTTTCATGGCTACAGATTAACTACTGATCCTAATGTGTAGCTCTTACCTCTCTAATTTCATCATTATTTCAATGTTTCATCCAACATCAATTCCACTATGTTGAAATGGAATTTACTATGGTGTATGATAATTTTCTTTGTGATCCTCTGTTGGGACAATCTTAAAAACATTGTTCTCCAGAATATCCTTGGATGCACACTGGTGGGAAAACAGGGAATTCTCTTTGAAATTCTGGCTCAATAACTGGAAAGGTATCCCCTCATTTACATGTTTTCTTCAATTGAATTTTGTTTGGTAACACTATTTATATTATAGAGTCGGTGAACAATCTAGATAACCTCCTAGAGGTTTTCATAAATGTAGTCATGGATTATATTTTCATAAATAATAATGAAATTATAATTTGGTAACCTACTACTAATGGAAAACTAACATTAAATATCTTATTTAAAAAAGTAATTCAAATTCATGCATGCTTCTATATTAATAAATGGAACAAAAAGTGGATTCTTCCAACTAGAGACATGTTATGCTATAGATTAGATCACTCTAAAATACCCACTGACACTGGTCTACAATTGGTTGGAATATCACTATGATCTAAGTTAAATATTTTAAATCAATATAATGAGGACATTAGTCATCAATTTTTAGGATAAAACGTAGCTTCGACCCTCGTGAAATTTTTGTTTTACATGTTCAAGGTTCTTTTTTTCTTGCTGAATCTGCTCTAGATTTATATCATGCCTAATAAGACCTCACTATTTCACAAAAAATGAAGAATCTACTTATTGTTGAAAGTGTAGAGATTTTCTATATCATCTATAATAGTATAAATATATGTAGGCATGATCGAATTAAGTTCAATCTACAACCAGTCATCACTCAAGTCATTATATTTGTGAAGGGCACAAACAAGATGAAAATAGGGTTCTGTAAGAACTCAATCCATGAAATTTCTATTTTAAAAATATATTTACATTGTAGGTAAATTTTTCCCTCATAGAGAAACTCTAAAAGTTTTTTTTAATTCACCACCTAACTGATGGATTAAGTGCAACACTAAGGGTTCCTCAAGAGGGAATCCAGGAGCTTCTCGCTTTAGTGTCGTTTTTAGAGACCACAAAGGCATTGTCACGAGTATTTATAATAAACCTTGTGGAATTATGTCATCTCTAGAGGTACAAATAATGGGACTGATAAAGGGAGTTGAAATGGAAATACAAATAGGTTGGAACAGCATCGCGTTTGAGTGTTATTCCACCACCATTGTGCAATAAATTTTACATTGGGGGCCTTATATTTTATGTTAAATGATGTCTCATTGGATAAATTGCCTTATCAGTTTATAAAACATAAATAACCTCATCCCACATGCCTTTTAGGAAAGAAATTATCTCATTGATGGTCTCACAAACAAATGGGTAAGTAGTGGTTGCATAATGTGATCTAATACGCAACTTGAAAATTTGATTTCTATGTCTGAATTATATTATTGTAAAATCCCCTCTTTCAGACGATTTTAATATGTTTATTTAATTCTAATATATTTTCCAATAAATATATTAATATTGATTAAAACTACTAAATATTATTAGAAAATATTTATTTATTTGAATGAAAAATGAGTTCATAAATTACACTCACACTTATACTGTGTTTTCCTTTAAGTATTAAATATCATCATTAAATTAAAAAAGGGAACCAATAGATAACCATGGTCATCTCACAGAAGGAGCATTATATTTATTCACTAACTATTTCTAATTCACCTAAATTACTTATTTTTTGTTTTTAATTATTTTATAAAACAATGAAAATAGATGGGAGGTATTGAATGATAATGAAAATATATATTAACATGAAATTAAAAAAGAATGGGGTGAGAGAGAATGTATTTAGACTAATGTTTCGGTTTCAGGATTCAACATTATTCACATTTATGTTTTAAATTAATTTTGATAGTTCAATTATAAAATATAATGCACAAAATAATATCCCTAAATTTATTGAGTTTGAATTCTTTCATTCATGGGAGAAATTTTTTGTACAGACTAAACACTACCTCCTCCTATAATCAAGTTTAGTGAAACACCTTAATCAAGAGTGTGGAATATTTCCAGATATAGCTCCATCGTATTCTGATTTATCCATTAAAAACTCAATACCATCATGTAATGAGTTATAATTATATTGAAGGGAGGGAAAATGCATGAATTAAATAAGATATATCAGTTTAAGATTCATGTTGTGGAGTAAAATTGCTACAGGCGTACACTTCACCCTCATTCACCACAAATAGAATCAAAACGTTTAATAATTTAAGATCAGAGTTTTGGAATGATGAGATACTCACCCAAGGTCAAGCCTTGGGTTAGTCACTCATTACTATGTGTAAGAGTTCATCGTGAAAGAAAATGATATTGAGAGAAATTGAGATAGAGGGAGGGAGGGAGAGAGAGATTGATTGACATAGAGAAAGAAACAAAATAGATCTGTTAAATTAAATAGGATAGAGTACATAAAATATAAAACTACAAACTACAGGAGTAGTAAAATAAAATATAGATGTACCAATAGTCCACTAATTATCTATTCCTTTTTTGTTCATTAAAAATTCACTTTATTTATAGAGGGAGTAATCCCCTCTTTCTTCATTTGAGTAACCTTATTTATCTCAATGAAATTTTCTTTTGTTACCTTTTAAATGTTTGGATGTATCTTTTTAAAATCGCCACACAAAATATCCTAATATATCTGGATTTTGAATATTAGAGTGAATAAACCCACACAATTTAGGTTGATCTATTGTTGTGAATCCTTCTTTACTTATGCATGGCTATTGCATTGGGATGGTGTAGTCAACACCTCTATGAACACATTCTCCATCCCACTTAATTCATCAAATATATGACACCTATTATACGAGTTCCTTCATGGAATAGTTCTAACCTCCAAATTGTATCATTAATTTAACCAATTTTTACTTCAAATTTTGGTAATTTCGAATCCAGATTCTCCATGGAACAACTCCTCCTCCATGGTGTAATGGATTTGAAGGCCAGTTTTCTCAAATACCCAACTCTTCTAAATTGAGTATTCACATTGGGAAATGAAAATTCATATAAGTTGGATCTTTATAAATTATTTTTCTCTCCTTCATTGGTAAAAAGTAGATGGTGATCTCATGAAACAACTTATGTCTTCCTCATTTCGTCCTTATTTAAGTACTTATTCAATTATTATAACCCCCATGGTTCAATGAAATTTACTAGGACGGAGGGAAATATTCTTGGTGAGCCCATGGAACAATGTAAACAGTTACCTCATGGGGTTTATTCTCAAATCATCCAACACTCATAGTGGTTGGATGGTTCTCCTTTTTATTATTCATATCCTTATTCCTCATCTATTTTGCCTCACGATGGTCGCTAGAGGTTCCGAAGGTGATACCCAAACTCGATAGTTATCCTTTTCTCAAGAATGAGCTTTCTCATTGGAATCCATTGTGATTTTTGGCTAGTTTCATGGTGTTGAGGTCGTGTTGAACATAGAAGGTGGTGTTAGTGGTGTGTCTAAGCAAGAAGAAGTAGAACTGAGGTTTAGTGACCCTATTTTGGTAATTTACGAACAATAACCATTATTCTCATTTCCCACATTGAAAATGGAATATTAAGTGGGTTATATATAATAAATCCAATCCCAAATATTGTCACGACCCATCTCCCAGGGCCCATGCTGTGACTACCCCAAGCCCGCATTCCATAGGCCTAGGGATGTCGACTAGCACAGAAAGGTGTATTCCCTTAAACCGGAAAGGAATTGCCTTTATAACATGTAAACACACACAACAAAGAACACATCAAGATACGAACAGAAGTCAATTCTATAGAAAAAAGAGTGATAAAAGTTAAAAGGTGTCGGAATACAAGCCCAACAGTAATGGTACAAGTACAACTGAAATACAATACAACTGAAGAAAAATAAAGGTAGCTACTGGGTCTTCCTCTGAGGTTCCTACCTGAAGGGTAGTATAAATCGCCTCCTCAGCACTCCACATCCATCTATCCCCTCTGCATACTGTCATGCCATATGTTCCACCTCCAAGCTACCTCTAGTACTATTACTCTCATCCTCATTCATCGCTCTCTGTCGTCTACACCAAATACAACATGGTGCATGTATATCTCTTGAAGGGGTGAGTATAATGATACTTAGTATTGACCCCGAGACCCTCAAGGTCTCACAAAATCCACAAAGGATAATCCACAAAGCCCAAAATCAACTGATAACCCAACTAAGGTATATTCGCATACATATACCTATGTTATCATGTATACCCATCTCAATCATGAGGAAACATAGAGTCAAACTCAAAATTCCAATGGTCAAATATTCCAAAAAGAATGGAACACCACGAAAGTAAGTATGACATATGTACAACACACAAAAGAATAACACAAAGGTACTGACTCAGCTCACACTAGCTATAACCTAGGTACAGAAGTACAAATGATTATATGTAACTTCTGAATCATGTTACTCTGTTAAGGGGCTCTACTGTTGACCCATACAGGATCACTCGGTGGTGACCAACATACGATATCTAGATGCTGACCCGCATAGGATCGCTCGGTGCTAACCCAAACCGAATCTATAGGTTTTGACCCATAGAGGATCGCTCGGTGCTAACCCACACATGATTGGTCAGTGCTGACTCACATAGGATCACTCATTACTGATCCACATAGGGTCACTTGGTGTTGACCCACACATGATCGTTATTCATTCTTTACGTCACAGCTAGCTACAAGGCTCCCACACTAAGCTTTCTCATCTCAAAGAGGGTCCTATCCTCAAGCCATTTGTCGATACTCCAACTATTAACAAGTATCATAAAAATGTATCCCAAAGGACTTCCATGTCATAGGGGTCTCAACACAACAGACGTTGCGTCAATCAAATGCCTGGTTTTTAAGTTATTAGCCTTTTAGTCCCAAGGGCATGGTTGGATTCATGAACGATCCAACCCGACTGTATCCCAACATTATCCAAATATCAAGTGGGGTATACCAAAGCGGCCTTCTCTCTCAAAGGTTTACTATGTCATTGATGGTTTGTAAAATTGATTCCTGATGCCAAAGATATAGATGACAGAATGAAAAGCTTATAGCTGGTCCGGGTCAGTTCGACTCGGTCAGACCGACCGTGGTCGAACCGACACAATTTGGGTTGACCCGTCCCGCTGGGTCCGACTCAGCCCAGGGGACGCAGAGCGGTGTGAGGCCGCGAGTGCAGTGCAGAGGCCACGAGGGTGGCGCGGAGGCCGCGAGATGGCAGAGGTTGTTGGGGTCCTCGGAGGGCCGTGGGGTTGCGAAGTCCATGGATGACATGAGTCCATAGGGCAGTGGAGGCCGCAGACGGCATGAGGTTGTGAGGTGGAGGTGGTTGCAGGCGGCGCGAGGCCGCTTGTGGCGTGAGGCCGCGGGCAGCACGAGGGGGCGGGGCGACGGTGGCCTTAGGGCAGCGGAGGCCATGGGCGGTGGATACCGCAGGCCGCGCGAGGCCACGGGGCGGTGGAGGAAGTCGGTGGAATTTTCGGAGAGGTCAGTCCATGATTTTTTGGCCCACACTTTCTGCGTTAGAGCTGTATCAAGCGACTATAATGTCATCATAATTTTATGATGAATTATCATGAATGGGTATGGGGAAGAAATTAAAATAACCACCCTACCTTGATTTCTTATTGAAGATGGAAGGGGTGATGTCAGTGACATCAGCGTTTCCTCGATCGTTGGTTTTTTTTCGTCGAAGACGTCCTATGTTGGTTTCCTCCACAGGGTGCTTCTGATCCGGCTCAAGGTCAGTCGCCTCATTCTTCAATATCTGGTAGTCATTCTTCATTCGTAGATGTTCTTCATTGGAGATGCTGAAAGTTTCTCCATGTGTTTTCCAACACTTATCCCAACAACAGAATTGCCATTATAAATTAAATTACGTTTTATTAATTTAATTTCAATTGGAACCATTAATCAAGAGGTGTTGGGAAAATAATTTTTGGGGAAACCCAAAGGTCACCTCCCTCATTAAAGAGGGATTATAAGATGTTTCTCACATTAGGAGGGTTTTTGTGGTCCCCAAACTTAAATTAAAATTGGGGGTTTTAGGTTCGGTGGTCCCCACCTCCATAAACTCACATTGTAGGTTTAGAAGAAAATAAAATGTTACACTATTTTATTTTATTTTATTCTATCACCAATAAGCACTAAAATTATCTTTTATTATAGACCAACTACGTTCGAGGTGAAGGTATCCTTAATCGAATACCATCACTGTGAGTTCAATGATTCCCTCATATTTCAATTCCGAGCACCAGTTCAGAAGTTAGAAAAACCGTCTCACACGTTTACTGAACGTACCCAAAAAAAGTTCAGAAATTCATTCAGGGCACTGCAGACCTTAGAATCACACACCATCATTTTTCTTGGACTCGTAAAATTCTTATTTAATTTAATAAAATTATATGGAAGTTTTGGGTCTTTACATTATCCCCACCTCTGGGCTTTATGTCCCCATAAGCCACCTCACAAAACTAGGAAAACAAGTGGGGGTACTGAGCATGTATCTGATCCTCCTGCTCTCATGTGCTCTAATGGAGGTTTTTGTGCTGCCAATGAATGTGCACGAGAGGTATCAACCACCCAAAAAGGAACCATGCCTGTCAATCCTCAATCTCCACTGGAACCTCTGAAAACGTCACCCCATTATTTATGTCCAGCTCGCCGTGGCCGATGATGTGAGAAGGGTCATGGAAATATCTCCTCAGTTGGGATATGTGGAAGACATCGTGCACTCGGTGCAACTGAGGGGGATGTTCTAGGAAGTAATCCACTTCTCCATCTATCTTGATGATCTGGAATGTCCCAATGAATCTTGGAGATAACATGCCGCCTCAGCCAAATCTCTGGAAACCTCGTCGGGGTGAGACCCTTAGGAAGACATGGTCACCATCCTCGAACTCTAGAGGTCTCTGTCTCCTATCGACATAAGACTTATGTCTGCTCTATGCAGTCTTCAACCACTCCTGGATGATCTGCACTTTCTCTGTGGTAGCCTGTACCATCTCTGTTCCCACTAGTGCTGACTCCCCTGGGTCAGTCCAGCACAAAGGTGATTTACAAGGACTCCCATACAACCCCAAAAAAGGTGCCATCCCAATGGTGGAGTGATAGCTGTTTTTGTATTAAAACTCCACTGAAGGCATGTGATCCTCCCATATGTGACTAAAGTTGAGGATGCAAGCACATAACATGTCCTCGAGGGTCCGAATGGCCCACTCAGACTGGCCATACATCTGCAAATGGAAGGTGGTGCTCAAATGATGATGAGTCCAGAAAGCCTCCTACAACCCATTCCACAAACGGGATATAAATGTGTATAACAATCAGATACAATCTCTGAGGGTACTCTATGTATTCTCAAAATATCTTACACATAGTGGCATACCATGCTCTCTACTAAACCCTGCTCTCTCATCAGTAAGAAGTGGGAAGACAAAGTGAGTCGGTTGATTATCACCCAGATAAAATCATGTCATCTGGATGTTTGCATAGGTCCTTTCACGAAGTCCATGGATATCCCGTTCTACTTCCACTCTGGGACCTCTAAAGGATGAACCAAGCTTGCTGGTACATGATTCTTTGCCTTCTCTTACTGACAAGTGAGGCATGGAGAGACAAACTATGATACTGCTTTCGTAATTTCCGGCCACCAGTGCTTTCGTCGGAGATCCTGGTACATCTTCGCAACTCCTAGATTTACCGCTAGAGGGGATGTGTGGAACTCCCTCACCACTTCCTCCCGAAGTGACACTGGTACCATGGTACGTCCTCTGAAGCGGATGACGTGCTCTACAACTTTATGAAATCCATTAGGTACCTGTCGTGTGGATATCTGAGCTCGTCGAGTCTCACAGTCAGCGTCCCCATGCTGCACCTCCCTGAATCGCTGAAGAAGTAGGGAAGTGATTGTAAGAGACTGAAGAAAAGATGCTCTATCTTGATCTACAAAGCATATCTGCAAAGCATCTAGCTACTCTGTCACCTCGCCTAGTAGTTGTATACCAGAACTCCTGCTGAGTGTATATGCTACAATGTTCACCTTCCCAGGAGTATAGACTATCTCAAAGTCATAGTCTTGGAGGAACTCAATCCAACTTCATAGTCTTAGGTTAAGTCCTTCTGAGAGAATATATACCTAAGACTCTTGTGATCTGAGTAGACTATAAAACATTCTCCCATCAGATAGTGTTGCCATATCTTCAAGGTGAAGACCATGACTGCTAACTCCAGGTCATGGGTTGCGTAGTTCTTGTCATGTTTTCTCAGCTGTCGAGAACCATATGTGATCATTGCTCGCTCCTACATCAGGAAAAACCCGAGTTCAGTTCTTGATGTGTCACAGTAGACTACGTACCTTACGCCCTCCTCTGGAAGCCTCAAGATGGGGGTTCTAGTCAGCCTCAACATCAGCTCCTAAAAACTCTGCTGACACCTCTATGACCACACGAAGGGTTTCCCCTACTTCGTCAACTCTAATGGTGGTGCTATAACTCTGGAGAAATCTGACACAAATCTTCAGTAGTATCTGGAAAAACCTAGGAAACTCCGTACCTCAATCACACTCCCAGGTGGCTACCAATCAAGTACCGCTTCAATCTTCACCGGATCTACTGAAACTCCAGCCTCTGATATGACATTTCCTAGAAATTTAACATATCAGATCCAAAAATGGCACTTCGAGAGCTTACTATAAATCTGGTACTCTCAGAGTGTTTCCAGTAATACCTGCAAATGATAGGCATTCTCCTCCTTAGTAATCAAGCAGATCAGAATGTCGTCGATGAAGACTACTACAAAGTGATCGGGGTATGGCTGATAGATCATGTTCATGACTCCCATGAACACTGCTGGAGTGTTGGTTACACCAAATTTCATAACCAAGAACTCATAATGGTCGTACTGAAATCTAAAAGTCATCTTCTGCACATCCTCATCTCGTACTCTCAGCTGGTGATAGCCCGATATGAGGTCCATCTTCATAAACCACTATGCTCCATTCAGCTGATTAAAGAGGTCGTCAATTCTCAGTAGTGGATACTTGTTCTTCACAGTCACATGGCTCAAATGTTGATAGTTGATACAAAGTCTAAAGCTCCCATCTGCCTTCATGGAGAACAAAATTGGGGCTGCACGTAGAGAAAAACTGGGCCGAAAGAATCCCTTCCCCTATAAGTCCTCCACCTGTTCCCACAACTCACGAAGCTCTACGGGATCCATTCGATATTCTGGTGTAGATATCGGTCTCATCTCAGGTTACAAGTCAATGTAAAACTCCACCTCTATGAAAGGAGGTAGACCTGGAAAATTATCATGTAAGACATATGCGTACTGGTCCACTAATACAGGATAGCTCAGAATCTTCACAACAACCGCTCCTAGGATAAGGCAAGCCAACTGATTAGTGATCAGCTGCACTCTCCTCTGGGAAAGTCCATCCTATGCTGCAAAGGCTCCCTTCTCACTGGTGAAGGTAAACATGGTCCCATCTGTGTGGAAACATCAGAAATTGTGCCTAATACAGTCTATCTAAGCATGGATTGTAGATAACCAGTCCATACCCAAGATGACGTCATAAGGACTCAACGCCGCTACTAGGAGATCACAGCCAAAGCTCTTGCCACTTAAAGTATGCTCACACTTCCAGCACTTGTGTGTAACTGTCGAATCCACTCCCGTAGGAGTCTCTAGTAGTAAGGATTGAGCCAACGGCTCTGTCGGAAACTCTGAGATCTGAAAGAGGGCAGTGGAAATAAAATAATGACTGGAACTTGTGTCTATTAGTACTGTAGCTAAGGTGGAATAGACACAGATAGTACCTCGTATCATATCCAGAGCGCCATGATTGTTGGCCTCAGCTACTTGGAGCTGAGATATCTCTTTTCCACCTGATCCTTTCGGTCGGGGTGGACCACTTGGTGGAGCTAGTGACATCTCGAATCGTCACCCACCACCAGCTGCACGTCCAGCTCCTCTGCCACGTCCACCTTCTACCTGCAGACCTCCTCAGTCAAACATTTTTCTCTGCCTGGGCGGTCCCACGACCATCTTATGATCATCCGTACGATGGGTCTGAGAGTTACGAGCCATGTGACCCTGCCCGCTGCATGTGAAACACTGCATGTTCCTCGCATGAATGGTTATGTCTTCGTTTCCCCGCACAACTTATCCTTAATCATGTGGTCATCCACCTATATGCCTGGTCCACATGGACCTCTGTGACATCTGTCTGCTGCCAGCTGCAGAAGACTCTGCTACGTGACGACCTTTTGTGGGTCTCGCTGTTGTTGACTGCTCAAAAAGAAAAATCTCCACTAAGAGGGCTCTCTCTAACACTCCCTCCTTCTTTAGAATGCTGAGTGAGATCATTGAAGCCCCAATCTTCTACCTGAGTCCCTACTCGAATGTATGGGCGCTGAAGAATGGGTATCGTACCATATTAGTGTAGTAGCGTGAGAGGTCGGTGAACCATGCTGAGTACTGAGCCACAATCATGTTTCCCTGATACAGATAAAGTATTTCCTACATGCGCACTGTGTGATGATTCACTGGAACAATCTCTGTCCGAAACAGGACCTCATAGTCTACCCAAAGAAGTGACACCTTTCCGTGAACTAGGAGCATCAAGATCCACCATTTTTGTACTACTTCCTATAAAAGGTTGGCAGCAAGGATCACCATGAGATTAGCTGGTGTCCCTACCAGTCGGAAAACACTCACCATGGCCTCCATCCAATCCCCAGTTGCCAGTGGTTCCATCTCTCCCCTGAACATGGGTGGCATCTGGCACTAGAACTTGTTAAACGTGCTCAAGCAGTGTGCACCCTCTACTGGTAGTGATGGTGGAATCGGCGGCCCAATGGGCAATGGTACCACTGGTGCCTCCGCTGGTGCCTCTACTCAAAGAGGGCCTTGCACAAAGGCCTCGTCGCTCAGTGGGATATCAGTGTGTTCTATATCGGGAACCATAGCTGGCTTCTGCATGGTGGCATCCCAAAAAAACATGTGCACCACAGTCAATAAGTTATACCTGGTGAGCTGATTCAAAGAGATCACAAATAAAATTATTGAAAACACAAATGCAATCAATGTTTTTTGTGCACTGAGTTAGAAATCAGATGTCAAGATCCTAGTGTATGGATACGTCGGCCGCTGCACCAAAACTGGGTTTCCTAAACTAATAACCACACTCACTACACTTAAAACTATTTCCATTAAATGAAAGATCAGTGTCTTATGATCTATGGTAGAACCGACTCCTCTAATATCAGTTGATCACAACCCGTCCCCCGGGGCCCGTGCTGTGACTACCCCAAGCCTGCTTCCATATGCCAGGGGTTGGAAACTATCACCGAAAGGTGTATTTCATAAAACTGGGAACACATTGCCTATATAACATTTAAACACATGCAACAAAGAACACCGCACGATACGAACACAAGTCAACTATATAGAAAAAAGAGAGCTAAAAGTAAAAAGGTGATATAATAAAAGCTCAACAATAATGGTACATGTACAACAAAAATACAATAAAACTGATGAAAATGAAAAGCAGCTACTGGGTCATCCTCCGAGGTTCCTACCTGATGGGTAGGTAAAGATTACCTCCTCATCCCTCCATGACTTCCCATCTCTTCTGCATACCGTCACGCCATATGGTCCACATCCAAGATACCTCCCGTCCTAGTACTCTCGTCCTCAGTCATCGTTGTCCGTCGTCTGTACCAAACACAATGATGTGTGGGCATAGCCCGTGTCAGGGTGAGTATAAAGATACTCAGTAGGGACCCTGATATTCTCAAGGTTTCAGCAAATGCACAAACGATAAACCACAAAGCATGAAATCAACTAAAATCCCAACTTTGGTATATGCCCATACATATATCTAAGTTATAAAATGTACCCATATCAATCATGAGAAAACACAGAGTCCAACTCAAATGCCCAAAGCTCAACTATTTCACAAAGGAAGGAATACCACGAAGGTAAGTACTACACTAGTAGGCCAAATAAAAGAATACCACAAAGGTACTGACTCAGCTCACACCATGGACAACTTAGGTACATTAGTACATATGATTAGATGTAACTACTGAATCATCTTAATTTGTTGAGAGGCTATGCTACTGACTCATATAGGATCACTCGGTGCTGACCCACACAGGATCACTAGGTGCTAACCCCCATAGGATCACTCAGTGCTGACCCACAAAGGATCGTTTTGTGCTGACCCACACATGATCGCTCGGTTCTAACACACACAGGATCACTCGGTGCTAAACGACAGAGGATCACTATTCATTCTTCATGTCACAACCATCTACAGGGTTCCCGCACTAAGCTTGCTTGTCTCCGGGAGGGTCCGCTCCTCAAGCCAGTGGTCAATACTCCAACTTCCACGAATTCCCATGAAAAAATATCCCAAAGGTCCTCCGCGATATAGGGGTTTCAAAGCAACAGACGGTGCATCAATCGAATGCTCGGTCTGTAAGTTATTATCCTTTTAGTCCTAAGGCCCCAGTTGAATTTCTGCTCAATCCAACCCAACTATATCTCAACATTAAATAAATCTCAAGTGGGGTATAACAAAAATACCGTATCTCTCCATGGCTTACACCTCCATTGACGGTTTGTCAAATGGATGACGGATGCCAAAGTTATGGCCAATAGAGGGAAAATCGTGTAGCTGGTCCGGGTCCGGTCTGACCCGGTCAGACCGACCCGACCTGAACCGGCCTGAGATGACATGACCCGATTTGGGTCTACCTGACACGCTGAGTCTAGCTCTGGGGCCGCGGAGCGGCATGATTCCTCAAGGGTGGCGTAGAGGCCACGAGGGCGGCAAGGCCCTAAGGGCGTCGAGGGCGTGGGGCAATGGAGGCCACGAGGTGGCGTTGAGGGCCACAGGGTGGCAAGGCCACGGAGGGCTTCGGGGTGGCAAAGATCTCATGAAGTGAGAGGTTTCAGGGAAGTGGAGGCCATGTGTGTCATGAGGTCTCGGGGCAGAGGACGTTGTGAGCTAGGGGAGGTCGCGGGCGGCGCCAGGCCACGGGGCGGTAGAGGCTGCGGGCGGGGCGAGGCCGCGGGGTGGAGGAGGCAGCGGGCTGCGCCTAGCTGCGGGGAGGTGGGGGCCTTCGGTGGCGCAAGGCTGAGGGGCGGGGGAGGTCGCGGGTGGTAGAGGCCGCAGGAAAAGGAGGCTGCGGGCCATGTGAGGCTGCGGGGCGGTGGAGGCTGTGGGGCGACGATGTCACCTTTGCCGCGGCCGGCGGTGGTGTCAACCGCCGTTCTCGTGCTCCACCAAGGTTGGTTTCCATCCTCCTCCACCTTGAGGAACACAAAAATTAAACACAAGATTTGCGGGGAGGTCAAGCCATGTTTGTTTGGCCCACACTCTCCTCGTTAGAGCGGTAACAAGAAGCAATAATCTCTTCTGGATTTTACAATGAATTATCAAGAACGGGTATGGGGTAGAAATTAAAACAACCACCCTACCTTGATTGCTGGTTGATGATGGAAGGGGTGAAGTCAGTGATGTCGGTGTTTCCACGATCATCAGTTCTTGTCTTTGAAGACTTCCTATGTTGGTTTCCACCACAAGGTGCTTCCGATCTGGCTCGGGTTTGATTTCCTCGATCTTCGATCTCTGGTGGTCATTCTTTGTTCAGAGGTGTTCTTTGTTGGAGAGGGTAAAATTTTCACCAAGTTCTTTTCCAACACTTCTCCTAAAAAAATAATGGCCAATATAAATTAAATTATGTTTTATTAATTTAATTTCGATTAGCACCATTAATCAATAGGTGTTGTCATAAAAAATTTTGGGGAAACCTAAAGGTCACCTCCGTCATTAAAGAGGAATTTCAAGAGGTTTCTCACATTAAGAGTGTTCGGGTGGTCCCCAACCTTATATTTAATTTGGGGGTTTTAGGTTTGGTTGTCACCACCACTATAACCTCACATGGGAGGTTTAGAAGAAAATAAAATGTTACACAATTTTATTTTATTTTATTCTTTCACTAATAAGAACAAAAATTATCTTTCACTCTCAACCCACTGCGATCAAGGTGATAGTCTCCATAAGATAATACTGGCACTGTGATTTCATCAATGCACTCAAATTTCAATTCTGAGCACTGGTTCAAAATTTAGAGAAACCAACTCACACCTTTACTGAACGTACCTGAAAAAAAGTTCAGAAATTCATTCAGGGCACTCTGGGCCTCGGAATCACATGCCGTCAATTTTCACAGACTCATAAAATTCCTATTTAAATAAAACAGTTACATAGAATTTCATGGTATTTACAAATATGGATAATCTACCTAAAGTAGGGATGGTCTCCCACAACACCCCTCAAACACACCAATGAGTTGTGTCGACACACACAACCTACAATGATCATTGGCCCACTCTCAGTGCAATTTCACTTATGCATGACCCAATATCCTTGAACCACTGAACAAGCCTTTTCTTATGGATTTCTTTATCTATTGGCCCTTCTTGGGATAACTAAGAGGCTTATGGTCCTTTTGGTTGAGGGTTATCTATACTGGTCACATGTTTTCATAAAATTAATTCAAAAACTAAAATATTCCATAAATTCTTAAATAAGACCAAACATGAAATTTAAAAAAATTTATTCATTTTTATCCATTTTAATTATTAAATTTAAATTTCCCAAATTTGTTTAAAACAATTAATTACAAGGGAATATTGATTAAAACCCATTAAAATTAATTATAAAATATTAAAATATTTTCATTAAAAACATGTGAAGCAATAACATATGCTCCCAATATATAATTTGTTACAGTATATAATTATCTTTACTTCATTTCGTTATGATCATCAACACATATCTTTCGTATGATCTAAAATATTTTACGTAGCAATGAAAGATACATCCTTTATTTCAACTCAACATGCACTTTACCATATATGGTATATATGTACAAGAATATGTTAATTATAAGAAATAATATATTGTGTGTCGTATGAAATATGTTACATATCATAATATATTTCTATAATTTTCTAAATTTCCCAAAAATGTTGAAATCCAAAAAATTTCTCTATGATTTTCCTCTCAACTCTAAACATCTTATACCACTCAAATTCATGTCAAATCACAAAAAAGATGTTTTTAACAACTCAAAACAATTCTTAATAATTTAAAATGATCATTAGTCACATTTGGAAAAAAATACAATATACATTCAAAAATCACATGGGTTCTTGACTTTCCTTACCGAAAGGTTAATTTTTTTTTGTGTTCGAATATTGTTTTTAGTATCCTAAATTTCAATACACAAAATATTCCTTGTTTATATTATTGATAAGTTTCGTTCCATGTGATAACAGATCTATATAAGTTTCTTAATGTGAATCTTTGTATTATTTTATCATTTTTGAAATTAAATGTGGTTTTTATTTATCAAATATTACGTATTGAAAAGTTATTCTTGTATATTCTGTGAAAAATAAAAACTCCTCTCAAATATTAGATATTTTAAAGATGGATTTTTGTTATGTATATAAATATTATTATTATGAATAAATTATGAAATTGAAAATTTTATTCTATATCAATTTTTGATAAATTATGAGATATTACAGAAGAAATATTTATTCTTATGTATCCAAAATTTACAATTATTTATTTATTTGAAGTCAAAAATTATTCATATGTTTCATGATTATTATGACATATGAGATTTTACATTTTTGAACAATACGTTACACATGGAAAAATTTCTCTTATGCATTAATTTGTAATAAGCTTTTGTCTTATATATTGGGAAGGGAAGAATTTATCTATTACTTGAAGTCATCATTTATTATTTCATATCAATAGAATATATTCTTAAATATATATGGAAAACATTATTCATATGTATAAAGAGATGGAAACATTACAATTACATATTTTAATTGTAGTGATTTTTGAATAGTTTTTTATTGTTTTTTTATAGGAGAATATTACTCAACATTATAGTGGATCATTAAAAAAATATTTTAAGAGAGTTGATTGACCAAATCTAATTCAAGATATTTTATATAAGATAGAATAATCATAATAGGTATGAAGTTTCTATTATTTGAACAATGTTTAAGGAAGCGTTTAACTATATTTAATTTATTTTTTTATTTAAATACTAGAAACAATATACTTAAGTTATATTATTTTTTATTGAAAAAATAAATATTAACATTATAATAATATTGTCTGCAACTGTGTTGATATAAATTTCTTTTTATGTTTTGTAATTATTATTTTTTCAAAAAATATAATGTTGGTTAAAAAATCATGAAAATAAAGGAGAAAATTATACCATTGGTGTGTCTTATTTTTAATATCATGATATGATTGTGGATCATTTTGATCTAAAATTTGATGACAGATAAGTTTCTCTAAATATTTTTAAATTATATTTAGCTATACTTTTATATAACCATCAGCTATAATGGTAATAGAAATCTACATCTATTTTATATTCTTATAAGTGCACAATTCATATTCTATGTGTGGAAGTGTGGTTATGGATAAGTCTAATTGTAAATGGGGGGAATGTCCTGTTTAAAATCTCTTATGACCTGTTAATATTAAGTGTCAGTTACATACAATTAGTTATGGCGTCACTAATAAAAGGATCATAATAAAATGACTATACATATATTGGGTATTTTTGGAGTGGTGTAGGTGATGTTTCTTGAAAAAATAAAACTAGTATAAAAATATGATGTGTCGTGTCTTTAATATTTTATATTCTACAATATAGTTTAATCTCAAAATGACAAACTAATATACTTAATTGAAGTGGGAAGTTAATTTATTTTCATGTTTTTTAAAATTTTAAATTCAAAAACTAAATTCTCCTGCCTCTTAAGTAATTTTAATAAACAATTGGTACAACACTTAATATCATTGAAAATATTTTATGATTTCTACAGAGATAATATGAATCTTTAATATTTACTTATTTAACCAAAATTGATGATGCAAGAGAAATTATATCTATGGTTAAGAGTCCTTATTTTAATAGTGAAAATTAATTTTTTTTCAAAGATAATGATGATAATTTATATTCCATCATCATCATCATAAATATACTAACAGATGGTTAGAAAGAAATAAAATAAAGAAAAACATTCCAATCCACAAAAGGGCAGGGAAGAGAGACATTTTTCTATGGGGGTCTACAAAAATGGAGACCTAGAGAATCACCTCTTAGAATGTTAACCCTTGGTTGTTTAAAGCTCTGGAAGTCATGAAAATATACGCACTCCATTCTAGGAAAATCAAGAGATGCCAAGTAATCAGCCGCCTTGTTATCTTCCCTCTAAGTGTGAGACACTTTTGTATGGATGCTAAGAAGAGAACGAAACTTATGAATGAGATATTAAATCAACCAAGGAATAGGTCCCAGGCACTGAATAGCGTTGTGGACCATAATAGAGTCAGTTTTGGATTCCAGAAGATGTAGATTGCGCTACTGACACACAGAGAGTCCTATGTACAAAGTCTTAGCTTCTGCCACCGGATAGGTACCACGCCCCAGCCGGGTAGAGAAAGCCAAAAAACCCGAACTAGAGTAGCCACGGACAATACCACCTCCAGTCATGATTCAAGACTTGCATGAGCCGTTAGTATTAAGTTTCAAACAACAATCCGGAGGGAAACACCTTACCCAGTTACCTAAAGATTGATTAGCAGAGGCAGGTGCTCCATGAGAAGTAAAATTAACCTGTTGCAGCATAGGAGCCTCCCTGCAATGATTGAGGGCCCTCCTCATGTCGAGAAGGATGGATATGGTTCTGGAGATGATCTCTTAGCTGGATGAAAACACCCTCTCGAAGATGTTTTTCTTTTGTGCTTTCCATAAACACCAACAGCCTGCCTACAGGACAAGGTTCCACGCTTTTCTTTCAGAACTCGCCTCGCCCGAGCCATGAAACCAACAGACCATGAAAGGATCATCTCTCATATTTGTAGTAGAGACTACCATGAATTCCCCAAAAAATACCCAAACTGCCAGTGCCCACTCGCTTTCGATGAATAGGTGCATCGAGGTCTCCTCCTGCTTCCTCCTACAACACACGCACCTGGAAGCCATTTTCACACCGCATATTCTAATGTTTTCGTTAGTGGGGAGTGCTCTATTTCAGACTCTCCAGACCAGAAGAGTGAACTTTGAAGGGATGAGGTTATCCCATTGAGTCTCGTTCTAGGTATCACCGCATGATGATTGGAAATTGTGCAACTGTACTCTTTGGAGGTGAAACACCTTGAAGAAGACTGAGTGAACACACATTTATCAAAAATAGATGAAAGCTCAATAAGATGAAAAATATCCTGGTGGTTTCTGTCTAGAACCTTATTAATGAAATGAGGATAATAGCCAGCCTCCCTGAAAGTAATGTTCATATAAGGGAACCCTGGGAAGCCGATGATCGTGCCGCACCAGTTGTCATGCCAAAAGGAAAAGTCGGTTGTACCAACAATCCAACGAACCTGGGGAGAGATGGAGCTAATTCACGAAGCAACCTATTTCCCAAGGCTAGAGTATTGAACAAAATGATAACTCCCATCCTTAATATTGCATGCATTCATGGAAATTCCCAACAATGAGCGCTGCTCCAACACTTCCCAAGAAAGCTTCGCATAAATGCAAGGAATGGTATCCTGGAGACTACAGACATTAATCCCCCCATCGATGCTAGGCCTCGCCATCCTGTCCCAAGAGACCCAGTGATGTTTTCTTTTGAACTGGGGATCCCATATAAAACATTCAAGAATTTTATCCAAACTACGAATGACTCCCTTGAGAGATTTGATGGTGGAAAGGTCGTGCATTGGGGTGGAAAGAAGAACTCTATTAACCAGTATGATCCTCCCCCCGAAAGAGAGGTACATGTTCTTCCAATTGAAGATTATCTCAGTTACTCTACTAACAAGGGGATAAATGTCACGGATACGTAGGGATTTCAAAGACAGAGGGGCTCCCAAATAGTTCATAGGACACTCAGCCTTTTAGATTCCCAAAGAGTTGCTTATAGAGAGGACCCGAGCATCCGAGCATCTATTCAAGATGAAGAAGATAATCCTATTCCAGTTGATGACATTCCCACTCCACTTTCTATATGCCTCCAACACCCTGTTAGAAGCCCTTACCAACCTCCATTATTCATTAATGAAAACAATAGAGTCATCCATGAACTTGTGATGTGAGACCGGAGGAAGATGCATTTTTCTACAAAATGGTAAAACCCCTCTGCTTCTAATGTTTTGCTGAATGAGGCAGCTAAGAACATTCTGGGTGATGATAAAAATAGTCGGCGAGATGTGGTCTCCCAGGAGAATTCCACAAGACGTCTTGAAGAAGCCGAAGTATTTTCCCATGAAGATAAGCGACATCCATGTTGAGATGAAACAGCAAATAACCAGATCGATGTTCCACATGGACATACGCATACCAGCCAGCACTTTGTTGATAAAGGCCCATTCGACATGGTCATAGGCCTTACTCATTTCAAGCTTGACTACCATGTTGGATCCCAGAGTGTTCTGATTAATATCTCTGATCATTTCATGGGAAATGTCTATAGCCCCCTGAATAGAACGACCCCTAACGAAACCATGTTTCACGGGTGAGATGTAGTTAGGAAGATGAAGGGCCATGCAGGTGTTGAGGATATTATCTAGGATTTTATAGGGGATATTGCACATTCTGATTGGACGAATGTGATCAATGGAATAGGGGGATTTAGATTTTGGAATGAGCACCACAGAAGTAGCGGAAGCCACGCGAGGCAACAGACCTCCATGGAATAAATCCTGAATCGCCTCAATGATATCACTTTTCACTGTCTCCCATGATGCTCTATAAAAAGATCCAGAGAACCCATCTGGCACAGCCACGCTATCTGGGTCAAGCTTCTACATGGCCTCATGAATTTCCACCTCATGTGGAATGTCACTCTGGAGCGTTTTGTCCTGATCAATAAAGGTAGACTGCACAACACCAAAGAATCAGAAAACGTCTTCAGGGTGTCTAGGAGAAGAATGGTAATGAGGTCCAACAAGGAGTCTGTGGAGATGAGAGCATGCAATCTCCCCAATCGTGTTCCTGTCTTCAGAAAAGGACCCATCGTAAAGATCGATCATTAGGCAAACCCACATCTTCCTTTCTTTGATATATGCGTAGAAGTACACAGAGTTTTTATCTCCCTCATTAAGCCATTTGATGCTTGCATCCACTCTCGCTTGACCCATCTTCATGTTTGATCATCAAATGACTATCCAAGTACTTATGTGACTTCATTGATTTTTTTGGAAATATTCAAGTAGGAGGTCAAAGATTTTTAATAGTGAAATATTAAGATTAATGAAATGATGGCAAAACTAAATAATAATATTAGCATGTTGAGCACTATTTTTTTGATCTTAGAGAAAAATAAATGAAAAGAAGAAAGAAATTTGGACATAATGATATATGTGGTTCATCCAAAATACCCTAATTTCATGGAGGGGAGAACAAATTTCACTATTCAAGGGGATATATAAAAATATTTTTTAGTAAAATAATTCCACACACCTAATTGAAGTGGATAATATCTTTTTATAAATTGGTAATCATTATGTAATAAATATTTGAGTTCAAACTTCCTTCAAAGTGAATCAAATTTTTAGCTCCATCGCATGTGCATCAAAGAAAAAATTGACCTCTACACATATAGTCACATCACATATCAAATGCTTATATCTGTAACCACATGTGAACCCCTTATGAAACTATTAATCCTACCTTCATGGTCTTTATGGAAACTATGACAACCCATACATAACAAACCCATATTATTGAGTTTAATATAAGAGATTTAAAAAATTCTAACATTATCATGATATTTTAAATTTATAGTTTTATATAATTAGGAAAATCTATACATTTACATAGGTAACACTTTCATAAAATTTATATCCCTCCACAAACATAGTTTTTTATGTTTACACTAATATTTTCATCTATTACACACTTACTTCTTTCAATTCAAGTCTTTTTTTCTATATGTTCGACATTATTGTAGTTCTTATGTATCCTTAATACTTGTGAAAAAATATTTGAAAACCTAGGATGTGAAAAAAATCAGTAAAGGATATAAAAAAGAATGTAAACCCATGAGTCCTTTGAAAAATATAGAAACTCATATAAATGTTTCCCTTTTAACATAATAAACATTGACCTCAATTAATCATTTACTCTTAAAATCATCATCTTTTCCCAATGTTTTTAACATGGAACATTTCATAAGAATAAATAAATGAAAAATCATAATCATGAATGTATTACCCCAAGTTTCAGTTATATAACCTCTTTCAACACGTTTTTTTAATTAGTGTGTCTTTAATAGATAGTTTCTATAAAATAGAGTGTTTACCTTAAATATAGAGTTTCCATAAAGTTGTGTGTTTCTATAATATGGGTTTTTTCCATAATGTGGGTTGTTTTCAAAAGGTGAGTTGTTTCCATAAAGTGGGTTGTTTCTATAAAGTGGAGTGCTTCCATGAAGTGTGATATTTCCATAAAAAATGTGTTTCCATAAAAAGTGTAAATGTGAAGGATTGGAGTGTTTGGGGGTTTTATAAGATGTGTTGGGACGAAAATTAAGGTCACACAATCCAAACATGGTTGGCTGAATCATGTGTTCAGACCTTGCGCAGAGGTCAAATCTAGATTCTATTTTCTAGGAGCCTACTTGTTTTTTCTATATATATTTCGTTTTGGCTTCAAAATGACTCAAATTCGATATTACTCTCCCTATAAGGCTGGAGAACCCTCCCCACATTAGTTTGATCTAACAAAGATCCTTCCCATGGTGATTTCAAGTTTGATTCTTATAGTATTTCACCATTCATTCCAGATTTGTCATGTTTTCTTAGATCTTCTTAGATATACTTCTATGATCCCCTTTCTTTCTTATATGTGATCCTATAGTGGGTAGATCTAAGTATTTTAATGCTAAATAATTTAATATTGATTCATGATCTTTTTAGGATAAGTTAATTAGGTACGTACATAGATAATCGACCCGCTTTCTTATGTGTTCTTCGTCTGTTGTCAATGTTTCATCAAAACCATCGAGGAAGGTGGCTTCACTATCATCTACTCTTTCTAGAATTGATTGTAATAGATTCAAATTTGTTTATTTATTGTGAAATACATGGATAAATATATATTTTTTTATGATTTTTGGTTTTTGTGAAATTGTGTGATCTTGGTGAATAGTTATGCAATATGTGGTTTAATTTCATGAATGTAATATGATGGTTTTAAATTTTGGATTTTCTAGAATTTAAATATGTTTAATGAAAAAGATATTTTCAATAGAAATGAGTTTCAATAAAAATTAGTTTTATTGAAATGGGTTGGAATTGAAATGGTTCGGCATTGAAATGGTTTTGACAGAAATGGTTTTCCATAAAAAGTTGTTTTTATTCAAATGGTTGTTTTGGTATGATCATTGGGAATATGTGGTGTATGTTCATGTTGCATATATGGGGCTTAGTTGAAATATGAATTTGTTCTCAATTCCAAAGGTTTAATGTCACAAGGGAATTTCATACATGAGTCTTGGTTGAAATATGACCTTGTGATTGGTGCCAAAGGGTTAATGGCACATGGGGAACAATTAACTTGGGACAAATTGGTAGATGCACTAGAAACCACTCATGAGTATGGAACTGTCATAACATAGCATGCATGGTTGGTTGCATGGGTTTGAGGAATGGTTGGGTATGCTGATCAGGGGATATTGTGAAATGGTTGTAAAGATTGTTTAGTTATTTTTCTAGAAAAATATGTTACTCTGAAAATTGGTTTCAGTTGGACTTGTATGATTTTGGTAATGAATGGTTTGGAAAAAAATTTATTTTTAGTTATAAACTAATTTTGAGAAATTTTTTATTTAAACTATTTTATATATTTATTGTTAACTCTTCTATCCTAGTGGCGTGAGTAGTGATGTCATTGGGGAAAACCTACTAAGTTTTATACTCACCCCTGTTTTGGAACATTGGTGCTTTTTCAGATTCTATCTTCTGGGACTAGGGAAAAGGTAATGTTTCATAGGCGTTTAGCATGTTTTGGCTGTTCGGAGATTTTGGAATTTGATCTTGTGGAGAACGGAGTCTTGAGGACTTTGGAGAGTTTTGTGTAGTCTATCCTCTGTATACTTTGGTACTTGGTTATTCTTCTACTATTGCATACCTTGATGTGATTTTGAGATACATGAAGTTCTTGAGTTGTCTTCCATTTTTTCATGAATCATATAGTGAATGTTTGGTTATGGTTGGTAGGTTTGTTGGTTTATTTATTAAAGGGTAAATCATCCCCCAGTTGTTTTTGAAACCCATCAAAATTTATTTCTAGTCCTTGGCATCTTTTGGATCTCCCTTAAGGCCTAGTAATGACTCTTTGTACACTCAATCCAATGGGAATTGGAGGGTCATTACAAATGGCATCATCTAGTTCGGTCCTTTCATAACAAGTAGTCATCGATGTTCATAGTTTTGGAGACTAAATATCTTATTGTCTATTCCTTGGGTGGGAACCATAGAAAAGGGTAGCACTGTTAGAACATGAAATATATAGCATAAAAGGACGTAGCTAACCCATTTAGGATGGACATCAAGTGACTAGGGAGTTGGGTAAATATGTGTTTGGAGACACTTGTAGAATTTTGAAATCTCATTTTCATCAGTTTGGCCAGTGAGACGAGTATGACATTCATGGTTGAGGAATGACTTCCCACAAGGAGTGTATATATCATTTTGACGAATGATTCATGTTGTGAAAAAAATAAGTGTTAATTTTTGAAAAAGAATGGAATTGGTTTTTAAATGAATGATTTTGAAAAAGAGAATGCTTATCGTATTTTGAAAATGGTTTAACTTTCAAAAGTGTGTGAAGTGTTTTTAAAAATCGTTAAACATGGGAAAAAAGTTGTTTTGGAAATAATTTTGTTATAGTTGATGTGAATGAATTTGAAATTCTATGCCAACAGATTCTAGAGAGTGAGATTAATGGAGTTTGTAGTTAGTTTAGAAAATGGTACCTGGTAGGAATTGTGGAAACCAACATGAAGAAGCTACAGAGAATGTGGTTGCACCTGAACCACATGTGAACCAAGAGCTTGATCAGAGTATTGTCCAAGATTTTCATGTTGCGGACATAGGGAACTGGAGGAATTAGCCTTAACAAATGGATCATACCATCCAGTTCATGAAGCAGAATCCACCAAATTTCCAGGGTGATTCTGAACCCGAGAGGACAGTTGTGTGGCTATGTAGGATGAATCATATCTTAGTCTTCATCGACACACCAGTAGAGATAAAGGTCAAAATGGAGATTTATATACTTGACGATATTGCATTTCAGTGGAGAGATTTAGCGGTGCATGATACAATGGATGAAGTACTTACATGGGAGGATTTTGAGGAATTGTTCAACAAACAATTCTATCCTCATAGGCTCATGATCCAGAAAATGATGGACTTCTCTAGCCTAGAACAAAAGAGTATCTTAGTCATAGAGTATGAGTCTAATTTCTTGAACTTAATATGCTTTGCACCATATGTTCTGGCAAGAGCCTCTTTGAAGGCACACATCTTCGAATCAGTTCTTTGATAGGAGATTTGAACAAATATTGCAGTACTTTGTATTATAGATTATATAGAGATGTTTAATAGAGAGACTTTGGATGAACGTGATATCTCAAGATCTATGGGAGGAGGCATGATTATACCTATTGGAAATAGTGGGAACTCAACCATTATGAACAAGCGGAAAAGGGACACCTATTTCCAAGGTGCAAGTGGAAATTAGAACTAGGTGGCTGGATCAGTAAACTGTCCTCCATGACCCCAGAGCAAAGAAGGTTATTTTCAATGTGGTTCTATTGAACATAAAAATCGATATTGAATGGCACAACAAAGAGCATTTCATAATTGCAACAATATGGGACATCTTTAGCTCTATTGCCACAGTGCTCCAAGGTGAGGTGCTCGAGACACTTCTCAGGTGTTGCAAGCATCGTATGATTTGACTGGACGAGGAAAATAGAACATGTCTTGTCAAAAAATTAGATCTAGACATGGTGATTCTAAAAATACCATGACTCCTCAACCAAGGCGTCCTCAGCAAGGAAACAAGAAGAACAGTGTATTGAAGAAACAATTGTATGGATCTCAACAGATTATTATTGATGATCAGGTTGGACCATCTATTGTGTGAGGTATGTTTATTTTCAATTGTACCTTTGTGAAAGTGTTTTTTGATACTATTGCATCACATTCCTTCATTGTTTCTCGTTTTGTTGATTTTCTATGTTTAAAACTGGAAATGATGCCTTCTGTTTTAAACTGCAAACTCCTCTCGGTGAAAGAGAATGCCAAGACTTTGTGTGTAGAGAATTTGCTATAACTATTGATGGATAGTAGATGAAATGGGACTTCTTGATTTTTGATATAGATGTCTATTATGTAATCCTGGGTATGGATTGTCTAACAATGTTCAAGGCTCAAATCGACTGTTATATGAGAATATTTTGTTTTATGAATGAGGATGACATCGAGCATCTCTTTAGAGGAGAGAGGATTTTAAAGAAGGGTGAAAAGAGACTATTAGAACCAACGGTGGGAGTGATATCTTACAAATTAGTAGTGTTGACTTTGGCATCAATGGAATAGATTGAGTAAAATAGTTTTCCAACTGTTGTGGGATAATTTCTAAATGCCTTTCCCAAGAACTTTTCTGGTCTAACACCTATATGCGAAGTGGAGTTTACGATTGGTCACTTGCTAGGGACCAGTCCTTTTTCCATTCTGTCTTATAGGATAACACCAATATAGTTCTGGTAATTAAATGTGATGTTAGAATCACTAGAAATCAAAGGTTTCAATTGACCAAGTACGTCTCCATGGGTAGCACCAGTTTATTTCATGAAGAAAGAATATATAACTCTTTTATTGTGTGTTTATTATTTTAAGATTAACCAAGTTACGATAAAGAATAGATATCCACTTCCAAGAATTGATGATCTATTCAATCAATTAAGGGGAGATTAGTCATTCTCCAAGATTGACTTACGATCAGGATATCACCAATTGAGAGTCGGATAGAGGATATTTCAAAGACATCCTTAAAAAGTAGACATGGACACTATGAATATATAGTCATTCCTTTCGGTCTAATGAATTCCCTTGCAGTCTTCATGGCATTGATGAATTGGATTTTTCAACAATATCCGAAGTCTTTTTTTGTGGAGTTTGTGGATGACATTTTAGTCTATTCAAAGACAAGGGCTTATCATGAGGTGCACTTAGAAAAAGTGTTACAAATACAGAGAGAACATCGTTTGTATTCTAAATTATCAATGTGTGATTTTTGGATACCAAAATTACTTTTTCTTGGCCTTTTCATTTTTGAGAAATCTGTTTCTATTGATCTTGAAAATATAGAAGTCTTTATCTCTTAGAAACCACTAAAGATTGTTTTCAAGATATGAAGTTTTATTGGTTTAGAATGTTACTACCGATGCTTTGTGTGTGTGTTATCATGACTATTCACATTAATGATAGCTCTGATAAAGAAGAATACTCCATTAAAATGGACGGAGGAATGTTTCAGGTATTTCTAGGAACTAAAATCTTGGATTACATCTGCACCTATCTAGATCCTGCCACTATCAGCACAAGGTTATGTGGTGTATTGTGATGCTTCAGGATTAGGGTTGCGTTGTTTTCTCATGAAAAGTGATCTTCTGGTTGCTTATGGTTCAAGGTAGTTTACGGTGCATTAGACGAAATTCCCAACACATGATTTGGAGTTAGCTGCTTTCGTCCATGTTTTGAAAACACGGAGACATTATCTCTTTGGTGAGAAATTTACTATTTTTACAGATCAAAAAAACTCAAAACACATTTTCTCATAGAGAAATTTGAATATGAGGAAATGGAGATGGGTGGAGTATCTCTAAATGATTGAATTTGACTTGATGTACACACTGGGGAAAGAACATTCAGTGGAAGATGCATTGAGTAGAAAGTCATATGCTTAGTAGGAGAATCATGCATCAAATGAATGTCAGTTGATGTCGGTCTTAGCCGACATGCATGTGGAATGTGAAGACCAAGGTGATGTTGCGTTTTTCTTTTCAACTATGCTTGTTCCTGCTTTAGTAAAAATGGTCAAAGATCCACAAACATGTGATTCATAATTTCTAGTTGTATGTTCAAAACTCAATGGTGGGGAGACCATTAAGGGATGGAAACTTGACGTCGGTTCAGTTTTGTGTATTAGAGATAGGATGTTTGTACCTAAAATTTTTCAAGAAAATCTCCTTCTTTATTAACTCTATTCAATATGGGTTTTACTTCTAGGTACAAAGAAGATGAATAAGGCGTTGACAGCATAGTTTTGGTGTCACTTCATGAAAATAAAGGTGGCAATGTTCATCTCGTGGTTCTTAACTTATCAATATTTTAAAGAAGAGAATCAAAGACCATCTCGTATGTTATAATCTTTCCCCATCCCATTGTGGAAATGAAATTAGATAGTAATGGATTTTGTTACAGGTATTTCAAGAATGGTCAAGAAACACGATGCCTTTTGGGTGATAGTGGATCATCTAACCAAGTCGGCCCATTTCATACCTATTCATGAAACTCATATGGTGGGGGATCATTCCAAAATATATAACCAAGAAGTGGTAAAAAGTCACGGTGTACCTGTTTCAATAGTCTCAAATTGAGATTTGGCATTCAAGCATCATTTATGTAAATCCTTACACCAATACATTGGGACTTAACTGACTATGAGCATGGTGTATCATCCTCAAACATATGGGAAATTTGAGTGGACAAACAAATGTTGGAAGACATGCTTCGGGCTTATGTAACGGATTATGGTGGCTCATCGGAGGATAATATACCCTTAGTGGAGTGCTAATACAATAATAACTATCAAGCCTCGATACACGTGGCTCCGTTTGAAGCATTGTATGGTCGTCCTTGTCGTTATCCACTATGCTGGGTGGAAATAGGCGAAACATCACCTGTCGGTCCAAGCCTTGTCCAATAAACAATAGAGAAGTTCCAGTTTATTAGAAAGAGGATAGAGATGGCTCAGTGTCATCAGAAATCTTATGCAGATCACTGTCGAAGACTATTGTCGTTCTCTATGGGTGATCATGTCTTCTTGAGGATCTCTCCAAGGCTTGGACATTGTCACTTCGGGAAGTAGGGAAAGTTATCTCCTAGATACATTGTCCCTTTTGAGATAATGGAACAGGTTGAAGAGGTGGCATATCAGTTGGAATTACCACCATAGTTTAGTTCAGTGCGTAATGTGTTCCATGTATGCCAGTTGAAAATGTATCACCCTGATGTTGACCATGTGATCAGATGGGATCAAGTTGAGATAGAACCGGATGCATCACTAATACATATCCCAGTACAGATCATGGATAGACAAGAGAAAGTCTTACGTAGGAAATTCATCAGTATAGTGTGGGTTTTATGGCGATATGGTCAGATTCAGGAAGAGACATGAAAATGTGAGAAGGAAATGAAAGATAATTGTCCAGAACACTTTTTGTCTAGTGAAGGCCTTCTACATTCCGAGGATGGAAAGTCCAATGGTGGGGAGAATGTAGTACCCCTGGTTTCAGGTACATAACCCCTTTCCTCACATTTATTAAATTATTGTGTCTTTAGTAGAGAGTTTCCATAAAATAGTGAGGTTCCATAAAATAGAGAGTATCCATAATTTTTGGTTTTTCCACAATGTAGTTTGTTTCCATAAAATGAATTGTTTCCATAAATTGGGCAGTTTCCATAATGTGGGTGGTTTTCATAAAGTGGAGTGTTTCCATAAAGTGGGATGTTTCCATAAAAATGGGTTTCCATAAAAAGGGTAAAGGTGACGGATGAGAGAGTTCAGGTGGTTTATAAGGAGGGTTGGGACCAAAAATAATGTCACACGATTCATACACAGTTGGCCAAAATCATGTTGTCAAACCTCACGCAGAGGTCAAATCAAGATCCTATTTTCTAAGAGCTTAGTCATTTTTTCTCTATATATTTTATTTTGGATTCAAAACTCCACTATTTAGAGATTACACACCCTATAATGCTAGATAACCCTCCCCACACAAGTTAGAGACAACCCAGAGCCTTCCCTTGGTGATTTCAAGTCCGAATCTAGAGATATGTCCCCATTCTTTCCATATTTGTCATGTTTTCTTAGATCTACTTAGATCTACTTCTCCGATCTCCATTAATTATCATATCTATAAATATAGTGGGTAGATATATGTTTTTGGATGCCAAATAATACAATTTTTGGTTTTAATCTTGTTAGGATAAGATAATTATGGTTGTTCTTAGAGAATCAACCTGCTTTATTTTGTGTTCTTCATATCTTGTCAAAGTTTCATCAAAACTGTTGAGGTAGGTGTCTTCACTGTCATCTCCTCTTACTAGAATTTTTTGTCATAGATTCAAATTGTTTTGTTGATAGTGAAATTAATTAAAAAAACTTCATTTGTAATGATTTATGGTTTTTGTGAAATTGCGTAATCCTGGTGAATAGTTGTGAAAATGGGGGTTTAGTTTCATGAATTAAAAATGAAAATTTTAAATTACGGAGTTTCTGGAATTGATAAATGGTTGATGAAAAAGTTACTTTCAATAGAATTAGTTTTCAATAAAAATTATGTTTTATTGAAATGGTTTGGAATTGGAATGGTTTGGCATTGAAATGGTTTTGATAGAAATGGTTTTCAATAAAAAGATGTTTTTATTGAAAGGGCTGTTTTGGCATGATCATTGGGAATATGTGCTGCGTTTTCATGTTACATATACAGGGATTTGTTGAAATATGACCTTGTTATCAATGCCAAAGGATTAATTTCACATGGGAATTTCATACACGGGGCTTGGTTGAAATATGACCTTGTTCTCAATGACAAAGGGTTAATGGAACATGGGAAACAATAACCATTGACGACATGGTACATCGATGAGAAACCACTCATGAGAATAGAACTTTCATAACATATCATCAAATATTGGTTTCATTGGTTTGTGGAATGGTTGGGTATGCTCATAAAGGGATATTTTGAAATGGTTATAATGATTGTTTAGTTATTTTTTTTGGAAAATTATCTTGCAGTGAAAATTGGGTTCAATTTCCCTTGCATGCTTTTGGAAATGAAGGGTTTTGGAAACTTGTTTAAATTTAGTTATTAACTATTTTTTGAAATTTTTTTTATATAAACTATTTTATTTAATTGTTTCTTACTCTTATATAATATTGTAATGAGTAGGGAAGTCATTGGGGGAAAAACTACTGAATTTTATACTCACCCCTTCTTTGTCACTTTGGTGCTTTTGCATATGCTATCTTCTAGGATGAGGGTAAAGGTAATGTTTCACACATGATTATCACTGCCTCGTGATGTTTGTGTTATATGGAGATTTTGGAGCTTGTATATTGTGGAGCATAGAGTCTTGAGGTATTTGGAGAGTCTTGTGTAGTCTATCCATTGTGTTCTTTGATACTTGGTTATTCTTCTATTGTTTCCTACATTGATGTGATTTTGAGATACATGAAGTTGTTGAGTTTTATTCAATTTTTTCATGCATCATATAGTTAATTTTTGGATATGGTTGGTAGGATTATTAGTTTTTTTCATAAATTCTAAATCGTCCCCAACATGTTTTTGAAACCCTTCAGCATTTATAGCCAGCCATTAGCGTATTGAAGATGTCTCTTAAGACCTATTATTGACTCGTTGAATTCTCAATACAATGAGAATTGGAAAGTCATTATAATGAGGGATACTTGATATTTTATAGTAATTTCATTCTTTCAATCACCCTCATAATTTAATAACATACCTTGTTAATTCTTACTCCATTATAAAAGTTACTAATGTTCTGCTAGCTCCATCACCACTGCATCATTATAGGAGTATAAAATATCTAGTTAACTTCATCCACTTCATAGGAGAAATTTATAAGTAGTTAAATTCATCCACTTTATAGTAGTAACATATAATCAGTTAGCTTCATCCACTTCATAAGAGAAACTTATAATTAGTTAACATCACGAACTACAATGAAGTAACTTATAACAAGTTAAATCCATCCACATTTCCCTATGTATCATAGGGATATAACTGATAAACCCATTATCATATATAATTTTTTAAAAACTATTTCATGAATAAAGAGATATAGGATATAAATTAATTATATAAATCATAAAAACATACTTTTGAAACCATAATCATACGTAATTTCAGTTGTCAAATACTGAAGTAGAAATGTCATTTTCCTTTAGTAAAATTTAAAATGAAAAAATCCCAGAATTAATGGTATAATATTTTCTATAAAAGGTCATGTAAATATGGAGAGTAATATAGAAAATTAATTATAACTATAATTTATAGAAAATTTAGTCACACTATTAATATTAAAAAATATTCTTTTCACACTTTTGTAAAGAAATTCAAAATAAACCATAGGGAAAATATAAAAAAAATTAAAACATTTCAAAATTAAATTCAATGATAATATAAATTTAAATTAATACTTAATTATTATATAAATAATAAAATTCTTGATGTTATTTTAAGAACATGTATATGGAGGAAAAACATTTGAAAGTAAAACATTTTAACTTTTAAGATAATATTTTAAAAAAAATACCTTAACTCATGTCTAAAAGAACCAAGTATGTTCTCTACCCTCATGGGTAATAAAATTATATTAATTTTTTACTTTTTTAATAATATTTTCCATGTTTATTCCACTATTTTTATTCCTTTTATTTAATTTATTAACATGTTGTATTTAGTTTCTCAATTAGTTTTGTTCACGTAGATTGTTTTGTTCAAAATAGATTCAGTGTGTGGAAAGGGGTCAAAAGGGGACATAACATTTCTATATCATATTTATATAGAAAAATTCATGTAATAAATATCATACAAATTCATTGAAGCTGTAAATTAAAAATGAAATTCATCACTTCGTGGAGGTGGTAGTCCAACATATTCATGGGTAAAATTTTCATATTCGAGTGGATGTTAAGAAGGTAGATGTTAGTTATTTAATAAACATAATAATATTTCAATAAAATTTTGATATTGATTTTATTACTTTAAGAGAGTTATTGAATATTTATTATATTTTTAAGAAGAATGAAACTAAAATAAACCTAGTTAAGAGGATTACCTCTTCTGTTAATATCCTTCTTTTGATTGAACTTATGGGTTTTAGAGGAGATGTTTATGATTACACCATGGGATTAGGGATTTATTATGGTATGTTCATATAGAAATATGGTAATAAAATTTATATAAGACAAAACTCATTTATTTCTTTGGAGATGTTAGATTCAATAAATTTTTAGAGGAAAATCAAGGGAATTTTTATAAATATTCTATATTGAAGGTTCATGAATATAATTTTACAAATTAAAAATTCCTCATAAATGGACCATGTATATAATTTTTGAACATTTATCATCCAATTGACTCAGTATAATTTTTTAAATTTTTTTAATCATTTAATATAATATTTTTTAACATTTAATATATTTAAATTCATTTTCGGTACTGTTCACATAATATGAATTAAAAAATATCAAGATAACAATGGATCATGAATATAAACACTTTTATAATAAATTATAAATTATAATTATCTATACAAATCATGAAATATCATAATTCATCCAAACCTTATGGATTTTAATATATTTAAAATCAATTACTTGATTTCTCTATTTCTTGCATAAGCCTTGTATTGACGTTGTGTAAACATGTTAAATAATTATATAATTATTTAAAATTAATAATAAATGATTAACATATATATAATTTATGAATCATAATTTTAATAATCTTTAATTATTAATAATTTATTTTTTACATTATAATTATCATTAAAATATATTAAGTTGGTGATAGTAAATTTTTTGTAAATATATATTTTATAATATTAAAAATTTCATAACTAAATAATGAAGAACCAAATAGAAAAAATATTAAAAATATTTCACAATTTAGGGTACATAGAGACTTATCTAATCAAATTTAGAAACATTTTAGTCATTTTTAGCCTTATATCTTAGTTTAAACTCCTTATTACCCCTTTTCACCCTAAACGTGGTGACTAATTTTTTCCATGGTTAAATGAATCTTATTAAAAAATAGAAAATAATTATTACACATATGAAATTAATTTTATAGGATTAAATTTATATAGGTTGTAAAAATTACTTATAATATAAGTATTCCAAACATAGTGAGAAGTATATTTCTAGAGAAACGCCCCTTCAAGAATATAAATAGATTTACACTAAAATCATGTATAGAATTGAACACCATTACTTTTATTAGTTTATGTATAAACAATTGTATTTATGTTAATTAAAAAATAATTAGAAACCAAATGTAGCCTTTTAAATACTTAATTTAATAAAATAATCGAAAATAGTTATTCTATTATAATAAAACATTACTTAGGTTTCAAAATTCAAAAAAAGGTATTGAATTTCAATATAACATTTTTGAATGTTTAATTATATTTGATGACTTCAATAATTATGAGTTATGAATTTTGGAGGTAATATGAGTTTTATGTATGATGGATAGATTAGTCTAAGAACCAAGTGTTGAACCATGGTTTCACATACTAAATATTCTTAAATAATTTTTTCACACTTGATTGAAAGTATAGTGAGAGGTTGGAGCATGAATGTTCAATAGAGTAATCTCAGTGTCCATGGGTGTTTTTATAGACATCGTCTAGTTAGTGGGTAGGTATTATCCTTGTTTCTTAGTGAGTCTCATCGACCAATCGGTGGGGTGCACTGGGTGGGTGATTAATGAGGGTCATTTTGGCCTTTTTACCACCAGATACCCATTTAGATTTTACCCCTTGGATCAATTGTTTGACTGAAAATCATCTATGTGACTCTCAGTTCCTCCCTCTAAGAGTCTTCTTTGTTCTATGTTAGATCTATATGTGAAATAATTATGAATCTAGGTAGAATCCTTCATTAGTTATCGACTATAACCATATTCTTCCTTATATGGTGGTGGATTATTGTGTTTTTTATCTTGGATGATACTCATGGTAAGTGTAAACCCTTGAAATCCTTTCATGTTCCATTTCTATTTGAATCCATCTTCACCATAGTAATTTTAGTGAATCATATTTCTTTAGATTAATTCTTGATAGGCAATTGGATGAAAATTATCATAGTTCTAGGTATAATTTTATAAGAATGATGGGGCTTTTGATTTTCATGGATAAAGGAGGTCATGTGTGGATAAACAAATTCCATTTTTCGGTTGTTGATAAAGTTATATCCCTCAATAATTATTTATATGTTTTTTTGGTAATATATATATTGTTATACCTCGAAACATGGAATTGATTTGGGAATTATATTTGACTTTGAACCGTGATTGTTTTGGGAGTGGCTCAAGGTCCATTAGAAGAAGTTGTGGCTAAGATGTTTCATTTGGATAGTTTATTATAAAGGTTCCAAATTAATTATGTTAAATTTTCCCTTTTCTTGTTTTCTCATGATATAGATTTTTCCCAAAACAAATTAAGAAGTTAGGGATGGACTTTCCATAGATGGTTGTTTATGGTTCTGACTAGGTGATGATATCCATTATGTATTTTGGAATAGATTACTTTCACATTTAATGTAATTTATTTTAATCATTTATTTATTTATAATTTATTAATAATTAATTAATTGGAATTATTTTTCATGAGATAAATCTTATAGTGAATGTTGGAGGCCGAATGGACTTGTATTGACATGGATGAAGCTTTCATGCTTTACTTGGATCAGAGTGATCATTGTTTGAGGTAGGTGGTCCTGTTTACTCTACCATATGTTATTATGCACCATTTATTATCATGGGATATGATGTTCTCCAACTATAAAAAACTATCCTTAATTTAAAATTGTGATATAGATAAAATAGAGTGCACTTTAATTGATCGAACAACCAATTATTGTGAGAGACCTAGTGAAATGATTGATTAATTAATGTGTTCCTATATTTACTAATTAATTGAAATGTTCCTAATAAATTAACAAGGTTCCTAGGACCAAATTTTATCTTTTGGGAATGATTTTTTCCTAGCCATTGTTTTTCATGCCTTGACTGATTGTGTATTTCCTATCTTGATTTGTTGTTGAGTCTGTATTAATGCTTGATCACATGGTGTGTGTGTGTGTAGATCGTGATACGAAGTTGATACCTTAATCATATGTGTGTATGTGTATAGCCTTTAATACCATGTTGATTCATTGATCTTGTGTGTGTGTATTTTTATCATTGAGATGCGTGCTTGTGTTTCTTGCATATGGGTTGTGATGACTATGATACTTTCTTGATAGACATGATGTTTGATCAATCATTTATATCCTATATGGATTTTTATACCTCTATATTTTTCAATTTTTCATCTATCTTCAGCTCTGAACATTAATTAGTATAACATGCAATAATTTTGGAGATTATAATGATATGCGGATTGAAGTGAGAGAAAATTCTTCTTTAATATTTATCTTTGTATGTTGTATGTGATCATCTAGGTGATGAACTGTGTCTTATCTCTATTTTTTATTGTCATGTCTTTTGTTTCTGCATTCATTGATATAGTTGGTATGTCATTTGTTTCTTGTTACTCTCATTGTATTCCAATTATATGTTTGTTTATTAATTTTTTATTGTTTAATTCAATTTATGGTTGAGTCTCTCAAAGATCCCAGTTTCAACCCGCCCTGATAGTCGGCATCCATTGGCTTATGGGGAGGCACATCTATGGCCAGGTCACATTCCAAATCAAACACATTTTTTGGGTCAAAATGTTACATTATACTTCTTATATTTATATTGTTTTTAGAAAAAATGTTTAATAAAAATTCACGTAATTATTATATCTTAATAATTTCATAAAAGGGATAGTATTTTCAGAATGAGTAATTTTCACTATTCCCCAAAAGTCAACCAGTTTAGAAAAATATAAAAATTTCACCGTTATCAAATTTTAAAATGATAAATTCATAACTGAAGTTAATTTAATCAAATTAAAATTATAAAATTCATCAATAAATCTTTATATTAAGATATAAATAAAAAACATTTCCCTAGAAAAATGACCTTTTAAACTTCATGTTTTCTTGATCGTATTTCAAATAAATTATCATTGAGTGGTAATTTTTTCGCGTTTTAAATTCATAATATATTGAATTTCGCCAGTACTTTTAATAAGTTATTTTTTAATTTTAGTTTTGTTTGGTGTTTAAACTAATCAGTCAAATGTAGTATTTTATAAAATTAATTCATACTAAAATATTGGGGGTTACATTTTACCCATTTAAAAAATTGTTTCCTCAAAATATTAATTCGTTCTTACAAAAAAGAATATATCTTGATATAAGAATACTCTTAGATATAGATTTTATTATGAATAATATTCTTTAAGCTACTAATAAATATTTCTAAGAAAATAATTGTGATTTGAGTTTCCAAAACAATACCATTATAGAAAATAAAAAATTTCCATGTAATAATCAAAAGATTTATCTTCGAAATTCTTGAGTTTAAGGAATTAATTTAACATTCGAGTAGAGAATGATAAAATATACTTAAGTGATTTATTTATATTTCATAAAAATAATTTGTTATTATTTTTTGTTTCTATCAGTTTTCAATTTCCAATTCATCACATATTCTAAATGATTAATAACCAAGTTAATTGTTTTATGCCCGAAACACTGAAATTTATATTTAATGGATTGTAAGATCTAAAAAGGGATGTAAATTTATTTTTCTTGTCTCTGAATATTAATAAAAAACTGGATTTCATAAGTAAATAAAATACCTAATGAAATATGAATAAAATTTTATATGAATAAATCATAAATTAATCTATAAAGCCTCCACAATAAGACTTAATGTTCAACGTAAGTCATTACAGAAAATAACTAACATTAAAACTTTTTAAAATATTCTTGACCAACTTCAAAATCAAAAAATCATAAATCTTTGATAACACATTCTTCTAAAATCATGTTAATATTTATCTCCAAAAAACATAAATCACTCATAAAGTTGTCTACCAAAAATGTATTAACCTAATAATATATTCTCAAAAATTTACTATTTGTTTTACAAAATAAGATGAATCATCATAACATGAAGCCACTACAAAACCTAATATACTTCTAAAAGAAAACACAATATTTACTTATCAAAGAATATCAAAACATTTGACATAAAATAACACACTATAAAATAATTTTCCATTCACCTTAATTATATAATGTTCCCAAAATATGATAAACCTTTAACCTAATTCAACATTATTACCTCAAAATCAAAAAGTGTATTAACCCTAAAATTTATCTATACTTTTTTTCTTTTTTAAAAAACATAGAATAACATTATTCGACAAATAATATTTACAATAAATAAAATTTTAACCCTAAAGTTTTTATATACCTCAATAATCTATTAAACCCCTATAAATATCTCAAAAAATATCAATAATTACATTTGAATAAAATAAAATATGACTTAAAAAGTGTGTCTATAGCATTGAAATTCTGATCATATTTACACTTATCAATCCTAAAATAATATACTACTATATCATATCTATTGAAACCATATTAATTAATCATAAAAATTCCTTTATAAAAATTTAAACATGATTTTTCATCTTATTCTTTAATTCTTACTTGATACATTTAAAAAATTAACCATGTCCAGTTATTCCTCAAAATCGATATAATCATGTTTCCTACTTCAAAAAGATTCTAAAAATATAATTTATAACATTTATAATTCATTCAATGCTTCCCCATCATTAGTGGTAATAGAATATGACTTTTATAAACCATTATTTATATGATCATATTGATCCCATTCATGATCACTACTTCTAGGTCATCTAGTTTTATAATTCTTATACTCCCCGCATTTATGAAATTGAAATGAAATATTAGTAATAACTTTATTCCCCTCTATTTTTTTAATATAACTCTTTATTTTTCCTTGTAATTTTATTTCTATATGTCATCATTTTCCACATATAAAATATATTCTTAATCCTTTGATACATTTCTTGTGGTGTTTCTTACCACGTTACTAACATGTATAAAGTTTAATCTTTTTTCCTTCTATGACATTTATGACATGAACATCCTTGAAACTCAATTTTTTTATTTTTTTGTTATATATATTCATATGGGTTTATATAGTTAATAATAACTTAAAATATCTATTTATCCATAAACACAATATTATTTAGTCCCCCTTTTATTATATTGGGTTGCTCAATCATACAACCTCTACATTTTCCTTCACACCCCTTTTTGACTTTGTTCATTCCAATTCCATCTGTTCACTAAAACAAGAATGGTTAGTATAATTATATCAAATAAATTAAAAATAAATAATCTTACGAATAGAAAAAACACTATGTTTCCATATCAATTTCACTTTCTATTCAACTATTTCATCTTAGTCACTAATCCTAAAAAATAACCATAATTGGATAACACCTACTAAGATTTTTTATTATAGAATGGTTTTAACTTATAATAAAAAACCAACTTATTAACCCCTTAAAATTTTAAATCGTATTCATTTAACATTTTCCTAATCGATAATTTTATCTAAACACTTACTATGATACCAACAATGAAAACCCAAAAATAAAAAACCCGTAATTATTAGTTTAACATAAGGTATTTTAAACCCTATTACATTCCTATGTTCATATAGGTTTAGATATTTAAAGAATTATGAAAACACATAAATTCATATTAGGATAAATGTCACAATGTGTTTTTGTTTTATAAAAAAATAGGATCTTATGTTTACACTCTTGTTTTAATCCTTGGCACACTTATGTCTTTCAAGACAGGTATTCGTTAATATAATTTATAACATACTACAGTTCTTATAAATATTTAATCCCAATGAATAACATTTGAAAGTATGGGATGATAAGAAAACACAATTATGGTAATAAAAATAACGGAAACCTATTAGTCCTTTTAAAAAACATGAAACCCCATATAAGAGTTTCCCTTTTCACATAATAAAATTTTATCTCAAGTATTCATTTACTTACTCTTCAAATCAACTTCTACATGGAATGGTTTTTTATAAAACATTTTATGAGAATAAATAATGTAAAAAAGAGTAATCATGGTAGTTAATTTATAAATAATAATCATATCATTATTTCAAACACCGTTATAATGGAATTTCCTACCTTGTTAATTACAAATCCCTCGTAGGATTATCTTGTGTTTATCTTGCTCTATAATCACTACATCACAATAGGAATAACTTATATATAGTAAAATTTATAAAATTTATTAGATAAATTTATGACTAATCAACTTCATCCACTTAATAAGAGTAATTTATAATTAGTTTACTACTTCTACTCTAGAAGAATGATTTATAATAAGTTAACTATAACCACTTTTTAGGAGTAACTTATAACCAGTTAAATCCATCCACATTACCTAATGCATTAGAGAGATATAATGGGCCCACCAATAATTATTTATAATTAATAATAACCATAAAATAAATAAAACAAATATATTATTTTAATATCATCATAAAACTCATAAAATATACGTTTGAAGCCATAATCATTATAAATTTTAGTTATCACATAAAAATAAGAAGAAATACCCTTTTCTTTTGATGACTCTAAAAAAAGAAAATTAGTATAACAATGACTATATGATTTTTTGGAAAAAATATTGAAACTATTAGAAGACTATAGATAAGGAATAATGTATATGATAGTGAAGAAAAATTAACATGTAGTAAATTTCAAGAAAAACATTCTTTATTAACTTTAATAAAGAAATTCAATATGAATCGTATGGAAAACATAATAAAAATTACATTTAAAACATTTTTAATGAATTTAAAGTATAATATAAAATTAAATTGATTATTCATTTAATTATAAAAAATAATATTCCCGAAAAAAATTTATAGAATATGGATATAGAGTAAAAATAGTTGAAAGGAAAACTTTAAAACTTTTAAAACATGGTTTTAAAGAAAAATATTTTACCTCAAGTCTCGACTCTCCATTTACATCCTCTACCCACATCAGTAAAAAAAATTATTAATTATTTAATTGATTAATAGAATTTTTCATGTTTTTACATTATTATTATTCCTATTATTTCATTTATTATCAGTGTTTATTAGTTACTAAATCGATTTAGTTCACATATGTCTTTTTGAGGCTATTTAGTCAAAAAACAATCAATGTATTCGTCAGGGTAAAAAGGTCATAAAAGTGTTCGAAAATCTTTATATAACTTTAATATTATCATAAAAATAATATTTATTTATTTAATATAATTTTATGATAATCCATGTATGATGGAAATGAAAAATTAAATATGTTACTACTTAAAGGAGGTAGTTTGAAAATACTCACAGGTAAAATTTTCAATTTTCAATGGATTAAAAGGAGGTAGATATTGGTTTTTTAGTCAACATAAAAATATCTTAGTAAACTAATTATGTTTATTATTTTATGTTAAATTTTTATAGAATATTTGGAGTTTTAAGAAGAAAGAAACATGAATGAACTTGATTAAGATTATTGCCTATTCATTTGATATCCTCTATTTTATCGAACTCAATGCCTTTGAAGAAGGGGTTTATGATAAAAATTAGTATTAGGGATTTTTTATGGGATGTTTGTAGGGGAATTTGGGAAGAAATAATAAAGAAAAAGTAACTCATACATGTCATCGGAAAATCTATATAGAGTCCATTTTTATTGGAAAAAACAATGGATAAATTTTAAAATATTCAATATTTAAGAGTCATGATTGTAATTTTAAAAAATACAATTGGATAATAAGTGGACCATTTATTTTCTACATTACTCAAGATAATTTTTTTATTTTTAAATCAATTAATATAAATTTTTTAATACAATATATATTTAAAGTTGTTTTTGGGACTATTCACATAATTTGTTTTTTAAAACATCAATATAGAAATATATATTTAATATAAAAACTTATATCATATACTATTGTTTATAATTATCTATAAAATTATTATAAAATCACAATTCATCCAAACCATACCACTTTTAATGTTTTTAAAATCACTTATTTGATTTGTTTTACTATTTACACATGTGTTGTGTTAACTCTATGTAAGAATTTGAGATAATTATACTATTATGATTAATTAAAAATAAATTAAAATAATAAATTTAATTTATTTATAATAAAAATTAAATATTTAACCATTCACAATGTATTTTTATCCTTATAATTATCCTGAAATTGTATTAAGTGAGATAGAGATACATTTTTTTAAATATTAAATTTTATAATATAAATGAAATGTAATATTCAAATAATGTGACACCAAGTGGAAAATGTTTAGAATATAAGATATTATAGGTTTTATATACTTCCAAAAAATATAATTTAGACATTTTTTGTGATATTTTTGGCCTCATCTGTAAGTTTAACCCCCTCATTACTCTTTTTAACTCTTATCATGGTGACCAAATTTTTCCAAGGTAGCAATTCATTATGACCACAAAATAAAATATAAATTATTACATAATTTGAATATTATGATTCCAAATATGGAATAAATTTTACCAGATTAAATATTTATGTATAGCTGGTAAAAATTAATTTTTATATAAGCATAGAAAACGTAACGGAAAGCTGTTTTTATAAAAACACCTCTTTTAAAAATAAAATTGAATTTATACACACTCACACACACACACATATATATATATATATATATAATTATTTGACATGAGTTTTATTAATCTATGAATAAAAAATAATATTTATTTTAATTTAAAACCAATACAAAAATTAATGAAAAATTTTAAATAATTAATTTAATAAAAGGGTAAAAAATAATTCGTTTGCAATAGTAAATCTTTATTCAGGTTTCAAAATTCCAAACAAAGGATTCTAAACTCAACGTGATTTTTTTAAGTTATTTATATTACTACTTATATATATATATTATATAAAAAATAATTCACAAATATATAAGTCAAACTTATAAAATGATAATTTCTTAAAAAGTGACAATATTTTTAAAATCAATTTTCTTTCATAATTCACCAAAAATAAACCTTTTATGAAAAAACCTAAATATTCACCCTATGATAATTTATACATGATTAATTCAAAAATGATGTTTATTATGTAAAATTTAAATTCTTAATTTATTAAAATTTTCTTTTAAATGAAAATATTAAAGAAAAATAGTGTTATAGAAAAATTACCTTTTGAACTTTAATTATTCTTAATCATATTTCATATATTACCAAAGAGTGTAATTTTTTTCACATTGTATATTCATAATGTATGGATTTTTTACTTGAATTTTAATAAATTAATATTTAATTTATTTCAGTGTTTCTTATTATATAATCTATAAAATATAGTATTTACTTAAGGAAATATATACCAAAATCTTTAAGTGTTACAAACACTATGTGAAACTAAAATTTTCAAATCCATGTTCAAAATCAACCCCATAGATCTTTGGATTGGTTTAAATTCTAGAATGAATTAAATTAGTCTCCAAATATATCAATATTCTCCCATTTATAGGCTGGTTCATGAGACACTATCATATAATAATCTTCTCTTTGAATAGTCTTTGTTTCATTTGTCCCCTCACTCCTTAATCATCTCTACAGTCCATCTAAGGCATAAAAATGCCTCAATAATTCAATGAAAATAACCCAATCCATAATTATAGCATTATTTAGGAATCCATGAATATTTCTTTAGTCCATAGATACATCCTTTAATAGTCCCTAGAAGAAATGGTATTTGAATCGAACATGATTTTCATCAGAATAAAATGTTGGATTCTTTAAATGTTATATAATATTATAAATAGACAAAGAAAACACATTATGTCATTTATTGTTATATAAATCCTTAAATGATATCATCATCCATATAATCTCCATTATTACATTATTGACAAAAATATTTTATTCCTCTATAGTAGATAATTCTGGTATCTTCTATAATTGTGACACCAAACTAATTATAATGTATCTGTAGGTATAAACCTATATTGTATATCAATATCACCCAAAAAATATGTATTAAAATATCCTTATAAAGTAAAGCCTACCTTGAAGCACACATATGTATCCTTACTCCCCTACAATTATCCTATCACAGAATTCATAGTATCCTGATGCTCTATTTAGAGATTATCTATATACCTATTGAAAAATCCAACTACATGTGTAATATATGATTATTTGAAAACCATGTAATGCCTCAAACATTCTATAGATTGTTCATAAGTTTCATTCATTATCATTTAATAATCAATATCTATCTTTGGTGATTTTTCTATTGATAAGGTAAAGTGACTCACAAGAGGAATCAAAATTACTTATACCTACAACATATTATACCTATTCAAAACCATATCCATGAATGATATTCTGAAAGGATTCATCATTCTAGTACCCTAATATCATATAATCCTTGTCTTAATAATCCTTATCCCTTCAACTAGATCATTTATTTAAAATTATTTTTATAATTGAATCGTACAATTGTTGATTATTTTCTCATTGGACACAATAATGAGATTATCATCCATGAAAAGTAATAGTATGATGTTGAAATTAAAAAATAATTTGAAATAAATACATTATTCCATGTTTAATTTCTTATACACTTCAATTCCCATGAATACATTAAATATCAAATTCCAAATCCTCAGTGCCTAATTAATTCCATTTAGACACTTATTATATTTACAAGTAAGTTTTTTTAAACTTAATGAACCAATAATGTTAAACCCTGTATAAATGCTACTTCATGTCTCCATGAAGAAAGCTAGTCTTTAAGTACATCTACTAAAAATATCATCTCATTTTATATTCAATTATTAACAAAACTATAATAATGGTTAACCTAATATAAGGATAAATTTTTTTAGTAAAATCCATACCTTGCTTCTATTGAATTTATTTTATTTCTTTCCTTTAATTATTCCATTCATGTGGATTTATTTTGATATATGTTTTCCATATCCATTTTCTAAAATTCTGTTTTTTTGATCTATTTTTTTTATTGGTAGTATTTTCAATCTTTATAATTTAAAATATAAAGGTAATTATTTCAATATTTGTGTAAAAATAAAACTTTTTTATTCCTAATAGAAAATATTCTACTATTTATTATCTATATATTTTTAGAAAGAAATATCTTATTAGTGTAAATTTAATAAAAAAGTTATTTTAGAAAAAGAATTAATGAATTTAGATTTCGAAATTAATATTTCCATATTCTATTGTTATAATCCATCCAACGACCCAAAGGCCTTAAATGTTTTTTATTATTAATAAAAAACCCCTTTTAAGGGAAGTAGAAGGGACCCAGACATCATAGACATAAGAAAAATCACAAACCGAAGGTGGGAATGTAAACACGGAATAAAAACATGGATTGGTCCCTCCCTAGTGTGTGAATCGTGATGAAGCTCTCCACCATTACATGGTTGTTCATCAAGCAAGTCTCATGTGTCAAAGCACAGGCCTGATCTGATGGCTCTTTCCATACCCTCTCAAACATCCAAATCTGAACAGTTATGCATAGGTGAACCGCAAACTCTGAACCTCTTCTGGGACCAGTTCCTAGTGATCATGTCCAAATTTTTCATTAAAACATCGAAAAATAACATCACTATCGTAGATCACCTCGCTGACACCAGAGTAAGTCCCACCACACCGTTTCCGCAAGCCACTCTCAACACTGCACCAGCAAGAAACCAAAGGGCAGGCCCTCCAGGATGTAAAATGTCAGGCCAGCACCACCAAGGGCTGGAAGGCCCAAAAACTGCACCAAAGAAGTGCCACTAGGGAGGGGAACCAAAATAACCATACTAGAAGCACCACTATGGGTTGAAACTAATAAAATCAAGAAGATTAGAACCCTCACCGGATGCCAAATCGGATGAACTCACTGCAATGGAAGGAGATGAACCCGCGGAACTAAGAGCAGTGATTTTTCAGCACCAACGAGACCACAAACCATCCAACGAAATCCAAAAATCAAAATATCACAAACCTACCAAAGTAGAAATCATGCCGCATTGAAAAACCTCCACCGAGAGACCAATAAACAGAGATCCCCCCTCCCCCGACCCACTCTGGAACCTACAACGAACCACACCAGAAACAATGGAGCCATCAAGAGCCAAGCCAGACTCACCGCAGCAAGGTCCAGGTGCGAACTAAAAGCCGAAGCGCCAATCCACACAATGGGAAGAACAAGCCCCACCATGCTCCCGGGGGAATCGCCGCCAAAGACCAAAGCATGCCATCGAAGATCGAAGAAAGTTGTCTGCCAAAACCTGGAAACCAAGGACCGAAGCATGCCATCTACCAAAACCTATAATCCAAGGACTGAATGAATATCATTTGAGAATATTTAAAGATTAATCACGGAATAAAAACATACTTGTTCTTGTATGAATTGAGACTAAATCTCATAAACCCATGGATGAACATTGAGGGAGGCTGGATGAAAACTAAATGAGAAAAAAATGAAGAATATCTACCCAAATTAGTGTTATCTGAACCTAAATATGCTTATCCAATTTACTTGTTAAATTTTAAAGATTGGTGTATTCTAATTCATAGGATTGGTAAGAGGCCAAGTTAAATTAAAGATGATCCAAGATGGGGGGCCACTATTTTGTATCTCAATGGTGTGGATGTGTTCAAGTTACATCTTTAGGGGATAAAGATTCACCTATGGTTAATGAAGAAGACAACTAAACTGATCCATACAGAGTCTATTAATTCAATGATATTGAATGTTATTATTTCCCATGATTATCCCATAATAATACAAAGATCTCAGTAATCTCAAATAAATGGAATTTAAGATTTCATGTCATGGTTTTATGTGATCTGCTGGTAAAGTGCTTTGAAATTCAAGATTCATTATCTAGGTAAAGATTTATTATAAAAACTAGAGATCATGTTATAAAAGAAGAAATGTTTTCACTATTCTTTTGATTACAGGTTTTAAAATTGGGAAACATCTTGTATAAATGTCATTAAAGATAATGTATCATTGTTGTGCCTATAATGTGTTAGAAATTATACGTTTTCAAACCATATCTTTTCAAAACCATTAAAAGAAAATACTAGGTCTAAGAGTCACACCTGAATAATTTTTATCATTTTTTTATGAATATAATTTTATCAAGGATATTTATGAAGTCTGATAATGGAGTGTTCAATTCTAGTTTGGGGAAGTTTTTATTAATGAAAAGGATTTTCGGAGAATCATTTAATGCAACAAGAGATGATGGTGTTTCAAGATATTGGATTTTTTTTTGCAAGAGAAGAAACTCTATGAATATAAGAAGGATTAGGTTTTTGAATATATCCTTAAATAATTATGATTATTCATTTTTCTACCCAATTAAATAAGGGAATGTAGAATAATTGATAATTCTATAATTTTTTTCAACTTTAGGTGGTGGTACTAAGTCGATGGGCAGTGTTTTTTAAGGAATAAAATAAAAAAATTATAAAGTAATTTTTGGGGATGTAGGGTGATGAGTGTCGAAATAACAATATTTATAAGGATTTTTTAGGAATCATAAATTGGAAGATGATAAGTATTATATTTATATGTCATCATGATGGATAATTTTTTTAACCCATTTTTTCTATATTTTAACAAATTTTGAGTTAGAAGTTTTTTTCTTAATCTAATAGAATGTATTCTTCAAAAAAAAATTCTATGGGAATAATATTTTTCTAGTCATCTGTTTCTTTTACTTCAATAATGTTTTATTTTCTATTCTAGATGACTACTCTCTTTAATTTCACTTTAACAATATCCCATTTCATAAATTTTAAAAATCAATAAACGTATATATTTATTAAAGAATGTAAAAACTATTTAAGAACATTTACATTTGAAAACCATCTATCTAGATTTTTTAGATTCACGAGACTAGAACACCAAGACAACATGACTGTTTGATTTTGGTGAAACTAATTTCAACATTTGTCTGGCAGATTGGAATTATATAATTATAAATTTATAGTGTTTAACCATGTAACAACCAAGTAACTAGAAACCTAGATCCATTAGTTATATTACATTTTGGGTAAAAAATAAAATATTTCTTAAAGGATTAAATAACCTAGTAATTTTTAAAGAATAGATAATTTCATATAATTCACATTACACTATAGAACATAAAATAAATCATTAAAACACCATGAGAATATTATTATCTCTTCTAAAAAATACTTAAAATTTATACATTGTTCTCTTCTATTTTTCCTAGGGAAGGAAAAATAAAATTAGAGTGTGATCAGATGTTCAGTAAGGAGTAGTGTACATGGGAATCTATCATAGCCTAATCTTGGAAAAAATAGTATGGTAGAAATAAATGATCAAAATAATGACACAATAAAATGAATAAGAGGAATGATATATACATGACAATAAATAAATAACATATTTAATAATTACTAATCTCATACTACAACAATTTATAATGTTAGATATTATAAACATTTCATCAAGGCCTTTTGTCAACATGAATTAACAATGAATAAACATCTATATTTAAATAACAAGTATAATGATTATCAATATTTCCCCAATAAATAAATGGAATAGATTTATATGTAAGAAAATATCCAAATACTGTTATATGGAGTGATGTTATATAGATAACTCAATTATTTCCTTAATCAATAAATCAAATATTGATTATTTCTAGGATAATATCTCATAATCAACAATGAAACTATACGATATTCACAATATAATTGGATGTACCCTTATCAAAGAAATAAATATATGGTGGTAGGGAGGGTACTTTGAAAGTGTTTCGTTATCAATAGAAGATAATAATTAGGTTCATTAGTTTTCATTGTTAGGATAATAAATAAATATTTGGAAAATACATTATTATTGTTGGTAAGGATCATGTAAATTATCCAAATTATATCCCCTAAGAGTGTCTAATCATGTGTGCAGTCTATGGCCCACTATTCATGCATCGAGTTAATCTTGAGTTGGTACTCAATCATCCTTTTTTGGAGTAATTACCACTAGGTATATATGTACCACAACCACATCCAATTTCCATTATAAAAAAATATTTAATTTCTTGGAAAACCCCACACACACTTTAATTTCCAAAATGTTTAATTTTGTCACATCATGACTGCCTTAGGTAACATTTCATTCAAAATTTCATAAAGGATTAAATTTAAAATAGAAAATTAAATACAATAAAATATATATGGATACTTGATGGAAAATAATTATGGGGTACTAAGAACAAAATATAATATGAAATATGGTGTATAACATAATATTGTCATGGGGAATTAAAATTTGAGACAAAGAACTATTACCTTTAATCAAACCTAGTATAATGTTCTCTAAACTCCTGTATAAAAAATTATCTATATTAATAACCTATTTAGTAACCTTATTAATAACAATAAAAGATTTTCAAATTAATTTATAATTATTCTCTACATGTATATTAGTTAGTTATTATTTATTTTCAATATTGGGTGTGTGTAATCTTGACCATTTTGAAATAGTCTCATAATAGGGTTGTTGTTATTCATTATTATAAAAAAGTTCATTATTATTATATAATATAATATACTAAAATTTATTATTTATAATTATTTTTAATTTAATAATTAATTATATGTTATTTTTTGTTACAATTCATAAAGATGAAAATGACAATGAGTGTGTTTTAGTGTTTTTTAACAAATAGACTCTAGTATCGCAACTAATGAGTTTAATAAAAATATTTATCATTACATAGTTAAAATAAAATCCTTATTTTATTATTTATATAATATATTTATACATATTAAATTATCAAAATCATCCATGATATAAATTTACATCATTATTCAAGCAACTGGTTAAACCAAGACAAACAAGGACATCCCCTAATTAACGGATGATTATGAAGTGATTTAGTTGTTATATCATTATAAAAAATAAGAATAATTACCATATAGTGTACTTATTAGTGTGATATATTATAATTTTAAATAATTATATGATTAAGATAATCTATAAAAAGTTTTTTGTAACGCCCCGACCCTAATTACCTAGAGTCGGTGCATTATTACATAACATTGGCATGATCCTGAGAAAGATCAAGTCTCGAAAGACCGATTAGTTTAGTAGCCTTGGAATAACTAGATACATCCATAAATTTTTACATTACATCATAAAAAAAACATCTTGTCTTCATATCCCCTCATACTATCCCTGCAGGTCATTCATAAATTACTTCTTCATAATCCTGGGAAAAATAAAACATTGAAAGGGGTGAGCTCGGATGCTCAGTAAGGATAACATTATAGCAGAAGCTTTCATAAATAAGCATAAACACTTAAGGCAATTTATAACTAAAACAAAAGCCTTTTAAAATTGAACTTCAACATAGTATGGCAAAAGTAAAATGAAATAATGCCATTTACTTACTCACATGGATATTCTACTAGTCGAATGATCACATGCAATATCAATAACCACTTTCATAATGATGGAATGCATAATGCCAGACTATCATAACCACATAGCCAAGGCCTCGTGCCAAGACTACAAATAAGATTTTGCCAAGGCCTTGTGCCAAGACACTAGTTTGTCTCATGAGACCTACCGATGCATCGAGGAGCTATAGCGGGCTCCACCCGTCACTTATTAAGTCCAATGCATTCCTCATATGAATAGGTTTAAGCATAAAATAAACATTCGTATTAAAACTAGCATACGAAATGTCAATACTTTAACCACAAACCATGAATGGTATAAAAATAGCACATCCACAGTCAAACATAACTCATTCGATACAATAAGGAAGATTGTATTTTATCACATTAACCTCAATCAAGAATAATGAAGGATGTTGACATAGATGAAAATAATCATCAAAACTATTTGAGAGAAATATCCCCCTTTTCTTGAAATCATTTAAAAGTCACACTATTTGTCAAAAAGCCATTTAAAAGTATATTTTTGAATCAAAGTGTCCCATACCACTTTGAAACTTTTAAAAGGAGTTTTAATTTTAAAACTTTAATGTCCATATAAATAAATCCTTAAAACCATTTTTAAAATATGGACATTAATGAGCATGATTTAGAAGAATAATTCTTTAAAACATTTTAAAATGGTATTTTGGTTAGAGTTTCTAACCAAAAGAGAGACACTTGAATACAAATAATTGAGGTAATAAAAACATTGTAATATCATGAGAATAAAGGAATTCATGATATACTATGTCAAAGTACATTATATACACCACATAAAAGTGATTTGGTGTATATCATCAAAGAAGTCTCAATGGAATGTAAATTGAGATGAAATTTCTCAAAAAGGTTGTATCCTTAGGTTAAGGATAAATCAATGACATAATTATGTGTGACAAATATAAATAAACTAAATATGATTGGATATTCAGTGTAAAACAATCAAAGGACATTCACACATATTCTTGTAAAAAACAATACCAACGAATTGGATGTTTAACTCAACAAATGGAGAATGAGTTAAAATTACTCTTATCAAATTCATATCAATGACTTGAGAATTACCAATGGAGTGATTATGTGTATCAAACTTCTATCCACAGGAAGGGGAGTGGAAATTATGACATAATCAAATGAATAGTGATTCCACACATAATCTTGGGGTAATATAATCAATGAAATATGTGTAAAGCCAAATGAGTGGAAATTGAAATCTCAAATTCCCTTATCGATTAGGTAACTTACGAAACATACACCCATGAAAGAAGTATCATACCATGATGATGTAAATACCCATAAATTAAAGTATATTACATAATGAATACGATCATGGGCAGTACACATACACCACATGCAATAATTAAGTGGTGATCAATGGAATTCTCACGGAATTAAAAGTGAGATAAGAAAACCCTTACCTTGTACTTTTTCCTTGGTCGATGGTAGGTTTACCTCCTGTATAATGGTGAAATAATTGTTATTGAATAATAAAAGAATCATTTACTTTAATATGATATCATATATGATCTTTTATCATTGATTTGTTAATAATATTTTAGAATTATCGTCATTTCGGGTGTTAACGGGTTCATTTTACTTTATATTCTTTGTTATGTGAGACATATTCGTTATTAATGGGATGTATATTATTCATATCCAGAATGGTATCAAGTTCTTAAACATCATTTTTAAATCATCAAATTATACGATGGAGAATGAATCTCATCGCGTTCGTGGAGACGGTAGTCCGTACGTACGCACGAACGCTACTTCCATTTAATTTTTATTTTAAAAGAATAGAATCCAAATTATACATAGGTATATTACTATTCTAGTATAATATAATATTTTATATATGTTACTTAAGTTCATTTACACCATCCTTTATACGTTCCATGTGTGGTATGAACGAGTCATATCATTTTAAGGGGGCGGTAGTCCGCACTTCCTCAAATGAAATTATCGTATGTATATACAACATGAAACGAATAATGGTATGAAATAAAATGGAATTACAGAAGCTTATATATAAAATATATATCATTAATATCATATTTAATTACAGTGCCATCCTAATGGCCACCATGAGAGGCGGTAAGATGTATTTGAACAATCATCGTTTCGTGAGGCGTTAGTTTGCCATCCACAGAAACATTATGTTCATCATCCATTAGATGGAGTTGTGTGAATGTGTAGTTTGAATCCTTCTTATAACAACATCCTAGTATATCGAGGATACTGGTGTTGTTATAAAATAAAGGAAATAAAAAGATTTTGGGGGTTGGAGAAGCAAAATAAATGAAAATACTTTAAGAGAAATTGTTACCTTTAATTTAGGTAACTCACTTTGGTTGGAACCAAAGGACTTCTTGAAATGCTTTCTGCCTAAGGGGAAGCTTCAAGGAGGAGGAGAGGGATGTGTGGAGATTAGTTGGGCAGAGTTTGGACGAGCCAAGGGGCTTGAGATGTGTGAGGAAAAGAGAAGGAGGAGTGCCCTTTTATAAGAGGGGTGAGGGTCACTTTTGGAAAAGCTAGAAATATTAATTTATAATAAATTCATATTCGGTTTCCAAAGGCTCCAAAGTTGACTATTCAAAGTATGAGGTGGGGATAGGTCGAAACCAACTCATCCAATAGAATTTAGACAGGTTTGGGTACTTATATTAACCTTATCTTTAAGTATTAACTCTAAGTTAATTAGTTTCACTTTTACAATGTCTCTTTGTATTTTTATATAATATGGTTAATAAACTTACTATATACATCCAAGAGACCCCCAAGTGGTCCATTAATGATTAACCTATCATAATATAAGTCTCTTGGCCGAACCTTAGATTTTTAGGAATTTAATATCAATTAATAATATAATATTTGTTTTAAGAACTCTTTTATGTCAATTTTGACACTATTCAATAGTTGATTTTTGTGAAACTCATAACAGATTGATTACTTCGAACAAAGTCAATTAAATCAATCCTAATATATCATATTATCCTAGAAAATTAGTTTAATTCATTAAAAGTTTCATATTATATTTATTTGGGTGTTTATAATATCAATTATTTTAATTTTTCACTATTATAGTAATTACTGCATCATCATTGTGTCATAAATAAAATAAATTATTTAATGTCTAAAAATTATAAATAAAATATCATTATGTAGAAAATCTTTTTATCTTTCTAATGAATATTTATAATCTAAAATCCAACATATATAACCCTATGTAACAATTGTTGTTCTAAAAGATATATGCTTGTGTCATTTTTGTATTCATTTTAACTAAATTAAAATAAAGTGTCATTATCACTTACAAGTGGATCCATGGGGTCCCAAAATAGACCCAAAGATTCCCATGGTCGACCATGTATAAACCAATAGGGTTAAGACACGTTTTAGGGTAATTTAGTATTATTATAATATTATTTTTTTAACCCTTATTTACCGGATTTACCCTTAACCATGGTAAATAAAATATTTACCGCAATAATTATTCAAAATGTCTAAAAATAAAAGTTACCTATTTACACAATTTTAACATCCTGATTCCAAATATGGAATCCATTTTCCTAAATTCAAAACACAGAAGTGGCAGAAATTAATTTAAAATTAAATCCCGCTGTCAAAACAAAAAGCGTGTTTTTAAGAGATAATAACTATCAAAAGATTGACACTCGTTTATGTTCGGTTTAATTGTAAAATTATGTCCAATGACCAACATTATATTAAATGGTAAAAATATATTCTAAATATACTTTAAAACCACTCAAATTCATAATTTATCACTATTAATTATTTTGATTAAAAAAGTTGTTTTTAATTAAAATTTAGTAATTTTCACTATTCATCAAAATATAAAAGTTATCCGAAAAGTACCAAAATTTCACCCTAGGATAATTTCGATATTCCGAATCCAAAAATGAAGTCCATTTTTAAATATAAAATATATATAATTTCAAAAATTAGGTATTACTATTCATAACGGCTAGTTTGATTGGTTGTGGTGTGTGTTAAAACTCAAGGTTGCGTACAACACACGCTACTGTATTATTCAAAGAAAGCGTACCGTGGAAGCTTGGGATGTTTCATTTTAAATTTTTGATGTCCCCATTTAGTCAAAAAGTTTAAAATATAGTATTTAAAAAGGGTTCACTATTAAAGTTGATAAAAGTGCAATACTGAAAATGAATTTGTTCTTGCATTATATCTAAGAAACTCATAATATGGATTCTAAAATTATAAGGATTATATAAACATTAAAATTTATCTAATACTATTCATAACCTCTTTTGAACGGCTTGTTTGGTAAGTCATGGTGTGCTTGAACATGGTGTTGCATGTAGTGAAAGTTATTGAATTATTTTGAAGAAATAACACACTATGAAATCTTGGGGTGTTACATTCTCCCCTCCTTCAATAAATTGCGTCCTCGCAATTTGAAATTGTTCTTCGAAAAAAAAAAGGTTGAAAATAGATAATATATTTGTGGGAAAACCCACATCGGAAATTGGGTTACTAAAATTTAGTCTTAATATGAGAAAAAGAGAAATCAAAGGGTCACCACCAAATTATGATCTCGATTAGGAGAACATTGGTGGCAACTAGAGACATATAATTGGAGGAAAAACGTAAATATTTATAGGTGGTGATTGAGGTCATCAATCACAAACAAGTGTAAAATTGAGGTCCTTATAATTATCAATCTATGATGATTTGAAATACCATCGGTTCAACAAAACATAGGGTATTAGGATAACACATTTTTGACGTTTCAAAATATCTTAGTTGAAATCCCACATCAAAAAATGAATTAATGAGGCCTCTATTTAAAATAAAGAGTCGAAAGTATGAAGATTACCGAAAATAACACATACTAGGGTTCCATGAAGGAAAATATGGATATGGAGGAGAAATCTAACCATCAATTATCTGATGGAGAGTGGTAGAGAACATGGCTATGAAAAGGCCAAAAATCCCAAAGCCATAAATTTGTGATGATTTAAGGTACCATCTAGGACAACATTTTTGTTCTATGTTTCATTTATTAATGTTGGGGATTTTATTTATGAGATTGGCTACGAACATTATGAGATATACTTAAATTTTAAGTAGATTTTCATTCTTTAATAAATTTCCACCACTAACTCAATTATTTTTTTTTAAACGATGAGTATTCAAGAAGACTTGGTCACACTGGAAGAGCTAGAATAAACTTCTATAGAATCACATGATCCATGCAGGATAAACCATATATTAATCAAAACCAAAATGGTTATTGAATGATCTAATGATCCCCCAAAAGGATATTCATTGAGATAAATATGCACTAATCTTAATTTCTAAAATTAAACCAACAATACCCCAAAGTTAAATAGATACCATTCAATAACCAATTGTCCTTAAAATCCTTTAATATAATCCAAACTAATATTGAAACCCAAAACATAGAAGAATTTGATTATGTAGTCTCCCATGTTACATTGTATCTCCAAATTACATCAAATACTCTTAAAGTCACATACTTAAAAGTAATCATCACATATTCTCTGTTATAGGTTAATCATTTCCATAAATAACCCAAATCACTATAAATCAACAATAAAAATGTAGATAAAAATCCACCATTACTCTACAAATAAAACCTCATTGTATTCTATTTTCCTTGGGCATATAGTGTTCCTAACAAAACGAACATCTTCCAAAATAACATTTATCACTTAATCACCAAATCATTTTCCTATACCAAGGGTATTCATTTGATAAGACATAAGAACCCAAATCATCTTATTATTGATCAATAAAATCATTTAACAAAAAAAAATAGTCACACTAACCAGGGACTTCACGTAGTCCAGTGGTAGGCGATAAATCCCAATCGCACTTTGGTTGTGGGTTCGATTCCCACGGCTTTGTCCGACGCGATGGGTTGTCACACGGTCTACGTGTTGTCCTTTTTCAAAAACTATATTTTATAATATTACCAAAATGAGATAAATTCCTCAAAATAACATAATTTAACCACAAATGTTATATCATACTTTTCATTTTCATCCAAAATTATAATAACTTATCATTTTCTCAAACCCCAATGATCATATAAAACCAAATGGTTATTTATACCTATATCCACAAGAGAAGAGAAAATTCTTCCTCAAATATCATTCTCACATGGAAAACTGCGGGGTTACAAATACAAGAGAAAATTATTCCAAAGCAAACCCATCAACAAGGAGTGCTAATACTTTTTAAATTTTTCTCCAGCCATTTATTTCCACATAGCTTCTTCTTTGACCAAGAAAATATCCTATAAAATAGGACATTCACTCGGGTAATGGCCAGGTCCCCTACATTTACGACAAATGACTGTAAATGGACTCTTGGGACCATTTTTATCTTCTTCCATAGTACTCTTCATTTTTCTTCGGCAATTCTTCACTTTATGTCCTTCCTTCCCGCACGTAAAACATTTCGTTGTCCCATTGAGACACTTTCCTGGGTGTCTCTTTCCACAATTCCTGCATGATGAAAATTGAGGTTTCTTTTCTCCATGGTCTCCATTGCTAGAGATCTTATCATTTATCACCTTTCTCTTCCTTGTTGAGTCTGGGAGTTGGTTAATATATATGTTGTTGATCATATTTTTGGAAAACTGATTTGGCATAAAGACGATATCTTTCACGCCTATCAACATTCCATTTTGTTGCTCATTGCCACCACTGTTCCCAACTTGTACATCATTCTCAAAGTCACTATGACTTCCTTGGAATCCAGCCATTGACTAAAACCAGAAGGCATTGTGTGAGTAATAGTAGTCGTAAAATCATTTAGATATTAAAATGTCACCATATTCTCAATTTGAAACATATTAGGATTAACCAAGGTCATTTTCTCTCATCTTATGTATATATTACTTAAATCGGTTTGTAAAGAAAATGTAAATTATCCTAAGCATATCCCCCGGGAGTGTCGTAACCAAGAGTGCAGCAAGGCCCGTTGTCGTGCACCAGTTCCCGTTCGAGTCTAGCTCAAAGCGGTGTTTTCGGGTTTTATCCCTAGGTACATCTGTGCCAGAGCCGCCTCTACCTGCTCGTATCCAGACAGGGATGTATTGCTCGGAAAACTCACAAAATCTTTACAATACCAAAATTCTAGGAAGTTTTTTTTATACTAATCCTCAAAGTTCATCTTAGGTCTACGTGCTCTAATCAGAGTTTATCTAAATCTAGCTACCAAGGTTTGTACTAAACTTCCTCTGATACCAACTGTAACGCCCCGACCCTAATTACCTAGAGTCGGTGCATTATTACATAACATTGGCATGATCATGAGAAAGATCAAGTCTCGAAAAACCGATTAGTTTAGTAGCCTTGGAATAACTAGATACATCCATAAATTTTTACATTACATCATAAAAAAAACATCTTGTCTTCATATCCCCTCATACTATCCCTGCAGGTCATTCATAAATTACTTCTTCATAATCCTGGGAAAAATAAAACATTGAAAGGGGTGAGCTCGGATGCTCAGTAAGGATAACATTATAGCAGAAGCTTTCATAAATAAGCATAAACACTTAAGGCAATTTATAACTAAAACAAAAGCCTTTTAAAATTGAACTTCAACATAGTATGGCAAAAGTAAAATGAAATAATGCCATTTACTTACTCACATGGATATTCTACTAGTCGAATGATCACATGCAATATCAATAACCACTTTCATAATGATGGAATGCATAATGCCAGACTATCATAACCACATAGCCAAGGCCTCGTGCCAAGACTACAAATAAGATTTTGCCAAGGCCTTGTGCCAAGACACTAGTTTGTCTCATGAGACCTACCGATGCATCGAGGAGCTATAGCGGGCTCCACCCGTCACTTATTAAGTCCAATGCATTCCTCATATGAATATGTTTAAGCATAAAATAAACATTCGTATTAAAACTAGCATACGAAATGTCAATACTTTAACCACAAACCATGAATGGTATAAAAATAGCACATCCACAGTCAAACATAACTCATTCGATACAATAAGGAAGATTGTATTGTATCACATTAACCTCAATCAAGAATAATGAAGGATGTTGACATAGATGAAAATAATCATCAAAACTATTTGAGAGAAATATCCCCCTTTTCTTGAAATCATTTAAAAGTCACACTATTTGTCAAAAAGCCATTTAAAAGTATATTTTTGAATCAAAGTGTCCCATACCACTTTGAAACTTTTAAAAGGAGTTTTAATTTTAAAACTTTAATGTCCATATAAATAAATCCTTAAAACCATTTTTAAAATATGGACATTAATGAGCATGATTTAGAAGAATAATTCTTTAAAACATTTTAAAATGGTATTTTGGTTAGAGTTTCTAACCAAAAGAGAGACACTTGAATACAAATAATTGAGGTAATAAAAACATTGTAATATCATGAGAATAAAGGAATTCATGATATACTATGTCAAAGTACATTATATACACCACATAAAAGTGATTTGGTGTATATCATCAAAGAAGTCTCAATGGAATGTAAATTGAGATGAAATTTCTCAAAAAGGTTGTATCCTTAGGTTAAGGATAAATCAATGACATAATTATGTGTGACAAATATAAATAAACTAAATATGATTGGATATTCAGTGTAAAACAATCAAAGGACATTCACACATATTCTTGTAAAAAACAATACCAACGAATTGGATGTTTAACTCAACAAATGGAGAATGAGTTAAAATTACTCTTATCAAATTCATATCAATGACTTGAGAATTACCAATGGAGTGATTATGTGTATCAAACTTCTATCCACAGGAAGGGGAGTGGAAATTATGACATAATCAAATGAATAGTGATTCCACACATAATCTTGGGGTAATATAATCAATGAAATATGTGTAAAGCCAAATGAGTGGAAATTGAAATCTCAAATTCCCTTATCGATTAGGTAACTTACGAAACATACACCCATGAAAGAAGTATCATACCATGATGATGTAAATACCCATAAATTAAAGTATATTACATAATGAATACGATCATGGGCAGTACACATACACCACATGCAATAATTAAGTGGTGATCAATGGAATTCTCACGGAATTAAAAGTGAGATAAGAAAACCCTTACCTTGTACTTTTTCCTTGGTCGATGGTAGGTTTACCTCCTTTATAATGGTGAAATAATTGTTATTGAATAATAAAAGAATCATTTACTTTAATATGATATCATATATGATCTTTTATCATTGATTTGTTAATAATATTTTAGAATTATCGTCATTTCGGGTGTTAACGGGTTCATTTTACTTTATATTCTTTGTTATGTGAGACATATTCGTTATTAATGGGATGTATATTATTCATATCCAGAATGGTATCAAGTTCTTAAAAATCATTTTTAAATCATCAAATTATACGATGGAGAATGAATCTCATCGCGTTCGTGGAGACGGTAGTCCGTACGTACGCACGAATGCTACTTCCATTTAATTTTTATTTTAAAAGAATCGAATCCAAATTATACATAGGTATATTACTATTCTAGTATAATATAATATTTTATATATGTTACTTAAGTTCATTTACACCATCCTTTATACGTTCCATGTGTGGTATGAACGAGTCATATCATTTTAAGGGGGCGGTAGTCCGCACTTCCTCAAATGAAATTATCGTATGTATATACAACATGAAACGAATAATGGTATGAAATAAAATGGAATTACAGAAGCTTATATATAAAATATATATCATTAATATCATATTTAATTATAGTGCCATCCTAATGGCCACCATGAGAGGCGGTAAGATGTATTTGAACAATCATCGTTTCGTGAGGCGTTAGTTTGCCATCCACAGAAACATTATGTTCATCATCCATTAGATGGAGTTGTGTGAATGTGTAGTTTGAATCCTTCTTATAACAACATCCTAGTATATCGAGGATACTGGTGTTGTTATAAAATAAAGGAAATAAAAAGATTTTGGGGGTTGGAGATGCAAAATAAATGAAAATACTTTAAGAGAAATTGTTACCTTTAATTTAGGTAACTCACTTTGGTTGGAACCAAAGGACTTCTTGAAATGCTTTCTTCCTAAGGGGAAGCTTCAAGGAGGAGGAGAGGGATGTGGGGAGATTAGTTGGGCAGAGTTTGGACGAGCCAAGTGGCTTGAGATGTGTGAGGAAAAGAGAAGGAGGAGTGCCCTTTTATAAGAGGGGTGAGGGTCACTTTTGGAAAAGCTAGAAATATTAATTTATAATAAATTCATATTCGGTTTCCAAAGGCTCCAAAGTTGACTATTCAAAGGATGAGGTGGGGATAGGTCGAAAACAACTCATCCAATAGAATTTAGACAGGTTTGGGTACTTATATTAACCTTATCTTTAAGTATTAACTCTAAGTTAATTAGTTTCACTTTTACAATGTCTCTTTGTATTTTTATATAATATGGTTAATAAACTTACTATATACATCCAAGAGACCCCCAAGTGGTCCATTAATGATTAACCTATCATAATATAAGTCTCTTGGCCGAACCTTAGATTTTTAGGAATTTAATATCAATTAATAATATAATATTTTTTTTAAGAACTCTTTTATGTCAATTTTGACACTATTCAATAGTTGATTTTTGTGAAACTCATAACAGATTGATTACTTCGAACAAAGTCAATTAAATCAATCCTAATATATCATATTATCCTAGAAAATTAGTTTAATTCATTAAAAGTTTCATATTATATTTATTTGGGTGTTTATAATATCAATTATTTTAATTTTGCACTATTATAGTAATTACTGCATCATCATTGTGTCATAAATAAAATAAATTATTTAATGTCTAAAAATTATAAATAAAATATCATTATGTAGAAAATCTTTTTATATTTCTAATGAATATTTATAATCTAAAATCCAACATATATAACCCTATGTAACAATTGTTGTTCTAAAAGATATATGCTTGTGTCATTTTTGTATTCATTTTAACTAAATTAAAATAAAGTGTCATTATCACTTACAAGTGGATCCATGGGGTCCCAAAATAGACCCAAAGATTCCCATGGTCGACCATGTATAAACCAATAGGGTTAAGACACGTTTTAGGGTAATTTATTATTATTATAATATATTTTTTTTTAACCCTTATTTACCGGATTTACCCTTAACCATGGTAAATAAAATATTTACCGCAGTAATTATTCAAAATGTCTAAAAATAAAAGTTACCTATTTACACAATTTTAACATCCTGATTCCAAATATGGAATCCATTTTCCTAAATTCAAAACACAGAAGTGGCAGAAATTAATTTAAAATTAAATCCCGCTGTCAAAACAAAAAGCGTGTTTTTAAGAGATAATAACTATCAAAAGATTGACACTCGTTTATGTTCGGTTTAATTGTAAAATTATGTCCAATGACCAACATTATATTAAATGGTAAAAATATATTCTAAATATACTTTAAAACCACTCAAATTCATAATTTATCACTATTAATTATTTTGATTAAAAAAGTTGTTTTTAATTAAAATTTAGTAATTTTCACTATTCATCAAAATATAAAAGTTATCCGAAAAGTACCAAAATTTCACCCTAGGATAATTTCGATATTCCGAATCCAAAAATGAAGTCCATTTTTAAATATAAAATATATATAATTTCAAAAATTAGGTATTACTATTCATAACGGCTAGTTTGATTGGTTGTGGTGTGTGTTAAAACTCAAGGTTGCGTATAACACACGCTACTGTATTATTCAAAGAAAGCGTACCGTGGAAGCTTGGGATGTTTCATTTTAAATTTTTGATGTCCCCATTTAGTCAAAAAGTTTAAAATATATTATTTAAAAAGGGTTCACTATTAAAGTTGATAAAAGTGCAATACTGAAAATGAATTTGTTCTTGCATTATATCTAAGAAACTCATAATATGGATTCTAAAATTATAAGGATTATATAAACATTAAAATTTATCTAATACTATTCATAACCTATTTTGAACGGCTTGTTTGGTAAGTCATGGTGTGCTTGAACATGGTGTTGCATGTAGTGAAAGTTATTGAATTATTTTGAAGAAATAACACACTATGAAATCTTGGGTTGTTACATTTTTACATTCTATGAAGAATTGTTTTACCTTAGAACAATCTTTAGGACATTTTAATTTACCACAGTTTATTATTTATCGTATTGTTAATTTGGTGTAAAATTTGTATTTCCATAAACATAATTATTTCATAAAAATAATATTTATCCACTATAATCATTCTTATGAACATCCATGAAATTCACGGTGATGAAAAATCATAAACCAACAGTTAAATGAAGGTGGTAGACTGCATGTATACATGGTTGATGGTTTCATTTTGTATAGAATGGGAGAAATTAAAAATATTTTTTATCATTTAAAAATATTAAATATGTTACAAATGTCATACTTATTTATTAAATTTATTATTATTAATTTACATGTAATGTGTTCAAGGAAAAAAACATGATTCTTCTTGGAGGTAGTAGTCCGCACACACACATAAAGGTTGTTTATTTTTTCTTTAAGGGAAAAGGGTAAAGGTGGTTAATTTCTATTTACATAGAATGGTAAATTTAAGTATAAAAAATATTTAATTATATATTAATGATAATAGTAGAATTGTAAAATTAATATAGAAAAGAAACTAAATTATGAAAAATTAGTACTCATGTTGAGGACATGGGATTTCCCTTAGAGGAATCCTTAGAAAGTGTGGGATTGTGATAAAATATTGCGACCATAAGATTAATAGAGAGAAATAATATTATAGATCATATTTTAAATAGTAAACTGAATTTTTTAGTGTTGTTGAAGGGGAGTAGAGAGGCCCCTTTTATAAATTGTGAGAATGAAATTTTTGTAAATATTTCACCTTAATTTAAAGAGGGAAGTTGTATTACATGTAAATTGGATAAACAAAATGGACAAAAATTTATCATTGGATGATATAAAGTCAAAAATCTCTCAAAAACTCATTTAGAAACAATTTTTAAACATGTTTCAAGCTCTTTACCTCAAGATTTATTAATTTTACCATGTTTAGTTTTATAGTGGTAAATAGTTTTTTCTAATTTAAATATTTTAAATGCCTAAAATTTAAATTGCCATTATTATATAATTTTCACCAACTAATTCAAAATTTGAAATAAATTTTACCTTATAAAATTTCAACATTTAATATAAATAAATTATAATGTTAGTTCTTGTAATGCGTAAAAATCCATTTATAGAAAAAGTTTATTTTTAAGATTAAAATTTACACGTAGGGTAAAATTATAAATATATATTTTTGTCATGATATATATTGGTTTATTATAAAATATATTTTCCTTTAAAAAAATTAAAAACTAAATTTTAGAAAAAAAATATTTAATTAAATGAAATATTAAAAACAAATTTAATCGGAAAATATTACTTACATCCATAAAATGTTAATAAAAGGATTTCTAAATTCAACGTAATACTTTTAAAATTAATATTTTTACAAATTAAATAAATATTTAACCAATTAAATGTTTTTATATACATATAGGTCTCTCTTATATAATAATAAATCCATAAAAGTTAATGTTTTGATAAAAATTTTATTTTTCAATATTTAAGTAAAAGAATCAAATATTCTATAAAAATCCTAGATGTTCATTTGAAACTAATTTTAAAATTTTAAATAAAAAAATGAATTTAATTTTTTTTAATTAAAATTAAAATTAAAATTAAAATTAAAATTAAAATTTTAATGAATTTTATGAATTAATGGTCTTTATAGTGGGTATTATGTAATAGTTTTGTGATGTAGTGCTTACCTTCTATAGCATTATCTGATATTACATTCTCCCACTAATTAAATATTTTTTCCTCAAAATTGGATTCATTTCAACTACCAAAAAATATGTGTATTCATTCATCATAGATTCTTTAGTCTCCCATGTTTCTTCCTTTAGTTTTTACTTCCCAAATAGGATTTTTGCTGCTGAGTTATCTAAGTCCTTAATACTTGATCTCTTATATCTAGAATCTATACTGACTTTTCAATATAAGAAAATTCATGTTTAAAATATATTCTCTTATATTTGATTATATTAATTGGATACGGTATGTAATTACATAATAATGAAACATGAATGATTAATTGTGCATTATATTCGTTGTGTGGCAGAGCTAATCAGTAAGATATAGATCAAATTCTCTATAAAAATTTTAAGAGGCCCAGTTTACACTTGAAATGCCATATCGTTCCTTCTATTATAATCATATCTCTTTTATCTACATTGTGATGCAGTGTTATGATCCTATATTTTTAATAATTTCATAGTAATATCCTCCACAGTTTATAGGACTATTAAATTCATTTTTATAACTTCTTCCCAACAAGTTATTGGGTGACATATCTTCTCATAAAATGCCTCACAAAATTCCATATGGATACTTGAATAGAAACTTTTATGTTATACATATTCCAAAAGATGTAGATATTGATCCCATTTTTATGACACCCTGAGCTTATATGAGCATTTTTTTTTTCAAATAAATTGATTTTCTTTGATTTTATTCATTGCACACTACACCAATTCAAGCAATCATTATATTCTCAACCAAGAAAATTTTATGCGACATGCAACATCAACTTGGATTGTGTTACATGAAACATTGAGTTTCTATGGAAAACAAATTATTCTTATAATTATTTAAATGAGATATTTAAAACATAGTTGTTAAAAATATAAATATTAATTGTAATAATTATTCTTTCTTTTATATAAATAAATTATATTTTTTTATAAATTCATTATATGTTTGAAAACATTTTTCTCTCAAATGATTTGATTTTTATGTCTTTCTGTAAACAATAATAAAACTGATTTTAGACACTTTTTGAAATTAAATTTGATAAAATAAACTTTATTTTTGAACTCATATTATCATAATAATATTAGGGTGAATTTTATGTTTTTTTCTGAAAAAAACTTTAATTTTTTATAAATAGTGAAAATACAGAATTTAAATTCAAAACCACTTTTTCAAATAATTTATTTATAATGGTAAATTATATTTTAACTTGGTTTTAAAGTGTATTTAGATAAACTTTACATCAATAAAATAAATTTAGTTAATTAGAAATAATTTTACATTGAAATTGGATATAAAACATTTCATTCTTTTAAACATTTTCACTTAAAAAACCCAATGTCACGACACATCTGAGGGATCAATTTTAAATTAATTTCCAACAAATAAGAGATTAATATTTGAAAAAATTGATTTCATATTTGGAATCATAATAATTTATTCTATCTAATCAGTTTAACTTGGTTTTTTACAAAAAAATATTAGTGAATGTAATTGAAATAAATTACAATGATTAATTTAAAAACAAAATTACATAGTAGTAAAACTCTAACTTAAGTGAAAAAATAACCTAAAAACATGTAAAAAATCCCTTTTATAGGTTTATTTATATAAATTACCCTCTTTTATCTAAAAATTAAATTATTTCAGGAACATGATGTAAGGGAGACATCTCAATAGTGTTTACCTTTTTATATTTATAAGATTGTCACTGAACATACACTATAAAAGGGAACCACCCCCTCACTTATTCACACCTCTCAAGCTATTTTGATAAACAAAATCATCAAAATGAAATAAAATTTTTTCTACCTTAATCCTAGAATCATCCATTTGTACATAAATACAACCACGAAAGCCATTGGGTGCAAACTAAGGGGAGTTACCCAAAGAAATGGTCACATCCTTTACACAATATATTTTGTTTATTTTAATTATATACACCCTCTAATATTATAATTACATGTTCATATAGTAACCTAAATATCTTAATTATTATTATATATTTTATCTTTAAGGTTTCGACCAACACCTACTCACACTTCCATCAAATGAGAAACGAACTTATCGTTTGTGTGTACAACGGACTTCTGCCTCACAAAATGATGTAATTCCTTTTTCAATTACCACATCTCATTGATGGTAATTGTGATAAAAATACTATTTATATATGATATATTTTATATTTATAATTTTTTTATGATTATAGAATTATTATATAAAATAAACCTTCATTCTTTTCATTTTGTGTAAATATAATAACATTATTTGTGGATGTGTGGACTCCCGCCTCCTCAAAGAGATGTGATTCATTAATAAATTATATAGAATATATTAAAGATGGGTTTATTAAAAGTATAAGATAATTTCTAAATGATAATTATAATGTAATTATAACACACACACATATAAATTTCATATTCTTTATTTCTTTCACTACGATAATAAAATAGAAATAGTGTTCATGTATACGTACGACCTACCTTCTCCATGAATGGTATATTCAATATCATATATATATCATCTATAAATTATTATAAATACATATATAATGAATATATTTGATACTTATATCATGGTTTTAATTATATTGATCATGATATAAATATGAGTACCAAAATTAAAACCAATCAAAGCACATGTGAAAAACAAAGTGACTATTACCTGAAACGTAACATTAACATGGATATGTTAATAGAAGGGTAATATAAAGTCATAAGTAAATCAAATATGTTATGATATTATTTAATATAGTTATTTAACAGATTTATAATAAACTTATATTTACTATATAGTAGGTTTGAATGAGTATGAAGAGAGTCAAGACATAAGCTAAGGGATTTATCGTCTCAATTTTATTTCTATGAGGCTTATGCCTTATTCATCACTCATTTATTTTTTCGGGTGTATATAATGACATTAATATAATATATTATTATTTTACCTAATTTTTTTATTTAAATATAATTTTTATATCTCTTTCATGGGTTTTCAGGTTTTAATATTACCAAATCGGTAAATTAATTTTGGCTCAAGTTTTCTTTCTTTGAAACACATTCAATATTATATACCTATATTCTTCTATGATGTGTATAAACTAAAATTTGAAATGTTATGTCCTGAATATAATTATTTAAATTGTATTTTATGCTTCATTCAATATAATTTTCTTACATGGTGAGTATTATTCAAAGTTACCAAGTGGTAAGAGTTTCTTACAACGATCTACTTGTTTATCAAGATTGTTTATGATTATAGTTCCATTGTATTTTTTTTACAATCCATATCTCATGAACATTAACAAATTCATTTATCCTCTTCTTTTTAATGTTTTATTCATCTATTTGTACTTTTTCCACACCTTCTTAGTTAATATAATTAATATGTTTTTAGGAATATATGAACACTTTTCTCTTTTCAACCGAAAATTAGTTTTATTCAAAAAACCATGTTTTCACAAATGTTTTTAAAATGATATTTTAACAAAATTTTCAAGATAAAATAATTTAAGAAATGTTTTATGATTTTAAAATATTATTTTATAAATTTTCAACCCTATTTTGAATGAAAATTGTTTTAAAAATTGTTTTTTGTTTTAAAATATCATTCCAAATTATTTTCCATATAAGATGAAATCTGTTGGTGTTAAGCATGCCTTTATGGGGAAATGATATAAATTTTCCAATCATATTATTTCTCTTTATGGATTATTTTTTATGGCCTAATGGTTATTAAACCCTTTTATCATTCATGAGCTATATGTTCGTGAAAATTTTTTTTCTTACACATGTTATATGCTTTTGGAACATAATTCTATCCAAAGGTTATGATTTGATAAAATGATTATGAAACACACACGAGCCTCAACTCGGGTGGTGATGAATTTATAAGTGAATCTAGGAGACTCGTGATCAAATCTTGGTGGAGGCATATTTCTGGGTATTGTTGTCGTATTGTAGCACTATAGCATGAAATGTACCATGTAATGTAGCATGTACTATAACATGCAGTATAGCATATACTATAGCATGTACTGTAGAAATACTATAGTAGGTACTATTTGGAACTATAACATCCATGACTATTCCCCCATTTAGGCCTTCGGGCCACTGATTTGGTCCCTGAGTCCTTTAAGGCCTTCGGGTCAGTAAGGCCATCAGGCCACCTCAAGGCCTTCGAGCCACTATAAGTGCAGATGCCCACCAGAAAACCTACTTGGAAAAAGCTTCATAATGAGGATGAGTAAGGATCCTCCACCATTATAGAAGCTAAACAGATTACATGAATTAGAGGGTATGACACCTGCCATCGGGACAAGCCTATTCATGCATGGGAAAGCCTAGAGGAACAGCCTTGCGAAGGTGGAGAGTTGATTTCACAATGAATATGCTGGGGAGGAGCAGTTTCAAGTAGCCAGTCTAGGTTGTATGTAATATTCGTAGCCGATGGGAAATGAATTTCTCTAAGGCCTATAGGCCATGTAATACTTATGCATACATGCCTTGTAAGGGTTCCAATTCTCCCCTTGAATGGTGGATTATCAGAATCAGTAAAAAATTAAGGCATTTGGGCCATTGTATGTATAAAATGACTATAAAACCTATATATTTTATAGTAGTTATGATATGATGGCATTTTTATGATTCAAATTTTATTTCATGGGTTATGATATGATGTTTATGAATCTCATCCCTTTTTATGGGTCATGATATGATGATTGTTTATGATCATGTGGCACATGTATGTATGATTTCATTATGTGAGGTGTGGGGACTATATCTCCTTCTAATACATTGGGTAAATATTTATATCTCATGAGATAATTATGGGGAACAATTCAATAATCTTGATATACTATAGGATTAATGGGAAACCAAGTCCATTATGGGAATAAGGGGAAACCTGATACACTATGGGTAGAAGGGGAATCCTGATACTTCAAAAGTAAATGAATGTGACTGTGCATGCTTGTGTGTCTTTAATATTAGGTGTATTCGCCCATGAAGTTCTTTGATAATTTTTTGAAATACACATTTACTTATAGGGAAGGGTATTACATGTCTATGTGGCTACTAAAATTCCATGTTTTATTCCAATGTTATGTTGTCATGGATTATGATCTTGATTCTTTATAAACTGAAAATATTTATTCTATGAATCTTGTTTATGATATTTTAAATAAATTGTATTATATTCTATTATCATGTTCATGTTCTTATACCCTTATTCTCATGATTATGCTTACAAATCTCCCTTATTAACAACAGATGATCATTTGATCTAACCACTTTTTATATTAAATTCCCCATGGATATCAAGATATATATTATGTATGATGTGTATAAGAAGGGTTCTGGTAATGAAGAACCTTTTGGGAGATAATATATCTCACTAATGTACCAGTGTTTTTGTTTCCATGTTTACAAAGGAACTAAACAAATACAGTCTTTGGGCGTCTATTTGTCTAATGTATTAGATATTCTAAAAAAAATTTAATGTTAATGTATGAAAATTGATTGATGTTGTAGTTAGTATGAGAGAAAAATTATAGTTAACCTTTATAAAATAGTATGATAAATCCTTATTGGGAAGCATTAGGAAATATCAAAGCATAAGAATAAGGATAAAGAAAATTATTGGAAAATGCCTTGTAATTTTGCTAAAGGATAGAGAAAGTGGTTCTTAAAAATACATCCCTTTCTAGATAAATCAATAGGATGTGGATCTAGCACATATCTACATAGGGTTAACAACCCAAAAAAAATTGTATTGAGATATACTTTATTGGGAATTGGTGTACGAAATTGAGGCTTGTTGCACACTTGGATAGAAAATCCTAGGGGATATACATTGGGAATTAAAAAACTCTTAATGAACCATAATTAATGATTTAAATATAATTATGATATTAATAATCTTGGATAAACCTATGGTTTTATAGATTAAATAAATTTTCAGAATTTAGACATCTTTTAAGTGTGTTTTCATGATTACGTGGATCCTTACTATGAAATTTGTTTCTTACTCTAGGATTTTTGTTCTGGTCAATGGTCTGAACCTAAAAGAACAATTTTAAAGATGATTATGATAGAAAATTAAAATATTATCATGATGGGAAACCTTATTATATGGGATATATAATGAAAAATTTATTTGTTATGATCACCCAAACTTCTCAATCATTGAATCATGTTGGACTTCCAAATGAGAAAAAAAGGGAATAACACTCTATTGAGTCCTTCATGAGCCTAAATTAACATTTTTTTTGAAGGTATTATAATCAACTTGTGGGTTAACAATGAATTGGTACAATTGAAAAGATATTTAATATTCCACCAGTGGTCGGAACATGAAAAATTCATACTTGCTGTTTATTGATTGGAAGGTGAAGCAGACTAGTTATGGACTCTAATCAGGAATATGAGGAAATAATATGAAATTGAATCCATGGATTTGGATGAGTTCAATAACATATTATTGAATTATTAATTCCCTTATGTTCTTTATACTAATATAGAAAATTAGTTCCTAAGTTAAATCAAAAGGATGATGAATCCATCGGTCGCTATCAGGCCAATTTTACATGACTTTCAAGGTTAGCATCTGGTATTATTATTCAACCTGAATGAAAAGTTGACATTTTCATCAGTGGATTTAAGAAAAGTCTAATAAGGTAATTTTCCATAAGAGACATTAGTATGTACAAATATATTGTGCATTATAAAATCAAAATTGAAATAGATGTTGGAGTTACGTATCAATATCATGGTTTTGGAAGGAAAATGAAGTTGGAGTTCAAAGGAAAATTTAAAAACCATAGAGAAAAGAAGATGATATTTATTTCATGGTCTTAGTGTGGGAATAAGAGTGGAAGAAAAATTATTATGAGGTATAATAAATGTTTTAATTTTCAAAGGGAGTGCCATCATAAAATTGACTGTTTAACTGATGGGAATTTGTTTTTGAATGATGCAAATCGAGGGAATTCTACCCAAAATCTACCTACCAAACATTAGTGCTTTAAGTGTAAATGGAATGAGAATTATGATAACCAGTCCCCAAAACTAAGGGTTAGTGATGAATATCATCATAAAAACACTCTTAATATGAGTATAATGGAGAAATATCATGCAATGAATATTTATGATGGGGGTTGTGATAATTACATGGTGAAAGGAACACTTACCATCCACTCTAGAAAGGATAATTCATGGTTTGACTCTAGATCTACCTAAACATTCTTATATAAAGAATATTAAAAGGGTATTGATATTCTAAAAAATTATTAGGTGTGGAATTAGTAGTGAAAGTCCTTATTGGTACAATGATTTCATCAAAATTGTATGATTCCTCTCCAGTTGATTTTCGTGGGAATGTACATCCTTTAAATCTTATCATTTTTACTATGGATAAATTTGATTTAATATTAGGCATGTATTTTGTTTATCTTCATAAATACCAAATCAAATATCGAGGAAGGGAATTTATGTTTGATATTTTAGACAAAATAATGATTTTCTAACAATATGACGACATGTATGAACTTCCTATGGTGATTATATCCTATGTTGGGGTCTTAATTCCCATTAAGAAGGGATATTTATCTTAAATGGTTCGGTATAAAATCATTATCAATGATATGTATCTTATTCTAGAGTTTTTGGATTTCTTTCTGTAATAGTTTCATATTCTTCCACCAAAATTTGATGTTGAGTTCCCAATAGAACTCATATCTTGCCTGACACCTATTTCAAAGACTCCGTATATAGTAGCCCACTACTGGAAATATCACCTATAACCATGGTTTTAAACCATTTGTATAGACCACGAAACCTTGGGTATAGGCCATACCCATTGTTTCATGAACTGTGGGCTACTGATGTGTTGGTATAGCCCTATACCCATAGTTTCTACAAAAATATGGGTATATATGAGGAAATATTTATAATACCCAATATTCTATAAACTTGGGGCATAAATTTTTTCAGCATATTTTTTGTATCAATGGTTCATAGAACTGTGGGTATAAGTTTCCTACACTTATAGTTTACCCACATTTCATTGAACAGTGGGTATAGATGATCCTCCTAGAAGTGCAACTACCCTACATCCTGCTTCTTTCTTCTTTTCATCATTCATTCCATCCTTCACCTATAAAAACAATAAAATCCAAAATACAAACTAGTTAAAAATGAAAACCTTTTCTTCCTAATTGACCAACCTAAATTTTAAAGAGATCGATGAAATTTTTTAACAAGGTTTGTTTCTTGCATTACACAAATCATAATTAGAAATGTAATAATAGTTTAACACAGTTGAAATTTCTCTTGACATCTCTAGAAACACTCTCCAAACATTAAAAATAATAGTTCCCACACAAGTTTCTTGTAGCTGTTCAAAGTTTCGTAAATGTTTGCTCTAAAAAAACTATCCATTTTTTTGTAACCAGTCACTTTACAAACAAAATGTACCAGATTTCATGGAGAACTAAATATGGGAGAAATAAAAAGAAGAATAAAGAGAAATAAATTTATACAAAGCAATGAAATCTTCCATAAAAAATATTATCCGAGTTGAAATAGTTATTGCGAACCAAATTTCTACTTTCAGATATCCATTTTCAAAACAAAGAATGTGCCTTCACCTCAACCAACTGGCACTGTAAATATCAAAAAGTAGACAAGTGATAAGACAAATAACATTCAAAATGTTTGGAGGCCAAAATCCCTTAAAAAACTTGAGCATCCCAATAAATTGAGCACATTGAGTTGAATCATATTGAGATATTTTGTGCTAATTCTTTACACCACAACTTTTCCCAGTACCTGGTGGTCTATGTAAAAGAATTATTTTACAAACAACATGTGAAGACTTGTCAATGTCGTAAAACAATGGCCGTGATATGTTAAAATATGAGATAGATATTTTATTCATTCTTCATAAAATAAAGCAGAAATAAAATGAATTAATGAAACAAAACACTGATTCAGATAGATGCTCTGTTTGGGTATATGTTTAATTCTATGCAGGAAAATGTATATGGTGAAAAAATGATGAAATCATTCTAAAATGGATGAAAACAATATATCAATGGTTCTTACAAAAATCATATATCCTTATTAGGGCATCACTACTACCTTTTTATAATATTTAAAGTAGTAGACAATCACAAGGAAGAGTTGAGAGCATGAAGAATTATTAGGCTCTTTCAATGAAAAATAAATTTTCTTTTACAAACATTTAGAATAAACATTCAACATCAAATCTCAACTGATTATGTTAGGAATGGTCGATGTTTTATTTCAAATATATAATCATGTTATATTTTTTTTAACAAATCCTATATGATCTTCACTATGTTTTTATGCTTTATTTCCGTTTTTTCTCACTCTGTTTTGGCTCATAATGACTCCGATAGAAACCATTTTATGGATTTGTTTCCCCTACAGACCTTATTTTTTTATACTTTAAATTCATTTTTAACTAATTTTTTTCATTACTTTAATATTTTTTATTAAAATAACCCAACTATGTTTATTAAAAGAACCTCTAACTATATCATACATGTAATCCCTCGACACAAACTTTCATATTTTAAAACATGTAGTATTATATAGTTTAGAACCTTAGGGAGATTGTTAATTACTAATTACATAACACAAGAATAGTACTAAAACCTTTTTTTGTAAACAAATGGGCACATGTTTAATAGTATAGCAGCCTTTTCACAAGACTATATTTTTATGTGAGACTTCATGAAAATTTTACCGTCGTTCATCTATCTGTTTCTACTAAATTAATAGATACATGTTTTCAATGTATAAAAAATACAAGTTTTTAGATGAAAAACACATAAATCAATAACAAACACATGATCTATTTGTTTCTGAATCATATAAAAAATGTGATTCATCAACACCACTCAATTATTTTCTATTGGGGGATTTGGATTTCTAGAAATCCTAGGAAGCCTATGCCACCAGAACTCATAGAGTACAATCAATCTATGAGTAGTATAATTCATCTCAGTATGGATTTGGATTACTAGAAAACCTAGGAGGCCTCATACACTTGAACTCATAATGTACAATCAATCTATGATTAGTCTCATTCAACCCAACAGATATAACATACACTAAAGGGGTGTATCTACTCTCTTTGAAACTGGGTGAAGATGTACCATAAATTCATGGGTCAAGATTCATCCTATTGAGGTTTATAAAATGATATATCATAATCCAACTATCCGTCAATTGGATATTGAATCACTAGAATAGGATCATCATATCTGTTAACTTGTATCTATGTTGGTTATTTACATGGTGACATCGTACATTTTGAAATCATGAACCTATGATTATGAAGGAATATCTAGTTTATAAGACCCATGAAGAACATTGATAAAAATAAAACTATCAATATGTATGATGAATGTACTATCCTATTATGTCTCTCAAATGATAAAATATATTATTTTCTCAAGTACTAAATTATTATAGTCATGGGGAGAGAATTTACTAGCCTAACTTACTTATGTATAATTCGGTGGTCTACTAATGAAGCCGCAAACAGTCCAAATGTATCACAAATGGAAAACAAATCATAAGAAAGTATATACCACAACACCAAATGACATCTTTAATGCTCCAACATTCAAAAGAAGTTTGTGTTCAATCATATGATTAATTTCATGAAGCGTGTCTTTACAATCTGTGCCAGCTGACTCCCCAATCTCCTTCAAAATCGGATGGAAATAAGATACAACATAAAATAACAAGTGGGAAATTTAAATTTTTATAAAAATTTGAAATAACGAATAAATGGTTAAAAAATAATTATAATGAAGTTATGATAACAAATAAATGATATTAGTGTTAACTTTTGGATTCTTAACAAAATTACTTTACCTATTGATCAAATTCAGTGGATTTCTTTATCAAGTTTACTTGGATTGTTTGCTCATTCTATTCATAGTGTATCATCCCTAATGGGTATCAATACCTTAAAAATATCTAGATAATTTATAAAAATATAGAAATGTCCTTCTGGACTACCACCCATGGTGGAAACTATATTGGTATAAGATGTAAAAATGATTCCTATATGTAAATCATTCAGAATTGAAGGTCCAGTAGAGGTGTTTGCAAAATTAAAAGTAGAAATTTTTATGATTTTCTTATCATCTTCAATAATGATATATCTAATGGAGTTCCCTAGAATGCCATAGAAGGATGCATATACTTTGTCTAGGACTTCCAAAGAGAAAAGGGGAATTCATAATTTTTCTGGTAGTTTGAGGGTTTGTATAATTATTGAAGGTTTCTTCATCTGATTCCATAGAACCATTGTGAGGGATGTTGTTTTGCACATGGATAGATATAATATTTTGTGTTAAAAAGATCTTGGATAAAGTAATATTGACCTTATTATCAAATCTTCTAGGACCATAATTTCCATGATATAATCTTCCAAATATGAGCTTCTTTTAACATAATTATATAGTACTAGGAATAATTGACATTTTTGTATTATAAAAAATAAGGATTAAAAATGTTTATTTAAAATCTAAAATTCAATATTATAATTGTATTTGAACGAAAATAATTTAGTATATTTAATAATTTCATGTGGGTTGAATTATTTTTGGAAACCCATTATCTAATGTCCCCAGTGTAGTATAAACTGTAAGGGAATCTATCAGAGTTTGGTAACTCTGAGATTATTGATTATTAATAAACACATTGTAATTTTTAATATCTACTCAAAATATTAAATTGTATGTGTAAATAGAAATAAAATTGCATCAATGAAACATACCATTCAATTGTATAGTTGACATTGGAAGCTGTATTTAATCATTTAAATCATTGTCATTAGAAAACATAGGATTTGCCTGATTGATGTGTACTTCAGTTGCCAAATGTGATGAACATGATATATCAGATATCACTGATACATGAAAATCTAAATAAATAAATAACTAAAAAATCATATAATATTATTGTATAAAAATAATATTTTGAAAACATGTATGTACGTCATCCATATTTTTCAACCACCTTGGTTTTCTTTTGAATATAGAATATGTATAAGTCTTATCATTGGTGTAATCCATAGGTGACATATCCAAGATTATTATATGGAAATTATAAAAACAATTTCATGGACATAAATAGTTATAAGTGGTGAAATTATTTAGTGTTTATGAAAAACATATTTGTAATGATAATGTACAAATCCAGAAATAAAACTCACCAATTAGTAGTATGTCATGTTGTTCCTGGATGTATTTAGTAATATAATGAATAAAATTTATAGTTTCAATGTGATAAAAACATATTCCAGTGAATATAGGAAATTCATGGAGTGATAGAGAAGATACTTAATACAATATTGGTACGTTGTACGACACCAAAAATATATTTGAAAATTCTTATATATAATATATTTAAAAAAAGTGCATTTCAAGTTAATAAATCTATATAACTTTGAAACTAGGTATTGGTGATATTCAGATGGGTTGTCCTTATTATAAGAGACTGGTTGGGAAGAGATAAGGTTGGGGAAACCTGTAAATTACATAGATCTCTTGAATGGATTAGAGATTCAGAATATGGAAATAAAGTTGATATAAACCATCAAAATATGATGTTTTTGTATCCAATAAGAGTAATTGGAAATTCATCAAAAATTTAGTATAAATGGTCCTTACATGGAGCATAAAATATCCCATTTAAATTATAGAAATTAATTTTTAATCCTAGAACTCATTATCAAAATGAAATCATGATAAATATGATGATAAAAAAAGAGGAAGTAACATAGTACCTAAAATAATAAATAAATTTGAGTTGTAGAAATAGGGTTACAAAAGTGTCTGATAAAGCCGCATAGTGTATGCGATGAGCATAACGAAACAATGGTAAGAGGTGTTATGAAATTTGAACATTTCAGTTTAGTTTTATAATAAAATCAATTTATACAAATGAGGGTTTGTAAAAGAGTAATATGAATACAACTTACCAGTAAAATTATATATGATTGATAGAATTAGGGCTACAAAAAAGTAATTGTATTGTGTGTTCTATAATGGAATAGAAATAGAAAATAATCATATCATAGTATGTGTAAGATCTGTTGATTGTAGAAATAAAATATAATTAAGTTTGTTGAAAATCATATAAAACCTATAGTGATGGAGAATATGTGGTGATATAGTTGGGGATTGCATTAGATAAAGATGGAGCACTAATTGACACATAGAAATAGAGGACGGATTGCTAAAGAGAGAGTGGTGATGATACCACTATGAGTTCGTTTCCAGAGAGAATAAAGGTAGGAAACCACTAGACATAGAAGTTTGACTATAAGGTAATCTAAACTGTGGAAGAGAAATAGGACCGGAGTAAGCTACATGAGAAGGTACAATCCAATAAGGAACAAATGGGGCATTGAAAGGAATCTTTGAAGAGGTAAAATGATGGGAAACACATATGTACTGAAAAGAATAAATCTTCATTCACTCTAGTAAATGATTTCTCGTATAGACTTTGTAAAGAGCTTGAAACCCAGAAGAGAATACAATAGGGTGATGTGAAATAATATGGAAAAGATAAACTACAACTAACATATAATGTGGAAGAAAATCAAACTATGATAAAACACCACACACTTATATTTGGATTTCTCAAGTTCAAACCTTCATGATTTGAAAAATATGTAGGAATGGAATGTCAATGAATTAAAATACAATATTTCAAGCATGATGTAGGTTGAAGTAGAGGTATGTATGTATAAGCTTAATGATAGTACTATTGTTATTCTGGAATACCTGGCTAGAAATATTCTTGATAGAAGCCATTTTAATTCGATGATTGGGGAGTAGATCTTCATGGAAACCAAAGTCAAGTGCTTATCAAAGGTGAATTCATCGACATATAAATATGTAAAATTACCTAATGAATTAACATTTAACACCCCAAATGAAAAATAATCAAAAAATCATTTAAATGCCTGAAGAAATTCACACCATACAATAAATCCACCAGTCCAAAAAAAATAAAAAGCAACTCCAACCCAAAATAAACCACACTACACCTATAAATCAAATAAAATATAATTGTATATCCTAATTTATTCAAATATTCAGTTCAGGTTCCTAAAGTACTTGTACAAGACTCTCTACCAAGTCAAAAATGGAGGAGATTAATATCCCACTATATCCATCATACCCATCCCCATCCTCATTCCCATAATCATTATCATCATCAGCAACATCATCACTAACTACACAATAAACATCGTCATCAGTATTCTCATCACTAATAACAGCATCAACAACCTCTTCTCCACCAACAACTCTATCAACACCACTATCATTACCACAAGGACCCTCATGGGAATTACTCAATAGATCATTTTAAGAGTTCATTGATTCCATACATTAATGAAATGTAATAGGAGCCTCTGATGGCAGTGACTGACTCAAAACCGACATAGCATTCATGAAATTTTCAGTCATTAGATTACTTATTTTACTCTCTTAAAAATATATTGTATTTTCTTCAGTTGGTTCTGCATGTTTATTTTCCATCTCAGAGGTCTCAAAGTCTTTAGAGGAGCCTGATGAGTACGAATACCTAGAGGGGGTGATATTTTTTACTGGTCTACATTGGACTCTCCCTGGGTGCTTCATACATAACACCTAACTCATATGATCTTTCGGCCCAATGTTGTCAGCTTATTTCTCATGAATTACCTATATGGAAGACATTTTAAATAATAAAAAACATATTAAATTATGAACTTTGTATAAAAAATTGAAATATAAATAAAAAAACATACAATCTTATCTTTTGTATAAACATTTATTTCACTTCCATCCATTTTTTCTATTGGAGGAAAATAATTTGGCTTGAGGTACAAGACCTTCGATGCTGAATATAGCTTAATACAAATGAGAAATGAACAAATATATATTACAACCACATATGAGAGGCAATAATCTAGACATAATTAAATTACATCACAAACCAACAAACATTTAGGTAAATGAAAATCATTAATTATTGGTGGTTTTCTATAGTGGGTTTCAACGAATTTTTCTACTTTTATTTTGAAAAAATAGACAATACTACTGATGGTAGTATAATATTTTATATATATGAAACATGGACTTACCAAGGGGATGATATTATGAATTTATGAGTACAAGTCATCAATGAAATAAATTTGTGCATGTAAATCAATCTATGTTTCTAATCAAAAACATTTATGAATAATGTTTTTGTTGGTTCTTTGTTGATCTTGTTTTTTCTGGAAACTAAGGTGTGTTCTCTTTGTTTTGGTCAAAGTTTCCATGAAAATGAAACTATGTAACAATTTAAATGAGGAAATTATTTTAATTTAGATGAATGTATCTGGTTCTTCTCATGTTATGGCATTGTAATGTGCCCCAATGTGTGTAGATATGTCATTCCATAATTTTTCTTTTTTCTCTAAAAAATACTAAAAACAAAAAACCAATACAAGTAATAAGAATTAATATTTATATATAAAACCATTAAAGATTGTAATAACTTAAACTGTTCAGCCATCCAATGGGCGATTGTTTTTTAATATTTACATTTTGGGAATTTAGGGTATTTTGGTACACTCTCTAAATCAATACCCACTCTGCACCTCCATCCATTATGTACCTCATGTTTTTATGACCACTAGGGATCTCCAAGATCACTCAACCAAGAAGGTTTGGCATATTCACCATTTTGAATGTTAAACCAACTATACAAGGAACATGTTATTTCATATAAATACTTTACTAATATATATATATATATACATATATATATATAATTTTCTTTCCCATATCTGAGCCCATTCCCAATATTTGATTTTATCACTGAATTTCTTTAATGTACTTTGATATTGAGATAATTTTGAACAATATTGCAAACTTTATATTTTAACAGAGGTCAATAATCATATAAAATTGATATAGGTTCCCCTTGAAGTCTCACGATTTCATTGATATAAATCTAGGAATTGGGATCAAGGGGTAGGTCTTCCCTTATTACTCATAAATTTTTAAACATGGTAAGGTAATCCATGATGACCCATATAGAATTTTACTTCCTTGGTGTTTTTGGATGTTTGGAAAAAAAATATTATAAAATTTTCACCATTCCATATAGGATAAATTTGAGGTTTCATAATGCAATTTGGATGTTGCCTTTTATCCTTTAATTATAGACATACTAATCAGCTAGAAAAAAATTCTACAATTTCCCAATTCATTCGATCTCACCATAAATTTTCTCTTAAATCAATATATATCTTTGTGCTACCTGGGTGTGTAGAGAAATTTGAACTATGTTCCTTACCTAGTAACCCCCTCTTTGGTTCAGGTATGGATGGAACACATAACATTTTTCCTAAATTAAGATATCCATCTTTATAGATGAAGTTTTACAATTTTTCACCATTCAGTACTTTAATCCTCCTTTCTAAATCCATATCATCTTAGTAGGAAAAATCTACCCTTTATAGCAAATATGTTTTAGGAACTTCTTATAAAATGAAACATAGTTCATCTTTACTAAATATTACTATATCCATCATTATTAGAACAATGGATCTGGGATCCTTATTAATCCTCATCATTTTAAAAACTCATGGGTACCACTTACTCATTTAATTAACCATCAAATTTACCTTACCATGGTGGTGGTGTATCGAGAAATCATAGTCCTTAAGAAGCTCTAAACATATTATTTTCCTTGTGTTGAGCTCTTTCTTGGAAAAAAAATAATTAAAACATTTATGGTTCATACATATATCACAAATTTCACCATAGAGATAATACCTCCATATCATCAAATAAATTATTATTAATTCCAACTCATGTTCATTATATAGATTGTTTTGTTCATGGATCTTTATTTTCCTTGATTCCTCATAAACCACTCTATCATTTTGTATAATGGAATAACCGGTCTTTTCTTTGATAAATTATTATATATTATAAATCCTTCCGTTCCTAATGGTAAATTAAATTCCAATAAATTATTAAATATAATATATTTATATATTTAAAATATTCTTCACATTCCGTTTACCATGTTAATTTAACCCATTTGAATTTCAACTTGGTTAAAAAGTTTCATTATTGGTCAAAATGTTGGACAAACCAACAATAATAACCTATTAAACCAATAAACAACATATATTAGCTATATTAATCAGTATTGCCCACTCATTGACTACCATTATCTTCAAAGTATCAATTGATATTCCATCCATGAAGATAATATGGCCAAAAAATAAACTTCCCGACTTACTAAATTTCTCGTATAAAACATTTTCTATTAGGTTCTCTTGAATTATTCATGAATGGTTCCATTTCTCTTTATAGATTTTAAAGTATATCAATATATTGTAAATTAATACCACTATATAATTATCAAGAAAATCCTTGAATACTCTATTCATCATATTTATCAAAACATAATGTGTATTGTTCAATCTTAACGGCATTACCGTAAACTCATAATGTCCATATCTCGCATGAAATGTTGTTTTCAACATATCCTCACTATACACCCTTAATTGATTATAACCAGAACAAAATTTGATCTTTGAAAATATTGAGCTCCATAAAGTTGATCAAATAATTCGTCAATGAATGAAAAAGGATACTTATTAAATATAGTATTGGCATTAATCTCCCTATAATCGATGAAAAATCTCATAGACCTATCCTTATTTTTTATGAATAAAATAATTTCTCCCTATAGTGAAACACTGGGGTATATAAATGCAATATCACACAATTCCAATAGTTGTTTCTTCCAATTTACTGACTCCACTCGTTTCATTCTATAGTGAGTTTTTGATATGGGTCTTACATTAGGAATTAGTTCAATGAAATAATTAAATTCATGTTCCTCTAGATGACCATGTAATTACTATGAAAAATTCAATGTATTTTTGTACAATGGAAAAAAACCTCTATTCTTAGGATATCATTCCCATACATAGATATTGTTTTCCCTATATCCTCTCCCATAATTTCATTAATTTGAGCTATTAGAGTTTAGTCTGGAAATGAATCAGTAGGTGAAGTCTCTCACATTAGAAATGGGATTATATTCCCCCTTCACGAATGATAATATCCTATTAATGATAATATTTTATTTCATTATATATTGATACTCAATAAATAACTAGGATTATGTCAAGATTTTCCATAGGTATAACAATCATGTTTTCAACCGGGGGATATATAGGCTTCTTAATAGTTATTTCTCAATAAATATTCATTTTAAAAAAATCCCATTATGTTTCATAAATGAAATATCATTTATTATATTATTAAGGGATTATTTAATTTTCATAGAAACATGCTTCCAATAAATGAGTGTGTAGATCCATATTCAAATTAAGCATTTTTTACTTAAATTTTTTTATCAATTTACCTATTATCACAGCATATGGTACTTAAAATTTAGTAGTGATAATCTCATAATATCATCATTTATCCCTCATCCTTTTTTGAGGTAAATTCCATTGAGTTTGAAGAATTAGTTTTCATATTCACCCACATCTTTATAGTTAAATCATTGAAAATCAAAAAATTAAGCCTTTCCTTTATAGGATCAAAATAAGATGTAGATGATCAAAATACAAGAGGGGGGTTGAATTGAACACTTTAAAAATTCCTTTGGAATCTTTAAAGTTGATTACAAATAACTATGTTTTCCTTAGACAAGGAAAGTTCTAAGTTTAACAAAGTTTAACTAAGCAGATTCACAACACCTCTAACACAAATTTTAGGATTGGAACTAAGGTTTACAAGATGATATTCTACCTTAAAGCGTATAAAATTTAAAATTATCAGAGTACAAGTGTAAGGAATTACAAGAATCTACTTTTTTTACAATACCGTATGCAGCGGAAAAACAAGTAATAAAACTACACGTAACAAGATATAAGTCTTTTAACCCAAAGAGAAGTGTATCCAACAACCTTGGATAAAGGTCCCTTGATTTATACTCTCATGCAAATCTATCTTACCCACACCAGGGTAAGCCCTCGATACGAAGATCGGAATCTCTGCCTTGCTATCCCCGCAAGCCCTCAACTTCAAGGTAGTTGTAACCTCTATCTTCCTCAGGAAGGAACCCCTCGGACTTAAAGGTAGTCAGCACCTTTGTCTTCCTATCCTCAGAAGTCCTCGAATGTAATCACCAGCATTCAGAGTCTCACAAAGCAATCTGAACGATCAGTTCAGTACGCACAAGGCATGAAAAGCTTTCTCTCTCTAGAAATCACCTTAGCAGCGTGTGGTCTCTAGATCGATCAATTTTTTCATCATCTATGGAGATCTTTTAAATGAGCTCATATTTATATGAAAATTTCCAACGATTGGCTCCCTCCTCCAATGGTCATATTTTCCATGAAATTCAGAGGGACTTGTACACGTGTAACTCAACCAACGGTTAGTTTGAAACAGAATAGATGACATCGTTTTATAACAAACCATGTATAACTGAATTCATGACATCGTTTTGAAATGCAGCATATGTAAGTAGAGCTTATACAAAATTTCAGAGTGTAAGAAAATTAAAAGTTCACAGTCTAACCAAAATGAAAGTTGAAGTCTATGTTAAGAAAAGATCGGATTATGTTTTTATAGGAATTCGGAGTCTGGTTTTACCAGAGATCGGAATCTGAACATGCAGAGTTCAGAGTCGAACTTTGTAAGAGTTTGAAGCCAACCTACCTAGATGTTCGGAGTCGAACTACTTAAGAGTTTGGAGTTGAACTTATTAAGAGTTCGGAGTCGAACTTTATAAGAGTTTGGAGTCGACCTACTTAAGAGTTCAGAGTCGAACTTCTTAAGAATTCAGAGTCGAGCTACTTAAGAGTTCGGAGTCGAACTACTTAAGAGTTCGGAGTCAAAATTCTTAAGAGTTCGGAGTCAAACTTCTTAAGTGTTCGGAGTCGAGCTAATTAAGAGTTCGGAGTCGAACTTATTAAGTGTTTGGAGTTGAACTTTATAAGAGTTCGGAGTCGATCTACTTAAGGTTTCAGAGTCGTACTGTTTAAGAGTTCAAATCCATAATTCGGAGTGAAACTTTAATATAGTTTACAACCAGAATTCGGATCCTAGAAACAGAATACTCCAACACTTTTCATTTTATGATTCCGAGATTTTGGTTTACAATCCAGTTTTTTCAATTATGAAAAATATTGCTATGCATAAGAAACTCTAGGTTAGGATAAATTTCCATACGGAGGTAAAACATATATTTTCATAAGTATAAGGTGTTTGTGATTTTCAAAATAAGAAGGAATGGAAAAGTCATAATGAAAACCTTATTGAATCAACAGTCTCCCCTTCTTGGAAAGTACAAACATCCTTATGAAAAAGAATATAAGGACTCTGAAAAAAAATTCCATAGACTTTGAAATTAAAACTTATCTCCCTTTGTTCATTAATGAAAGTGAATACAACTAACTCCCCCTTAGGCATTGGAACTCTAAGGATTGTATTCTGAATTTCCGGAGTGGGGTTTTCATTATTGTAGGAATGAAAAAGTTCGAAAAGAAGATATCCCCTTTAGATAAACTCCCCCTTACATCGGGATGGTTCTTTGAATTAGAAATTTTCTCGATCACTCTTTTGAGTAGTTCTTATCCTTCTCCCCCATTGTGATTTTCAAAAAGAAATAAAGAGAATGGAATGAATTAAAGTACCTGAAACATTAGTTCAGAAAAGCACAAGATACAAACAACCAAACATTCATTAGAATTGAAAACATTTTTACAAGGAAAGAAAAATACAACAAAAGATTGGAGTGGAGTCATTTGTCTTCCATTTCCTTTGGGATAAGCTTCTTTAACAAGACTTTGAGCTTCTTTAAATCTCTTTGATCTTCCTCAACTTGCTTCTCCAAGGCTGAGATCCTTTTCCCTTGAACTTTTAATGATTCTTCTTGAGCTCTCAAAGCTTCTTCTTGCATCTTGATCAACTCAACTTGCTGAATGACTCTCTTCTCAAGCTGAATCCGGATATTTCTATCATTTATAAGATTTTGAGCCAGAGAAATTTCCTTGTCATTTAGTTCCTTCACTTCTTGATTCCAGGAACTCTGCTCAATAATCAATTCATCTTGAAGATTCTTAATCTTTTTATCCTCTGTTTCAAAAGCTTCATTCACATCATTATGAAAGTTATCAAACACAGCCAAGTCTTATTTAACTCTCTTAGACCACTTGGTTACCTTACTGCATGACTTTCTATGAACATCCTAATCGATAAGAAAACTTTTCCGTTCAGCTTCAAAGATTACAAACTTATCCATGACCATGGATAAAGAATTCGATTTCGGATTCATACTTTTTTGCAGCATCTGGCATATGGAATCTATTGTTGAAAAAATTGGAATTGTGTCCACAAACTTCCTCAGAGATTGAACCACAAAATCATGACCATTAGATGATGATTCCAAATCAAAAACATTTCTTGGAGAATGATCTTCTTCAGCTTGCACCAACTTCTTTCTAGTGGTGCCATAAACCTCTTTCTTTCTGATGACATCTTTTATAGGTGTCTCCATGGGAGCTTTCTTCCCCTTATCAACTCTTGGAACTGGTTCCTTATTAAGGGATACTTCCTCAGATTCAATTACATGAATGATCTGGTCTTCATCTAGTATTTTTTTTCATGTCCTTCCTCAAGAAAATTCCCCTCATAAGATTATTCCTCATCATAAAAAAACATTTTCTTCTTCTTCTTGTTGCTGCTTATCAGCTTCCTCATCTCCCTTTCCTGGAGTTACTGACTCTGCAAATTCATCCTTATCTTTATATTCTTCTACTTGCTTTGTCAAGTCATCCAAATATTCACTTTCTTCTTCTACTTCTTCCTCAACTACTTCCTCTACTTCCACTTCATTAGAAACTTCTTTTTTGGCTTCTTCAACTAATTATTTACCCTTGGCCTTATCCGGCCTGACAAAACTCCTGGCTGGAGTTTCTGGTAGCAAACATTCAATACAGAATGTTTCCAGAATGGGAAGCATTTTGGAAGCTATCTCTATATCTTTCAGCAAAGATTGCACCACTTTAGCTTCAGACATTTTCTTTTTCATTTACTTTTCCTTTGATTGCTTCTCTAACTTTTCTGCAGTTCTTTCTTTCAAGGCCTTAGCCTCTGCAGGGTCCAGTCCGAATTGTGGATCCCCTTCCTTCCTCTTTTATTTAACTTCCCTCCATTCTCCTGCTGCTTCATCTGTATATATTTTTTGCTTCTTCAGCATAGGGGGAGCAGATTGAGTTTCCTTAGCCTGAGGAATTTCTTCATCAGCAACCACTTCTTTAACATTTCTTTTCCTCCTTTTCTTTTTGGATGGTTACGGAGAGTGTGATTCTTTCTGTGCTGCTTCAACCTCTTCCACAGACCGAGGGAAAAATTCTCTGGATTCACGGGAAAAACCCATCTTCATCCTCTTGAGGGTATCGTCTCTGACAAGCATAATATTGCAATTCTGGATCTTTGATTTTCCAGAAACCTTGAAAGATTCTAAGCACCGAACTATCAGCTTATATAGTAAGGCATGAAACATGATAATATGAGATCTCAAATTTCCTTCTTTGATATTCTTGATTGTAACCAAGACATGCCTCATTAGATTTATCTTTCTTAGATTTACCAAAAAATCTAAGACAAATATATCACTTTTCTTCAGATTGTTTTTATCACCTCTTCTTGGAACCTGAATGAATTGAACCCAAAGTTGAAGAATTATATTGTTTGGAGTGAGACGAGCAATCTTGATAGTTGAATCATCCTTAAGACCAAGACACTTCAGTTCTTTATCCTTGTTGAAACTTCCTTGCTAATCGGGATGTTTGTGAGAATAGAATTCAGATTCTCCTTCATATGAAAAACCAACCAAACTCGTGGCCTTGGTGTAAGAAATCTTATAAGTCTTCCCATAAGACTTGAAAGAAAACCACTCTCTTTCATCTTACATCAGGAAGGAAACAGTCTCGTAGAACTCGATCATCAAATCAGTATAAACCAGATCCTGTTTATCTGACTTTGCTACGCAGACATCTTCCCATCCATTCAACTTTATATTCTTGGAAATAAGGGAATCAAACTTATAGAAATCCAGATGAACTAACCTTTCCCTAATGACTAACCACTTTGAGATTGGTTTTGCAGTCGACATATCTTGAGATGTTGCTTTAACAGACATTCGAAGTGATGAAATATGAAGAATTCGTATCGGTTTGGCAATGTTTGGAACCGGCCTTAAGAAGAGAAGTAGGGCTTAGAGAAGAAAAAGCTTGAAAAAACGATGTGGGACGAGTCTCGGGGTCCCCTTTATATAGTCAATGGATGTGATCGTTGGTCTTCCAAAAGGCATCTAACGGTAAAAACAAACATTGATCTGATCTGATGGTTGAGAACAATCCCAGAAGAAAAACATGACTCCGATCTTTTGAGATTTTTTAAAGAAAACAATCGGATTTTAAGAAAACTAGAATTCTATTTTTTTTAAAAAAACTTAGAAAAATACCAGCATGAAAAATATGATTACGAAACTATAAGTAAGGAAATCACAACTCTTGGATTGGCTAGAAACATTGTTCGTAATTGGTAAAATTCTTCTTGTAGAAAAGAAATTTAAAAACAATTTTATTACGAAAGTTCCAGTACGAAAATCTCGTTACGAAAACTCCAGTCCAAAAAACCCCATTCCGGAAGTTCCAGTACGAAAAAAAACATCATTCTGGAAGTTCTTATTCAGAGAATTTCACACCTGAAAATTTCAGTTCCGGAAATTCCTATTCTGGAAATTTTAGTTTCATAAATTTCCATTCTGAAAACTTCAGTTCCTAAAGGTTTGAAAAACTAACTACGAAAAATTGGTTATACTAATTTTGAAAAACAGATTCCGAAAAAAATTTGAGTTACACTAACATTCAAATGTACTCCCCCTATGGGAAGGAGTTTATTACTATTAGGAGAATTGTTCAACAAGAAGTTAATGAAAAATGATTACCTTACGGTTATCATTCCAAACTTTGGTTTAATATATTCAAATCTATCGGAGGGTAATGATTTTGTTAAAATATCAGCAAGTTGATCTTGCGTTTCGATAAACTGAAGAATGATATATCCTTTCATTTTGATAATCTTTTCAAAATATCTTTTTTTACCAGTCATGTGTCGGGAACATCCACTATCTATGTACCACACATTTTTTTTGGTACTTCCTCTTTTTCCCTGAAAATAAGATAGGAATTAGACTTTTGGAATCCAAACTTGTTTGGATCCGAGATTTCCAGACAACAATATTTTAGGAACCAACATCTTCTTTGAAAAATATTCTTTATGAAATCCTAATGATTGGGTTTTATTTAAAGAGTAGTTCTTTGCCCAGTGACCACCACATTGACTCTTGGTAAAAAAATGGTGCACTTTGTGGAACATAATAGTTGTTACTAAAAGTTGGTTTTTTATGGGTATAACAAAATCCGGATTTGTTTCTTAAAGGTCGTATTTGAGAATACATTTTATCAAAATTTTCTTTACCATGGGTAAAGTTTGATAAACACTTCTTTAAGGAAAATATTTCGGACTTGAGTTTTATATCCAAGTTTTTATCTTCAAAGTCATTGGATTTAGAAATAGAGCTAGGCTCGAAGATACTTTTCTTAGAAATTACTTTTTCTAATTCTTTAGAAAGTTTTTTATTCTCAGAACATACTTCCTCAAGGTTTTTTGAAATATTTACAAAATTTGCATTTTTACTATCAAGATCTTTAGAAAGATCTGATATTTCTTTTGTAAGAATAGAATTCCTAGAGTTTTCCTTATCAAGTTTTTTATTGAGTTTAGAATTCTCAATCTCTTGAAGTTCAGAAAACATAGAAACTTCTTCATAGGTAGGTAAAGTATTTTATTTATCAGAAGAGGATTCTTTCTTAGAAGAGTTATAATATTCTTTATCATTGGAATTTAAAGAAACACTGGTCAATGATTTATCATTTCTTACCTTAGCCATAAAACTATGATTGTTAATGGGTAATATGGCAATAAGATCAAGATTCTTCTGTCTTGAAGATTCATAATCAGAAGATTCATCTGAAGAGTCACCACCACTGGCACTCCAGGTGTCATTTGCTTTCAAGACATTCTTATCTTTGGTTTTGTAGTACTTCTTTCTGTTTTTTTCAGAATGCCTTCCTTTCCTTTCTTTCTTTTTGAGCAATAGACAATCTGGTCTAATATGTCCAGCTCTCTTGCAGTCATAACAAGTGATGTATCCATCATTCCTATCTTTGCTATCCTTTTTCTTATATTTGGATTGGAAATTTCTCTGGACAACTCTCTTGTTCATCCTCCGAGCAAGATTTCCTAACTCATTTTTTGAGATTTAACTTTCACTAGAATCTGATTGAATAACCATCTTCTTAGAATTGGATCTGGTTACCATCTCTGGAGTCTTAGCTTTCATATGATTTGATGTTGTTGTAAAAGCAATAGTACCATTCCCATTCTTCTTGTTGATGTTGTCAGCATCTCTCTTCATTCCTGTTCCTTGTTGGAGAAGAGTTCCAAATAGCTCATGAAGAGAAACTTGAGTGACTTTCCTGTTCTCATCTATAGCCGTTCTCTTTGATTCCCACTCAGTGGGCATAATATCAATTATCTTATCCACAAGGGCTTCATCATCTAAAACTTTTTCTCCCATAGACTGTAAGTTGTTGACTATAGTCATAAATCTCTGTTGAACTTTGCAGATTGGTTTACCATACAGAAAATTGAATCCATGGTATTCAGCTCTAGGCATAACTCTCCTAGTTTCAATCTCATTAGAAGTACCAAAGTGTGTAACCTCTATCTTCTTCTAGATACAATTAGTTGCTTCACAGGAATAAATTTGGATATATATATTTCTATACATTGAACATAGTAAAGTATTGTGTACCTTATAATTGAGTTGATACTCTTGCTTTTCCTGGTTAGTGAAAGTTTTAACATCCTTATCAGGAATTTTATAATCACCAGTAATCATAACGAAGTTATCAACTCCAGTATTGATAACAAAATTCTTCATTCGATATCTCCAGTACTCATAGTCATTACCATCAAAGATTGGTGGTCTTGTAGGATTTATATTGTCAATATAACCAACATTGACTCCTGCCATTTCAATAAAAACTTGGCAACAAAACTAGTTAGTAGACACAGTTCGTAACCACTATGTTCATAATGACAAAGTTCGTAATGAAAAAGTTTGGAATTAGAATGTTTGGAATGAGAATGTTCGGAATGCGAAAGTTTGGAATGAAAAAAAATGAGCAAGAAAGACTTATATGTGAGTATAAGTATTTCAGAAACCTACTCTGATACCAATTGTAGGATCGAAATAAGATGTAGATGCTCAAAATACAAGAGGGGGGGATGAATTGTACACTTTAAAAATTCCTTTGGAATCTTTATAGTTGATGACAGATAACTATGTTATCCTTAGACAAGGAAAGTTCTAAGTTTAACAAAGTTAAACTAAGAAGATTCACAACACCTCAAAAAGAAATTGTAGGATTGGAACTAAGGTTTACAAGATGAGATTCTACTTTAAAGATTATAGTATCTAAACTTATCTGAGTACAAGTTTAAGGAAATACAAGAAGGTACTTTCCTTACAATACTGTATGCAGCGGAAAAACAAGTAATAAAACTACAAGTAACAATATATAAGTCTTTTAACCCAAAGATAAGGGTATCCAACAACCTTGGATAAAGGTCCCTTGATTTATACTCTCAAGAATTTATGTCTTACCCACACCAGGGTAAGCCCTCGATACAAAGATCGGAATATCTGTCTTGCTATCCCCGCAAGCCCTCAACTTCAAGGTAGCTGGAACCTATGTCTTTGTTAGCAAGGAAGCCCTAGAACTTCAAGGTAGTCGGCACCTCTTTCTTCCTATCCCCGAAAGTCCTCGAATGTAATCACCAACATTCAGAGTCTCACAAGGCAATCTGAAAAAGCAGTTCAGTACGTACAAGGGATGAAAATATTTCTCTCTCTAGAAATCACCTTAGCAGCATGTGGTCTCTACATCGATCAATGTTTTCATCATCTATCGAGCTATTTCAAATGAGCTTTTATTTATAGGAAAATTTCCAATGATTGTCTCCCTCCTCCAACGGTCATATTTTCCGTGAAATTCAGAGGGACCTGTACATGTGTAACTCAACCAACTGTAAGTTTGAAACAGAATAGAGGACATTGTTTTATAAAAACCATGTATAACTAAATGCATGACATGGTTTTGAAATGAAGCATATGTAAGTAGATCTTATACAAAATTTCAGAGTGTAAGCAAATTAAATGTTCGGAGTCTAACCAAAATGAAATTCTTAGTCTATATTAAGAAAAGTTCGGATTTTGTTTTTATAGGAATTCGGAGTCTGGTTTTACCAGAGATCAGAATCTGAACTTGCAGTGTTCGGAGTCGAACGAGTAAAAGTTCGGAGTCGAACTTTGTAAGAGTTTAGATCCGACCTACTTAAGAGTTCGGAGTCAAACTACTGAAGATTTAGGAGTCAAACTTTTTAAGAGTTCGGAGTAGAACTTTATAAGAGTTCGGAGTCGAGCTACATAAGAGTTCAGAGTAGATCTTCTTAAGAGTTCGGAGTCGAACTTCTTAAGAGTTGGAAGTCGAGGTACTTAAGAGTTCGGAGTCGAACTACTTAAGAGTTCGGATTCGAACTTCTTAAGAGTTCGGAATCGAACTGCTTAAGAGATCGGAGTCGAGCTACTTAAGAGTTCGGATTCGAACTTCTTAAGAGTTCGGAGTCGAAATTTATAAGAGTTCGGAGTCGAGCTACTTAAGATTTCGGAGTTGAAGTTCTTAATAGTTCATATCCATAATTCAGAGTGAAACATTAATATAGTTTTCAACCAGAATTCGGATCCTAAAAACAGAATACTCCAACACTTGTCATTTTATGATTTCGGGATTTTGGTTAACAATCCGATTTTTGCAATTAAGAAAAATATTTCTATGCATAAGAAACTATAGGTTAGGATAAATTTCTGTATGGAGGTAAAACATATATTTTCTTAAGTATAAGGTGTTTGTGATTTTCAAAATAAGAAGGAATGGAAAAGTCATAAGGAAAACCTTATTGACTCAACATCCTTGACATTTATGAGCGTGATGGAATTTTTCTCCACACATGAAATGAATTCACATTCCCATAAAAATCCAATGATTATTTATTTATATTGTTATTATATGTAGGAAATTACACTCTTCCTTGATTACCCTTTTACATAATTTTCTTTTCGTGGTTATCAATATACCACTTATAATCTATATTTCCTTTGAAGACATAATTCTTAGGGAACTCATTTTCAATCATAATGACACCTGAGACTGTATCCTCATATGATTAAATATATGAGATATTTATTACCTTCGAAGGAAAAAATGTAACCACCCATAAAAGAAATGTCCAATGTTTCTTTTTGGTTAATATATATATTCTACAACAAGTCTATCCAACCTCATAATGTTACCCTTATACTTAGTAACATTTTCCACCTCCTTCCATCAATGATTAAGTAATTACCTTTCCATTTCAGTTTTTTCCTCACAAGTAAAGTGTTTTTTAGAATATATCCATAAAATTTTTCCATTACATGAGATAAATATTTACTTATTATTTATTGTTTTTAATTAGTGACCACCATTGATCTGCATCTCCCACCATGCGATATACCACCATGGTGATCTTTTCCCTTTTACTACTCCTAAAAGGGAAATGAATTTTCTATGGGCTTGATCCATTACATAGTTGCCAATGGATTATTAGTTACATTTAATGGTGGTGGTTTTTATTACATGAATTAGTCTAGAATATTTATGCCATGTTGTGGATTGGAATGGTTCTCTATGTGGTTCAGGTTATTTTTCATAACCTGGTTCCATCTTTATTGACTTTCATAGGAGGAACCTCCCCACATTGACTATGGGGTTTAATACGATTTTCATTCCTTCCATTATTATATATATCTAACCAATGGAATTAAGGTAATTTGATCATGATATTTAACTATAAAATACAATTACTATTATGTTTTATATGGAAAAATTCCTTAAAATATTAAGGTTTTTATTAATATTTATGAAATCTAACTAGGTTCCTCAGAATCTAGTCTCCAAGGTTTCCACTAAACTTCCTCTGATACCAAAGGTAGAAAACCAGTCTCTATAAACCCAGAGATAGTAGTTATATTAAATTATTCATTAAGAATAAAATAGTTCCCATGGGGTCCTATAACTTAGTACTCTTATAAGAATAGATACTTATATATTTTTCAAATTATAAATTAAAACAAAAAATACAACCTGAAAGTTACATGAGAACCACAATATCTCTTCTAGATGATCCTTAAGAATTAAACATAGTTCACTTATTGGTTTCTTGGGTAATGTAAAATAAAATAAGTTTGGTCTCATATACCTATTAATGTGTATCTTAAAATAGAATCTATTGCAACATAATAATGGAATAATTATTATGATAGAAATAAATGATAAAAATAATTCCATAATAAAATGAAACTGAGGTAATAATATATCAATGAAAATAAATAAATACGTAGCTAGTAATTACTTATCTCATATTGATGGAATTTATAATGTCAGATATTATAAACATGTTGTCAAGGCCTCGGGCCAATACAGAATATATAATTCTTTAAGACAAATTACAATACCCTAGATATTTTCCTCACGATACATAACGATGCATCAAGGGGCCATATATATTGGGCCCCATCCATTACTAATTATATAAAATGAATTCATCATATAAGTGAATACATATAAAATATATAACCAACATGACTTATTATTAGTAAGAATCTATAATGAAATAATAAGTATATGAATTTTCAATATTTCCACAATTAATTAATGGAGTATATTTTTATGTAAGAATCACTCAAACTAAAAATATATGGAGTAGTGGTATATAATTAAATAAGTTATTTACCTAATCAAAAAATAGAATAATATCGTTTTCTATGATAATATTCCATAAAAATCATAAAAACAACAAGGTATTCCCAATATAATAGGAAGTACGCTTATCAAATAAATAAATATAAAGTAGAGGAGAGGGTACTTTCAAAGTGTTAAATTATCAAATAAAAATTGTAATTGAGTCTAGTAGTTTGGAATGATAGAATACCAAATAAATGGTAGGAAAATACTTCATTAAAGTTTGTGAGGATCAATTGAATTATCAAAATAATATCCCATGATATTATCTAGAGAAATGTGTATTCTTATGCCCACTCATCGTGCACCGAGTTAATATTGAGTTGATACACAACTATCCTTTTTCAAGGTGATTATCCCTAGGTTCATATGTACTGACACCAAATCCACCTTCTAGTATCTAAACAATAATTTAATTTCTAATAAATCTAGACACACACTTTAATATCCGAAATTTATGATTTTTGGGCATTATGATAGATTTTAGAAACATTTAAATCAAATTAAATTTAAGGATTTAATTTAAAATATAATATTAAATACTCTGAATAAAGATATAATCATGATAGAAAATATTTAAGGGTTGTTAAGTACACTATAAAATAGAAAACATGGTGTATAACATAATCATGTTTCAAGGAATTAATATTTGAGACAAATAACCCTTACCTTTAATCCCATATAGGAATATATGGTCTAACATCTGGAACAGAAAAAGAAACTATATTAATCAGCTATTTCATAAACTTATTCATGCCTTTGATATTTTTCAAATTAATTTATAACTATTAATCATATGTATATTAGTTATTCATTGTCTATTTTCAATAACTTAGGTGAGTAATCTTGATCATTTTGAACTAGTTTCTTAATAGTCGTGTTGTTATTAATTATTCTCATGAAGATCATCATTAAAATATCCTAAATTTTACTCTAATTGATTCTTTATAATGAATTAAATTTTTATAATTTCTTTCTAAGGTATTTTTTTAATGATCCTTAAAGATGAAATAAACTATGTGTATGTTTTAGTGATTTTTTAAAAATAAAAATTGTTGTCTTAACTAAAGAATTTAATATTATTTTTACCATTATTGAAATAAAATAAAATAATTATTTACTTTTTTATACCAAATATTACCATAAATTACTATAAATTAAATCCATTAGGTCTCAATAATATATATTCATAGCATTTTTTAAGTAGGTGGTTAAAACGACACAAATAAAAAAATACCATAAATAATAGATGGTTGTGAAGTGATTTAGTTGTAAATAATTATACAAAAAGTATAATGAAATTATTTAGTACTTATAAGTGGGATATAAATGATAATTTTAATGAATTTGAATAATAATAAATCTTATAAGAAGTTATTACATAGTATGAATAAATCATATTTATCTCTTGTAATGCTCTTTTGTTCAGTTGAATTTACCAATGTTTTTTATTGATCACATTATTTGTAGGTTGTCAAATTTTTCTTTCCAAAAACTTATAAATTTCATAAAAATTGTATTTATCCCTAAAAAAAATTTATAAACAGAAAAAATTGAAATCATTTGATCCACGCAGGCGGCAGTTTTCACGTATGCGTGGTTGATGATTTAATATACCATATAACGAGATAAATGTAAAATATGATTAATAATTTCAGAATCTATAATATGTTAAAAAATAATAATTTATTATTAAATTCAATTTTATTTCCATTCATGTAATGTTTTTATTGAAAATTAATCTTTCCACTTCATAGAGGTAGTAATCCACACACACGCACAAATATCATTTTTTCCTTAAGGGGAAAGGTGGAAGGTTGTTAATAGTTATTCCCCTTGAACAATAAAATTAAGTATAAAAAAATAATTATTTAATTAAATTTTAATGATAAAAAATATGTTATTAAATTAATAAAGAAATGAAATGAAATTAGGTAAAATTAGAACACTTGTTGAGGACTTGGGATTTCCCTTAGAGGACTCCTTAGAAAGGTGGGCTTAGGATAAATTATTATGAACATAATATTAATTGGGTTAAATATTATTCTCATGGAATGAATAAAGGAATAGTTAAAATAGGGACCCAAATTGTTTTAGTAGTATTTAAGTTGTTATGAGAGGCCCCTTTTATAAGGGATGAGGATAGTATTTTTATAAATATTTCAACATCGTATATAGAGAGAACATGTTTCACATGTCAAGTATATTGAAAATAGAAAATAATTTAGTGGGGGTTATATAATTTCTATAATATCTACACTAATCAATTAGAAATAGGTTATTAACATTTTTTAATCCCATTACTCCAAGTTTTATTAATTTTTACATTTTTAGCTTTTCCATGGTAACTATTTTTTACTTAAGTAAAACATTTTTTATGCTTAAAAATAAAATATCCCTTATAAAATAATTTGTAAATAATAATTCCAAATTTGAAATAAACTTTATTATATAAAATTTCATTGTTTAAAAAAATAAAGTTCAGCATTGGTGCATGTAACGTGTAAAAAACTATTTTTTAAAATCGTGTACTTTTAAGGTTAAAATTTAAGTGTTCAATAAAATTATAAATTTATTTGATTTTAATGATTAAAATTGGATTATTATAAAATTTATGCATATATAAAATAAATTCAATGAAAAATATTACCAAAATAATATTTAATTGGAAGAAAATATGAAAAACAAATTTTATTGGAAAATATTATGAAAGTCCTTTAAAATTTAATCATAGGTTTTATAAAATCAATATAGTGTTTTTCAAATGTATAGTTTTACATATTAAACACATATTTTACCAATTAGAATATTTTACAGAATTAAATGACATTATTATATAATAATTATTTTATAAAAATTATATTTTTGATAAAAATTATATTTTTTACAATTCACCACAAAATCAAAAATTTCAAGAAAGATACTAAAAATACATATTTAGATAATATTGACATTATATGTCTAAAAATTGAGTTAATTTAGTTAAATTCAAATTAAAATTTATCTTTTAAATAAATTCATGAATGAAAGATATCTATAGTGCACATTATATAATAGTTTTTGGATCTAATATTTACCTGTTATAGTAGGGAATCAGGTATTACAAACAAAATTTTGGTTTACCTATTGAAATATTTAGTTGGATAAAACTATATGATATTGGGGCTAGTTTAACACAATTGTTTCAAATATTGAATGAATATTATTTTAATGGTCTTTCAGTTAAAATTCTCCTAGTTTTCTTTTATGTTTATTGTTAGTTTGTATTATATATTAATCTTTATTATTCTTGAGATATTGTTTACTCACATCCTTGTATAATTTCATTCAGATACACCTTTAATAAAAATGTGTTTCGATTTACACAATTAATATATAACTTTTTCTTTGTTTCATTGTGTTATTTTCGTTATTTGGGTTGGTTTGTTTTTGAGTCTGCACATCTGTCTTTCCCCATGGGTTCAACCCTGATTTCTACTATAATAGGGTTAGGTATGAAAATAAAAAAATATTATGGTTTTCCAATGACCAATTAGAATATTTAATGTTACAAATGAAGAAAATATGTATTTTAAATAAACAAACAAAAAAAATAAATCTATTTCATTTTTTCTTCATAGAGAACCTCATAGTGTATGAACACTAGGTCAAAACATATAAATCTAGAGCCCATAATTCCTAAGGTCAAAAATCATATTAGTTATCTAAAAATAAAATAAAATATTTTAGAGATATAGAGAAAACGTGTGTGGGAGAGAGATAAATCCTTTTGACAATGAATAAATCATTGAAGAGAACATAGAAAGACCCGGGGAAAGGGATTATCAACTCCATATTGTATCAAAAAATCCTTCATGAATTAGGTAAACCGTGAGAGTCATAAATAATGAACTAAAATAGTCTTACCAATCATTTTTCTTACCTTTCATGGATTACTTAATGAATAATCATTATCCTTTATTAGTGATTTCTATAATGTTATACTATAGTTGCCACAACAAGGGTTAAGTGAAAATGAGCTAAAAATGTGAGTTTACCTATTCAATTTAATGGGAAACTCTAAGAACTAGTTCATGGAATTATGAGAAAATATTTGATAATTGTGAATAAGAATATAATAATTTTATAATGAAAATTTATCTTATGGGTGAAAGGTAGTGATGAAATTTAAAATAACAAGTGTCTGTAAAGAGGAAGGATATTTTTATAAAGCTTGCGATGGGTTTAGAGACCTGATTATTTAGTTCATTCACTATTAGTTACCATCCTATCTTTTAATGTAATATTTTTATGAAGTTAGTCTACATTAATATCAAAAATTATTAGATTAATCAGCTGAAGGAAACTATAATGTTAAAACAAAGGGGGATTTGAGGAATATTTAAATCAATATTTCACATAATTCACAATGTAAATCTTATATGATAAGAATATTCAATAGAGGAGAAAAAAACACCAATCTAGGGTAGAAAATAGTCTCACAAATTGCTCAGATCATGGTCCACCTTCAATCCCTAATGAATCAGAGTACTAAATAAAGTGTTACCTATGTTTTTTCTTCAAAATCATAATCAAGGTATCATTATATAACTGACTGCCCTTGGTTTATAAAATCATCCAAGACAATAGTTTCAAAATAAAAAAAGTAGAGACATATAATTATCAAGGGAAATAAGGGTGATGATTTAGTATATGTCAAGAAAATTAAATTCACAAAAGGCTAAGGATGACTCAAATAATTCTGAGATGGATTCTAGGATTCATAACATTTAATTACAAATTGGTAAATTGTCAAGAGGATTTAAATCAAGAGATAAAGGTAAGATGTCATGTTATACTAAGAGGAACAATAGAAAAACATCATAGTTTTAACCATTAATATTTGTTTGAAAAATCAAAACGAAGTTAGAGAAGAGCCTAGGAGAGTTCATAGTGAAAATATGGAAGAATCAAAAAATCATAAATTAAAAAACATAGAATCTATAATTATGGATAGAAAGTGTGAGATTGGGTTATATCTAACTTCTATACTTCAAATTATAAGAGAAAATGGAATGAAAAAGAAAAATAATAAAGGTAAAGATAAATATAAGGAAGGAAAATATGGTACACATAATGTTTTAACAAATTTTACCCCACCCATAGGATTCCCTAAAAGGATTAAAAATAATAATCAAGAACCTAAACTAATAAAGTTCACAACTCTATTCAAAAAAAATCAAGTGAATTTTCTATTCATTCAATATATTTCATATTTCATCAAACTTAAATAATATTGCTTCAAATAAAAATACATTAGATTATTTTTCTACTTATAGCCTAATTATGTACTATAGTGTTATCCTTCAAAGAAAGATTCCTTATAAACTCAATGATCTTGGTATATTTTTAATCCTACTTATATTACCAAATAATGTTCTTCTAAACTATGTATATGAACTTATTATGATAATAAATATTATCTTGTTTTTATTATTTTAACCATTGACATTAGAATAAATAAAATGCATGATTTTTGTGTTAGAGTTGGATTTTTAATCTATTTCTCACCCAAATGGGATAGAAAATGATATTTTCTCTAGAGTACGGATGTTGTTATTAACTAAGGATTCTCTTATTTTGTGTTTATAGTGTCCCATAAAATTTAATATAATTTATGGTATTATTTTATTAGCCATGAGGGGTTATATTATATATTTTTATAAAGGAAATTTTATTTTTTTATATTTGGGAAACAATGAGATGAGTTAATTGTTATTAAAAATTTATAAGTACCTAGACATGGTGAAATATTATCAAGAGATGAGTTACTATAATTTGAGTAACCTATTGATGAACACAAATAATATTTTTCAATAATCATCAAGGAAATTAATATTTGACACAATAACTATAGAAACATGTATTTTAATTTGTTTGAGTAAGGTTGATGAACCCTTATATGAGTATAAGGGAGAGTTTTTGGATAACCTTGATGAGTATACTAAGGAAAATATTCCTAATATAGATATAAGTTCTGAGTGTGAGGATTTATCAATTATATAAAGTGGTGATTAATATGTAGTTTTTGGTTCCCACTCTTTGTTTTTAGAGGCACCTTGAAAACCTTAGGCCACCTCGATCCAAAATTATTCAATATAGACAATAAAAACATGATGTGTAGATTAATACATTACCTTTTTAGCTAAATGTTTTGTTTTTGAGTGATATTATAAACTACCCATCATAAACTAATTTAACATAGAGGAATGTCACAAATACGATTTCTAGTTTCCCTTAGAGAGTTCAAGACTACTATTGGATATATTATTACTGATATATCATGGTAAAACTGATTAGGATCTACTTATAACTCAAACGCAAACCAAGAGTTATGGTATAAGGGTAGTTTAACAATAACAAAAATGAGGCCATTAGGGAGGAAGTTATAAATCTACTAAATATTAGAATCATATATCCTATCTCATACGACCCTTCAATTAGTCATGTTCAAGGTGTACCCGAAAGGGGTGTCATTGTTGTAAAAAATGTTAAGAATTAACAAATTAAAACAAATAAAGTAACTAAATAGAGATCCTAGATTGATTATGGAAATATTAGATGTTTTATTAGGGAATACCATTTTACCATTACAAATCTGCATCAAATTCTTAAGTGTTTTACTAGTAATGAATTTTATTATTTTACTAATGGATATTTAGGTTATATCAAAATTCCCAAATCCGATGAAGATTAAGAAAAATCTACTTTCACATTCACTATGGGAAAATTTTCCTACCACCAAATTCCATTTTTCATGTTTGGTGCTCTAACCAGTATTCAAATATTTATAATGTCCATATTCTCTAACGTGATTCAAATGATAATACAAGTATTATTAGATTATTTATCCATTTTTTGTGTAAAATCATGATATTTTAATATATTTATATCCTTCAAAATAAATTTTATAATTAAATAATTTTTTAATAATCAAAACAAAATGAAACATATTTGAAGTGAACTTAATTAAAATATGTTTATAAATTCACTAAATATTTTAAAATATATGATCAATATGATAATTCTATATCATTATTTATAGAGGTAAATAATAATAAATTTTGATATTATTCATAAATTTCATGTTATTTTTAATAAAATTTCATTACAATTGAAATTACACACTAATCACATTAAAGTACATTCATTTTTTTGTGAAATTTATAATCAAATATATTTTAATAACTTATGTGGGTAATATTACAATAATATAAAGTAATGAAATAGTGTTATTGATAAATATAATTTAAAATATTTACTATGGTAAATAATGTATTTGTTCAAAATGAGTATAATATAATAATAATTAAATTAGAAGATTAAAAATAATAATATATTAAGAAAATAAAGGATTATTTGAGTTTTATAATTGAAATTATAGAATTATAAAATGTAATACATAAAATTTTATAAAATATGAATCCATGTAAGGGTAGGTTATAATTTTTGAAGTTTTTTTAATGGTAAAGCAAGCCCATGTAATGGTAACATTACCTCATGTAAAGGTATATCATAACTACATAAAGGTATTCTTCATTAAACAGAACCTCTGTATGGTTCTCTAAAACTTCATGTAAGGGTAACCTGAGGATAATTCTGTTCACATAATGGTATTCCTAACCTTGCATAAAGGAAAGATGTTTTTTTCGATATGTTTTATAAAGGTAATATGGTACTCATGTAAGGGTAGAGTTCTAGTTTTGAAAATATATAAAGGTCTTGAAATTCCTCATGCAAAGGTATTGTAGCCGCTTGAAACTTGCATAAGGGTATACCTTCAAAACTCATAAGACACATAAGGGTATCATACTACTCGTGTAGGGGTACACTGATTAGTTTATAAAGGAAACCTTCTTATATTGGAACATGTGTAAGGGTGAAGTAACCAACACAAGAATGTGTAAAACAACCTCACATAAAGGTAAAAATACCTCACATAATGGTAAAATAATGCATTAAAACTCCGTATAAAGGTAAAATTAAAGCCATGTAAAGGTAATCATGAACTCTCAAATTTAATCCAGCCATATCATCACCATCTTCATTGCATGAAAATAGAAATTATTTTAAGTTTTAAAATATATATTATGCATCAATAAACTCATAAGATGATGTAAAATAAAATCTGAAAAAGATTTTACAACCATCATCATCAAGGTATGACTATTTCAGATAAAATAAAAGAATATATACACACATAAATATATAGTATATCATATGTATTTATAGGAACATTTTGGTTGAAATAGAAGATAAAGACTAATATAACAAGACCTAAGTATAAATTAATGAATTTATAAAGCCTTTTTTATTCATCTTCATGATCTATTTTAACTTTTAGCATATTTATTTAGATATAAAAGGTCAATCACCAAGAAAGATTTTAATTTAGAGGTTTATGGATTATTAAATGGACAGAATAATCTAGAGTGTGTATTTGTATAGTTATATATGACCATTCATTCTCAACATCTTAAATTTTAGATAGGGTTCTTTTATAATGGTTTTTTATAGTGCAATATTTCATGATTTCTTGGTAGATACGGATGATAATAAAAATTATATTTTTTTAAAAAAAATCAAATTAAAATAGATTTTACCAAATATCTAGTATTAAGTGGATGAGGAACTAATATTTCATATACGTAATATTTAAAAAATGAATATAAAGTTAAAGCTAGATGTTTAAATGGAATCTTTCCTTCATGTTACAAACATTGGTAATTAGGCCATTTTTAAAATATCTTCTTTAAAGTTTTCAAGGTAGTTTCGTATTTTAAATAGAAAAGTATATTTTTCAATATACATATATTTCATCAAAAAACCCACTTTTCATGGGGGATTTTTTGAGGATTTTATTTTCATTATATGTATAAAATATTTCATATGTGGGATATTTACTTATCAAAATTACTATTTTAAATTATATTATTCTTTATAAGGAAATTTTGAAATCTAATATGAATGTTGATTTTAATGTGTTGAAGATATTATTTTATGTATGAAAGGGATTTCCTTTATTATTATTATTCTAGAGATCATAGAATAACGAATTCTTTAATTTGTATGATATTAATAGTTTTACCACCACTACAACCATTATTTGATATTTTTATCCCTTTATAATATTCAATGTTTTCTTTAAATAATCCCCCTCATTCCCTTAGTTTTGGGTATTTTAGTTTTGAAATTGAGTCTTTTAAAGGGTATTTTGAGATCTGAATATATTTTATTGATATATTCAAAAGATATTTTCAATGGATTTATTAAAAAAATGTGAAGGGTTAAAATTTTTTATTCATGGAATAGTCCTTTGACATTGCTTATAAGGATTATTGATTTATATATAGCTCTCTCACTCATTGGGTAATAATTATGTTCTCTAGAAAATTATGTTTGAAGTCGACCACATTGGTTATTCCACTTGTAAGGGTTTGTATAAGGGTTATTATATGGGTTATATGAACATGATTCTCTAAGTAACCTACATGAATTTTTTATTATTTCTAAGGATTTTTATGGAAATCATTTTATTTAAAATTATAAGTTAATGATATTTTTTTAAAGTAAATTTTATTCTTTTTCAGAGTAAAAAGTTATTTTCTTAAAATGTTTTTCACGGGTTCTTGTGTTTCCTATGAAACCCTCATGACTATGATTTTACCGTTATGTTTTCTTATAAAGCATTCCATGAAAATACTTTGCGTTGTAAATCTTATTTCATGATTAATTAGACGGTTATTTGTGCTCAAATTTTATAATGTTGAAGTCAATCTATCTTTTATGATATCAAGGTTATAAATTGGAATAACGAGTTCCTTACTTATTTTTTATACCCATTACAAAGATTTCTGTTCTCACCCCACTTTTTTAAATGTTTTTCATAGTGTTTAAGGATGATTGTGAACAAATAAGAAGTCATGTTGGAAATTGTAAATATTTTCTATGAAAGAAACGATGTTTTTTATGTTTTGTATTATTGGAAAATTGATACTAAGAGAAATATTCCAACTTGTAATTTAAGGGATTAATAAATAATAGTTATAACCTAACTATCTAAAAATGTAAACACAAAGAAAATACTTAAAATAAAATAAAGTGAATTATTTTCTAAGGATTAAATTTATAGTTTCATTAATGTCAAGTACTTATAGTTGTTATAAAATAAATGGTTTAGATAACTTTATAGGTCAAGATGTTATTTGGGAATAAGTTAATATTAATATATAAACACAATGGTTAGTATGTTAAGGAGAATTATATTAATTTTTCTAAGGATAATTAGGTTAATTTAGGGGGATTGGATAACAACAAAAATCAATTAAAATAAAAATGGTTTAAAGGTTATAAAACTATAAAATTTATATAGTATTATATTTATCCTTATGAATTATTTCCATTATTTATTATTCATATCAAGTTTATGTGATGTTATTTTCAATAGATTAAAGATTTTTTATCAATATAGAAGGGAAAAAATATTTTACAACATTCTAATACCACTTATATTATCTGATCATCACTATTATTATAAAATATTTTTTGAATGATTTTGATTGATTCTTGGGGATTTGAATCACCAAAAAGACACTATAGTAATTATACAACACCTTTTTATTTTTCCAAAAAATTTATGGGTCATATAATCTTTTTCAGTTGTTTTAAAAATCTCAAATTTTCTATATCTCTTGAAAATTGAAATACCACAAAAGACTTGGCCATTTATTTTCTAAAAATTAGGAATCATGTCAAATGATAAAGGGAATATCAAGATAATCATGATGTCTAGATATATGGAATGAATTATTTTCTTACGTTTAAATTATTAAAGATGACTAGGTTTATAAAGATAAATTGTAAGGATATAATACATATATTTTATTTTTATGAACTAATTATTAAGGAATATGATGACTAAGCATGATTAATGGTTTAAGAAGGAAGTTAAATGAAGGATGTGTTTATGTATCGAGAAATGTTCATTGTTATTTTTTCAATGATATTATAATATAATATAAATATTATGAGAATCATGAAATACCTATATATTATTTAATAGTATATATTGTTATCAAAATTTACACACATTTATTAGATAGAATCGATACCCTAGAAAAGTGGTGTAGTAAAAAGGTGATAATTTTTTGAGACATTAATTTAATGATATATGATTGAGGGATAAATAAATCCTTAGGATAATATGTTATTGGTGTTAATGAAATAATACTAAATTAATATTATTTTATTTTTTGGTAAAATAAGTTGTACAGAAAATCTTATAGGTTAAGAAGTTATTTCGTGATTAATGTTATTTTTAAATATGTTCATCATATTTTTTGGAATGTTATATGATCAAGTTGAATCATGAATTTGAATATCACATGATTGTTTTCATTAATAATAGAATTATATTAATATAGTTTTAAATAAATGATGACCCATTGGTTGGGTGAAAACTGATTGCATTCAGCAAGGCTGTGGGGATTGAACCCACAAAAAAGGGTGAAAAGAATGTGAGGACTACCATTGGACTATTTGATGTCCTATTTATTATTATTATTTTAAACAGATAAATATTATTTAAAATTTAGGAATATTTTTATGGAATTAAATATAATTAATTCTTATTTTATTTTTAGGTGACTGATAATACTTTAGGATACATTTATTGATTTTTGATAGATGTTTGAGGAATATTTAACCCTTAAGTTTGACATGTGAAACCATTATTTGAGGAAGAATGATTTAACATTTTTTTGGACCAATTTTTAATGTTATTGAATACATTTAGGCTTTATATTATCATTGATATTAAGGAAAATTTGGGTTATTAAAATTTGGGAACATATGTTTTATTGTATTGATATCCATAAGATTGAAAAATGATTTGAAGATTATGTGAACAGTGTTACATCAAAAAACAAAATCACTATATATTTTGGAGCATTATACGATTAAGGTAAATGGAAATAATTTTGGATAATATGGGTTTTATTTTATTAATAAAGGTTGAATTTTATTTTAGAAGTATATATTATATTATTTTGGATTTATGGTGATTCAGGTGATTTATGGAAATTATTTTCATTTCTTGAGGATTATATGAGTAGGGAATATAATCATTGGGTATGAGACTTTAATAGTGACTGATGTTAGTTAGATATAATTTTTATGTTTATCTTGGAAGAATACGTGATCAAATTCCTCTTATTTTTGGGATTGAATATTAGTTAGGAATATTTTGATTAGTTTAAAGGACATTTACATATGGAATTATTTAGTTTGAACTTTGGGTATTATTGTTTTATTTTAGATATTAATGTATTATTTAATTATATAAAGGTTTATTTATAGTGACCCAAGCCTTTTACACATATTATTACTTGATTCTTAAACAAAAATTCTCTAATAATTACATCACAAAGATATTAAAAGGCCCATTGTATTTGCAAGACAAGGTTCATAATACATAAAAATGGTATCCATATTTTATTTTTCATTGTGAGATCCTAAAATCCATTATATCTCTAAAATATATATATGATAACCCAAAAATACATAATGAAATGGGTGAAATAATAATCCTGGTATGGTATTAAATAAGATAATGAAGCATAAAATGTTAGTCAAAGGTGTAAAATTATATCATAAAATAGAAGGAAAATGAGTAATCACATGGATTAATAATCTAAATAACATGGTATCATAAGATCACAGAATCATATGAAATCTAGAAACAACACAAAAACATGAAATAACATGATTCAAGGCTAACTATCTAGACAATATCAAAAGGTGTAAAAATTCCCATAACAAATTTTGTTTACTCCCTAATCACATACATCAATTCTCATGATATTTTAACATTATCAAATATAGTTGAGAGATATCTAGGCACACTAATCATATCAGGTTCTTAATCTATCTATTCTATATATATGAAATCAATCATAATGTGTAACATAAGAATTACCCATGGAAATAAAATAGTTTGCATAATATTGATTCATATCATATTCAAATTAAATTTCATAATAAAGGAATTTGATAGATAATCATAAGGAATGTATTACCCCATAAATGGAATGGATAATAAACTAGGTATATATGTGGGAGACATATATACATAAATTATAATAAATACATAACAAAAAATATTGTTATAATTAATGAAAATAATTTTTAAAAGATTAAAAAAATCTTGAGGAAAATGACCATTTCACATTGAGTAATATCAAAGGATGTCATATTAGATACAAAATGATTTTGAAAGATCACTTTGAAAATTTATTGAAGAAAATGTCCTTTATATTTTAAAAACACTTATTTAAAATATAAAACATACTCAAAAATTAAAGAGAACAATTTTTTAACCTTACTTTTGAATCGTAAATAGGAATCTTTAAAACATTTATTGGTTATAATGTTGAACTAGTTGCGTTCATAATGAATACATTAAAAAAATTCTTTTACATTTTTTGTATAAAAACTCAAAAAGTAATTATTTAGAAAATTATTAGAACATTAATTTTATATATTTTTTTAAAAAAATAAATTAATGGTTAAAATGAATTTAATAATCATAGTAAAATGGTTTTGAAAATATTTTCATAATATATGGATTTGAAAAAAATGGATTTTTAACCGAAGAGAGAAATGACGTCGAATTTTATTAAAAAACATTATTTTAACTATTTATTAAATAAAGATAGAAAAATTAGCTTAAAACATGTATTGAAATTACAAAAACATATTAGAATAAAATTCATGCATTTATTGAGAGATAAAGTATAATATTTCATTATCAAAAGAATAAACATTAACAATATTTATAAAAGATAAGTTTGTACCATAAAAAAATTATCACTTTGGTAACATTGAATAATAATAACCATGAACTAATTACCTTAAATGAAAATTTAAATATCATGAGAATAAATATATTCATGATATTACATGTCAAAGGGGGTATATACACACCTCATAAAATAATATCGGTGAATAACATGACAATTGTCTCAAAGAAGGAAAATTGAGAAAAAAATCCATTACAAAGGTCATATCATCAAGGTGAGATTTAATAAATGGGATGTTTATGTAAAATAAATTTATATCCAAAAACCTATAGTGTAAATAAAACATAAATAAATTAAAATTCATTTTTCAAATAATCTTGGTGTAACATAATCAATGAAGTTTTCATATAATCAAATGAATGAAAAATGAGTAAATAAATCCATTACCTGAGGCTTTCATTTAGTTTAGAGTTATTTAAAATCATATATAGTGGTTTTAAACATGTCATTAACTTATAAAATAAAAATATTACCATTTATAATATCATATATGATCCTTTTATAACTTCTTAAGATTTCTTCGTTACTAATATTTCATTATCACTAATGTTTCAGGTGTAAATTGCCTTGTTTTCTCCTGCACGTTTTTTATGAAATATCTAAATATTTGAAAATAATTTATAGTTAAATTATATCCATAAGTAAATTGATGATATAAATATAATTTGTTTCATTATATACATCTTTATAATCATTATTTATTTTTTGGCATGGAGAATGAATCACGTACATCGTAGAGAGGGTAGGCTGTACATATGGCTGAGCGATGTGATCATTTACATAATGGGTTAAAGGGGTAGGATATTAATTTTATATTTATTTTACATAATTATCAAAATATTACTAATATAATATATAAAAATCAAATTTATCATTATTAAATTCTATGTCAAGCATAAGTGAAAAAAGAATCATATCGCTTTGCAGGGAGGTTGTCTGCCTTACACACAAACGATGTAATCACATTATCTACAGAATAAAAATCAATAAGTTATATATGATATTATAATTCCATAATTATAATTATATCATAAATATCATAAATAAAAATTATATACATCATTATATAAATCCATGAGAAGTAGTGATGCAAAACAAATTACATCAGTTCGTGAGGCGGTAGTCCACCGTACGCACGATCAATTGTTTAGTTTCTATTTTTAAGAGGAGATAGTTTTATTCAATTACCAAAACATAACCAAATATCAGTATATATAAGATACTAAGTTTATTAATTCATCTTCTTTTCAAAAAAATTCAATCCGTTGGAAAAAGGAATAACTTAAAACACTTTTTTAATGATGTTTCATCTTTTTCAAAAAAATATCATTTTGTTTAAACCAAAAGAAATATTAGGTTGGATTTATTACCAAAAAATTATTCAAGGAATAGTTTATGGAATTATTGAAGTTATTTTTATATTCATTTTACGAACTAAATGTTTTTTTAGGTGTGGAATGGAGAGGTAGGGTGTATTTTCATAAGTGGGGGATATGAAACACATGAATTTTTTTAACAAAGAGAATTTTACCCAAGTTTTCATCTTTCTAAGAAGATAAATATTGGAAAATTTTAAAACCAGAAACATTATAAGGTATAATTAGGTCAATAAATTAAATTTTATAAAAATATTTATGCCATTTTAACCCTTATCTTTTTTTATCCCCCAAAAATCTTTTTTTACCGTAACTATGATAATTAATTTTTACTATTTTCACTAATAAGCTACAAACATAAGTTTAATGAATTATGAAATATAAATTATTGTTAATATTACATTTATTAAATCCATTTTATCAAATTAAATTCATATAATTTTCAAAATTTAATTTAAAATTAAACCCACAAACATGAAGAAGAAGAGGGGTTTCAAGAAGTGTTTTTTTTTCAAGCGAAAGATGATTTGTTATTAATTATATGAATGAATATATTAATTTTAATAATAACAATTAACATTTAATGATATATATTTTATAAATTTTATTTCAATAAATCCTTATTTGGGTTTCCTTAATTGATTAAAAAAAGAGACATTATGCACTTTAAAATAGTTTTAAGAAAGAAAAAACTCAACTTTAAACCCAAAAATAAACTTATACTAAAATATAATATAAATTTGAATAAAAATAAATTAATTGATTTAATATAAAATATTAATAATTATGTTTATTTAATTCATATTAAAAAAATAATTTTTCTTTTAAATTACTTAATTTAATGAAAAGAAATGACAGTTTTTTAAAAATCGGTATTTTTCACTATTCCCTAAAAAATCCCAAAATTTTACCAAAAGTAAATTATGATATGAAGATTTAAAAAATGAAGTTTTATTTCAAAAATGTTTCCAAAATTAGAAAAATAATTTGAAATTATTTTATCAAAGCATGACCATACTGCCTTTTAGAAAAATATTGTTTTTCAAAAAAATATATTTTCCTTTCAAATGGATCCTATTTTGTTTCCTATAAATAGATAACTATTGAATTTAATTTATATATGTGTAAAAAAATATAATTTTAATAATTTATTTAATATTATTCACACCCTCCAACTTAGAAACTAGGTTATAGTGCAAAAAAGTTTAAATAATAATATTTTAATAGAATATCACATTTCATTTAAACTCGGTGTTGTGTGCATCAAAATATATAAAAGAAATTGAATTTATTTAAAGATAAATATTTTTTAACATCTTTAGGTTTTACCTTATCTTATAATATTTTTTTCCCATGCCATAAACATTATTGAACATTATGTTCCTATTAAAATATTGGGGTGTCACTAGTAGAAAAATACTTTATACCATCGGTTTGAAACTGTTGGTATAGACCTCCAAACAGTTGGTATATCCTATACAAATGGTTTGGAGAACCGTGGCCAAGTAAGAATTAGGGATATGTCTATACCAACGGTTTTCCCAAAACCATTGGTATATACCTATACCAATAGTTATCAAAACTATTGGTATATGTAATATGAAAAATCTATACCAATGGTTCCATAAAACCATTGGTATATGTTTTTCAAAAAAGAAGCATTCTGTGGGTTTTGATCCCATTACCTCCATTTTATGATCGAATGACCTAACCACTAACCTAACATGAATTATTTGAACATAATTTCATAAATACATATATGTATTATCATAAATATTTTAAATTTTGATTTAATTAATGTTATTTGTAAGAAGATTCCATAAAAAATACATTTAACTATACAAAAGGTTTTCAGAAACGTTGGTATAAATGATTTTATTTTGGGACTTATACCAACGGTTTCTGACAAATAGTTGGTATAGGGGGGACCTATACCAACAGTTCCCCAAACCGTTGGTATAGCCCCCCTATACCAACAGTTTGTCCCAACCCCTTGGTATAGGTCCCTATTAGTGACCTACACTAACGGTTTTGGCCAAACCATTGGTCTACGTCCATATAAGTGAACTATACCAACAGTTTTGGGAAAACTGTTGGTATAGATCTTATTTCTATTCATGTGTTAAATTATTCATTTTACGAATTATCTTATTATGGGAAAACCATTTTGTATTTTATTTATAAATATATGAAGAATATATGGTTATCATTTTTTAATTATTTTATATTTTAGAATATTATTTTAGTGCTTTAGGTAAGAAAAAATCATCTTCAATACTCATCAGTTGTATAAAAAGATGTTATTTTAGTGGAAATGTATTAAAGGGTGAAATTATACTTATCAGGTAAGTAAATTTCCTTATGTTATTATTCTAGATAGTAAAGGAATTCCTAAATTCTAGGAAAAGGATATTGAAACAAAAATGTTATCATATTAAATTTATTTTTAATAAAATGATGTTTTTTACACCTCAACAATTTATATTGTTGTGTTTATTGACTTCATCCCAACCATTCACTTTCTTCTGATCAATGTTCTTTATCACTCTCTATAGTTATTTAGACACTACTTTTTTCTCCATGTCCATATTTTCACTTCTCATTAATTTTAACCTATTTTTAAACCTAGTTATATGTTATTAGATATGAAATTTGTTAGAGAAATCCATACTTTTCATACATAGATATTACATCTTAATATTTGAATATTCATTACATAACATTACAATGCATTCTATAATCATATAGGTTTATTTTATTTGGAAACATTTATATAAAATCAACTTATTAAAAATATATATAATTATATTCCACTGATATCTTTATAACTAGAACCTTTGTTAGACATATAAAAAAATTATAACAGGAAATGATACATAAGAAAGGGTGATATCAGATACTTATAAGGGGAAAAAAGGGGAGATATTAATGATCACTTAAACATAACATGAGAAGAAGAGTATAATAACAAGATATTAATATTTTAAAACCATACCCTAGATATCATTTATCATAATATTTTTTCATGGTATAAATATCTGTACTTCATAAGACATTAACCATAAAGGAATCATATAACACGATCCATAATACTATAGCATCAGAACAAAACAAAAGTGTGTGGCATGAAAATAAGCATAGAAAACCATTTCCTTAGTCAAGGATCACTATCGAGACTATCATAGTGGATTGGGTTCACTCCACATTACATCATATACTTATTCAAGTTTCAATCTCAAGTATATCATATTGAAAAGAGTCTCTTATTAAACTAGTTTCACTCCTAATTTTATCCATTATTATCTCATGATATATCCATCTTTATCCAATGCATTAGGGGGTTATATAATTCTGATATCACCCATAATATAATTAAAAGCATACATATATTTTCCACAGGATCATAAAACATTCATAATTTTGTAACCCATATAAAAGAAATAATTTCATAAATATTTCATCATATCATCATTTCACAACCTAAGGAAAAGAAATTGGTCGCATAATGGTTTCATCATATCTTAATCAACCCATGGGAGAGAAATGGATTTCATATAATCTTCCAAAAATCAGAATCACAAGACATAAAAATAAATAAATATGTTGGTATCATTGTATTATATCCCTATAAAATCATAATAAACACCAAGGATGTTATCATAGATGAATAATATCGTTAAAATATCACAGATACATTTCCTAAGAAAAACACCCTTTACACTTTGAAATAACTTATTTAAAATATTAAAAATTAAAAAAATGTTAATTTAAAATTTTAATTTTAGAATAAAATTGTAAATATGTGTACAATGCTTAAAATCATTGGGTTTTGATGATGGTAGGATGTTTTTTTCATGTTCTATTGATTAAAACAATGATTCCATTCACATTTTTGATAAAATCACAAAAGTACATTGTTTGAGATATGAAAAAAAATATTTATATTAAACCAATTTATAAAAACAATTAATTTTAAAATTAATTTTAAAAAATATTATAATAAATTAAAAATACTTTAGATAATATTTTTAGAAAACATGGATATTAATGAAAATGGATTTTCGATTGAAGAGAGAAATATAATTTTTTCCTTAAAAACATTCTGTTAGTATATTGAGTACATTAAGTGATTAAAATGAAGGTAAAACATATATTATCAAGAAATTATGATTGTATAATAAAATAAAAGGGATTTATCAGTGAAGTATCATATAATTTCATTTAATGGGAATTCAAGTTTAAACAATATGGATTAAAATGTGATTGAAACATAAATCCCTTACCTAAAGTTTGACTTGATTCAAATGAATTTTAACCTCTAATATAATAAATTTAAATTATTTATATTTATATAATAAATTAATTTAAATAATTATAATATCATATATTTTCTACTTATTACATTTTTAACATCCATTTATTAATAAATCCTTATGAAAATAGTCTTTTTTCTGTTAACCATTTCATTTTGTAATGATAATTTTAGTCAGTTAGTTTTAATACTTGTACTTCTATCATGGTTGAATTATCTCATGAATTATATTTATAATATAAATATCATATATAATTATTATATACAAATTTATAATAATTAATAATAAGTATGTGTAGAAATATTATGTACATCATTCATGGGGATGGTAGTATGTATATATGCATGAAAGTTGATTTAAATTTTCCACCGACGGAATGAAGTAAAGATAAATAAAAATTCATTTTATATAATAATTATTATATCATATATATCTTATATATTCATTAAATATATCATTATTACCATACATTAAAATTGGGATAAAAAAATGAATCACATTTCTTCATGGAGATGGTAGTCTATATATACGAATGAGAGACATTTTCATTTTACAACAGATTAGAAGATAATATTATAAATATAATATTTTAATTAAAGAGAAATAATTATGTGTTAATAATATTTTATAATCATTAAAACCATTATAATTCCCATTCATGAAATATGGTTATGTAAAATAAGTTTTATTTCTATTTGAAGGTTGTAGTCCACACGAAAGCATAAACGATAATTTCACTTCCCATTTCATGGAAAAGAGGGTGAATAGTTTTTGTTTCAAAATAATAATAACATTGAATTATATTAAAGATTATAAATTTTGTATTTTATTATTAATACCACATATTTAAAGGAGGTAGAATAAGAAATTAATTGAAATAGGTCGGGTAAGGTGATTACCACTTTCTCGGTATATCACATTTAGATCAATTATTAATGATCATTTGAATGGTCTTTTAAGATTAAAATAAACTCTATTTCATGTATAAGTAAGTTTATAAGATAATATTTTAGGGTTTTTTGAGTTATATGGCTGAAGTAAGTGTAAATAAAAGAAATAATGGGTGTCATTTTATAATTGAGAGAAATCACACACATTGAGTTACTATAAAGATTAAAATATAATGAATTTATTTCTCAAGTTTAATGCTTCCAAATAGCCTTGTATTATAATAAAAATAGGTTATGTTTGAAATATCATCATCCAATCAAACATTTTAATTTCTTATAATAATATAAATTTCATTATTAAAGAGAAATGGCACCAAAATTCCATATATATGAAAACTTTTTGTAAATGGAAGAATTATTCCCATCCAATAGAATAAATTCAAGAGTTATAGAAAATTTAAATCCTTATCTTGTAGTTTTAACAGTGTTTTACCATTTTACCCTTACTGAGGTGATAAATATTTATCATGTTTACTATTCATAATGACAAAAAATAAAAGAGATATTTTTAAAAAAAACTATACTACTAATTCAAAATATGGAATACATATTAAATATTCAATTTCAATAAGTTTCATATATCCATTTTCAAATAAGTGTGAAAAACATGATGAAAACTATTTTTTATACATGTAAATTTTTAAGAATAAAACTGGATTTATTCTTATCCTATTCCTATAAAAAATATTAGATTAATGTTATCAAATTTTATTGAATATAGAATATAAAACATTCATTAAAATAATTCACCAATATTTATTAATTAAACTTATTATTATAAAAACACAAGTCATTCATAAAAAAGTGTTTAAAAAAATATATTTTACTTTCAAATGATTTTTAATTTCATTTCTAATAAATTGATAAGAAAATAATTCATTTTATACATGTTAAAACCATATATTTCTTATAATTTATTTATTCCTATTCATACCCTCCAATCCAACAACTAGGCAATAAATATCACATTGAATAATAATATTTCAATAGTATATCATTGTTCATTTAAAATTATTATTTCCCATAATGAAATATTTCAATGAAATAAAATTTATTTATAGATATATATATCATAAAATATTGGGTTGTGACATTATACTCTCTTAAAATGAATTTCACCCTCAAAATTCCTCTATTAAAATCCAAACAAATGAGGATATCTCTGTTTCATCACATCCTCAAGGTCCCAAAATCTTCTTCGAATTTATGATTCCTCTAGAGGGATTTAATCGGATGAGTAGGATTGTTCCTTGGTAATTTATCTCTATAATGAAATATTTTTATCAGTTTTTTTATATGAAAGACCATTTTCTAGTGGTACAACCTATGAGTTCATTACATGTGATGGATAAGGTATGTATATCCTTAGGAGAGATATAAGGAACACATTATGAACTTGGGATAGGTTCGGTAGAAGTGATAATAGATAAGATACCATCCCTACTCGATCTACAATCCTGAAGAGGAATTTATAACTAGGGATTAGCTTTTCCTTCCTTCAAAATCTAATAACATTCTTCTATGGATAAATTCATAGAAATTCATTCTCACCACTTCAAATTCTATATTTCATTGATGATTACCAATATAAATTTTCTATAAACATTTTTACATCTTTATGAGTTTTTAATGATTCTGAATTTATTTTATATTTCCCTATCTATCTTAGGTCTCAATAGTTTTCTTTCTCCAACATTAACCCCACACGAGGGAGTTATACACTCCATTCCATATATTACTTTATATGGATCCAAATAAATGTTTGAGTGAAAGATATTTTTTTAAGAAAACTTTACTAGATGAAGGTGTTGATCCCAATCACCATTTAAATAAATGGAACAAGATCTCATCATATCCTATATGTTTTAGAATCAACTCTATATCCATAGAATTCTAAAGGCTTTTCTAGAACATTTACTACACCTTATATCCCAATAGTATTCAATAGAATTTGGTACTCTAGGTAACTATACTTCTTCCTTAATATATATTTTGAAAATATGATCAAGATAAGAAAATTCTCATTTTTCAATGAAGTGTGTTAACTTCTTAACATGATTTACTAACACCCACATAGAATTATGACACTTATATATTTTTTTGGGAGTCTAATGATAAAATAAATGGTGGTGTTTTCCAATTTCCATTCTGGTATGGCTAATGATTATGTCGTCCCTTTATAATTATTTCTCTCAACCTTTACTCTTGAACATACCTGGAACTGAGATACATAATAATATATATCTCATGAATATCTGTATACGTATTCATACTTCTGGGATGAATATATAATTATAATCTATGTACATCATCTAATAGTTCATTCTAAAAATCTGGTATGGGTAAAACCTATACACATTTCTTGAACCATAACATTCCATCACAATTAAGGTCGAACAAAGGAACATTTTTTAACCATATTCTATAGTTCCACACATTACTTATTCACCTCTTTAATCCTCACATGGATTGATTCTTGTACACTTATCTGAGAAATATAATATTTCTCCCCTTTCATCATGTTTTATAGATATATCCTTTTTAAATCCCTAAATATGGGATATTTTATGATTTTATTTATAGACAATCCTTTATGATCCTTTAGACTCAAGGCTTCTTCCACCATAGTGTATTTCCATGGGTGGTAATGTATTTATAATTAATAATCATTAATCAACTTCAACCATATTATCTCGTGTATATTCATCACTTTCTTAGTAAATATATTTTTTAACATTTTATTATTAGTATATATGTCACACCTTTATCCATAAATGTAATGCCCCCATACCATTAATGAAAAAAATACCACACTTAACTCCAAATCATGAGTTGGGTATTTTTTTCTCATGAACCATTAATTATCATGAGTTATAAGACACAACTATATTATTTGGAGATAGGATGAATCATAGTCACTTCTTAGATGAATCACAATATATCACAAACCCAACTCCATTATATTGTAATGTATGTATAGGTGTACAAACTAACATTATTTTTGTAGTTACTTTAAACATTCCTTGCATTCATTTGTCCAACGCAGCTTTACTCACTTCTAAGTTAACATGAACAGTGGATTATACATCTTAGAGAAATTCTCCATAAAGAATAAATAATATCCAACCATACCGAGAAAACTAAGGATCACAATTATAGTGGTTTTTCTGGGATCACATTCAATAAAATTCATCTTTGATGGATCCAATGATATAAACTCACCAGAGATTATGTTACCTAAAAATGAATCTTTTTTCCAAAATTCATATATGTACAAATTATCTTTCTTCAAGGTATTTAGAACAATCCTCAAATTATATTCATTCTCTTGTTTTCTCTTTGAATATATAATAATTTCATCTATAAGTACTACAACAAACTGATTATGGTAATCTCAAAACACACTATTCATTAAATCCATGAATATTGTGGAGGAAATTTTAGGGCCAAATGGAATCACTATAAATTAGTTATTTCCAAACCTTATATGGAATGATTACCTGTATATGTATTCAATTTGGATCATCAACTAATATTATTTTGTTTGAAGATCAAATTTGGAAAAATATTGTTCTCCTCAAAACAAATTGAAAAAATTATTACTATTGGGTGGATGATACTAATTCGTGAATGCGATATTTTTATTTTCTCAATATTAAATTTATATTCACAATGATCTATCATTATTCATAAAAAAGAACAAGTTAACCCCATAGAAGAGTTCCATTGAGAAAGAATTAGAGAGGATCTCTGAGATCAAAAGAACGATTGTGCCTCATCCACCTAGATCTCTCTCTCCTCTATTTCATGTAATGATATCCTTGGTTTTATTCTATTTTCATCAAATAAGTGATTATCTGGTTTCATGGGATGCTTTTTTACAACAGGTGATTTTGATTCTTTTGGTTCCTCATCTCCTTGCAGATCTGGGGTCGTCAGGTCAGTTTGGAATCATTTAAAAGGTTAATCATTAATGATCTTTCTTTTTTTCACATTGTTGAATATTTATCATATAAATTTGGAATTTATCCATTTAGATATAGACCTCAAAAACATCTGGATTAGTCGGCATTATCCTGGATGACTGAAGGGACATTTTCCTACTAGTATTTTTGCCTTTTCTCCCGATGATGCACAGGTGAGGAAAATAGTCTTCAATTTTGAGTGGTCAACCAAAGATATTAGAAGGTGGAAATATTGGGGATTTGTGCTTCTATAGTCTCTATATCCAAGAGGTGATAGTGATGTTTCATTGGAATGGTGGGTGTCAAGCCGGGTGATTTAAGTGGTGACCCTATAAGGGGGCTACTCATGGATTTCGTGATTCTACTCTAGTTGTCTATATCTTCCAAAGGTGATTGTGGTGTGGTATTGGAATAGAGGTTTATATATTGGGAGGTAGTGATGGAATATGTGGGTGGTGTATCTCATTGCATCTAGTGTTTCTGGTTTCATTCAGGGGATGGAAAATTGTTCTTGTTTTTTGGTTTATTTTTTTACTTTTCATACGTGGAATGGATGTTTGATGGGCTGAAGATGTCATTTCTTGTACTTAATTTTGATTTCTTTCATTTGGTTGGCGGATCTTCTCTATGTAGGTTTCATTGGGTTGGAGTCCTTGTAAGAGGAAGGGGTGTGATAAAACCCATCATTCATCCATATTTCCTCATTTCCGGTGGATAGATAGGCACCCTATTTTTATTTTTTAGTGTAATTTGTATATGATTTTTTAACATATCAGGTTGACTGTTCAATGATTGAATCACAAAAATTTTCAGGTGGTTGGTTTGTAATAGAGATGAGTATGTTATTTTCTATCATAAATTCCTCTTATCACATGTTATTGTAGGATAGAGGTGTGCTCTTCCAAGTTGTGTTGACAAGTATGGTATAATTGAATTTGTTACTCTAGGTAACTATATTGCTTCCTTAATATATATTATGAAAATATGATCAAGATAAGAAAATTCTCATTTTTCAATGAAGTGTGTTAATTTCTTAACATGATTTACTAACACCCACATATAATTATGACACTTATATATTTTTTTGGGAGTCTAATGATAAAATAAATGGTGTTGTTTTCCAATTTCCAATCTGGTATGGCTAATGATTATGTCATCCATTTATAATTATTTCTCTCCTCCTTTACTCTTGAACATACCTAGAACTGAAATAAATAATAATATATATCTCACGAATATCTTTATACGTCTTTATACTTCTGGGATGAATATATAATTATAATCTATGTACTTCATATAATAGTGCATTATAAAAATCTGGTGTGGTTAAAACATATACACATTTCTTGAACCATAACATTCCATCACAATTAAGGTCGAACAAAGGAACATTTTCAACTATATTCTATAGTTCCACACATTTCTTATTCACCTCTTTAATCCTTACATGGATAGATTCTTGTACACTTATCTGAGAAAGATAATATTCCTCCCCTTCCATCATGTTTTCTAGATCTATCCTTTTTAAATCCCTAAATATGGGATATTTTATGATTTTCTTTATAGATAATCCTTTATGATCCTTTAGACTCAAGGCATCTTCCACCTTAGTGTATTTCCATGGGTGGTAATGTATTTATAATTAATAATCATTAATCAACTTCAGCCATATTATCTAGTGCATATTCATCACTTTCTTAGTAAATATATTTTTTAACATTTTATTATTAGTATATATGTAACACCTTTATCCATAAATATAATTCCCCCATACCATTAATGAAAACAATACGACACTTAACTCCAAATCATGAGTTGGGTATTTTTTTTCTCATGAACCATTAATTATCGTGAGTTATAAGACATAACTATATTATTTAGAGATAGGATGAATCATAGTCTCCTCTTAGATGAATCACAATAGATCACAAACCCAACTCCATTATAGGGTAATGTATGTATAGGTGTACAAACTAACATTTTTTTGTAGTTACTTTAAACTTTCCTTGCATTCATTTGTCCAAATGAGCTTTACTCACTTCTAAGTTAACATGAAAAGTGGATTATAAATCTTTGAGAAATTCTCCATAAAGCATAAATAATATCCAACCATACCAAGAAAACTAAGGATCACAATTATAGTGGTTTTTCCGGGATCACATTCAATAACATTCATCTTTGATGGATCCAATGATATAAACTCACCTGAGATTATATTACCTAAAAATGAAATATTTTTCCAAAATTCATATATGTACAAATTATCATTCTTCAAGGTATTTATATCAATCCTCCAATTATCTTCATTCTCTTGTTTTCTCTTTGAATATATAAAAATGTCATCTATAAGTACTACAACAAAATGATTAGGGTAATCTCAAAATATACTATTCATTAAATCCATGAATATTGTGGATGAAATTTTAGGGCCAAATGGAATCACTATAAATTAAATATTTCCAAACATTATATGGAATGATTACCTGGATATGTATTCAATTTTGATCATCAACTAATAGTATTTGGTTTGAAGATCAATTTTGGAAAAATATTGTGCTCCTAAAAACAAATTGAAAAAATTATTACTATGGGGTGGAGGATACTAATTATTGAATGCGATATTTTTATTTTCACAATAATAAATTTAGATTCACAATGATCTGTAATTATTCTCAAAAAAGAACATGTGAACCCCATAGAAGAGTTCCATTGATAAATAATTAGAGAGGATCTCTGAGATCAAAAGAACGATTGTGCCTAACCCACCTAGATCTCTCTCTCCTCTCTCTCATGTAATGATATCCTTGGTTTTATTCTATTTTCATCAAATAAGTGATTATTTGGTTTCATGGGATGTTTTTTTCAATAGGTGATTTTGATTGTTTTGGTTCCTCATCTCCTTGCAGATCTGGGGTCATCAGATCAGTTTGGAGTCATTTAAAAGGTTAATCATTAATTATCTTTCTTTTTTTCGCATTTTTGAATCTTTATCATTTAAATTTGGAATGTATCCATTTAGATATAGACCTCAAAAACATCTGGATTAGTCGGCATTATCCTGGATGTCTGAAGGGATATTTTCATGCTATCATTTTTGCCTTTTCTCCCGATGATGCATAGGTGAGGAAAATAGTCTTCGATTTTGAGTGGTCAACCAAAGATATTAGAAGGTGGTGATATTGGGGCTTTGTGCTTCTATAGTCTCTATATCCAATAGGTGATAGTGATTTTTCATTGGAATGGTGGGAGTCAAGAAGGGTGATTTAATTGGTGACCATATAGGGGGGCTACTCATGGCTTTGGTGATTCTACTCTAGGTGTCTACATCTTCCAAAGGTGATTGTGGTGTGGTATTGGAATAGAGGTTTATATATTGGGAGGTTGTGATGGAATATGTGGGTGGGGTATGTCATTGCATCTAGTGTTTCTGGTTTCATTCAGGGGATGGAAAATTGTTCTTGTTTTTTTGTTTATTTTTTTTCCTTTTCATACGTGGAATAGATGTTTGATGGGCTGAAGATGTCATTTCTTGTACTTAATTTTTATTTCTTTCATTTGGTTGGTGGATCTTCTCTATGTAGGTTTCATTGGGTTGGAGTCCTTGTAAGAGGAAGGGGTGTGATAAAACCCATCATTCATCCATATTTCCTCATTTTTGGTGGATAGATAGGCACCCTATTTTTATTTTTACTGTAATTTTTATATGATTTTTTAGCATATCAGGTTGACTATTCAATGACTAAATCACAAAAAATTTCAGGTGGTTTGTTTTTAATATATATGAGTGTGTTATTTCCCATCATACGTTCCTCTTCTCACATGTTATTGTAGTATGGAGCCGTGCTCTTCCATGTTGTGTTGACAAGTATGGTGCAATTTTGGTAGGGGTGGTGTATCATCTTTGATAGTAATCACTGCTTATTTGTCTCACAGGGGGGATATGAGACTTCTGAATGGTATTATTCATGATGTTTGTTTCATATTCAATGGTATCCCACAACACATTATATAAAAGATATCTTGGTCATTAAGATAACCATACTGGTTTTAAAGCCACTCAGTGGGGCATGTGATATATATTGCCTTTCAGAAGGACATGGAGTATTTCAGAGTTGGGATCATACCCGTAGATGGGCTACCTACACATCCTTGTTAGAAAAGAAATCATAACCCACATAGTTTGGGAATTAAGATATATTTTAACATCATATGGGAGGGATGAGAATTAATGGGTGATGGGGTTGAACCTCAGAAAGGCTTCCTACGTACACCACTTTTAAGGTAGAGATCAATGTCCATGTAGTTTGGTTAATAATTGTGGGGATTACATATTATTAACGGCCCAAAAAGATGTGTTGTGGTTACTTTTACACTCTACACTCAGTTTAGAGAAGTAGTCTGGGAACAAGGTCCATAAAGTTATATATGCTTTATGGAGATTTGGATACTCTAACTTGGGGATTACTTCTTACAAGGATGCCCAAATTAGGAGGGGACTTGTGATTGGGTTTTATTCCTAATAAGTAAGCCCAAATCAAAATAAGTTAAAACTGGTTAAGAGAAATTATGACTAGGAATTATTCCTGAGAATGAGGCCCTGGTTATGGGACTTGAGAACTGGGGCTTACTCCTAAAAGGGAGGCCCAAGTTAGGGAATTATGATTGGGACTTACTCCTGAGAAGGAGGCCCAAATTAAGGGAACTTGAAGAATGGGGCTTACTCCTAAAGAGGATTCCCAGGTTAGGGAATTATTACTGGGACTTACTCCTAAAATAGAGGCCCATGTTAGGGGAATTATAACTAGGGCTTACTCCTAAAAAGGAGTCCCATGATAAAGATTTTCCCATCTTTAAAGGACGAGGTTGAATGAATGAAATCTCTCACCATAGTGACCTAAAGATAAGTAAATCACTAGGTTTTGATAGATGTTCCATATAATTCCTTTTATATAAAGAATCCAACCAAGGAATCATGCAATAAATAGCTTTGAAGAGGATTCTAAAGGTGAAATCATTAAGAGGATAGGTGGATTTGAATAAAAGAGATGAATGGATAGGAGGGGCACCCAAAAGAAGGTAGGAACGCATGTCCTGTTTGGGCGCACAGGTATACCTACGAGATACATGTGTACTTGCGAGACGGTCAACCCATAGGGTAATACATGAGCGAGGCTTGGCTCAAGCCCTTATTATTATCCCTATAGACTTTTAAATGAGTGGTTCATAAGTTCTGTTGAAGGGGTAAGGAGGAACACAAGTGTATTCAATTCCCTGAAGAGTTAGACACTTAGGCGCGCAGGTGTTGATTAATTTCAATACTTGGGCCTTGTTCTTCCTCTTTAGATCTTCCGTTCTAGGTAAGAAATTACCTTACAAGTTTAACAGGCTTTGAGAATAGGCTAGGGTGCCGAGAGCTCAAATATGAGTTTCTGGATTTTTACTCATCAAAATGGGGGGACCACAAGGGGTATTTATAGGCTACTAAAGACCTTGGATGAAAATCATATGGGGTTCTCAAGTCACCTGCGCACCCAATATGAGGTGCGTTGGTACCCCGTGCGACCATCCAAGAACATTCGTGGCCCATGCTGAAGAAAGTCTGTGTTCATGCCTTTGTCAATTTTTTATATTTCTTCATAGGATGAATCACTTTTTGTTAAGGTATTTCCCTTTTCATTGGTTAGACTCTACGAAGGAAAGGAGCGTCAACAAAAGTCCCCGCCTCAGAGTTGGATCTGAAATAAGGACGATGTGACTCTGAGGTAAAAAGGATAAATCCAAGGAACTACGGTGTGCAAGTGTTGAACGCGTAGATGGCACCGCCCAGGTGTGAGACACACAGGCTTTGGCGCATAGGGGTGCAGCCTAGACTATAAATATGCGGTCATTCTTTCAAAAAGAACTCGGTTTTCAAAGCACTTCGCTCTCGCCGCGCAAGTTTCTCTCATCACACAAGTATACTAAGTTTCTGCGTTTTCATTGCTTTTATTCGTGTCGCGCTGCTGCAGAGGTATTTTGATCTATGTGGTGATACCTATGCACCAAAAACCTTCAAGACATAGTTATACCTGTGCACCAAAATTGGAATTGTGTGACTTAATGCCTTTTCCATTTTATTAATTTTATTCACAAATATAATGAAAAATCAACTCACTTAAGAGTTAATTATTCGACCTTTGTGCAGATTAAATGGATCCTAGAAGATTTGGAACTGCTGATGAACTGGACAACAAGAGAATTGATGATATGATGAACATTTTAGTCCATGATTACTATGATATCTGAGATAGTACTCTCCCAGTTTTGGATAAGTACTTGAAGAAGTATCATCTTAACTTTCCAGAGAGGATCTACTTGCCTCTGTATAGGCATGGTCATCTGTAAGATGTCAACATTCCAGATGAAAATTATTATATGTCTGAGATGCAGTTGCACTTATACTGCTCTATTTTGGTTATGTTGTTAATTAAGAGTAGCAACAATGGTTAGAACTTTCTAATTTATCCTCCATGCCATTTCTTTGCAGATATGAAAATGGAAAACCATGGGCTGATATGTTTTCTACTGCCGGTTGATGGAGAGAAGACTGTCATAACATTAGAAACCATATCTAAAAAGATTAATCTCTCAAAATGGCTCTTTAATTCCAATGATCCATTCTCAAAACCATGTATCCATATTCCATGTCTCTTGGAAATAAATAGATTCAATGTTTGATCAGCAGAAAATTTTCTCAAACTGCCCTCAAGAACATTCTTTTAAAATTGTTCCAAGAATAGCCAGTATCCCTGCATCTCTTATTGTATCCAATTGAATGAATGAATTCTAGGTGGTTGGTGATGAATCTAGGAATTTTATAAATCAAATGAAAAGTTATGTTGATAGTCTTTTCTAATTCTTGAAAAAGACAAGAGATTCCAGTCTGTGGATGTCCTTCTAACTTTTTTGCATCAATGAAGAATACTTTCTTCTTCAATAATTTTTTCTATCATTCTTTTGCTTCCTATTTTTAATTTTTACCTAAAACAATGAGCCTAGTAAGAATAGTTTTATTTTTTTCTAGGATTATAAAAATAACCCTACAAAATTGGATATTTTTTAATTTCTCAATATTACCAAAATCATACAAAGTATAGGTTTAGTGAGCTGGGACTTGACTTTTTTTCTGATTTCCCTTGTCTTTTGTGGGAAGTATAAACTCATGCACGTCGGACATAAAAGGGAAAATGTTTAAGGTCTAAAAATCTTTGAACGAATGGATTATAATTGTCTCAATTCCTTGATAATTTATCTGAAAAAATATTACAACACTCAAGTATGGGGGGAAACATGTAAACTATGACTTAAGAAATTTCGAATCTGAGGAATGATACGAAAAGGGATAAAAGTAATTAGAAGAAGTATTTCCCAAGAATGAAGTTACCAATATTTAACAAACATTTTAGGGGTTAGAATTATGTAGGGACACTTAAGCGCATTGGATACATGGTCAAATAATAGTATCTTTTGGCTGAAAAGTCTGTTAGGTAGACTGTTTATGCAAGGCTGCCTAAGGGCACGTGCTGCATAGTCAGGAAAAAGAACTCTAAAAAATGTTACTTTTCTATTTCTCAAAATCCAGTGAAAGTTTATGGAGATTCAAATTTTCAAAATCATAGAGTCTACTATATGGAAAGCGGTACTTGAATATGTAGATGATATTTCCAATCAAGATTATCAAAGAATTGGATGAATGTCACTCCTGCGAAGGTCTGACCCAAACTTAGGGATGGGAAATATAAACCATAGACTTGAATACTACCAGATCATGAAAAAGAGTATGGGACAAATATGCTAAGGATGAATATTTTTGCGGATCCCTACATATTATCATTAAGACCAATAAGGACAAAAATATGTTTTTATCCAAAGAATGAAGTTATCACTATTTGAAAAACCCGTTAGGGAGATGAATTATGAAAGTCCACCTAAGGGCATTGGATACATAGTCAAATAATAGTATCTTTTTGCTGAAATGTCTGTTATGTAGACTGTTTATGTAAGGCCGCCTAAGGCCACGTGCTGCATAGTCAGGTAAAATAACTCTCAGGTATCAGACATTTTTTGACTAGAAGTCAAGAAAAGGGTTATGGAGATCTGGAAGTATTTAAGGTTAGGAGTATGACACATGAAAAATGAGTATTGTCCAATGCGTGAAGGAAAGACACAGACCAATGCTAACCATAATCATGTTGTGGTTGGGTCCTTGATTTAGGTGTTGGCCTTCACTGTGTTTCCCATATGGATGGGAATCAAGCCAAACGTAGTTCTTGAAATACAGTTTAATGTCATGTGGGACGAGAGTGTAGGAGATCTTAATTTAGGGTCATAGAGCTCAGACCATAATAAAGAATACACATTGTGTGTTTTATAAAACTGATGTGAATGAAGACCAGGGTTTTCATACCACATTCATGTTTTCATAGGGGGAATTTTCAGCCAAGGGACTGAAAGTGGAATTTGGGGTTAGGACCAAAGACATGGGGATGGATTTGATGGATGCTCAAATGTTCCTAAATATCCCATAACGATGGGAATCCAGCCGCATTTAGTTCTTGAAATACCTTTTGTACAGATTTGGTTCGTAAAAGTGAAGGGTGAAGGGGGACTTTAGTGCATTGATGGTTTGACCTAAGATTAAAGGCTTGGGCATTTCCATGTATGAACGTAGTCTTTAGAATATAAAATTATTGGTGATCAATGTAAATAATGATTCCCAATCATGTGAGGGTGTCAAAGAATGTTGTAGTTTATTTTCGTATAGGACAAAAAGTGTGAATAGTTTAACATCATATAGAAAGGATGATGGTGAACCAATGTAAACATTATTGGTTCTGGGGATACTTCACTGATCAACATCATAAAAGATGGAGGTGAACCGAGGAAAAGAGATTAGTTTTGGGCTTGAAACTCGGGATGTTTCCTACGTACCCAGCCTAGAAGGCAAGGATAAAAGTCTGCGTAGTTCAATCAAAGAATGAATTGGCGATCAAGTTGTTCTTGAGGACAACAAACTAAAAAAATGGTGTCAGGACTAACACATGGTTAGCGGAACAGAGAGGGTGTTATGGTTGATGTTTACTCTAATTTCACATGAGTCATACTCGGTGCGAGAAACAATAGGTAGAAACAATGTTAACGATACACAGTTTAATGTCATGTAGGATATATGAAGGGACTATGCAGTTTAAAGTCTTGCAGTGAGCACTATTGGTGATGCACAGTTTAGTGTCATGTAGCAGGGACAAAATATAATTTTATGTAATGTAGGACGAATGAGAAGTACAGTTTAACATCATGTAGGACAAATATAGGGACATAGTTTAACGTCATGTTGGACATGAACATATTTTTGCATCATGTTGGACATTAAGGGTGTTGTACAGTTAGGGTCTTGTAGCTAAGATGATGGGGACAATACAGTTTATCATCATGTTGGATGAAAGGGGGATTGTACAGTTTAATGTCATGTAGAAAGGACAAAAGAGGACATAGTTTAATGTTATGTTGGATGTATTGGGGACTTTTTCATAGGTTAACATTATGTTGGACGATGGCACAATTTAACATCATGTTGGACGATGGTGCGAACAGTTTAAGGTCATATTCATGGACCAGTGATTATGCAGTTTAATGTCATGTTGGACGTAAGGGAATTATGTATAGTTTAGCATCATGTAGCTGGGACGTCACAGTTTAATGTAATGTTGGACATAAGGGACTATGTAGTTTAAAGTCCTGCAGTAAGGACAACATAGTTTAACGTCATGTTGGACATATAAGACTATACAGATTAATGTCTTGCAGTAAGGACAACATAGTTTAACATCATGTTGGATGATGGTGCAAATAGTTTAAGGTCATATTCATGGACCACCGACGTATTTTTATTATACAAAATACTTCTTCAGAAATTTTTCATTGGTTGGAGTACTAATGAGTTCTCTATACATTGATATTAAAGAATAAGCTCCATTGGAGTAGACCGTATGTATTGAGTAAGGTCCTTCACACTTTGGCTCAATCATGGGAGGTTTCTTTTCTGGTATCATTGGAGTTCTATGAACCAATACCAATTCTCCCAGAACGAATGAACGACGATGAAATTCTTTGTTGAAAGATCGTGCTATTTGATTATGATAGACTTCCAATTAGTGCAAGCTGCACAATCGTTTCTTGTATAATTGTTCCAATTCATCCAAACGATTTTGAGATTGTTCATCCGTAGATGAATGATCAAAAATGGCTACCCTGAGTGAGGGTAATTGAACCTTAATGGGAATGTCTGCTTCTGTTCCATATACCAATGAATATGGAGTTGACTGCGTTGCAGTGCGGGTGGTGGTCTGATAATCCCATTAATCATGAAAGAGTTTAGAAGACCATGATTTCTTATCTTTATCCACCATTTTTTCCAGTATATTGGAAAGAGACTTGTTTAAGGCTTCTATTTGGCCATTGGCTGCTGCATGATACCAAGAGGAATGGTTGTATTTGGTGTTGTATTCTTGATACAACATTCTTACCTCAGATGAACATAAATTGGTGCGATTGTCCATCAATATGGTATGAGGGACACCAAATCTGGTTATGATGTTAGACTTGATGAATTTAAAAATGCTTTTAGAACTAACTTCTTTGAGAGGTATTGCCTCTTCCCATTTGGAAAAGAAGTCAGTAGTAGTAAGAATGTACATAAACTTCTTGTATGTAGCTGAAGGATAAGGTCCTACTACATCCATTCCCCACGAGTCAAATGGTCATGGGTACTTAGCTATATGAAGTAACTATGGGGGTTGATGAATGAAGATGGAATGTACTTGGCAAGAATGACACTTCATTGTGAAATCAACACAATCTTGTATCATTGAAGGCCAAACGTATCCAAGCCTTCGAATTTGATCAGATAGTCAACGTAAGGACTGATGGGAACCTCCGACTCGTACATGAACATATTTCATTACAACCATTATCTCTTCACCGTCAATTCATCTGAAGAGAATTACATCAAAACCTCTTTTTTAGAGAATTTTCTCTAGGTGATCTGGGCTATCATAAAGAGTAAAACTGACCACACATTGCCGGATTTGTTCTTTCTCGACTCTATCAGGTGGAAGTGTTCCATTTTGAAGGTATTCTCTGATATGTGTCATCCATCCTATAGAATAACCATATGGTTCAGGAATGGGACTAATTTCATTAATTTCCTCTATTCTAGCTTGAACGTAAGGTGAAATCGTACGATTGTGGGAAATACTGATGACTGTCTTGTCCCGATTTGGATCTTCCAGGGCTGTGGATATATTAGCAAATGCCCCAGTTTGAGCATTTTGTGATCGCGGGACATAAGAAAATGTCAGTTCTAAAAGAAATTCCTCCATTAACTCTCTAAAGTAATCATACAAATAGATTAACTCTTATTTTCTATTGGCATAATCCCCATTGACTTGTTTGATTACTAGGTCTGAATCACCTTTCACATTTAAGTGATTCACTTGTGCTTGGAGCACCAACTCTAATCCTGTGATGAGAGCATGGTATTATGCTTCATTATTTGTACCGCCTCCCAACAATGAGAAGGAATAAGTTAGCACTACCTTTTCCGGGGAAATAAGTACAATTACAAATCCATCATTTTTGAATTTAGGAACTTCAATTTTCTTCCCTGTTGGACTTCTGGAAGCACCATCAAAGTACATTTCCCATGTTTGAATATTATCTTGAATATAAAAGACTTCTTCATCAGGTAGTTAAATATATAAAGATGTATCCTCCACTGAAAGTTGTTCAGCAAGGAAATCAGCTTGAGAATGGCCCTTTATTGCCTTTTGAGACACATATTCGATATCAAATGGCTGCAAAATAATTTCTCACCTTTCCAGACGTCCTGTAAGCATTGGACGGCTAAGGATGAATTTGAGAGGGTTATTGCGAGATACCAATTGGACCTCATGATGTTGCAGGTAGTGTCTCAACTTTTTTACTACAAAGATTAACACGAGGAAGCACTTTTCAATACTTGAATATTTGGTTTCTGCTACAATCATAGTCCTACTGAGATAGTAAAGGTTGTTTTCATTCCCAACATCATTCTTCTGGGAAAGGAAGGCACCCATTGATCTCTATGGATATCACATAAATAATGTGTTTTCTTCCTTCAACGGTTGGCATTAATACCAGTGGACTCAAGAGATATTTCTTGAGAATATCAAATTCTTCTTGACATTATTCATTCCACTGGTAGGTGACTCCCTTCTTTATCAATTTGGTGAAGGGTAAACTTTTTCCAACCAAATTGGCAATGAAACGCCGAATATTGGTTAAGTGTCCTTGATGTACTCTCAATTATTTCAAATTTTGAGGAGGTGACTTACCAAGGATTGACTTTTTCTTCTTATGATCGACTTCGATACCATGATGGAATACAAAAAAGCCAAGAAATGTTCCTGAAGTTACCCCTAAAGCACATTTCAAGGGGTTCATCTTAAAATTGTATTGTCGAAGTTTTTAGAATATGACTTCCAACTCATCAAAGTGATTAGAATGTTGTTTGTATTTAACCACCAAATAGACCACATAACATTCAACAAATTTCCCTGAAAAGGGTTTGAAGATACAATGCATGGCATGCTGATATGTTATGCCATCATTCTTTAGGAGAAAGGGCATTAACTGATAGAAAAACACACCCTGAGGGGCTTTGAAGGCTGTATATTCTTCATCTTTTGGAGCCATTTGGATTTGATTATACCTGGAATATCCATCCATTAAGTAAATTTATTCATAGCCAGTTCTTGCATCAATCAAGAGTTCTGTAATTGGAACTGGAAAATCATCCTTAGGAAAATGTCGATTAAGATATCTGAAATCAATGCAAACTCTAATTTGTCCATTCTTCTTTTTCACAGGGACAATATTAGCCAACCATTTGGGATATAGAACATCTCTGACGAAGTTAGTTTTGATAAGCATATCCACTTCAGCTTTAATTTTGGAAGCATAAGTTGGTTGTGTTCTTCTTGCAGCTTACTTGAATCCTCGATGTTTTTCTGGCAAACACAAATGATGATTAGAAACATCATGATCAATCCTGTGAATCTCTATATAATTCTATGAAAATACATCTTAATTATTATTTAAAATGAAATATACATTTATTTCTCTTCAAGATTCATGGCCCCACTAATTAAATTGGGGTGTGGATCTTATTTTGTACCCAGATTTATTTCTCTGAGTTCATCCAGAGTAGTGGTGATACCCTCTTCAAATGCTGGAAGATCATACCTGAGATCTTCCTATTCTTCTTGAACACATGTTATCTCTTCTGATTCTACTTTCATAGTAGATGATGAAGCATAATTTCCATGATTGGGAGAGATGTTAAAATTTGAATATCTTTAAGAAGAGGCTTCCATTTATGACCCTATTGATGATGAAGGGTCTTCCTTGGGTAATAAAGAGGAGATGATGGATTGAGAATCGACATCATCGTTCACCTACGACATTGATATAACTTTTTCTGTCTTGGTCAGTAAAGTTTAGACTTGCTGGATTTCAGCGAATGAAATGAAGACATCTCCATTTGATCTTTTATCATTGCCTAGTGAATCAACAACTTCTCCCATGCTGTCTGGATTAATTTTCATAATTGAAATTATGGAAGTTTCCCTAAGAGTATTTGGATTCGGGTATATCCTGTCAATTTGACTAATAAGAAACACATAATCTATACTCACATGTGTGAATGGGTTTACTGGAATCTTTTCCAAACTATATGTAGAATTAACTTTGGTATCCTCCCTTATTGTGGATTTCTCTTTACCCATCATGTGATAAAATTATGCCTCAATGTATTGAGATTCAAATGTTTTAAAGGGGGATTTATCACCATACAATTTCCCAATTTTACCATTGAAACAATATTTGAGGAAGTGATATTATGATGAAGGGATAGCCACATGTTGAGGTAGCCAAGGTTTTCCAAGAAAAACATTTAAGGCTGCATTATGATCAAGAACCACGAAATCTGAATTGGATACAAGGTCTCCAACCTGAGTTCTGAGTGTAATCTCGCCCAGTGGTTCTTGTTCATTTTTATCATATCCTTGCAATATCATAGTAGAAGGAGATAAATCAAATTTTGTGAGGCCCAATTGATGAAGTGTACGAATGGGGATGAGGATGACTATTGAACCATTATCAATTAAAGCTCATCAGATGTCCACACCATTGACCTTTCCAGATAAATACAAAGGTCTAATGTGTCCATGCAAAACATCATCCTAATCTTTATTTGTGAAAGATATCACTACCTGGCATTCTGTAGGATCATTCTCTACATGGTAGACTTCAACCGCAACAATTTCAATTGCGAATTCCTGAGGACTTGAAAAATACTTAATGAGTGCCTCCCGAAGATCCATGGATAGATTCATGGCATCTAGAATTGATAACTTGGCATGTACTTGGGATAAATGTTTTAATACATCATATTTTTGATCTAGAGGTCTGCGTTTCTCAACAGGAACATGTGGTTTCACAGGTGCCATAGAAGTTGGTTCATTGGAAGTATATGCATCTTGTATCGGGGTAGGAGTTCGAAATACTCATGGAATTGGGAGATTACACCGAATAGGTCTATTTACGTATTGATAGGAAGAAGGTGGAGCCTCTAACTGATCCTCTAGAATAACTGTACCAGGACAGAATATGCCTTGCGTGGAAGAATTTTCATGTTCTTATTGAGCCCGCTAAAGGGATCTACCATGAGTTTCTTCTGCATACATAGTTCTGGAAAGGGTAGAATTGGAATAGTGTTTTTTGGGATATCCATTTTTTACCCTATATCCTAGAGCTCTGGAACTCCCTCTAATTCCTCTGTTTGATACAGGGAACTCAGGCGCATCAAGATCGAAGTTGTGAATGGCATAAAGATCTGTTAAATTAATCATGTTAACAGAACCAAAGATCAACTCTTCATCTGATGAAGATTCTTCCTGATTAACCCATTTAGGATGTGCCTTTTGGTGGGGCGGTGCCCATGACTTTGAAGTATATGGCATAAAATCTCCGAGAGTCAAAGACAACATTGGATTTGACATGATCTCATCTTCTTCTGATTGTTCTTCTTTCTTTGAATTATGCTGTTTCTTCAAGGATTTTCCCTCTGATGAAGGGGGTTTTGCTGTGGCATTTAGAGTAGAAGTCGCAATTGGTTTATTCAATTGCATTTTCAAAATGGCATGAGTTTGGATAATCGTTTTTGTAACCATCCAATCGTCATATTTCTACGCATTTTTTTTGAATTGTTTCCACTCGGATTCTTACTCTGGATTTGTAGCAGTAAGACATGATACCTGAGCTGAAGAACCTTTAAATTTGACTTGTCTCGATTCCACCATCTTTTGAAGGAGGTTTATGAATACAAAACACTCTTGAATGGGATGCCCCAACATCTGATGAAATGGGAAATATTTGGGATGGTCATCATCTCCTTCCTTGTTATGCCTTTTGGGCCTTCCCAACTGAACAAAATTATATTCCAGATCCAAAATGAAATAACTAGGAACTTGTTTATTTCATAAAGAGTAAACTTTTCTCTTCAGATCCCATAATTATTTTCGTCGTTGATATCTTTTATCATCTTGATGAAACGACATCTATTGTTGATGCTCAGTAAGTTGAGCCCTTCGAAAAGATGATAGTTTTGATGTAGAATCAGGTACAGGTGCTTGTCTAAGCGTAACTGTAGTAGTCACTGCTTTACCCATTCTCCTTCCTGGAGCTGATGAATTACACAAGTTTTATCTGTAGTATTTTTAAGAGAGTCTTCAATCTGTTGAGAAATCGAAGTAAGGTCTCTAAACCCTCATATTTATTTCACAGGGATCAACAGTGTGCGTAATGCATCACGCAAATTTTCCACACAAATTGGAAACAATTATTCTTGAGGGAGTGATAAGCTTAGGGAATATGTTAATCCCTTCCATCGGGCAATTAAATCTGAAACTCTTTCATTCTTCCCTTTGCATACAATTTGTATGATAAAAAACTATTGTCTTTGGAAATGTTTACCTGAATTGAAGAAGGAATCATTGACAGAGATCCTCCCATCCGGTAATTGACCAGGATTGCAATCTTGTATACCAGAAAATTGCAGGCCATTGTAATGACTGTACAAAACACCTAATCTTAAATGCTTCTTATTGTTGAGGGGTTCCCTTTATAGGATCTCTACGAGAAACAAAATGTGTTAAGTGTTGCTCTGGGTCTCCTGAACCATTAATTATTGGGAATGTGGTACTTGCAAAATTTGATGGGGGAGGAATTGCACAACGCATTCAGGGTAAGATCTCTTTTCTGGTTGAACTGGTGCACACTTTCCTTCCATAGCTTCCAACTAAGCTGTTAATGACTCAATGTTAGTCATTAATTTTTGAGAAACATCTTGTTGATCTTGGACCTATGAAGGTGAAATAACTGGATCTTGGATAGGTGTGGCGATCGGGATAGCCAATGATGGTAGTATTGCTGGTTATTGTTGTACCTTACCCATAGGATTATATCTATGAGGGTGTTCTGGTAAAGGAGGATACTCTTGATCCATCTTAGTAACCGCAAAAAATTCCCTTGGAAAACTGACTCCAGCACAGTTATGAGGAAGACTACTTTGAAGTATTTCTGCATTCAACCACCTTAATTACTTCATTTCTGCCTCTTGTTGTGCGAATGTTTTCTCTAGTGAGAGTGATTGTCCTTCTCTAGAGGAATCGTATGTAACCTGATCCTTTCTTTTCCACTTGTTGGATGCCTTTCAGAAAGGGGGAAGTTGGTTATTTGATGGAATACCCAGATTCTAGGTAGGTCTTTGATTTATTATCCGCACACCTTCTTCATTTGTGTCTGTGTGTACAACTTATTGAGCAAGTACTTCCTCATCTGATCCCTCTGAGTGAGCCTCAAGTTCTGGAGGATCAGTAACAATGTCACTGATGACATTAATTGATTTATAATGCATTGCATCCATTATATCGGCATTTATGCAATATTGTCTTTTTCCATGTCCCTAATGAGACACTGCCTTCTGTTGAGTTGATCTCTCAAGAAATTCTTGTCAAACCGTAACATGGAGAGAATCTCCTGATAATTCGGCTCTTCGTTCCTCTTGGGGCTTCTTCCCTAATCGATAGAAGACTGAATTTCTCTAAGGAAGAGATTTAGGATTTGAAAGAGTCCCCAGTCCGGTGGACTGGGGCTGTTCCTATTCAACTCCTCGAATCCTATTTGTTGATTCTGAGGGTTTGGCTAAAAGAGTCCCTAGTCTGGCAAGATAGGGTGGTTCCTGAGCTGCTACATCTGAGACTTTCTTAAAATATCTTCTGATCTTGCAGACTTTAGTCAGAAAATTTGCTGGATGCATCAACCTACATCCACTCAAATCACCTGGCTCAAATGACCATTGGATAATTTCTAACACTTCTTTCACTTGATGATGCACTCTCTCTAAAAGAGAATCATGTTCAATATTCCCATTGGAATGATGCAAGATTAATTAGACAAATTTTTCTCTATATTCCTAATTCTGGGAAGAACTAGTTGAGGCATGTTCTAGAGAAATCCATCTATTACAAAAAAAAACAATTAGTTGTGGTCGGCCATGGGCAATAACATTGCAATATACCATTTTTGGAGGGCTTTGTTGGCTGGAGAGTACAGTGAAATTTAGTGCTCCAAGGACACTCCATCCCCTAATATGAATACCAGATGGGGCATTGGAAATTAACTGGTGCAACATTTTTAGTGCGCCAAGGCATGAATGTTGAAGGGCTCTCTGCTTCTTTTCAACCTTCGGATATCAAGAAACTGATAGAGAGTCCAAATCAAAGTGGCATTGTAACCCTTCTATTATCTTGACATGATATTCATATTCATCATAAGATAATATTTTTTTTCAATTGACAAAGAGTTTCCCACATGTTGAGACGAATTTCATGAATACAATATTCCGTAAATATTTCTGGAATGTCATAGTGAGAGTCAGCGAAATGCCAAAACATGACTGGTACTTCACCTTTCTTTAGTTGTTTCCACAAATTCAGAATTTCCTCTTTATCATTAGATGAAGATTCTTCTACCTTTTTAGACCAAAGCTGGTGCTTCATTGTTGCTTCATCAGATTCAACAATATTGGTAAGGAATTACTTTACCAAATTAGAAGATGCATGACTCAGGAGTTGTTCAAAGAATGACACACACCCCGGGCTATATTCTAGTTGAGAAATTATTTCACCCGCTATTGGTAAAGCATCATACATGACTAGATTTAAATTTGAAAGTGCCTCAATATAAGAGGGATTTCTCGTTACTGCATTGTCCTTTGAAATATTTTCCAGGCAATGCGAATTATGTCTGTAGAGAGTACTTTCACAGCTAAATTCATCATCATGGGGAGGAAAACCATGGTGGGTTACAACAAAAGATGAAACCTCTTTATCCTTAGTCTTCTGGACACACAAAGAGTTATTGTGTCTCTCATCTGAATATGATACTTCGAGATCGACCATATTGTCATTAAGCAAGCCTTCACGAGGAAGTGTCTGATACAGACCTTTAGAATTAATTTCCCCCCTATTATGAAATGAGAGAGTAGAATCTTGAGTTGAAACAGATAACTATCTGAGTGCATCAAGAATTCTAGCATCAGTAAGGCCTTATTACAGATTGGCTCTTGATTTCTTGACTGTACTGGATAGGTCTTCTTCTTAGACACCTTCTTACTCACTTTAGGAACCACTTGTTGACTAAAGTGGTTATTATGGGCAGGTGTATGTTCCTACTCAAGAGAAATAGTCAGGTTAGGCTGATTATATCCATTCATATCAGGTGTATGTGCCTGACTTGGTTGTCCGTATGACATGGGGAAGTATTCCCCACAACCCTCTTGGACTAGAACAGAGATGTGTATCTGTTATGGAGAGAACCGTTGATGTGTCACTCCATTGGTAGGGATAGATTTTCATTTATTTCACTGTGATGCTGCTGAAGCTGTTATAATATCCTGGAAGGCATCCATAATATGAGCAAGGATCTGCTTCTACTCCGTCACCATTGTTAGAATGTGCTTGGTGACTTTAGCTTCCAGAACAGAAATATATGTCCATTACATTCTTAGAGTAGGTGTGTGTTCCTGCTCCTGTCCTCCTTTTCCTGTCAGCGGGTTCTGACAGTACTTATGTGTGTGGGCAGAGAGTTGAGTCTGCTTCAATTTTTTCACTGGGGATTTCTGACTGACTTCTTCAGGTGCTACCAAACGAGACTATTGGTAGGCTTGATCAATACTAGCAGGTGTATGTTCATACTAATTGCACTCAGCCAAACATGGTTGATGAACTTCCTTCAATAATAGAAGATGAGACTGCTGGCAGGATTGATGAGTGTAAGTAGGTGTATGTACCTTCTTACCAGTTATCAACACATTGGGTTGGCGGGCTTCATCGTATTTAGTCATACAAGCTTGCTGACTAGCTGATGATTTATAAATAGGTGTTTATGCCTACTTATAATACTCCGCCCGAATTTCCTTGCAGGATTGGTGTGTTACTTCCAAAAGAGTCTGGTGGACAGCTGGATTATAATGGACAGGTGTGTGTGGCCGCTCGTTCCTTTCCACCGAGTTAGGTTTGTGGACTTCCCCAAAAATTGAAGAGATAAGAACATGCTCACTATTGACTGGTCGTTGCCTCTGGTGGTTTGTCTTTCCTTCTCAGGTTTGAGGAACCTGAGTAGAACACTTGGAGACGACACCCTCATCATGTTGAGGGCGCACTACCACACGAGTCTGGTGGAGATTGTTGATGGGAGCCCTTGGGAATGGCTCTTATCTCTTTTAATTAAGGCCTTCAGTGACCTTATCATTCACCTTCGCATAATATTGGAGGGACTTGTGATTACGTTCTGAGGGTAACGACCTGAAATGGTTGGAAACAGTGGTTGGCACCACCTGCTTCTTGATCGCTGGTCATCGCTGTCCAGACAACCAAGTTGAATTATTGACTTGGAGAGCATGTCGAGCAGCCTCTAGAGTTGTAATGGTACCATTTCGACAATATTCCATAACCATTTAATTTGATACCGAGCATTGAAAATGATGAGTAGGTGATGTCATCCTCAGAGTAGATGACGATCCAGAAGGAGTATCAGTAGAGGTATTCACTGCAGAGGCATTCACAAGTGTGAACTTATTAGAAGCCATTTCTGTAATGTAGAAGATCTTGGAAAAGAGTGCATGTTTTATTTAACAAACATAATCATGATTAGTTCTGCAACTACATCTTTTGGATGAGAACATATGTTATTACTTGTCTTGTTGGACCTCTCATTGAGTTTAAATAGGGGCATAACAAATAAGTAAAACATCATTTTAACTTGGTTAAGGATTCACGTCGGGTTCACCATTTTTTTCCCTCTGTAAATGGGAATGACCTTGTTTTCTTAATTTTCAAACATTCAAATTGGTTTCTAACGGGTTTGTTCGTTTTACTGAAAACATCCAATGATTCTATATCCATTTAGACCTACATTCCAAAGGTGTGTGCTCATTAGTTATAGACTGATGAGGCTTAATAATTTGCATTGGTTTAGAGGATGAGAGGTCGGACTCATCACACCTTTTTGGGGTGAATTATTGTCTACTCCGGGACTATCTTTATAGATTTACTTTATGTTCATGAATCCTTATTACACTACCATGTATGAAAATGAGCTTTCCTTAAGATCTGACAATCAATTATTGATATGTATGAGATTTACAGAATCTTATATATGTATTTTAGGTTCTACATTGATAGAGAATCATCTTTATATGTTAGAGATTATTAGTCAATGGTATCCTTTAACACATTATATAAAAGATCTCTTGGTCATTATTATTACCATACTAGTTTTAAAGCCACTCAACGGGGCACATGATGTTTATTTTCATTCAAAAGGACATGAAGTATTTCAGAGTGGGGATCATACCCGTAGATGGGATACCTATATATCCTTGTTAGAAAAAGAATCAAAACCAATGTAGTATGAGAATTAATATATAGTTTAACGTCATATGGGATGGATGAGAATTAATGGGTGATGGGTTTGAACCTCATGAAGGATTACTACGTACTCCACTTTTAAGGTAGAGATCAAATTCCCCGTATTTTGGTTGGTAATTGTGGGGCTTACGTATGATTAACGGCCCAAAGAGATGTGTCGTGGTTACTTTTACACTCTACACTCACGTGTGTCATGCTCGGTGTGAGAAATAAGAGGTATTAGTAAACCTGACAATTTGTGCCACGAAAGATGCGGTCATAAGGAATGATATGGGGCTTATGTATGTATGATTGCCCAAATAGATAAAGATTAGGACTTACTTTAGAGAAGTCTTGGAACAAGGTCCTTAAAGGTATATGTTCTTTATGGAGATTTGGATACTCGACCTTGTGGTTTACTCCTGAGGTGGATGCCCAAATTAAGAGGGGACTTGGGATTGTGTTTTATTCCTAAGAAGGAAGCCCAAATACAAAGAAGTTAAGACTGGTCAAGATAAATTATTACTCGGGATTATTCCTGATAAGGATGCCCATGTTAAGGGACATGAGAACTAGGAAGTACTCGTAAAAAAGAAGGCCTAGGATAGGGAATTGTGATTGGGACTTACCCCTAAGAAGGAGGCCCAAAATTAAGGGAACTTGAAGATTGGGGCTTACTCCTAAAGAGGATTCCCATGTTAGGGATTTATGATTGGGGCTTACTCCAGAAAAATAATCCTAGGTTAGGGGAATTATGACTGGGGATTACTCTTGAAAAGGAGGCCCATGTTAAAGATCTTCTCATCTTTAAAGGATGAGGTTGAATGAATGAAATATCTCACCTTAGGGACATGAAGATATGTAAATCACTAGGTTTTGAGAGATGTTCCACAAAATTCCTTTTAGATAAGGAATCCAACCAAAGAATCATGCCACAAATGGATTTGAGGAGGATTATGCAGGTTAAATCTTGAAGAGGAGAGGTGTATTTGAAGAAAAGAGATGGATGGACAGGAGGAAACCCCAAAATAAGGTAGGTGCGTTGGTCCTGGTCGCACTGGTATACCTACATAACACAGGTGTACTTGCGCGACGGTCAACCCATAGGGTAATACTTGGGCGAGGCTTGGCTCAAGCTCTTAGTATTATCCTTAAAGACTTTTAAATGAGTGGCGCACAAGCTCTGTTGAATGGATAAGGTGGCGAGCAAGTGTCTTCAATTCCCTGAAGGGTTAGACACTTAGGCATGCAGGTGTTGATGAATTTCAACAATTGGACCTTGTTCCCCCTCTTTGGATCTTCCGTTCTAGGTAAGAAATTACCTTAGAAGTGTTTGGAAGGCTTTGAGAAGAGACTAGGGTGCCGAGAGCTCAAATCTGAATTTCTGGTTTTTTCCTCCTCGAAAAGGGGGGCCCGCAAGGGGTATTTATAGTCTAATGAAGTCCTTGGGTGAAAATCATATAGGGCGCCCAAGTCACATGAACACCCAATATGTGGCAAGTAGGTACCCCGCGCGACCATCCTGGAACTTGCACGATCCATGTTGAAGCAAGTCTTTGTTCATGCCTTTGTCAATTTTGGATATTTTTTCAAAGGATGAATCACTTTGTGTTATGTTATTTCCATTTTTGTTCATTAGACTCTGTGATGGAAAGGGGCATCAACACACATAAGTATAGAAAATCATTTCCATAGTGAAGGATCACTACTAAGACTATCATAGTGTATTAGGTTCAAACGTCCTTCCATCATATACTAATTAAAGTTTCACTCCTAATACTATCATAGTGTATATAGTCACTTACTAAATCAGGTTCACACCCTATTCCAGTCCTTATTATTTCATGAGATATCCATATTACCTAATTCATTAGAAAGACATATAAATCGAGGAACACCATTCACAAAATGAAAATCCTACACATCTACACCATAAGATCATAAAATATTAATCACTGTATAACCTATGGAAAGGAAATATATTTCATATACATTTCATTATAGCCTCATTGAATAACTACTGGAAAATAAATGGGTTTCATAAAGGTTTCATCATATCAAAATTATCCCATGAGAAAGAAAAGGGTTACCTAGAATCATACTCAATACATCATCACAATCCATCCAAAGAAATAAATTGGATGGTGTTATTAGAACATATCCAAATTAAAGAATAAGTAACATCAAGTAAGTCATCATAGATGAAAATTTATTTTAAAATAACACCAGAACACATCTTGTGGGAAATACCCTTTTTAATTCAAAATCACTTATTTAAAATAAAAAAATGTCCCAAAATTTTATGGAAACAATTTTATTTTAAAATAAACATTAAACTAGTAAATGAATATTCAAGTCATTTTGGGTCATGATAGAGAGAAATTCAGTATATTTTTTGTACATGAAAATAAACATTCCTTTTATATTATCGATAAACAGACAAAAGTACGTCATTTTAGAAACCAAAACGAATATTAATCTTAAACCATTTTTTTAAAAAAAGATCAATAATTGTTAAAAATTAATTTTAAAGTTCTTATAATAATACATAAACATTTGTAAATTTTTTTTGAAAACATATATATTGAAGAAAAAGGATTTTTAACCAAAGAGAGAAATAAATTCAATTTTCCTTAAAAACATTATTTCGGTCTACTGAGTATTTAAAGTGAGGAAATTAAAATGAAAAAATGTATTAAAAATAAATACAATTTTTAGAAATAAATTAAATGGATTCATTATGAAAGGATTATATAATTTCCTTCAATGGAATTTCATGCATAAAAAATCCCAATTAAATTGAGTTTGAAACATAAATCTCTTACCTCAAGTTTGAATTGATTTGAATGTTATTTGACATCTAATATAAAAACGATAAATTTATTATAATTATATAAAATATTCATTTACATTATTATAATAGAATATATGATCATATTATAAAAATTTTAACACCTATTAATTAATAACTTATTGTTAAAATCATCAGTTCCCTGTGTTAATAGTTTCATTTTTTCATGAGAATTTATATTCTGTAGTTCTGGTACATATAATTTGATCATGGTTCCATAATATATATAATTTTATTTATGATCTATATATCATATATATTCATTACATATATATATATATTCTTAAATATTTACAATAGGTAGAGATTGAAAATTGAATTACACCACTCATAGAGACGGTAGGTCATACGTATGCTTGAATGTTGTTTTTACTTTTAAATGAATGGAATGAAAAAATTAAATAATAAATAACGTTTCCAAAATCAATTTTATATCATATATATCATATGTATTTATTAAATATTTTTTTTACTAATATCCTTTTAAATCATAATTAAAAATGACGTCACTTCATGGTGGTGGTGGTCCACACATACGAATGAGCGATTTTATCATTCACCAATGGATTTGAAGGTAAAAAATTAGATATAATATTTTAATTATAAAAGAATTATTATTTCATAAATATAATTTACAAACATAAAACCCATCATATCACCCATTCAATATAGATGGTGATGGAAAATGAATTATATCGCTACTTGGTGGCAGTAGTCCACACTTATGCACGAGCGATAATTTCACATTTCATTTGATGGAAAAAATGATGAATAATTGTTGTTCAATAATCATAATAAAATTTTAGTGCATTTATGAAACTGTATTAATTATTCTATAATGAATAACATAGATTTATATGAGGTAGAAGAATAAATAAATTACAGAGTTCAGGTATGATGGATACATATTCTTGAGTATGCCTCCTTTACATCCTTCCTTAAGGAGAATTTGAATTGTGTTTTAAGAATAAATTAACATATAATTCATTTATATGGATGTTTATAAGAGAATTGATTATGGTTTGTTTAATATAAATGTCCCAATGAGGTGTAAATAAAGTAGAAAAGGGGTGTCCCTTTATAAGGGAGGGAAATGACTCACTTAGAATTAAAAATACATATTTAAATATAATTAATGTATTTCTCAAGCATAATTCTACCAAATTACCAAGAATTTAATGAAAAATAGGATCTGGTCAAAATATCAACACCTAATAAATTTTATACAGTTTTTGGTGTCATTTTAATAATAATATTTTGTATTAACCCCATTGTTTACCATTTTAGAGCTAAACCATGGTAATCATTTTATAAATATTAAAGGGATATATTTTCATTTATAATCCAATAATTTTTCCATAAATAGAAAAGGTATGATATTTAAGACCACATTTTATCCTACTTATCCTCTTTTAATATTTTTAGTATTTTTAAATGATTTAATAATTTTTTTTCATAAATATCGTCAATTTCATTTTTTATACTATTCACTTAATTAGACTTTAATGACATTGAGATACTGCTGTTATATGAATATAAACCTTTCAAATTGTAACTTTCCAACCGAGGATCCACTGAATGGTTCCTTGATCCAACAGGTCACATGGCCTCAAGTACACCGCCTTGTATGTCAGAGTCTACTGACTAGTAGCAAGTGCCTAAGGTGTGACTATGGGAAGACCATTCCCTAATGTTAGAGTGTAAAACAATGACTTAATATATAAAAAATTTATAAAACATAATAATAAATGAGAAATATTAATATAATTACTATAAGAAATCAGTAATAAATAACAAATTTAAAAGGAGTGTTGTCTGCAATGTTTTTCTAGGGGCACACATCTGTTTGCGAGGATGCACTGGTTGTTTCCCCACATTCCCACATTCCAAATGTGTATGAAATTCATTACATATAAATATATGTTTTCTCCTTGATCAAGATGATATTATGGGATATCAACCTATCCTTTTATGTATTTCTCCTCAAACTTCGTTGCATAGTCAGGGTTTTCCTTAAAGATTAATACATTGTTTAGGAAACTATTATCAGTTCAATATCTTTGTGGATTCAAGTTAGTTACACTTATTATTTCAGGACATTACATGGGTTCATGTTAGGGATGCAACCTTTGGTCAAGGGAGTAGTCATGTTGGGCATCACTGGTGTCTGGAGGTTGAAACAATGGTATACCTGGATTTATTCCTCTTATGATAGGACTTCTCGATGGTGCTGAAGCCTGAGGAATACCATGTCAAATGTAGGGTATATTATGCTAGAGGCATGTCTTTGAGGTCTTCCTCATATTCCCATGTTTAACATGGGTTATTCTATTTGTTTAAAGTACAGTGAAGATAAATTTGACTGATCAAAACACAAATTAGAGATGATCAGATGGGTACATACATAGGAGGGAGAACCTGGTTGTTTTACTAGATGGATGGATCATAACACCCAAAAATAGCGGACCCAATGTGGTGTATCCCAAATAGGGAAGATGTTACACCATGAAGGTTGATCTAGTCACCTCAAAGGGGAGGATCAGAGGATGATTGGTTCCCAGCAAAGGGTACACCAATGTTTACCATTGTCTGGGATTGAACCTCATGGAGGCTCCCTATTTAGCATATATAGAATACATGGATAAAAAACCACATAGTTCGAATGGTTGAGACATGGAATCAGGGCGTACACAAAGGAAAACAACCCAGAATCATGTTAGGGCTTACACATGGTTATCTGCATTGGTGATACATAGAGCACTGGGATGAATGACTTGATTTTTCTGCGGCGTGGCGACCTGGATGAAAACATGATGGATATGGATGAAGTGTCAGGGAATTGAATGAATGGATATGGAGACTGATGTGAAGATGACGGTGTTGGGATTGAACATGAGGGTGGTTTCATACGTATCTCAATGGAATGGAATCAAAGACCACGTAGTTCTAGAATGGTTCATGTAATAAGGTTATACAAAAAGGATGATAACTCGAAGACATGTTTGGCCTTATCCATGGTTTGTGGCCCATCACAATAGGGATACACTTGGTTGGATGAGTATGAATTGAGTGTGGGGTTTATACATTGTTAGCTTCCTGGGAACTAGTCTGACCACACTATGTGGTGGAAAAATGATGTGGGTCTCAACAAAGGGGACACTAAGGGTTACCAGTATTTGGGGTTGAACCTTAAGGAGGATTGTTATGTACCTTGTCTAGGAGGCAGGGATAAAAACACATGTATATCAGAGGCATACAGTTGGAGGTCATGCCATAAAAAATGAGCATACAGTTTAACAATATGCAGGATGAGGTTGAACAGACATGAAGTGGTTAGGATCGATGGGTGAGGGGATTTTACCTCAAATAGGTTTCCTACGTACCTTGCATGATCAGGGAAAAGATAAAATTCAACGTAGTTCAGTAAAGAGGGGCTTACGCATGGTTTGTGACCCATATAGAATTTCATGGTAGATTATTACTCTCAGCCCACATGGGTCATGCTCGATGTGAGAAACAAGAGGAAACAATGACTGAAAAATCCATTCACAAAAGATTCCTTTTCTAGGGGTGGAATATGGATTACACATGGTTGGTGGGACATAGATAAAACATGGGATTAATCTGAGAGGGAGGCCCGATGAGAAAGGAGGGTGTCGAGATGTACGAGGATGATATTTTTGTTGTACCCTGAAGATTCGATCAGAGGGAGTCAGGACCTACATAGAGACTGCTCGAGTTTTACATGGAGACAAATCATTGAGGGAGAGGGGATAGAGATAGTGTTTGATCACATCCCCTTAATGGTCCTATTGGGGTTTTCCACTTATGCAGTGATCATATTTTATCTTCATCTGTTGAGGATGCGGGAGATTGTAATTTTAACGTCCTATTATTCAGATGATGAGGATTCACTCCTCACCCCTAGGACCTACAAAACATGTACCCACCCATACTTGGGGAAGGGAAGGCACAAGCAATTCCATGTGGAGAAGAGGTTGTGGAGTGATCCATTGAGGGGTCCATGTTAGAATATATATGTGAAGAAGCAATAGAAATTATCATTCCTATGAGAAGAAGCCTGAGGAAAAGGAATTCAACATAAATCACCACCCAAGGGACTTTGAAATCACATCTTACAAACCAGGAGGATCAAATGGGAGAGGGATTTTCAAAGAAAGAGTCTTTGCAAAGAGTAACTTTGCAAAGCTCAGGGGATCACAGAGCATAGGGGCTCTCAGAGAACAGGGGATCGCAGAGTTCAGGGGATTGAAGTGCACAGGGGATCACATAGGATTGGTCTTCACAAATAGGAGAGATTCTCAAAGCATAGTGATCTATCTTAAGCATGTCGTTCACATGCATTTGGATGGTTCTTTGCAAATCTTGGGTGATTCACAAAATCATGAGTACCCAAAGGGTCTTACTTCCTTTGTGATATACAATAGGCTTCATGGAGGGTATTTGTTCCTGATGTAGGGTTAAATATGAGAAAATGTAAAGGGTTTTCACAATGCTCAAGTGCCTTAGATGATTCATTTTTCTAATGGTTCATAGAGAAAATGGTGTTTTGCGATCTAGGAGCTTGGAAGGAAAAAAGGTTAGGGTGTCGATCATTTGGAGTTGTAGGAATCCACGTATTTATAGATAGGGGGCCAGATGCTCTAAGGGGTCACCATGAAAAAACTTTTTCTCAGACACCAGAGGCATATTTCATCATGTTTCTTGGAGTTGTGAAGTCGACTATCATCTCCTTCATGGAGAAGAGGCTTCCTTTGTTCCCTCTGCGGTAGCCGCAGAGGCATCTATCAAGTTTGAAGGACTTTCATAGGTGACCATCCTTCCCTCCACAATATAGATACTTCTGTCGATTTCCTCATAATCATGGATGCGACAATCTCTTTTTCTCTGTGGTGTTCATAGAGACAACCAAGATCTTTGCATTGGTCACAGTACTGGTGGGCTTTGAAAAATTTCTTCACCAAGAATCCTTTTTTTACCATTTTAGTGACCTTTTCTTATTTCTGTGTCCTTTACTTATTTTTGAGTCCTATGATTATTTTCCCAAGAACCACATTTTGGTGACAAAAAATGCCCCCCTGAATGGGAGCCTAGGAGAAAAACGAGGATCAAATTCTGAGGGAAGATCACCAAAATTTAGTAGATCACAAAGTGGGATCATGATAAAGGCATGCAAAGCACAAGTTGGGAATGCCGTAGAGATTTCCATGGGAAATAGTTTTGTGATTATCACCTTAAATATTTGCACTAAAAATTTCTACGGTGTCATGAAGACCCCTCTTTTGTCAACACCTTCTACAAGTTTCCATGATTGATCTCTCGAATCACAAAGCTCTGCACACCTTGCATACACACATTGCGAATCGGGTTAATAGACTTGTTCTTTGCAAATACTGCTCAGCAAATTTCTTCCCCATGATTTATTTTTTTACTCTGTTCCACACATAGTGTCCTTATACTCTAAAATCATGAACTCTATGAGTTGTGTTTGGGAGCACTACTATAGAACTCTACAACTGAGCTCTCTGATCAAGATCTGTGATTTAACATTACAAATGAGATATGAAAACTAGAATAACAAAATACAAAAGTATTGGGATAGACTTTCATACAAAGAAGCATCTCGGGAGGTCCTTGAGGATTCTGTCTGAAGGGAAGAGATGAAAAATCATCTAGGCATCTAGGAATATGTGTGAAGCCATTCAGATACTGAATAACTAGAGGAACTCCTTTTGGAAATCCAAAATAACTATCCTATCTATAAGAGATTTCCTCTGTACGGCTTTAGTCTAAGGGATAATGTTATCATCCCTGAACCAAGTAGGGATAAACTACCTTACTATATCAGGAGTATGCCATGTTAGTGCCACAGGTTCAGGGCTACCGATGGTCATAAATGGGACGATCACACGCCTATTAATGCTGAATCTATGTACAATCATGGCCACAACATTGACAGGAAAGTGTTGCAGCTATAGGTATCTCCCACATAGTACCATACCATCCTCGAGGAATATTTTAGGGAATCCAAAGAAGGGGAGGATGGAATATTGGGACCTGTGAACGGATGGCAACTTAAAAGAGGAATGGTCCTGGGCTTACTAGGTTTTCAAACTTTCTATCTTCACCATGGGGAGGTCAGTATTAGCCTCTGGGACCTTCATAAGATCTCAGGGATTATAATTATGGGGGCGATGTATGACAAGTTCCTTCCTATGGAGAACACATGGGATGATTCATATCATATTTTGTGGATGGAAATGAAAATGATGGATCTGGTGCTGAGTGAGGACAATAAATCAGTGAGGGACATCCATTTCAAGTCGTCATTTGGGTGTTTCATAAACTTCCAACCAAAGTATACTGCTGAAGGGCTGTAGGGGCCCAGGAAGCTACCAGTTAGGGCTCCCACCAGTCCGAAGGGGGCCAAGTGTAGTAAAAATAATTCCTAGTAGATAATCCAGGAGGATAGCTAATGGAATCTATGGGGGTATAGTGTTAACATAGATCAGTAACAAATGGTTTGGCTAGATGGGTTTATCTTGGTGCTTATCTGCGACTGGATGTTGTTGGTCATCGACAGAAACATGGATGTGTGACCAAGAACATTTTTTATGGAGTTCATGCTGGCGATGTGGGAGAGTTTCAACCTGTGGGACCCAGTGTTGGCCAAGCTATATAAGGTGTTATGGAACATCAGTGAAAGGAATAATCCACAATGGTTATGTGGACTGCTCTATTTCTTTTATGGATGGATAGCGATGTACATGAGAGTGTATGAATATCCAAACCCTATTTCTCCTCATGGATAAAACTTCTGACCAACCATCTTGAATTTAGTGGGGAGATGTTTGGCCAAGCTAACACCACCACTTGTGTTGAACAGAGTCTAGAAGGTAGATTAATTCAACTTCTATCCATTTCCACTATCAACATGTGTATTCGCTGCTGACATACAGCGAAATAAGGAGCATTAGTCTTATTTTTTGGACTTCTATGGTGGAGTTTTTGTTTCATGGATAGACTGTGATCTTATATGGGATCCATAAACCCCACACCCATTTGCGAGGAAGTTTAGATGCATTCATAAGATGACCCTACAAGTCTATCTGGGAGTACACCATAGGGATCATCCATGTGTGATGTTGCAGATGTGGCTCATGTTTACACTAGAGGATGTAAAAAATGAAGAATGAACTACCTCCACCCATTGCTTCCTATGGGTTGGTCAAGGAATATGCTAATAGATGGGAAGAATCCTACCCAAGGGAGATGCCAAAGTGATGAACTATTCATTCTGGTGATGGGTTTCCCCCTAAACCTCGAGGTTAGGGTCAGAAAATGGAACGAACACTCTCTGGTAGCCGAGTTGATGAACATCTCAGTGGAAAGGATGTGGTGGGGCCAGTGATCCCACGAACTACGGAAAGTGGAGGGTTGGTAACAGTGATGGACCCTCTATCCCCAACTGAGCTGGACTAGAAGAGAAGAAGGCCATCCAGAGGGTTTCATAGGATACCCACGGAGGATCTGGGGAAGGTGTTGTGCCACATAGATATGCCTCATGATTCATTCTTTCCAAAGTCTTGGTAAAACAAAGAGGTCAACATATAATTTCTTATTACTTCCTAGTGTGGGATCACATCAATTTTCATGGGATGGATGTGTCAGTGATCATCCATGTCGAGGTTGTATTTCTAGTGTCTGAGGCGGAAGGGGAACAATACATCATCGAGCTGGAGGACTTCTTTTATTTTCGAGGTACTCCTAATCCAATGATGGACAAGGTGAAATTACTACTCGGTTAAAAATTCCCACCCCATTAATCTTCACTGAGCTGAGTGATTGTTTTTCTTTGCCTAAGGAATCAGAGGTGTCCTCAAGGGGAGAAGAGGTTGACAGGGGGACCCCTTTGGAGGAAGGTCAGGTTTTGACCTCAGAGATGGAAGAGATTATAAAAAATCTTGAGTAAAATTCTAAAAATTTCTATTGTATTTCTCATTAAGGTAATCTAGGATTTCAAAACTGACATTTTCCCTATGAAGGATAACAGTATATGTAAAACTCATTCTCGCATGATAGTAGACGTAGCTTCGGGTTCTATGCCTAGGACAATGGTTATTATATAATCTATCAAGGTTGTGACACCTAGGTTGATTCTCCCAAATTCTTCCGAGTTCTTGACCATATATGGGGCCCATGTCTTGGGATTATGACAGAAACTTCTTGAGAGTGAGACCCATTTTTTTACCTCTATAAGTCCTCTCCTTTATAGAATTCATAACCCTTATCTATTGATCCTGATACACTAACATGGTATAGTTATATAAAAACAGTTGTTCAAATGGAGTCGGCCATACTAGAGAAAATAGTTGGGGATCTCGATGCTCCATTTCTAAGGGGGAGGTTGGTTGTCATGGAATGAATCAAGATAGCTGTGACCATGGGTGTGGTAACCAGAAAGACCAAACATGATACCGTTGAGATGGAATCCAGTGATGAAAACCAGCAACATGATATAGAACCTAGCCTTCCTAACAGGTCACCAAAGGAAGATCCTGATGCCGAACATCTAGAGGCATTCCCAACATATGAACATAATAACCAGGAGGTCCGGGATGAGACTGCTTCTAATGAAGAGGATAACAAGGTCGTCTTCTACTGATCATGGAAATTGATCAATCGCTTCATAAAAACCCATTATTAGAGTGGGTAAGACAGGTGGGAATAATTATACCCTTGTTACATGAATTATGTTATAGAGGAGTAGATGCACTTTTCATCACTTTCTCATCTGAGATTACCTTGTCGAGAGGTTCTGGGAGAATGCATGTAGCATCGTTGTGGGCTGGAAGCGGAGGAATATAGTCAACATCCAAAGGCTTCTAGAGGTTTAATGGGATATCTAGTGCTTAGGATTGGAGCTAGATGGTCTATCCTCTTTCATTGATACCCAAGAAGGGTTTATATCTCAATTGTGGACTCAGTTATCAGAATTCGAGGGGAATATAGGGAAACCATCTCATGAAATGGTCAACATTCGAGTTGAGAGGGATGGTGCACTAATCAAGGTTAATGAACTGCACCCCATGCCCAACGAGGAAGAGAAGAATCTTGGTAGATGATATAAAATTCATGAGGCGATTCACCAAAGAGTGGTAGAGTTGGTATGCTCTATTAAAGAGGTCAATCCATCCATTGGCGGGGCCAATCCATGAGTGTTGTAATTTTCATGAACTCACAAATGTACTTTCATTCTTGTTTAACAATTTTAAGTACATTCAAGGAAATATTATTGCTTGCTTTTTTAATTAGTGCATCTTAATCATAACTTATGAAACAACCAATAATCAATCCCTAAGATCATGTGGGTTATGCATGATGTGAGAAACAAGGGATGACTACTTAATTATTCACTTTGTGTATGAGAGTTCTATACAATTCTCTAGAACTCGAGTGTGGTATGACCATATGGCATATTTAGGATAGAAATAGGGGTTTCAACTAGATAATAGGGTTCTCAAAATAGTGTAGTTTCCTTTCCTATCATTCTATAGTACATTATAAAGATTATGGTTGGGGTGTTAGAATCAATCCGAACAAATGGGAATGAGAAGTGTGAATCATGATACTTGAAATTTGGAACATAGTGAGAGGAGGCATGACACTGGAGGATAATTATTGAACGTATTTAAAACATAGTATCCATATCACATTATCCTAAAATGGGGACAAACAAATGAGTGATATCCGCTGAATGTATTAAAAAACATGGGTCCTAACTAGAAATGTCATCCAAAAAATTCTAGAACGTTGACTCTAAATGGTAGGTGAGCCGAAAGGCTGAGAATACATGACATTTGGGGGTCCATTTAGATGTGAAAGATAGTGAGGATCTAAATAAGGGGGGAACAATGAGTGGGGTGGTGTGATGACCTATTTGAATGGAGTCCAACAATATTAGAATTACACCTCCATGACAAAATGCATTGGGTGAGCATATCGATTTGAATCGAGATCAAGCCAAATTCAGGATGGACTTCTTTGGAAAGAACCTTGGATGGTATTTATATTTTTCACTATGTAAATGGGGATGATAATCACTCAGTTTAGCATCATACAGTGAGGATGATGCATGGAATAGTTTAACGTCATATGATCAGGACATTGAACATAGTTTATTTTCGTACTTCCTGGACCATGCCCAATATTTTAAAGTCACGTTAAATGGACTGGGAACCCCTAGTATAAATTCATAGAGATCGGACCATGATTAGGGGAAATGAACTAGGAATGTTAATGGTCTTGTGGACGGGACTGAGGCGTAATTCTTGTGTGTCACTACATATCTCATAAGGAAAAGAATCAATCAAAATGTTTTTCTTGAGAATAGTGTGTTCAAATTCCAACATTGGTGGGGGAAATCCTCTCTGGTGGGGGAGTTGAAGAATCCCATAATTATCATGGGGCATGTTGAAATTGTTTATGTTAGGGCCGCAGTTTAAATTCATGCATCAAGGACATGGGTACCCCAAAGTAGAAATGTGTAGTGCGGTACATAACCCGACATGAATGGGGCCTAGATAGGTCTTCAACACACTAGACATTCCTAAAAGGGTGTTTAACATTTAGTGGCTAGACCCAGGGATTAGATTCCTAAATGTCTCAACATATCTTGCAAGGGAAGAAATCAATCCTTACATAGTTCATTGTATTATGAATAGTTTAATAGCATGTGGTTAGTATGATAATGTCACAGTTTAAGGTCGTGTGGAAGGAACAATGGGTCTCGTACATGGATATTACACTACCACAATTCCTAATCCTACATGAGACATGCTCGGTGTAGGAAACAAGGAGTGTTGTTAGGACATCCCCATATAACGAGATAGTGAAACAGTGGAAAGGAAATTTCACATCTGTAAAATCCTAGATAAACCATTATTACTACTCAACGCATGTGAATGCATGGAGTTCCAACACCAGGGGTGTCGAGGATCCATAAAATAGAAAATGGGAATTAAACATGCAATTCACAACATCAGATATTTGGGACGCAATGAGAGTGGCGTGATGATGAAGGATAATTTTTTTCTATGTTCGAAATTCAGCATCCATTTTACGTTAGCCAAGAATGGGAAAAACAAATGAGGGTCGACCACTGACCATATTCAAGACATGAGACTTGTATCAAATTTTTGTTTGAAATCCTTTAGGGTATTGTCCTAGGATGGTAGGAGAACATTGAGGCCCCTCATAAGTTCCATTATGGGGTGCCTTTAGATTTGAAAGATAATAAAAACCCAAATGAAGGAATGTGTGAAGCATGAATATTAACCATGCAGTTTAAGCGTCATGTCGGATGATCGCAAGGAGCAGTAATCTTGATGGAAGTATATGGAATGGTTATTATAAACATGAAATTATGGTGAACTGAATAAGTCTTCAAAACAACATATACTTCTAGGAAAACCTAGTGTATAAGGGGAAAGGGCGGTGAAATTTGTTGCAACTGGACCACAGACTGGAAGCATGTGAATCACTATGTATCCATTACGATGGGAAGCAATCCATATGTAGTTCTTTGATGTGGTATGGTAGGAGACAAATAATAAAAGAGAGTGATATCCTATTTTAATGTGGAATATCATAATTGTTATTCAGTTTAAAGACATGTGATCATTGATGGGAAGAATCCCATCTCAAGGTTGTAGTGCTTGGACCGTAACGTTCATAGTTTAATGTCATCGGAATGGGACATGCTTGTGCATTTTATCATCATGCGGTATGGATGAAGGATAAAGATATCTTAAGGTAAGTATGCGGTGTGGTTATTGAAAACCTGATGTGAATGAGGAAATTGAATCCCACCTCACACAACACACTTCTGAGAGAATACACAGGGTTCAAATTCATGGGGGTCGGACATTCCAACTGAGTATCCTAGTTTAAGGTCATAGAGTATGGACCATAAGGTGTAGAGAGGTGTGGAATATCACCATGGGGCAGACCCAATGTGGTTAGGTTAGAAGAAATCCATACCAGATCAGACCTTTCTGAAAATAAATGACCCAGACCAAAATAAGGGGTATGGACAAGGTTCACCAACCTGCAGCAAGATGCAAAGGAAAAGTGCCCGAGAATTGATACGTATCCCACAAGAGTGAAATCAAGACACATATAGTTCTTAAATGTGTAATGTAAAAAGGCCAATTCTAGAGGGAAAATTTATTCTCTATTTAAGGAATCACATGGCTGGGTAGTAATCAACAAAAAACCCAGATGAAGAAAACATAGTTTAATATCGTACGATAAGGAAAAAATAGATCTTTTTTATGGGAATAGAGCTTGTACCAAGAGAATTTTATTTCATCCATGCATGTGAAAAAATTAACCATATCTATAATCCCACATGATCTATGCTTAGTGTGGGAAACAAGGGTGGAGAAGATCTTTACAACACATGGAATACTCAGTAGGGGGAGGCACTATGGAGTAGAAGATGACCGCATGATGCTGATTCATCCTCTTAATGCGGAATGGTGCATGGAGGGATAACACCAAGGGTGTCTAAATTCCACTTTAAAATGATGGAGTGGAATGGGATATGGATAAAAAGACCAATATTTAGGCAATAATTGGGGTGGAATAAAAATAGATAATAACTATTGGCTCTATTTGAAGCACAATATCCATATCATGTGACCTGGTATGGGAACAAACAAGTGGGGGTCGACCGCTGACCATATTCATAATGTGATACCTATGTCAAATTTCGTTCAAGATATTTTAGGATGTTGGCCCAAAATGGTAGGCAATTCATAAGGTCATGAATTCATACCACTCGGGGGTCCTTTTAGATGTGATGGATGATGGATACCTAAATAGAGGGACACATAAATCATAGAGATGGAGTGAGGAAATTTCCATGTATAACGCAACATTATAGGTCCAAAACCAGTGTGCATCTGAGCACAATGATGAGGCATAACAGAGTTTGAGGGGTCTAATTAAGGGTGGACAATTCGATAAGTTGAGTGGTGAAAAGGGAGAAAATGGGTTGATGAAAATGGGGAAATCCCCATAGATAATGTTTTAGGCATTATTATATCTCATTAAGGATGGGAATCAAGCCATACGTAGTTTGGGAAATGTTTTATAGTTAAACATCATGCAATGAGGACAAGAGAAAAGAAATATAATGGGGCCTATTCCATAGGGGTGAGAGCACATGGTACATCTATCATAAACCCGATGTGAATTATTACATAATTCCACACCACACCATATGCTTCCAAAAGGTATTTTCAGGCCGTAAGAATAGATAAAGGGGAACTTGGTGCTATACCCAGAGACAAAGTGTTCAATAATTACTTTGCATCCCATGAGGAAGATAATAAAGACACATGCAGTTATCAAATTCAATGTAGTTTAATGTCTTGTGGTGGGGATGTGAGTGAAAAATAAGAGGTTCTAAAGGTAATTAACAAGGAGTTATAAAGCATACCGGATGTGAGTGAGCACAAAAGAAGCTCACAAAACACTATATACAATACCAAGGGGGAACCTCAAGCCAAAGGGATGGAAAATATAGAGGGACCTGGGGCTGGATGCAAAGAGAAAATGTATGGTCATTCCTACGTATCCCATGAGGATGAGAATCAAGCCATACGTAGTTCTCAAATTCCATGCAGTTTAATGTCACGTGGTGAGAAAGCGTGAATGGAGATCTATCAATAGAGGTACATGGTGTGTTTATTGAAAACCCTACGTGAATAAGGAAATATTTCCACACCACACCACATACCCCAATGAGGACTTAGTAAAAGGGGCCAAGCGAAAGAGATGGTAAAAAAAACTGGGACTGGACCTGAAGTTGAAATGTTAGGTCATTCTTACGTATCCCATAAGGACAAAAATCAAGCCACAATTAGTTATTGAAATACTATGTAGTTTAACTTCATGTGGTAAAGACGACGTAGATATTAGTTTAAGGTCATAGAGCTTGAACTATAGGTTCCCAATTTAATGTCTTATTTGTGGGACAGAAGGGCAGAAAAAAGGTGAATCATCGCGCCTAATATTTGAGAGACCATGGGGATGGAAATAGTGATAATTGACAAATACTGGCCATGTTCAAAACATAATATTCATATCGTGTGGCATAGAATTGGAACAAAAAATTAATCATCGACCGCTTACCATATTCACAAAGCAGGACCTATATAAGATTGTCATTTGAAATACTCTAGGATGTTGGCCCAAAATGGTATGTAAACCAAGGTGGCATGAGACAAGGATTCTATGGGTCTTTTTGGATGTGAAATATTATGAAGTCCCAAATGAAGGTTACACATGAAAAATGGTGGTATCCATGTAGTTTAACATATTGAGATAAGTACGAGGGAGATCTTATTTTAAGGTTGTAGAGATAGGTTCATAGGGTAGGGATAAAGTGAAAAAAAATGTCAAGGAACCCAGGGATGAACCGAAATAAAAAAATTATAGGCGTTCCTCTATATCCCATAAGTATGATAATCAATCCCGACATAGTTTTTGAATTCTATGTAGTTTAACATCATGTGGTGAGGATGAAGAAGTAGAGGTATCTCAAAAGAGGAATTTGTATGGTGTGGAAAAATAACCCGATGTGTATGAGGACAAAAGAAGACCCATATGACACAACATTCACAATTCTAGGAGAGAACTCTGGATAAGGGGTCAAAATAATGAATACATGAACCTAGGATAGTCCTGAAGAAAAAATGTTTGTATTCATTCCTATGTATACCATATAGACGGGAATAAATCCATATATAGTTCTTGGAATACATTGTAGTTTAACTTCATGTGGTATGAGGATGGATATCATAGTTTACAGTTATAGAGCTCAGACCATAGATTGTTTTTTGTTTTTAGTTTTACATCATGCAATATGAGTGGGGTCTTAGTTTAAGGTCATAGAACTCATACGATTTTGATGTTTATCATCATACAGGATGAGTGATGGGTGGTTTTACATCCTTTAGTCCAGAAAGATTTCTCAGATTAATGTCATGTGGTATGGATAGGGAAGTATATATTATTAATTGAAATACTTCTTGAGGAATTTTTCATTGGTTAGAGGAGTAATACACTCACCATCCATAGTGGCGAGGGAGTGTATGTTGTTGTGGTAAACATTGTGAATGATGTAAGGTTCCTCCCACTTAGGCTCCATATTTGGATAATACCTTCTAGGTATCATTGGAATTCTCAGGTCTAATACCATGTCACTTTGAAGGAAAAAATAGAGACAAAATTTCTTTTTGAAAGCTCTGGTTATCTTGTTCTGATTCCTCCCTATATTGTGCAAGGCTCGGAGCCTATTCTCATCAAGGGCTTCTAGTTCATCTAGATTTACTTCTTATACTTTGTCTAATGTCTACTAATAATAGAAGGTTACAAATAGTGAGGGTAACTAAATCTCTATGGGAAGTACTACCTCAATTCCGTACACTAGGGAATATGGAGTCACCTGGGTGGAATTACGAGGCGTTGTTCTATAAGCCCACAGAGCATTGGAGTGATTTCCCAGAAAACTATTCATATTATGACCAACCATATTCTATTGAATTTTTGAGAGAGTATTGTTTAATTCCCCGATCTATCCATTTTCTTTTACATGATAGAGATAGTTTTGATTAGAATTGATATTGTACTTAGTGTAAAACTTCTTCAATTAATTTACCTGAAAGTTGGTTATATTATCATTGAGGAAGACATGGGGGACTCCAAATAAAATGATGATATTAGAGTTCACAAATTAAATTATAGAATGGTCATTGACTTCCTTGAGTGGAATTTTATCTTCCCATTTTCAAAAGAAATCCAAAGCGTTCAGGATGAAATAGCACTGATGATCTATCGCTGACAGATATGGTCTTGTGACATCGTGTCCCTAGACCAAAAATTTCCAAGAGTACATTGTTGTATGGAGAGGATCTCATGAAAAATGTACAAAATTATCATGGACCTAAAATGCATGACATCTTTTGGAGAGCTCAATACAGTCACAGATCATGGTGGTTTAGAAGTATCCCATCCTTTAGATCTGGTGGGAAATCATTGGACTTTCCTGATGAGCCCCATAGAAACTGGAATGTACTTCTTACATAACATGGGGAATCTCATATCCTTGAATTTAATGAAGGAGAATCCAATAAAACCCCCATATATAGATAATTTTCTCAAGACTGTGACCACTCTAGAGGGTGAACTGCACTGTGCACTGATGGACTCACTCACGTTTATATCGGTCTGTCAGGAGATTTCCATGTTTGAGGTACTCAATGAAGGTAGTCATCCAACCATGGGTCCCTTCCAATACTATGACATGGAAAACTAGAGGACCTGATGTGTAGGCATTAGAAGTATAGTGGCTTACCTAATTGTTATCATCATCATCTAGGGTGATGGGAGCAATGAAACTTAGATGCGCTACATGGATAATCAAATCATCCTTGTCGGGCTCTACAAGAGATATGGAAAGGCTGGGAAAGGAATTAGATCGACCGTTCTGTGACTGGGGGACATGAGTAACTTCTGGCTAAGAATGGAACTGGGCCATCAACTAAAGAGTACACTCTATTAAGTGTACAAGCTCTGGCTTCCTGAGGACATTGTCTCCATTGATCTACTTGATGACCAGTTCATATTACCCTTTCACATGTAGATGGGGAACATCAATATCAGGGTCTAGTTCGAGACCACTAATGAGGGATGGATAAATGGCCTCATTGTTGGTTAATCCTTCTGACAATAATAACGAATAGGGAAGGACAACTCTTGCAGGTGTGATGAAGATGTTGGCTAGGCCTACTCTATTGAATCTGTGATCATTAAGTCTTCTACCGATTAGACAATGTGTGACACCATCAAAGTGAATCTTCCAATACCACATGAGTTTATCCACTATGAGTATTTCCTTATCTATGAAATAATGGTCCAAAGACTTCTCTACGGGGGATGAATGGGCAGAAAAAAAGTCTGCCAATGCCTGCCCCTTGATAGTATTTTGTGGAAGGAACATGATATAAAACTATTGAAGGATCACTACCCATCGAGCTAGACAACCGATCAACATGGGATGGTTTAGAATGTAATTCAGTGGATCCAAGAAGGAAACTAGTTGTATATCATGGTTTTTCAATTAATGTCACATTTTCTATACAGAGAACACCAGTGCAATGCATCTCTTCTCAATAGAGGAATATCTTTTCTCTATATCAAGGAGCATGCATCTACGATAATATAAAATGATCTCTATCTCTTAATTGTTCTTTTGGGTGAGAAGGGCACCAAGGGATCATTCTAGAATGGTCACATAAAGGACCAACAACTATTCAAATATAGGCGGTATCTAAACTGGAGTTTCTATTAGATACTGCTTGATATCTTCAAAAGAAGTCTGGCACTCATCATCTCACTGATAATCACAACCTTTATTTATGATCCGGGAAAATGGATTACTCTTTCCAGCCAGATTTGTGATAAATCATAGAATTTATGGAACGTTTCCTTAAAAAAAATCAAATTTCATGAAGGTTTCTCTGAAGAGGTATCTATTTGATAGCCCTAAAATTCTCCAAATGAATATTAATTCATCGGTATCTAATAACGAAGCCGAGAAATTTTCCAGATATGACCCTGATGTCACATTTCAGGGGGTTCATCTTCAGGTGGTTGGAATGGTGGAAGACTATCACTTTCTCAATATCTATTAGATGGTCCTGGAGATGGTTTGATTTAACCACTAGATCATTCACATAGAATTTCATTAATTTACTAAGGATTTTCATGAATATGAAGTGAATGGAATGCTGATAGGTGGGTCATGTGGTCTTTAGAACGATAGGCATTACGTGATAGTATAACATACCTTGAGGTGCCCTGAAGGTGGTGGATTCTTCATCCTCGAGGTCCATTTGGATTTTATTATATCCAGAATACCCATCCATGAAATAAAAGATATTGGTATCTAGTGGTAGAGTTGATCATCAGCTCTGTTGCAGGAAGGGGTAATCATCCTTTGGAATGTGATGGTTGAGATCCCAGAAGTTGATGAAGACTCAGATTAGTCTGTTCTACCTGAAATGAAAAAAATTAAGTAACCATATTTAGTAATAGACTTCCCTCATGTTGTTAAATTTGATGAGATTATAAATCTCAGCCTTTACCATGGAACCATGAGAGGGGTGCTTCTTTCTGGGAGGTTTTTTGAACCCTCAAAGATTTACTGGGAGACCAAGACGGTAGACGTTGAATTGAAGATATAGACCTAGAATCTCCTTATAGATCCAAAAAAATACATCATGATGATGCATTAGGAAATAAAAATTCTATTGTTATTCTTCTGCAGACCTGGCTGTAGTGATCAGTGTTGTTTTCAGATCTATCTCGGTACCAAGATTCACTTGTACCAACTCAACAACAATGGTGGAGACACCTTCCTATAATGTGGGATGGGAATATTATAAATCTTCTTCATTATACATGGTGAGATGATCATCCAAAGGAGGAAAATCTTTGATGTTGGATGATTTTAACGGAATGCTAGTTCCAGCATTATCGGTGGTGGAATCCTCATTAGGGAACTCCTACACTGCTGAAATCATGGCGATAAATGTTTTTGATTTGAATCCACATGAACTTTGACCTAAGGGGTCACATTTGACAATATCAAAGAAATAGGGGTGCATTGTCTTGAGAAAATTTATCCCAGCCTGGAGAAACAAGACAGCGTGATGTATTATTGTTACAATGGAGAAAACACTTCGATACCTTAAAGGGGTAAAGGGTTATGGTATCACTCAAGGCTAATTCGTATAGGAGTATGAAGTGATCTTCCCACACTCCTTACGTCAAGTAAAGATCATTCCCCTTATCACAGATATGAAAACGTAGTGCCCCATGTATGGGATTGTGGTCTCCAACTAGTGAATTGGGAAAATGTAGGCATCATCTAGGTCTACTCATAGGTTAGCCACAACGGTAGTAGGCTCAACCTCATTATCCGGAATCTCTTAGCCCATGGTCTTGTAGTAATTTTCATCTTTGTAAAAGATTATAGAATAGGAAAATAGAGATGTGTCACCCAGGAGTACACCCACTTGACCATTAAGGGAGTACATATGGAATTGGTGATATAAGGAAGGAACTATCGCATGTAAGTGGAGCCAAGTTCTTCCCATCAATGAATTGTAGGTGGTGTCTTGTGAGACAACCATTAACTCAGTCCTAGTAATTAAATAACAAAATTTATTATTCAAGAGATTTTTTCCGACCAGTTTCCATTCTTTATTATCGTAACCTTGAATCTTTATGTCAGAGGGACTCATATTTACATCAGATAGTCCCACAAAACAGAGTGTCCTTGTCGGAATGAAATTGATCCTACAAACTAAGTCGACAAGACAGCAACAGACTTCAATGCCATTGAAGTACCCAATGATATACAATTGGAATATGTCACCCTTTATGGTAGAACCTTAATATTCTATTGAAAATGAGATAATGTCATGAAGTTATATGATATCAATAGTCTCATCATGGAATGATTCTGTGGTTTCTACCTCTGTTTCAAACCATAGGGGGATTTTTAAATCCTCTAAAAGGGAAGCTCACATATCTTCTGATAGGAGGAGAGATTTGAGGACTAAGAGCCATGGAGGAATGCTGGAAAGGTGCTTAATCACATAATACCTCAATGCCAGACCCACAGTTTGTTGATAAGAGGTCGCTCTGTGGAAGGAGGTACGACAAGCGCTGTTTGTCGAATCAGCGGAGTCTGACTAGTTTTGTGAATATCTTGCTTCCCATGAGTTGAATCACATAGAGTGAATACAAATTTATGGGAATAGGACTGAGGTCTATCCATAATAGAACACAGAAGATCGTATCATGGTCTTGGTGGCTCTTCCTAATCAAGCAGTAAGAATGGCGGTGGGGGTGAATCAGATGAAACGATTTGAGAAGGTTGCACGTGCTGAGCTCTGTGATGGGCCTGCTGTTTCATCTCAATGGCCTGTACAAATAGGATGGAAGCACTGGTCAGTGAAATTTTATGATTCACATATCCAAGATTTTTTTTATGCTTTTTCACATTGTCGAGTGCGTCAAATTAGTTGTTTATTTTTGACATGAATTTTTGAAGTACAGTAGCAACCCTAGATCATATCTTGACGGATCGTTAGATCATTAATTCTAAAAAATAAAAGGATTAAGAAACCAAAAGGGGAATTATATTGTATAAAAAAAGTTTTTTTCTTTAAAAATAGAAATTGAAAGTATATTACAACTGATAGAAACCTGTTGGAGAAATCGTGATCAACCCGAGTAAGTGTCCCTTAATGCTCAATCTATCATGACTCTCAAGGGAAAAATAAGTATCATTGATTCCTTGATTTTATACATACTAAAAATAGTAATGGTATGTGATTTATTACTATTTTACCAATTAGGATTTGATCGATCATTGATATTGATTATCATCGACTGTTCAAAATCCACAAACTTGAATCAATGTAAAAATGGTACTCAATCAAGGCATCACATTTACAATGTGATGAGATGACCAGATTTGTGTAAATGTTTAAAATATTACACAAGACAAGAATATTCATATTCATAGGTTCAAGCTCCTGGATTTTATCAACCTACGAAATCCATTTTCACACTCATGAAAGGGAGGGGGTGAGAAAAGAGGGACCCACACTCAAATCATCAGATGATCTGGGATATGCATGGAAGCATGTGGATTCTTGTTCCTTTGAGTTGTATGTGATCATTATAGTAAAAAAATTAGAAGGTATAAATTAATAACAATTGACAAAAAACCTGGAAATAAATTACCTTAAAAAAATTACAAGCATGGAGCTTGGGATTACAACAAGAAACACCCCCCAAATTGATCACTAAGAGGCTTAGAAGTACATGAGAGAGAAGAGAACTAAAATGGATGAAGTGAGCTCTCCAATTCGACTAAACTTCACCCCTGGTCATCCCACACAGGTAATGAGGGAGTAAGAGTGATTTTATGGGAAATTAAATTAATATTCCCACATAAAGTGGTCAAGTATCTGAATGGCTAGGTGACTATTCAAGTAATATTTTTTACTCCATTTTCATCTTGATAGTTGACTAACTAAAAAGAGTGAAAATGACTTGAAATTTGGTTAAATGTTTCTTCTTTGGGTTATATGTCCATGAGAGGTGGAATCAGCCGAATTGGATCTCTGAGGCCTGATTTATTGCACAAATACAGAAGGGTGGTCCAATCTGGCCCGTCCAGAATTTCTTCACATTGTGGGCCTATTTTGGGCCTCCATGTGGATGAATTGGGCTAAATTATCTTCTAGATAAATTTAGAACACATTTTATTCACTTATAAACCCTTTTTATTCCAATTGGATTCACATATTATCCAAATTACAAATAAATATTCACGTGCATACTTGGGCTCCCGCGCAGTTTGGCCCATTTTTCTTGAATTCCATCACGAGCTCTCCAAATCACCTACTATTACAATGTAAAACTTAAGAAATTAAAATTTTCCTATTAAATAGTGATAAACATTAATTAATTTATTTAAACATAAAGTTATGTTTATTATTATATTTGGAATATTCATTACAAAACCAGTTTAAAACGGCGGTGTAAGGGTGGATTTGAATACTGAATCGCTTTGCAATCACACCCCCACACCTAAAAGTTTTCACCCCTGGTAAAGGACACATATACAAGAATTGATGCATGCATATATTTCCAAAATCATTAATATTTAACATTTGAGGAAATTTAAATTCATTAAAGTAATGCGATCAATGCACAAACCACATCAAGGAGTTGTTCCTGGTGAAAATGGAAAAAGATGTCTCATAAATCATATCACAATGAAATTAAAAGATATTCATGATACCAAATTGAGAAAGGAATTCAAAAGTCAACCATTCCACTAACTCTCCATGTGTGTGCATGAAAACCATTATGTGGTATTATTTCTACTTTCTTTCCAATAAATATAGGTTATTTTAACATTATTCAGCTTAAATGATTTTGTCCACCAAACTTGTCCTAAATCCGTTACAATAATATTTCAAGAACCACTCACTTAAAAATTTCCAAAAGTAAAAAACTAAGCTCCCAAACTTGATATCCCCATATTTTTCACATTTCATCACTCCCCTCTTTTATTATTTTTGTTTTTTTAGAAGTTTCATTCAGAATAAATCTCACACTAATCTCTTAACCCTTGTTTGATATTCTCACGATACTATTTTTCATAGTTATAACAATATCAAAGGTTTAAGAGGAGTGGTTTTTTTACCTAGAAAAGACAAAAAAATAATTTTTTAGGGCTTACAACAGTCGGATATCTGGTACACATGCATAGGTCAATATGGTACAGTAATGAATGGGATCGAATAAGGAATGAACACATGGAAATATCATTTTAAGCTAAAAATATTAATATAACATATATTTACCTTTCATTAAGTAAGAAATATTCACACTTTGTGGTTTGGTGCAAAAATGTGTGGATATGTTAGTGACATGGTTTCCCCATAAAATAATCACACAAGGGGCTTCAGTCATCTCAAAGGTATCACATAAGTATAACCATTTATATCATTGATAGAAAACCTAATCACTAAAAATAACTCCCTGATGTTAAATTCATACAAATAATCATTCCAAAATAGAGGCAGGTTTCATAAAATGTTAAAACAACAATGACTACAAAATTTCAACATGCTTTTTTTAGTAATTTTCATTATTTGGTGACCATAAGGTGGGGGGGAAGTAAAAATACCATAAAGAAGGTGAAAAAGAGAAGAAAGAATAAATACAATGAAAACCCTAATGAAATCAAAATCATAGGTAAAAGTGAAAATACGATAAAGAAGGTGAAAATAGAAGAAATAAGAAATAAAATGATGATCCTAATGAACTCTAGAATGTATCCACCCCCCACACCTAGAATATGCTGTTTCCTCATTGAAATAATTGAAAATGTGAGAAGGAAGGATAAAACATTGTATGTTTCCCTAGTATATTGCTTCTAAAAGTTGTATTTCCTCCACCGAGTTCTTTGGAAAATCATCATAGAAGTGTTTTACTCACTTCCCATTAACGGTAAGACTTCGTCCACTCTGCTCATGAAAAATTAGTATTGCACCAAAAGGGAAAACAGTAGTAATAGTATAAGGATTGAGCCATCGATAACGAATATTACCTGGGTGGAGCTTAAGCCTGGAATAGTACATGAGGAACTTCTCACCAATATGGAACTTATGATGAAGAATCATGCTATCATTGATAGCCTTTGTCTTCTCTTTATAGATTTACAATTTCTCATATTCATCATGTCTAATTTCATTCAACTCTTGAATCTACAGCTTCCAATGCTCACCTGTATTTGAAATATTCATATTACATCGTTTAGCATCCCAAAATGCATGGTGGTCTACCTCCACTGGGAGGTGACAAGCTTTCCCAAACACAATTCTATATGGGGACATTCTGATTGTTGTTTTAAAAGTTGTAAGAAATTCCCAAAGTGTATCACCCAAGCTTAAACACCAATCATTACAGTTGAGTTGTAAAATTTTTTCCAAGATTCTTTTAACTTACATATTAGATATTTCTTCTTGTCTGTTAGGTTGGGGGTGATATGCAGTGGATACATTATGATCAACCCCATACTTACGAATCAAATTTTTTATATTGTGATTGCAATAATGGGAAACTTGATCACTAATGATGAATCTCGGCAAATCGAAGCGACTAAAAATTTGGGACCTCACAAAATCAACAACTTGAGATCCATCGGTCCTAGTATCATTTTCATCCACCCATTTATACATTTAGTCCACTAATAAAAAGATGTACACGAATCCAAATGAATTTGGAAAATTCCCCATGAATTCAATTCCCCATACATCAAGAATTTTCCAGAATAACATCGTCTGTTGGGGAATTTCATTCCTCTTGAAGATATTCCCTGTGAATTGAAAATGACTACATGACTTGAAAAATCAATGGTCATCCCTATAAAATGATGGCCAATAAAGCTCTGAGTCAAGGACCATCCAAGTTGTACGTTGAGATCCAATGTGTACCCCATAGGCTAAAGTGTGGTAGAAGGTCAAAATAGAGGCGAACTCATGGTCAAGGACACACCGACGAACTACTTGGTTACCATAAACTCTTCAGAAATATTGGTCATCCCAAATATACCATAGAGAATCATGTTTAAGTCCCTGGGATTGGGATGTACTAAAATCAGTGGGGAAAATAGAAGATTCTAGAAAATTTATAATGTCTGCATAATAGGGGGTAAGGTCCGCAACATGACAAAGATTCTCATGAGGAAAGAATTATTCAATGGGGAGGGATGAGTCAGCATGGTGGTCCAGTGTTGGAGAAATCCTACAAATGTGTTCAGCTACATCATTTTATACTCCCCTCTTATCTCTATTCTCACGTTCAAACTCTTGGAGGAGGATCATCCACCGTTTGAGTCATGTCTTAGCTTCATGTTTCTTTAAGAGGAGTCAAAGGGTAGAATTATCTGAAAACACAATAACTTTTGACCCAAGAAGTTATGAATGAAAATTATCCAAGATAAACACAATAAAAAGGAGTTTATTTTCAGTGGTCATGTAGTTTACCTAGGTAGGGTAAGGGGTACATGATTCATACGCAATGACATGAGGAGCCTTCTCAACACTTTGTGATAAAAATTCCCCGAATACAAAGTTAGACGCCTCACACATAAGCCTGAAGGGTAGATCCCACCTTGGTGGTTGGATGATGGGAGGTGATGTGAAACTCATTTTTAGTGAATTGAATGCATCCACACAATTTTTATCAAACATAAACTTAGAATATTTTTGAAATAATGAGGAAATTGGAAGTAAAATCATACTAAAGTATTTAATGAATTGGCGATAAAAACCTGCATGACCCAGGGAAGATCGCACCTCACAAATGAATTTTGGATATGGAAGGTAATAAATTAATTAAATATTAGAATTATCAACTTGAATTTCCTTATTTTAAATGAAATTCCCAAGAACTATACCCTACTAATCCATACAATAAAATTTCTCAAAATTTAAAATAATATATTTTTCATTGCAGCGGCGGAGGACATAACCTAGGTGTTCCAAACAATCATCAAAGGAAGAATCATATATAAATTGAAATATTCCATAAATACTTCCATATAAATCTCAAGTTACTTAGAAAAAATAATCAACATACATCGCTGAAAAGTCCTAGGAGGATTACATATACCAAAAGGCCTTCTTCTTGTATGCGAATATGCCAAATGGGCATGTAAATGTTTTCTTTTCTGGATCCTCATGGGATATATGGATTTGGAAATAACCCCAATATCCTTCAAGGAAAAAATAATTGGACTTACCAGGAAATCGTTCTAATATTTGGTCAATGAAAGGTAGAGTAAATTGATCCTTCCGCATGGCTTGATTTAGTCTATGGTAGTCAATACAGACTCACCAACTGTTTTGCACACGTGTTGGAACCAATTCATTTCTTTCATTTGACATAACTATTGTTCCTTTTTTTGGCAAAATTTGCACTGGTCTAACCCATTTACTATCAGATATATGATAAATGATCCCCATAGAAATTAATTTACTAACATCCAATTTTAATACTTCAAGGAGAGTCGGATTCAATCAACATTGAGATTGTCTTACAGGCTTAGCCTCATCATCCAAAAGTATATGGTGCATACAAAAAGATGGTCTAATTCTCGGAATATCAGCCAATGTCCATCCAATTTCCTTTTTACACTCTCTCAAAAGGATCATATGTTTTGATTCTAATTTTTGAGAGGGGTTATTGTCAATAATTACCGGCAATTTTCCAATACCCTCAATATAGGAATATTTTAAATTATAAATATTTTTTTATGTTCAAACATTGGTGGTTTTTGGATTGAGGGACGGGGTTTAAGGGGAGTGAATTCTATGAAACTGTCTATCTGCTCATGTTTATTCACTAATAAATGATAATCTATAGAAATGATATTTGCAAAATCATCAATGGTCATGGGTACTTCAGAATGAAAACACTCATAAATCAAAGATCAAAATCTACATTTCTCTAACCCCACACATCAGAACATGAATCAAAACTCAAATAATCAAAAGGTGATGAAGGGGAAAATGAATTAGAGTATTGGTTGAGGAGAGAATTTTTTTGTGTCCATAGTTTTAGAGAACTTACATCGAATAGATAAGAAGAATGGGGTGCTCTTAAATAGGGTGTTTCATAGCCTCAATGATATTAAAACTTACCATTTCTCATCCGAACTCCATGGACAATGTACCATTGTGAAAATTGATAAATGTCTTTTCTGTTTCGAGGAATGGACTCCCAAGTATGATAGGAGTGTGTCCTTCGATTCAAGTATCTTCTATCTCAAGAACGTAGAAATCAGGAGAGACGATGAGATTATTCACTCTTATAAGGACATGCTCAATCACTCATATTAGATGAATAGTACTCCGGTTTGCAAGTTACATGACAATTCTTGTTGGTTGAAGCTATCCAACCTATATAGAAGTATACATGGAGTGAGGCATTACACTAATAGAAACACCTAAATCTAACATAGTATGTAAAAATAATAGCTCCACTATGGTACATGGAATCATAAATGTGCCCAGATCCTTGCACTATGTTGGCATTGCTGGTTGAATCATGTCCAAGACATTCCTCACCAAGTTGACTCTCTCATTCCCCTTTATCCCTCGTCTACGGGTTCATAGTTCTTACTGAAATCTGTCATCACCGGGAATTCTCTTGACAACATCAAATAATGGAATATTAACTTGAATGTTTTTAAATGTATTCATTATTTCAGTATCAATCTCATTATTATAATTTTTATTAGATTTAAAGAGCCTTTGGTGGAAATGGAGAGGAATAGATTGTTCATTTGAATCATCAATGATAATTTTACTTATTTTTTTATTTATTTTCTTCATTGGAATATTTTATGGGTAAGGAGATAGTGTTTTCAAAAGGGGGACATAACTATTGTGTAGAATCGGTAGAAGGAGAAACTTATTTACCACTATGATGTGTAATTTATCATACATTAATTTGGTCCTTCAGTTTGGAAATGGGTTGGAATGGTATTTGTCTGGGACCTTTCATATTAAGCTCACCTATGGTGTTCTCTAATTGTCCCACTTGAGTTCGTAGTTCTTGAATAACCGATTGTGTGGTATTTTGGAACTTGAGGTTCTATTTTTCCATTTGTTTCACTATATCCTCGAGGATTGGTTCAGATTTTGGAGGAGGATGATGATTGTTTTGAGAAGTTTATGGATAAGAAGGTTGAATACCTTGGCCTTATTGATACCAATTCTTTTTGGGGTTGATTGAGTTTCCTTCATGTCGGTACTGGGGTTGTGATTTCCTCCTGAGGTTTGTATTTGGCATGAATGGTTCTTACATGAATAGAAGAACATGTTGGAATGGACACCTTGGGAAACAACTACAAAATACTGAGGTGAATCTTGAAGTTGTGGGCAGTGGTCGGAAAAATGAGTATTTTCAGAACAAATACCACAATGTAATGGAATAGAAGGAGATTGTAAGTTAACTTATACTTGAGATAATTTCCTTAAAAGGTAATTAATATAACCATTCTTGTTATATTCCTTTTTTCTAGGGATGAATGAATTACCTCATGAACTCCTCGGGTTGGTACAATAGCTCGTGTAACAAATTGTTGGGCATTTTGATCCATATTGGCTATTCAGTCATGGGCATCAGAAGGAGTTTTATCAACCAAGGGAACACAAGATGATGTATCAATAATTCTATGATCCATGGGGATAAGTCCCTCATAGAATAATTAGATTAATACCTGTTCACTAATTTGGTGGTGGGGAAAACTTGAGCAGAGTCATTGGAATCTCTCCCAGTATTCATAAAGGGACTCTCCTTGTGATTGCCTAATGTGACAAAATTTCATTCCTAATTGATGCGTCTCATGACACAGGGAAGAGATTATCTAAAAATAGACATTTCAGGTTATTCCATCCCCAAATTGTGGATGTCAAACTGTATATCCAATCTTTGGCTACACTATCAAGGGAGAAAGGGAAGGCCCTATACTTAATTAGGTCCTAAGAGACATTTTGGGGTTTCATGGTGGAACAGACTATGTGAAACTCTTTAAGATTATTCTGAGGGTCCTCACCAAGAATACCATGTCATTGAGGAAGTAGGTGGATGATTCCTGATCTCAGCTCAATGTTGGATGCTTCCTCAAGATATTGGATGTACATAGGTTGGTACTCCACAACTGGGGTGGTCAGTTCTTTTAAGGTTTTATTATTTGCAGCCATGTTTTCATATATTTTATTGGGGTCAAATTTTAAATGATTTATGATCACTTGAGGTTCAAAAATAGGTTCCTTATTGTTACTTGATTTACCATCTGTATATTCCATGTTTTTTGTTTGAAGTGTCTTTTCAATTTGAGGGTCAAATTCAAGCAGTGTGTCTTTTTATCATCGGGTCATGCTAATAAGTTGTGAAGTTTGTTATTTATTTTACTAAAAATGGATAAAATAACTTACTAAGGGTAAAAATAGAATAAAATGTTATAATAAAGAATTATTGAAAGATATATAGAGAACAATATAGAAAGAGAGATAAAGAAAGAACACACAAAAACAACCAAAAATAGAAATAGAAAACAATAACAATAACAATAAAATGGGGGTGGGGTATTGAAAGGAATACTAATTGAGAAGTAAAATAATTAAATAAAATAAAATAATGAAAATAAATGATCTTCTCTCCCTAAAAATGAAGCCAAAATTTGATCATGTTATTGAGCACGTCAAATTAGTTGTTTATTTTTAACCAGAATTTCTACAGTATAGTAGAAACCCCAGATCGTCTCTTGAAAGAGCCTTAGATAATTAATTATAATAGGAGGTTATGATTAAGAAAAAAAAAGGGGAATGTGGTTTTCAAATACTTCAGTTTATTTGAATTAAAAAAAGAAATAGAAATTATATTACTATTGAGAGAAATCGGTTGGAGAAATCATGGTCAACCCTGGTAAGTGTCCCTTCTTGATTAATCCATCATCTCTCTAAAGGAAAAGGGAAAGATCATTGATTCCATGATTTTATACATACAGAAACCAGTAATGGTATGTTAGTTCTTACTAGGTTACAACCTAGGATTTTATTGATCAACTATATTGATTATTTGTGACTGCTCAAAATCAACAAACATGAATCGATGTAAAAACAGAACTCAATCAATGAGTGATATCAACAATGTGATGATAAGACCAGACATGTTTAAATGATAAAAATATTCCACAAGAAAGGAACATGCATATTCATAGGTTCATTTTTCTATATTTTATCAGCCGACACAATCCATTTTCACCCTCATGAATGGGAGGGGGTGAGAAAAGAGGAAACCACACTCAAATCATCACAAGATCCAGGTTAAGCATGAAAGAATTTGGATTCGTGTTTCTTTTATTTTTATTTTATCATACCATAATAAACACAAATTTAGATGGTATAAATAAATAACAATTTACAACAAACCTGGTAATCAATTACCTTACAAAAATTACAAGCATGGAACTCGGAATTACAATAAGGAACACCCCCCCCCCCAAATTGACCACTAAGAGGCTTATAAGTACATGAGGGAGAAGAGAACTAAAATGGATGGAGAGAGATATCCAATTCATCTAAATATCACCTCTTGTCGTAAAACATAGATAGCGAGGATGGATGAGTGATTTTATGAGCAATTACATAAATATTTATACGTAAAGTGGTCAAGTATCTAATGGTCTAGGTGACTATTCAGGGAATATTTTTATGCCATCTTTATCCGGATAGTTGGATGACCAAAACACGTTCAAATGACATGAAATTCTATGAAGAGTTGTTGATTCTAGTTATATTTCCAAGGGAGGTGTAATCGGACCAATTGGATCTTTAAGGTCTGATTTACGACCCAAATTCAAATGGGTGGTCTAATATGGATCATCCATATTTTCTTCACATTGTGGGCCTATTTTGGGCCTCCAAGTGGACGAATTGGGCTCAATGATCTTCTAGAGAAATTTAGCCCACATTTCTTTCACTCATAAACCCATTGTATCCCAATTTTATGAACATATTATCCAAATTAAAAATAATTGTCCACATGCAAGCCTGGGCCCTCATGCAGTTTGGCCCATTTGGCATGAATTCCATCACAGGCTCCCCAAATCACCTCCTCCAGCAATGTAAGCACTGAAACAAGTAAAAATTCCCTATTAAATTGTGATAAAAATTAATTCATTGAATCAAAAATAAAGTGAAATTTATTATTTTATTTCAAATATTCATTACAAAACCAGTTTAAAACAGCGATGTAAGGGTGTATTTTAATAGTGGATCACTATGCGATCACACGCCCACACCTAAAAATTTTCACTCTTGGGAAAAGAAACATATCAAAAAAAGTATGCATGTATATATTCCCAACATCATGAAGATTTATCATTTGAGGAAGTTTAAATTCATTAAAGTAATGTGATCAATCCACAAAGCACATCAAGGACTTCTTCCTAGTGAAAATGAAAAAATATGTCTCATAAATCATATCAAAATGAAATTAAAACAAATTCATGATTCCAAATTAAGAAAAGAATTCAAAATTATACCATGCCACTAAATATCCATGTGTGTGTGAAAACCATTCCATGCAATTATTTCCACTTTCTATCTAATAAATATAGATTATTTTAACATTATTCAGCTTAAATTATTTTTTCCACTGAACATGTCCTATATTATTTACAATAATATTTCAAGAACCACTCACTTAAGATTTCCCAGAAGTAAAAAAAGAAGCTCCCAACCTAGATATAACCATATGTTTCACATTTCATCACTCCCCTCATTTATTATATTTGTTTTTTTAGAAGTTTCATTCGGAAAAAATCTCACACTCATATGTCAACCCTTGTTTGATCTCCTGATGACACTTATTGTAACAGTTATAAAAAGATCAAAGGTTGAAGAGGAGTGGTTTTTTGACCTTCCCTAGACAAAAACCAATTTTTTAGGGTGTATAATAGTCGGATATCAAGTACACACACATAGGTCAATCCGGTACAGTAATGTAACAGATCAAATAAGGAACTAACGTATAGAAATATAATTTTAAGCCTACAAATATTAAGCTAACATATATTAACCTTCTATTAAATAAGAAATATTCACACTTTGTGTTTTGGTGCAAAAGTGTGGAGATATTAGTGACATACTTTTCCCAAAAAATAATCACACAAGGGGCATCAATCATCTCAAATGTTTCACATAAATACAATCATTTATATCATTGAAAGAAAACCAATTCACTAAAAATGACTCCCTGCTGTTAAATTCATAAAAATATTAATTCCATAAAAGGGATAGGTTTCATTTAATTTTAAAACAACATGGAATCAAAAAATCCAACTTGAATTTTTAGTAATTTACATTATTTGGTCGCCATAAGGGGGGAGAAAAAATACCATAAATATGGAGAAAAAGAGAAGAAATAAGAAAGAAAATGGAAACCCTAATGAATTCGACAAGATATGGAATAGTTAGATACCATAAAGAAGGCCAAAAGGAGAAGAAAGAAGAAAGACAATGAGGATCCTAATGAACCCTGGAATATATCCACCCCCCACATCTAGAATGTGTAGTTTCCTTGCTGAAATAATTGAGAATAGGAGTAGGAAGGATAAAACCTATAATGTTTCACTGGTATGTTGCTTCTAGATGGTGGATTTCCTACACCAGATTCTTTGGAAAATCCTCATTTAAGTTTTTATGTTGCTTCCCAATGACGGCAAGACTTCATCCACTCTGCTCATGAAAAATTTGAATTTCACCAGAAGGGTAAACATTAGTAACAGTATAATAACTGTGCCATCAGGAATACAACTTACCTGGGTAGATCTTTAGCCTAGAATTTTACATGAGGACCCTCTCACCAATATGGAACTTCCGCTGATGAATCATGCTATCATGGATAGAATTTTTCTTCTCTTTATAGATTCGGGAGTTCTCATATTCATCACATTGAATTTCTTACAACTCTTGAATATGTAGCTTCTTATAATAACCTGCATTTGAATTATTCATTTTACATTGTTTAATAGGCCAATATGAATGGTGGTTTACCTCAACTAAGAGGTGAAAAAATTTTCCAAACACAATTCTATGTGGCGATATTCTAATTTGGGTTTTAAAAGTTGTACGGTACACCCAATGTGCATCATCCAAGAACAGACTACAATCTTTCCTAAAGGGTTGTATCCTTGTTTCCAAGATTTTCTAAACATCCCAATTTGAGATTTCTTCGTGTTCGTTAGTTTGGGGGTGATATGCAGTGAAGAATTTATGATCAACACCATACTTATGAAGCAAATTTTTCATGTTGTGGTTTTAATAATGGGAACATTGATCTCGAATGATGAATCTTGGTAAACAGGACAGACAAAAAATTTGGGACCTCACAAAATCAACAACAACTTGAGAGTCATCAGTCTTAGTAGAATTTTTTCCCACCCATTTAGGCACGTAGTCCACTTCTAAAAAGATGAGCATGAATCCAAATGTATTTGAAAAGGCCCCATGAATTCAATTCACCATGTGTCAAAAATTTCACAGAATAACATGGGTTGTTGGGGAATTTATTTTCTTTTAGAGATATTCCCTGTGAATTGACAATGAATACATGATTTAAAAAATCGATGGGAATCCCTATAAAATTTTGGACAATAATTTCCTCCATCAAGGAGATTTTTATATATACGTTGAGAGCCAAATTGGCCCCCATAGGCCAATGTGTGGAACAATGTCAAAAACAGAGGTGAACTCGTGGTCAAGGACACACTGAGGAACTACTTGGTAACCAAAAATTCTCAAAAAATATGTGTCATACCAAATGTGCCCCCGAGAATCATGTTTAAGTCTCTGGGATTGGGAAGTGATGAAATCAATGGGGAGACTAGATATTGCTAAAATATTCACAATTTCCGCAAACCAGGGGTAAGTTCCACAACATCATACAGGTTCTCATGAGGAAAGAATTATTCAATGGGGAGGGATGAGTCATCATGGTTGTAAAGTGGTGGATAAATCCTACTAATGTGGTAAGATACAGCATTACCTACTCCCCTATTTTCTCTAATCACAAGGTCAAACTCTTGGAGGAGTAACTTCTACCATATGAGGCGGGGCATAACTTTAGGTTTATTTAAGAGGATTTGAAGGGAAGAATAGTCAAAAAACACAATCACTTTTGACACCAAAAGATCTGAATGAATTTCTTCCAAGCGAAAAAAATAGAAAGGAGTTTGTTTTTAGTGGTTTTGTAGTTACTTGGGTAGGTTCAAGGGAAAATGAGGCATATGCAATGACACGTGGAGCCTTCTCAACCCTTTTTCATAAAACTTCCCCAACTACAAAGTTAGAGGCATCACACCTAAGATTGAAGGGTAGATCCCAAATTGGTGGTTGGATGATGGGAGATTATATGAGAGTAATTGTTAGTGAATTTAATGCATCCTCATAATTTTTATCAAACACAATATCAGAATCTTTTTGCAATAATCAGGATAATGGATGTGCGATCTTTCTAAAGTCTTTAATGAATCGTTGATAAAAACAAGTATGACCCAAGGAAGATCGCACCCCACGAACACATTTTGGATGTGGAAGGTATGAAATTATTTTAATTTTAGAATTTTCAACTTGAATTCCTTTATTTGAAATGACATGCCCAAGAACTATCCCCCGCTCAACGGTAATATGGAATTTCTCTAAATTTAAAACAAGATCCCTTTCAATGTAGTGAAGGAGGACAGAACCTAGGTGTTCCAAAAAATCATCAAAGGAAGAACCATATACTGTGAAATAATCCATAAAGACTTCCATAAAACTCTCAAGGTACTAAGAAAAAATTCTCAACATACATTGCTAAAAAGTACCAAGAGCATAACATAGACCAAAAGGCATTCTTCTGTATGACAATGAGCCAAATGGACAGGTAAATGTTGTCTTTTCTTGATTCTCAAGGATTATATGGATTTGGAAATAACCCAAATATCCATAAATGAAAAAATAATTGGACTTACTAGCCAATCATTCTAACATTTGGTCCATGGAAGGTAGAGGAAAGTGGTCCTTCGACATTGCTTCATTCAGTCTGCGGTAGTCAATACAGACTCATTGACTATTTTGCACACATTTTGGAACCAATTCATTCCTTTCATTTGATACAACTGTTGTTCCTATTTTTTAGGAACAATTTGAACTAGTCTAACCAATTTACTATCATATATTAGATAAATTACCCCCACATCGTGTAATTTACTGACTTCCAATTTTACCACTTCACGGATTGTGGGATTCAACTGGAGTTGAGACTGTCTTGCGGGCTTAGCCTCATCATCCAAAATTATATGGTGCATAAAAATAGATGGTCTAATCTTGGGAATATTTTCCAATGTCCATCCAATTACTTTTTTACACTCTCTCAAAAGGTTGAGCAGTTTCGATTTTTGTTGTTGGGAGAGGTTATTGGAAATAATGACGAGAAATTGGTCAATACCCTCAAAATAAGAATATTTTAAATTAGATGGATGTTTCTTATGTTCCAACACTAGTGGTTTTTGGATTGAAGGAGGTAGTTTAGTGGGATTGAGGTCTATAAAACTATCTATCTGCTCATGTTTATTATCTAAGGAAAGAGAATATATAAAAACGAGATTTGTAGAAACATTGACGGTCATGGGTACCTCATAATGAACAAACTCATTGATAAAAGAACTAAATTTACATTTTTAGGCCCCACAAAATACTCAAAACATGTCTCAAAACTCAAATCATCCAAGGGTGAAGAAGGGGAAAATGAATCAGAGTATGGGTTTAGGAGAGAATGTTTTGAGTGTGAATAGTTTGAGAGCACTTCTATAGAATAGATAGGAAGAGTGGAGTGCCCTCCAACGGGGTGTTTCATAGCCTCAAGGATGTTAAAAAATACCTTTTCTCCTCTGAACTCTATGGACATCGTACCATTGTGAACTTTGACGATCGTCATTGCTATTTGGAGGAATGGCCCCCCAAGTATTAGAGGAGCGTGTCCTCATGTTCGAGTATCTTCCATCTCAAGAATGTAGAAATTGGAAAGGAAGATGATATTCTTCACTGTTACAAGGAAGTCCTCAATCACCCTTATCGGATGTGTAGTACTCTGGTGTGCAAGTTTCACGACAATGCCTATTGGTTGAATCTCTCCAACTTGTAGAGAAGTATACACAGAGTGGAGAATTACATTAATGGAAGCAGCTAAATCTAGCATAGCATCTGAATAAAATGTATCCACTATGTTACAAGGTATCATGAATGTTCTTGGATCCTTGAACTCAGTTGGAAATGTTGTTTGAGTCAAGGTTGAGACATTACTCCCTAATTAGGCTCTCTCATTCCCCTTTATCCCTCATCTATGGGTGAAAATTTCTTTAAGAAATTTTTCATAATGGAGAATTTTCTTGTCTGCATCCAATAAAGGAATATTAACTTGATATTTTTTAAATGTATCCATTATTTTAGTATCAATCTCATTATTGGACTTTTTATAAGAATTAGAGAGACTATGATGGAAGGCAAGAGGAATGGATTGTTCATTTGAATCATCAATGAATATTTTATTACTCTTTTAATTTTTTTTATTCATTAGAATATTTTATGGGTAGAGAGAGTGTGTTTTCAAGAGGGGGACATACCTATTTCATAGAATCAATATAAGGAGGAACTTATTTACCACTATGAAGTGTAATTTTTCATACATTACCACTTTACTTTAGGTTGGAAATGGGTTGGGATGGTAGTTTTCTAGATTCTTCCATCTTAGGCTAACATATGGTGTTATCCAATTGTCCCACTTGAGTTCATTGGTCTTGAATTACTGACAATGTGGTCTGTTGGAACTGGAGGTTCTGGGTTTCCATTTTCTACACCATATCCTCAAGGATGGGTTTAGATTTGTGGGTAGAAGGATGATTGTTTTGAGACGTTGAAGGATAAGAAGGTTGTATCCCTTGGCCTTGTTGATACTAATTCTTATAGGCGTTGCTTGAGTTTCCACCTTGTCAGTACTAGGGTTGTGCTTTCCACCCAAGGTTTGGATTTGGCCTGAATGGTTCTTTTTTAAAAGGAGGTACTTTTCAGAATTGACACCCTATAAACACAGTTGTGAAAGACTCAGGTGAATCTTGATGTTGTGGGCACTGGTCGAAAAAATTAGTATTTTCAGAACAAATACCCCAATGTAATGAAACAGAAGGAGATTTTGAGTTACGTTATTATAGAGATAATTTCCCTAGAGGGGTATGCATCTCACCAAACATGTTATCTAACTTTTTTTCTAGGGATGAATGACTTACCTCATGAACTCCTTGGGTTGGTGTAATAGCTCATGTAACAAATTGTGGTGAATTTTGAGCCATATTGGATATTATGTCACGAGTGGAAGATGGAGTTTTATCATCCAAGGAACCACAATATGCTGCATCAATAATTCCATGATCCATGGGGATAGGTCGCTCATAGAAGTATTTGATTAATATTTGTTCACTAATCTCGGGGCAGGGGAATCTTGAGAAGAGTCGTTTGAATCTTTCCCAGTATTCATGAAAGGTCTCTCCCTGTGATTGCCTAATGCCACAAATTTATTTTCTAATTGATGCATCTCAAGAGGAAGGGAATAAATTATCTAAAAATAGTCTTTTCAAGTTATTCTAGTCCCCAATTTAGGTGGGAAAATAGTATAGACAATCTTCGACTACACCATTAAGGTAGAATGGGAAGGCCCTAAACTTAATTAGGTCCTCAGACACATTTTGGGGATTCATGGTGGAGAAAACTATGTGAAACTCTTTGAGATTTTTGTGAGGGTCCTCACTAGGAAGACCATGAAATTTGGGAAGTAGGTGTATGGGGCCTGATCACAGCTCAAAGATGGATGCTACCTTAGAATATTGGATGTATGCAGGTTGGTAATCCACATCCGGGGTGGTCAGTTCTTTTAAGGATTGATTATTTGCAGCCATGTTTTCTTGGATTTTATTGGGTTCAATTTTTCATTGGTTTAGGACCACTTTATGTTCCAAAAGGTTTTCCTTAGTGTTACTTGATTTATATTCTCTATATGCTTTGATTTTTGTGTGAAGAGTGTTTTCAATATCAGGGTCAAATTCAAGAAGTTTTACTTTTTCTGATCGGGTCAAGTAAATAAGTTTTGAAGTTTGTTTATTTTTGTAATTGAATATGGATAACATCAGTTAAGAAGTGCTAAAGTAGAATAAAATTTTATACTAAATTAATATAGAAAGAAAGATGAAGAATAATAGATAGAGAGAGAGAAACAACACACAAAAAACCTAAATTGATACAGAAAACTAAAACAAAAAAAATAAAATGGGGGTGGGGTATCAAAAGGAATACTAATTAAGATGTAAAATAAATAAATAAAAGGAAATAAAGAAAGGAAATGATCTTGTCTCCTCAACAACTTTTCCAAAATTTGACCTGGTTGTCATGATGCCAAATTGGTTGTTTATTTTAACTAAAATTTCGGCAGTATAGCAACAACCCTAGATTGCCTCTCAGCGGAGCCTTAGATCATTAATTCTTAAAGGTGGTTATGATTAAGAAACAAAAAGGGTAATGAGGTTTTATAAAACATGGGTTTTTTTCATTACAAATATAAATTTAAAGAATATTACTACTGAGAGAAACTGGTTGGAGAAATCGTGATCAACTGGGGTAAGTGTCCATTGATGCCCAATCCGTCATCGCTCTCAAGGGAAAGGGAAAGATCATTGATTTCATGATTTTATAAATACTGAAAAAGTAATGTTATGTGAGTTCATACCAGGCTACCTCCTAGGATTTGATATATCAACAATATTGATTATTGGCAACTGCTCCAAATCACCAAACATGAATCGAGTTAAAAACAGAATTCAATCAAGGCATCACATCAACAACGTGATGAGATGACCAGATTTGTGTCAAGGATTATAATATTCAACAAGGCAAGAACATTCATATTCATAGGTTGAAGATCCTAGATTTTATAAACCAACATAATCCATTTGCACACTAATGAATGGGATGGGGGGAGAAAAGAGGCAACTGCACTCGAATCATCACCAGATCCATGTTATGCATAGAAGCATGTGGATTTTTGTTCCTTTGATTTTTATTGGATAATACCATAATAAGCACAAATATATAATTTATAAATGAATAATAATTTGTAACTAACCTAGAAATAAATTACCTTACAAAAATTACAAGCATGGAGCTCGTGATTACAACAAGGAACACCCCCAAATTGATCACTAAGAGGATTTGAAGTACATGAGGAAGAAGAGAACTAAAATGGATGAAAAAATCTCTCCAATTACACTAACATTCCCCCCTGGTCATACAACACTAATAATAATGGGGTATGAGTTATTTTATGGGAAATTTTATCAATATTTCTACATAAAGTGGTCATGTATTTAAAGGGCTAGGTGACTATTCAAGGAAAATTTTTTACTCCAACTTTGTCTGGTTGGTTGAGTGAAGGAAATGTGTGAAAAAACATGACATTCAGTGGAAAGTCAGGGATTCGAGTTAGATGCCCATGGGTGGTAGAATCAGTCCAATTGGATCTCCTAATCCCATTTTATGGTCCAAATATTGAAGGGTGGTCCAATCTGGGCCGCCCAAAATTTCTTTACATTTTGGGCCTCCAAGTGGAAGAATTGGGATTAATGATCTTCTAGAGAAATGTATCCCACATTTTTTTGAACTCTTACACCTATTTTTTCCCTATTGGATGCACAAATGATCAAAATTAAAAATAATTGTCCACATGCATGCTTGGGCTCTCGCACATTTTGGCCCATTTTTCCTGAATCCCTTCATGGGCTCTCCAAATCACCTCCACCTACAATGTAAACACTGAAATAAGAAAAAATTACCTATAAAAAAGTGATAAACATAAATTAATTGACTAAAAAAATTGAAAATTATTATTATACTTGGAATATTCATTACAAAACTAGTTTAAAACAGCGCTGTAAGGGTGGATTTGAGTAGTGAATCACTCTGTAATAAATACTGGCATCAACTGGGGATGTTTAGAGGGTCTTTTGGACACTATTAATTATTAGGAACCATGTAATGGTATTCACCGAAGCATATTTTTGATCGTCACTTGATGAATCACCCATTGTTGGGAGGATAATCAGGAAAATCCCCATCTTTAAAGTCATGAAATCTCTAAAAGTATGGGATGGACCCCTTACTAATGGGGGGTTTTTCTTTCCATTTCATTGTAGGCATTTACTCTCCCCAGAGGATAAAGGATGAGACATTGATGAAAGAGTATTAGCCAGGGGTAATATGGTTGATTCTAATGGATCAGGCTGATTCCAACAGGCACGAATAATACCATGGTCATGAGTGACTGCCCTACAAGACATTAAGTCGTCATACTTCGGATAGCAGTGACTATAAAATGGTTTTCATTCTCCCTCACTATCATTGTCAGGATTTTTGAACACACATTCCACCCATGTCTAGGATGGATCTGATATGACTACATTGTTATCAACATAGTCTTGGAACTAGTCTTTGAGTGCATATCATTTGTTGAGGGTGTGCCCTAAAAACCGGTGATAGTGGTAGTAATGGGGGTGATTAGTGTGATCTACAACATTAGGCCTCTTTAATTTTGTAAAATGAAATATTTCCTAGTCTAAGGCACTTCAAAAATAACCAAGAACCTGAGCATCATTAAATGAGTACGTCTAATTCCACTGATCTGGGAAAGGGGCTTTGGGATCCTGGCCCAAATGAGGGGCTGGCGGAGCCTAATGAGGAGGTATAGTCTAGCTATGTCGTCTAGGTGGTGGAATCACATTACACGGTGTTGGATTCCGATTCTAAGGTTGGAATCAATGAGGCGGAGGCTATCTTGCGGCAATGGCCCTTGATGAGGCTATAGAGGTGTATCTGTCTGTAACAATTCTAGCTTCTTGAGGGCATATATTTGTGAAGCAGCAGCGGTCTCAGACTTGGTGGCACTTCTTGTGGGAACCATGGGGGAAACAGACAATCCTACTTGGATTGCCACAAGGCTTCCTCTAGATGTTGTTCCTTGTCAGAGAGATCCTAGAATCCACTCGGGTTGTTTTGAGTGATGAGTGAAGGGGCCAATTCATCCTCGACATTTCCCACACAAATATTTAGCAACTTCTCCTAAGTGAGAGGCCTATCTAGTGAGTATGTGATACCCTTCCACCAGGTGACAAAGACTAGATGTGCTTATTCTCCCTTTTCTTGCACATGAAGAGGTCATAAATACTAGTCTTCTAGGTGGTGGAACTGAATTGGTAGAGAAACTTCCTACAAATATCCTATCAAACAGCTATTTAACAAATAGGTAACTAGTTTTACTAGACAAATATGGGACCTTCCAATGTTTCTATGAAACACTAGATCATAGAAGATTCCTATTATGTTAGAATTCCCAACATGGGGAAACACATTGAAATAAAGTGGTCCAGAAGCTGCAGCAGATCAGCCGCACCATTAAAAAGGGAGACAGTATAATTCTTGACTATTAGGGGTGTTTCTCTATCATCCAACCGTTCTGGATAAGGCTTGTTGTCAGGAAAAATCACCACCTGCCGTGTTTCTAAATCCTTGAGAAAGGGAATGACAACAACCATTAGATCATCCTTGTGGGGATTCTGGTCATGATGAGGATATCTGACAACTAGTGCATTTTAATGTTATTCAACATTGTATTCTAGATCAGTGACTTGTGGAGCAGTCGGTGGAATGGCCCAAGGGACCACTAGAGGAACTTTCTTTGGGGCGACTAGATGAACCTAAGCTGGGTCCCAAAGAGGGTTATCACATAATTTAAGTGGATTCAACAGTGAATATTGTGCTAGCATTCCATAAACTCCAAAATCTACCATGTCTAGGTGGGAATGTTGGTCGAGGCCCCCAAGAGTAAACTCACCATGGGGAAACTGTACCTGCCCTTGCTTCCCTAGTCGAGGATTATTGTAATCTGGCCTCCATTATGCTACGTGTTCGTCAAGAAGTTCATCGACAATATTTTTGTGTTCCACAAGTTGTTGATGAAAAATAACCTTTTAAATATCATCTTCCATATTTTTCACTAAGCTAGACAGGTCAGAGGGTTTTACATTCCCAATTTCCTCCTTTCCCTTACTGCGGTCCCGTACAAGAAGCAATGACTTAGAAGGTGAAGAAAGGTCCAGTAAATTTATTTACTGGCAGGTGACCCTACCCAAGGAATCCATTAGGTGTGGCATCATCCATGGGGGTAATTTATATTAAATGAGTCCTAGATCAGTCTCCTCCTCTACAAGATTATCCATGTTAACTTTAACTAATCCTGGAGCCATATACTCATTATCTTCAAGAAGGTTGGGCTGGTGCCGAATAGGACTAAAATTACGGGCAACATACTTCCCATAGACACGAATTCATACATGTGGGAAGCCTCATTAATAATTTTGTAGGGTAATATAAATATCTTAACACAATTGTTTTTGAGGGTTCAGTGGTGACCTGGCGACACAGGTTGTTGAGAGATAGAAAGTGCGGCCAACATGACCAGGCATCATTGCTGACCAATGTCATCACAGTGTGCCTAACTTTTGGGGTAAGCTAACTATTAAAAATGGAGAGAGAATTGCATTATTCCTATTGTTCTGTGAAATCAAATAACATATTCTTGACTGAGGTACTCCATAACATTGAGGCTTGCGGTTGTAATTGGCCAGAACATCTTGGGGAAATGGTTTTCTCTAAGAATGTCCCACAAACTTCTTGGATATAACTTGAAAACTTTCCCCTGTTTTCCCCATTCATTGAATGGATGTTGTTGAGGGACTCGAAATGGTAATGATGTAGACTGTTATAGTGGTATATTTTCAGATGGAAAGGTCAGTGAATGATTCGACAAATTGCTGCATCTTGGTATTTGTAACGACACAAAAAATTCCTTAATGAAAATTCATCTTGGTCTATTTAAATGTATTCTTATGATTATGTAAAATTTATGCACTTATTTGGTTTTATGTTTCGGATTTTAAAATACCATTAAGAATTGTTACCATTTCTAATATAGTCATTGAACAGTGATCATATGATTATTATAAATAGAGGTCTTTAACATATCCAATTTACTTAGAAGAAAGAAGCGATGACCTCATCCAGTAGACTTTCCCAAAACGAAGCCCATTTTTTCGGAGCTTGGAATGGAGATAGTGTCATTGGGCTTCACTCTGGACCAATCTCAAGCCAAGTATGAACATGTTAATCTTGAACGGAACTAACTGCAGGAGAAGTGGAAGTTAATAGATATTACCACCCGAGTGATGTTATCTGTGCCACCCTAAGAGTATGTCACCATCACAAACCATACCCTTCTATCTTATGTGGGTGTTATAAATTGTTATCTAATGAGACCCTATCACTATTAATATGTGAAATATACATGTATTGAGAATATACATTCTTTTTATTATAGTTACTTTGTAAATAGTTTTTAAACCACAAATAGTATTTTTAGTTAATATTCAACTAAGAAATCTATTTTTCTGAATTAGTGGATTTTTAATTAAATAATATTTTAATAAATTTTTATTATTATTACTAAATTAAATTTTATTAATTATAAATTATCGTATAATTTTATGAAGGAAAATGTAATTTTTTATGGTTTGAAATCTCTTTTTGTCAAAACCCGTGAATTTTAGATTAATGTAAATATTTATTTTACAAGTAAAAAATAAAATATTTATATAATTATATATATATAATTAATATTATTTTTGTAATCAGGACATCAAAATTATCCAATGTTGAATTTTTCATAATTTTCTGAGACAGTCGAAATTTTTAATATAAATTAAATACCGTTTAAATACATAATGTGTTTTATGACATCATAATGACCATATACTGTTGTAATAAAATACTATAAACATTATTTTTGGCCAATATATGTTTTACCATTAAAATAAAGTTATTTTGTGTTTGATTGAATTATTTTACAAAGCTTTAGTGGACCCTTCAAGCCTTATAAAACATTTTGTCTTTTTAAATTGTTTTCCTTGATAGTGTGACTCACCTCCTCATAATAAACCCTATTATTTTAATAAGTTCAGTAATTGGCCTTATAAAATATTCTTTTCAACTCTCCTTTGGAAAAAACCATGGGCAAAAACAATGGTATTGTTTTTAGTTTTGATTTGTTTAATGTGAGGTGTCCAAAACCAAAATAATAAAGAATATCCTTCGTTTCCTATATAAACCCACCCAAGATCCCACTTCCGCTTCACTCAAAGAATTTGGAGTTCGTCCAACATATGACCTCTTAACTATATAATCCTCCCAAGTCACCCCAAGCTTCCAATAAGTCTCTCTCGAGCCTCTCCCAAGCCTCTGGAATCACACTTCCAAGTAAGGGATTTCTTCCTTTCTCATTTTGTTCTATTTTCTTTATGTTCTTATGCCCTTTTGTTTTCAATTAAAAATTTTGGGGTATGATTTTTGACCTTACCCATAATTCCCATTTTATTCTTGGAATATGGAATACCCCTTTCTCTCTCATTAATGACTCCCATTTACACTCGTTACTATGAAGAAATTCCTTGAGGGGTTTCCCTCTCCTCTTTTACATCAACGTAATTGTTTTGTATTATGCATCTAAATTCCATTACGTTTGTTGGGACATGTATCTATATGACCCCCTTAATATAAATTTCATGTAAATGTGATGATAAATTCATTTCTCTCTCATCAACCATTTTCATGAATCCTTATGTCAAGCTGTTATGCAGCCGAAATTGCACCACATTTTTCCAATTCAATATCATTGTGTAGTGAATACCATACCCATGTCTCTGTCAAGGGTATTCACATTTATGCACATATACACATTGAATGGTACATTCATGTATTTATTCCACAATAATTAATGATGGAATAACCAATGTCGCTGATCGATTCCATGTTATATGATCCATGAGGCACACTTATGCATGAAATGAAATGTTTAAGAAGGGTGCGCCCTGATAGCACTCCAATGCATTGTGTAAAGTATAGTATCATGATAAGTCATGTTCAATGAGTTTTGAATCATTTCAATTCATGTGAAATGAGTTGTTACTCGTTCTTCATATGAAATGTGGGTTTACTCATTCTCCATGTGCAATGATCCTTGGCTCATGCTAATTCCATGTTAAGTGTTGTTGCCATGTTTCCATGTTATAATTATCATGATTTATCCTGAATTTATATTCATGTTTCTCTTGTGATCCATTTATATTCCTATTGTATAACATGTATTTTATTACTCATGTTATTCCATGTTTATTCCCATATTGAGCTTTATAGCTCACCCTTTTCTTATGCATGTCCTTATGTTATCTTATGCACTTCTAAGTTTGAGGGAATGTAGTGGTCATATAGAGGAATTTTTCAATAAAGATGTTGGGTGTTTTATGTTCTATGTTGTTATGTAATGATCTAAATCCCCAAATACACTAGGCCTCTTGGTATTCTATATTGTATCAATTTAATTTTATGTGACAAATCATGTTTAAGTGTGTAATAAAGAGCAGTGTTGTTATAGTTGATATCATATGATAGGCTTAGTTATTTTTTGGCATTAGGATTAGAAAACCCTAGTGAAATCCTTAGGGATAAGAATAAGTATAATTAAAACATCCTTAAATTTTTGTGAGTATTTAGTAATTAGTTTATCACGAAAATACATCCATTCCCGGATACGAGTAGGTAGAGATGGCTTTGGAACAGATGTACCTGTGGGTGAAAACCTTGAAAAGGAGTTTCAGGTTTGACCCGGGGTATCCTGGTACACGACAATGGGCCTTTTTACACTCTAGGTTATGACACTCCTGGGGATATGCATTGGTAAATTCAAAAGATTAGTATAAATCATTATTAAGGGAATAAAAAAATCCCCAAGAATATATGTTAGAAAGTAGATCTAGTATAACATATATTGAAGCCTATAAAATCATGATTTAATGAAAAAAAGATATTTATAAGTCATTTGTTTTGTCCTTGGATTACCTTTTATATGTTACCACTAACGTTACTTTTATTCCAGCTAATGGATGGTAATAGGAGGACTCAGGCTAACAAAAGATGTAGATACCAATGTGATGACTATTCTAATGAGAGGCCTAATTCGATGGGAGTGGGAATCGTGAACATTGTCACAATACTCTCTCAGTTAACTCAAGAATTTAATAGAAACTTGGGTCAAGAGGAATGTTCAACCCCCCCTGAAGAAAGAACAATTCTCTATCGATAGCTTCATGAGACAATGGACTCCTACATTTAATGGATCATCTAATCCCTCAGTTGTTGAAAAATGGATAAAATCCATTTAAAAGATCTTCTCCATCCTTCAATGTTCTGAATAAGAGAATGTTATTTTGGATGATTTCATATATTGGGTAAAACCGATCAATGGTGGAAATTGATCAAAAATACAAAACCTGAGGAGGATATCGAGGAGTTGGAATGGAAGGGTTTCCGAAAGTTTTTTTTTGATAAATATTTTCCACACACCCTCTAACATAATATGGAATGGGACATCCTTTGCCTCAAGAAAAAAGATGATGAATCTGTCTGAGAGTACAAGGAAAACATCACAAGTCTTGCACGATATGCATCCAACATTTTCATTACCCACGAATACAAGGTTGGCCAAGTTTTTGGTGGGTTGAATCCTAGCCTGCGGAATCCCTTGTGATCCATGACTTCGACAGCTATGTGAAAATTGTCTGATGTGCCCTGAAGTTTAAAATGGTGATTGGCGAACCACAAGGGTATCATGGGGATAATAAGATTAAGGTGGAATTCGATTCTAGAGGTCCGATGGATAAATCCAATGGTGCTATGAAAATCAAGTACCCCACCTACCAAAGGTGTGGAAAGAAGCACCTAGAAATTACCTGAAAGGGGTGAGGAAATGCTTTAGGTGTGGAAGAGAAGGACACCTAGCTGTTAATTACTGACAAGAAAAACATGTGGCCGTAACAGAGGAGAGGAACACTCTGTTCTACTCTCAATTCATTATTTATTTCTTCAACTTCAAAGAACTAGTGAATCTTTTAAATCAGTACCCTTAGACAAGGGTTTTCGGAGACAACCAAAAACCTCTAAGGCAGTAAGGGTAAGGTTTTTCCATAATTACTACCGAAGTGAACCCCGAAAATGAAGTGGTGATAGGTATGCTAGTTATTCATTCAAGAATATTGAACATTATTTTTGATTCACGTTCTACGCATTCTTTTATATCCTGAATATTAAGTAGAACAATCCCAACACCATCACAAATCATGAAAGTAAAGATGTAAGTGAGTACAGAAAATGGGGAAATCATCACATCCCATGAATATAAATCCTCCCTTATCATAATTTGTGGACTTAACTTCATGGAGAATATTATCATACTACCTATGGTGGAATTTGATGAAATTCTTGGCATGGATTGGCTATCCCAGTGTAGAGCCGACATAAATTCCCGTGAGAGGGAAATCACTCTCCATGTGGAGAATCAACCCCCAATTCTGTACAAGTGCAATGAGGATGATGAATCTTCTTTAGCCCCACCATCTCAATAATGGATATTACTGCCCTATGAGCACGCGTATCTGGATGAGATTATTGAGTCTAAGGAGGAAACCATATTTGAGGACATGCCTATTGTGAGGGAATTCACTGAAGTGTTTCCCGGGGAATAGCGTAGTCTTTCTACCTTGGAGAGGTATTTTTATCCACACAGCTGGTCAAATAAATCATCGATTCATTGGAGAGACAGAAGTCTAAGGGGATGATGCAAACATTACCCTTACCAGAATGGAAATGGGAGAACATTGCCATGTACTTTGTCACCAGACAACCAAAGAAATCCAAAGGCAACAATTCAATCTAGTTTGTTGTGAACCATCTTACAAAGTCTGCATACTTCATTGAAAGTAGGGAGGATTTCTCATTAGATCAGCTGGCAAAGATATATATCAGGGAAGTGGTAAGGCTGCATCGAGTATCACTATCTATTGTATTCGATTGAGATCCAAGATTCACCTCTATGTTTTGGAAGAGTTTTCAACTTTCTCCGGATACTAAACTGAACATCAATATGGCCTATCATCATAAAACATATGTCCAATCTAAGATAACTATTCAATCACTAGAGGATATATTAGGATCATTTTTTATGGACTTCAAAGGTGGGTGGGACTAACATTTTCCATTGGTTTAATTCTCCTACAATAACAGTTTCCACTCGAGCATCTAAATGGAACCTTATGAAGCCCTATATGGAAGAGGTACAGAACACCTGCAATTTGGGATGAAGTCGGTGAGCGTAAGATGCTAAGACCAAAAATGGTTGATGAAATAGTGGAGAATGTTAAAACCGTTTAGCAGTATATCAAGGAATCCTAGAGTCAATAGAAGATTTATGTAGATAATCATTGATGATGTCTTGAGTTTAAAGTTGGAGACAAGGTATTTATATGCATATCTTTGTGGACCAAGGTTATGAGGTTTGTAAATAAAGGGAATTTAATCCCTGGGTACATCGTCCCCTTCTAGATTCTTGATCATTTGAGGGATGTGGCCTATCAACTAGAACTTCCACCTACCATGGACAAAGTAAACGATGTTTTTCATTTATCCCTCTTAAGTAAGTATATACCAAATCCTTCACATGTACTCTCTTTAGAGGTAGTGTAGCTAGAGGATGTTCTTTCTTACGTTGATCAACCAGTGAAAATATTAGAACTTAGAGATAAATTACTTCGAAATAAGATAATTCCCCTCCTCATGGTGTTGTGGAGAAACCACAAGTTTGAAGAACTGACGTGGGAATCGAAGGAAGTGATTAATAAAAGTTACCCACATCTGTTTTACTGTGAGAAAAATGAAATTTAAGGAATGAAATTTCTTATGGGGTGAAGAATTTAATGACCCAAAAAATTCATTAATGAAAATTCTTCTTTGTCTATTTAAATTTCTTCTTATGTATTTGTAAAATGTATGCTCTAATTTTGTTTTATGTTTTGGATTTTAAAATACCATTAAGAATTTTTACCATTGCTAATATAGCCGTTGAAAAATGATCACATCATTAGTATAAATATAGGGCTTTACCAAATAGAAGTTACTCAGAAAAAGGAAAAAATGGCCTCATCCAGTAGTCTTTCCCTATACAAAGCCCATTTTGTGGAGCACGGAATGGAGGTGGTGTCATTGAGATTTTCTCTTGACCAGGCCCAAGACGAGCTTGAACACGTTAAGCTTGAGAAAAATTGACTACGGGAGAAGTGGATGTTAATAGAGATTACCGCCCAAGCGATGATATCTGAGCCACCCCACGAGTCTGTCACCATTGTACACCTTACCCTTCGGTCTTATACAGGTGTTATATTGGGTTATTTAACAAGACCCTAGAACTATTACTATGTAGATTATTTTTTATAGAGAATATACATTCCTTTTATTATTGTTGCTTTGTAAATAGTTTTTAAAGCACAAATAGTATTTTTAGTTAATATTCAAAAATGAAATAAATTTGGATGAATTAATGGATTTTTGAATTAAAATATATTTTAATAAAATATTATTATTATTAATTAATTTTTATTAAAAATAAATTATCCTATAATTTTATGAATGAAATTGTAATTTTTATTAATGTTTGAAAGCTATTTATTTAAAAACCCATGAATTTTGTATAAATGTCTGTTTTTACTATAAAAACAAAAAGTCACATATTTAGAAAATTATTTAGATAAAATGAATATTATTTTTGGAATCAGGACTTTGAAATTTTCCAATGGTGAATTTTTCATAATTTTCTGAGATAGTTGAATTTTTTGGTATAAATTAAATACCTTTTAAATATATATTGTTTTTTATGACATCATGATGACCCAATAGTGATGTAATAAAATACTATAAACATTATGTTTGGCGAATATATGTTTTACCATTAAAATAATGTGATTTTGTCTTTTTTTGTTTTATTTTACAAATCTTTAGTAAACCATTCAGGCTTATAAAACATTTTGTCTTTTTAAATTGTTTTACTTGAGAGTGTGACACACATCCACATAAGAAAAACTATTATTTTAAGTAGTCATGCCACTGGACATTTAAAATATTGTTTTCCACTCCCCTTATTCTAAAACCATGGGTAAAAACCAAGGCCTGATTTGTAGTTTTGATTAGTTTATTGTGAGGTTTCCCAAACCTAAATTATAAATAATTCCATATCATTTCCTATATAAACACACCCAAGCTCTCACTTCCTCTTCACTCAAAGACTTTGGAGTTTTTTAAACCTCTTCCGTACTCTTTCTTGAATCCTCCCAAGGCACCTCAATCTCCCAAGTAGTCTCTCTGAAGCCTCTCCCACGCCTTTGGAAGCACACTTCCAAGTAAGGGATTTCTTCCTTTCTCATTTTGTCGAATTGTCTTTAAGTTGTTATGTCCTTTTTTTAATTACAAATGTTGGGGGTGTGATTTTGAACCTTGGCCATAATTCCCTCTTTATTCTTGGATGATGGGAGACCCCTTTCCCTCTCATTAATGGCTTTGATGTACTCCCATTACCAAACCAAAGTTCCATGAGGGATTTCTCTCTCCTCTTTTACATCAAAGTAATTCTATTGTATTATGCATCAAAAATCCATTAAAATTGTTGTAACATGTATCTATAAGAACTTATTAATTTCCATTTCATGTACATATTATTAGACACCCATTTCTCTGTCATCAACCATTTTCTTGAATCCTTATGTCACGCCGTTATGCTGCCAAAATTGCACCGCATTTTTCCAAGCCAAGATCATTGTGTAGTGAAGACCATACCCACATATCTATCAAGGGTATTCACCTTTATGCACATATACATATTGAATGGTACCATCAAACTACCTCTTGATCTATAACAACTCCATAGTATCCGTCCTATATGGAGGAATGAATACTGGTGAAACTCTGGGCACTAGATTGATTGAAAACTCTACCTCTTACTAAGGAGGTAAACCAGAAACTTCATCTTGGAAAGTGTACCTTAAATGATCCAACACTGGAGGGAAGCTCACCTGATTCATTCCATGTCATCCATATGTAAACTAGAAATCTAAGCTATCATACCACCTAGTACAAGATACATTAGTCTAAATCTACCTTCATGGGCATTGAATTCTCCATTATGAATAAAAACTTTTCCCTATAGTGACGTAAAGGTTACCATATGGTGATAATAATCTATATGTGTTCTATAAAAAATTAGATATTCCTTCTCGAATGTGACATCAAACAAATTCATCTTGAGTAAAAAAATATCCCATATGAACTCACACCCACCCTTCTCAGGGGGGCACTCCCTGAACAGGTATACACCCTCTTTTCTGATCCCCAACAGTGTTTCAAGTGTAATAATTCCATTAGAAAACTAAATAATGAGTCTAAGGATCTCCACAATAAGTATTTATAATTATCTATGAGATGAACTATTACCCAAAATACCATATATTAGAGTAGAGAAATCTTAGATCCCACCTCTCACCATAGATGGCCTGAATCTCTACTATTCAAGTATAGGTTATATAGAATATATCTTGCTTGAAGAATAGACCAATGAATAAACCTCACTCCCTAGAGAAGTCCCACGTTTTTGTCTCAATATAACTGGTTCCTGGATTCCTCAACCATGACAGCCACATTGTCCTAATTGACCAAAAATTCCCCATCTCCTAGCCTAATTTGGATATTTGAATCCATCTGTTTAACCTATAGTCTGAGTCGAACCCCTTCCAATAACTAACGGAGGTAAGGTCTTGAAAAAATTTGTATGTGGCTCATCTCTCTATATGATCATCACTCTATTGGGTATATATCCCACTGACTCATCATGTCTTCATCTCTTACATTGATGATAAAATATAGAACTAACAATAGTAATATCCTGGCTAGTACATCCCTTAGGAGAAGCCTCAAAATTATGCTTTATACTATCTAACACTGGAAAATTGGGTCGAGAGGCTAAACATACTTACTCTGCACCCCCAGCTTCCCTCATGTTATATTCAATAATAAAACCCAATTCAGTATTTCAATAATAATAGTCAGGTGAAATGTGTTTACCTTTGATCGAATTCCATGCTTAAGATATTCCTCGAGAAATCTCTCCCTAGATGGCTCATAAACAAGATGAATAAGCACAAAATAATGAAAATATATAATGTATGATGAAAATTACATAACGGAAGATTCACCATACTAGATATTCATAAAATCACTAGCCCTTTTATCTCTCAATTAGTCAAGAAATAATTAATCATAGAACCAAGATTTCAAATCTCTCCAAACAAAATCTTGGAGCATATCATCCTAGTTCAAAACAGACCACAAGTGCTTAGCTGCTCCCCAAAGAATATATTTCACGATATAATATCTCCTATTAAGAGGTGTCTACATATGATCTAAGATCTATAAGATGGTATCAATCCATGATTAAACAACACGAGGTCCTCCATCCCTCCAAAACATGGAAGAATGGTGCTACTGGAACACATGCATCAACTTTTCCATTGATGATTCTAGATTTGGGATACCCTAAATGGTCTGTATAAAGTGTAAAATCACCTCATAGAATTGTGATTTTGACCCATATCTGGTAAAACTACTGGTTCTACAACTGGAACTATATGAGAATCTATTAGTATCCTAGGTCCCACCACCTCTAGAGCATGGTCGTCACCACCCTCCTAGAATATGATTGTACGTCGTCCTGTAAAAATTCCACTATAATTATAATCACATGCATTAGAAAAGATTGATAATAATAAGATCACAGATAAAAGAATATGATACGTTTAAAACATATTATAAACACTCTAAACCCCTCTTACTACTCATAGATCGAGGAAATAGTAATAGAAACAACTGTAAAAACACAAGAGACAATGCCTACAAACCACTCTAAAGTCAGTTCAAGGTCAATTTCTCTGTTTCACAATTTCAATTTCATTTATATTCTTCTTTTATTAAAATTAATCTTAAACGTTTGAACAAAATAGGTCACTAATTCTAATCTATAAGGTCACAAGCACTTTATGAACTAAAATGTGGTGTCAAATTAATCCAAACCATAACATATTCTAGACCATGAACCCAATCGTCAATTAATTTATGTTCCATAATTGACTTATTAGGGTATATATAGTATCCATAGTAGGAAGAAACTATTTAGGTTCCAAAAGAAAAACGGAGTACCAATAACGTTTCTCAATCCCCTAAACAAATAATTTATCAAACAATAGGTATATCACTCAAGACACACATATTAATGTCATGCAGTCAAGTAATGCATCATATATGGCATGGAATAAAGAATTGAATTATAATTATAATACATTCTAAAAATTATGCGTGAGAGGGAATTTCCTCATCTCATCAAGCAAAAATTTGAAAATTTGTTATCATAATAAACATAAAACCTCAAGTTTGTCACCCAATAGTGGAATAAAATCAACTTTAATACAAAAAAAAATTAATTATTACAGGAAATTTGGATTTTTCCTATATTTGGGTTAGCTAATACCAAGAAACACTCATTACCAAATCCCAATTCATTCCCAATCTCCTATCTATTGTATCAAAATAGTAAATTCAAGAAATAATATGTTATTATACAACTTTGTAACATCCTAACCCAGGATCCAGTAAATGGTTCCCTGATTTGATGGTTCATATAGCCTTATGTGTGCCACCATGTATGCCATAGGTTTTCGACTAGCAGTGAGGTCCTAAGGTGTATATGTGGGGTGACTATGCCCTTGTTTTCAGAGTGTAATACAATGATGTAACATATAAAAAATAAAGAAACATAAGAATAATTGAGGAGTGGAAGAATAACATCTATAAGACAACAATAATAAATATCCAATCCAAAATCACTATCATATAATATATGATGATCATTTCTCATCTCTAGACAAAATGGAAGGAAATACATGGAAATTGGAAATTGGTAAAATAAATGTATCAAAAAATGAAAATAATTAACGAAACTATATCCTAATAGAATCATGATTATAGCTCAGTCCAGCTCTCCAATGCTCGTAAGAATTGATCATATCAAGCGTCATAAATCAGTTAAGATAACCTTTAATAAAGGTACCTCATAGAAATGTAAGGGATGTTTTTATTAAACCGAACCACGTAACTATATTTGAAACATCACTAAAGGGTAACCCAGGGATTCTTCTTCCTGCATAATAGTAGTCCTCACCTTTCATAAAAGTAAGATTTTTATTATATATGATTTGTAACGTTTAGATGGTACTCACTTAAGGATAGTTAAAAATATTGAAAACTTCTTAATGTTATTAACATGGATCTCATAAAGGTACCAATTCAACTTGACCATTGGGTAAGGGTATACACTAAAAACTCAGAAGAATTATAAGGGTATCCTAAACTCATATAAAGGTACATCGATCCCTCTTAAAGGTAAAATTACTGCATAGAAACTTGTGTAAGGGTAAAGTATCCCTCATGTAAGGGAAAACCCCTCATGTAAATTTAAAAAAACCTCACATAAGGGTTAAACTAAGCTTTAAAATTCCATGTAATGGTAAAATTAAATCCATGATAATAAAAGAATGTGCTATTTAATTTAAACCATCCTTATTATCACATTTTTCATCACATGAATCCTGCATCAAATCGAAGATTAAAGATATATATATATATATATATATATATATTAGGAATCAATGAAATCACAAGACAATGTAAAATAAAATCTATAAACAATTCCATAACCATCATCATCAAGGTGTAACTATTTCAAAATAAAATGGAAGAATGTATATATATAGTATTTAATTATGGATTATATGACCAATTATATAACACAGAGGATCTAGATTTGTATAATATGACCGAAGTATAAATGAACACATTTATAAATCGTTGTTTTTATTCATCAGAATGCTCAGGTAATTGGTGTTTGTGTATTCAGTAAGCCATGGGAGCTCAAAAACCATGAAAGAATTATATTTGGAGGTTTATGGATTATTTAACTTCTTAGAGTGAAAATTAATTTCGATTTTTGTGGTTTTATGTGATCATAAATTCTTAAAAATAAAATATTTAGAAATGTTTCTTTTTTGGAGGTTTTTTCATAATGAAGTATTGTATGATTCCTCAGGCAGGAAGGATAATAATATAAATTATATTTTCTATAAACATCACTATTAAATATATTTTATTGAATCTCCAGAATTAAACTGATGATGAAATGATCTTTCATATACCTAATACTTAAAAAAGAATATGTAGCTAAATTTATTTATTAATATTACAATTTTCCTTTGTGTTATAGACTATCTAAGTGCCTATTAAATTACTGGTTATATCTTTTATAGTTCAAGTGTGATAAATAAAGTAATAGATATGGAAAACAAGAACATACTATATCTTTTAGGAAATAGAATCTTTTTAGGGGGAGTTCGGGTTAGTGGAGAAATTGAGGTAAGGGGGAGTTTTTAAAATCTATGGTTTAATGTCATCAAGGAAGTTTCTTCTTTTGAAAAGATTTTTCTTTCATTAAACTTTTATTTCACCCAAAAAGGCATCCTTGTCGTGGAGATTATTTTTTAAGGATTTTATTTTAATTAATTATTTAAAAAATATCCTATATGATATATTTAATTATCAATGTTCATATTTAAAATTTATAAATCTTTATAATTAAATTTTATTTCTGATCTCCAAGATGGTTTTAACGTGTTAAAGATATTATTTTATGTATGAAATGGATTTTTTTATTATTTTTCTGGATATGATTTAATAATGTCATCTTTAACTTATATGTCATAAATAGATTTTTTTCACCACCACAACCATTATTTGATATATGAATACCATTATATGGTTCCATGTTTCATTCAATGAAAAAACCAATTTCCCTCTATTCTGGGTATTTTAGTATGAAAATTTGTTTTAAGGGAATTTTGATATCTAAAAGTTCTCTATATATGGGTTCAAAAAAGTTTTAAAATGGATTAATATTGAAAATGTGAAGGATTAAAATATTTTATTCGTGATATTTTACTTAGATATTACATATAATGATGCGTGATCCTGATATATCATTATAATGCATTAGGTAACGATTATGTTCTTTGGGGTATTATGTTTGAAGTTGACTATATTGGTTATTCCATATATAAGGGTTCATTTAAGGGTTCTTCTAAGGGTTTAATAAAGATGATGTCCCAAGGAACCTAGATGACTTATCTATTATTACTAATGGGTTTTCACGTATATATTTTTATTTCAAATGGTGATATAATGATATTTTTTTAAGGGAAATATTATTCCCTTTCAGAGTTAAAAAGTTTGGTTTTGAAGAAAATGTTTTTCATGGGTTCTCAGGTTTTCTAGGAAACCCTCTTGATTGTGAGTTTTCCATTATGTTCTATTATAAATTGTTTTATAAAAACAATAGAAAGTAATAATTATTTCATGTATAATTATACAATTATTTGATCTCAATATTTTTTATGTTAAAGTAAAACTCTCTTTCATGATCTTAAGTTTTTAAAATGGAATAAGAATTTTCTTTATTCCTTTTATGTCCCTTACTAATAGTTTTCTATTCATACCATTCTTTTAAATTTTTTAATATTATTTAATGATGAGTAATAAAAAAATTCAAGTTTAAAATCATAAGGAACTATGATGAAAGAAAATGTGTTTTTTTAAAGTCTTGTCTTGTGGGAAAATGGATACTAATAGGAAGTTTTCAACTTGTAACATATGGGTTATTATGTAAGATTTTCGGAATAATTACCTAAAAATCTATATCTAAATATATCATAGAAATGACTGAAAGTAAATTTTTTTGTATATATTCAGTTTATAGTTATTTTAAGGTCGGGTCCTTCCAACTAGGAGAACATTTTAGTGTTGTTTAGTTAAAATAAAGTCATTATTAAATATTTTCCGAGAGGAAAAACTCATTTTAATCAGAAAAATGTCATTATATTGTCACTAAGTTGATTTTTAAATGAAAAAAAGTGTCTAAGAGGGGAACAATGGTATACACATTTGAGATTTACGTTATTTATAAGTCACAAGCACCTAAAAAGGTAAGGTTGTTATATGGTTTTTAAGGAATGTAAAATTTTATTGAAGATTTATAAATGATATTTCAATGATCACATGGACTATATGAAATAATTTGATCAAGGATACACCTTTTTTATTTAATGATATATGTTTATAATCATTCAATATTATTAAAGAAAAACATAATTCTTCTCCCAATATCACTACCCCTAATTGGGAATTACCTTTTTAGATTATGTGTGATACTAGGGACATAGTTTTTGTATAAATATTGAAAAAATGAAAAGGAAAAAGGATTCATGTGGTGTACTATGAAAGTATACTTATATATTATTCCCAAAGGAAGTACACCAGAACATTTAAGTAATTATTAGATATTTTATATTCTAATGAAATGATTAGGAAATAATGTTTTGGTTATAAATTCGTAGTTTTCATAGATTATTCATCCCTAAAATAATTATTGTCCAAGAAATTGGCTAAACCTATATTAATTAAATGGATGCAATTATTTTAATATTTTAATTTAAATATTATATAAAATTAATTTGATAAAAATATTGTTGTTTATAATTTAATTAGGCTATCTAATACTCAAATTAGTGATCCTAGAGAGATTAATTCATCTTTTATAGAAAAAACCTACCCCCTATTTCAACATCACTAACTTCTTTATTTGAATATTTTATCAATTACTATTCCTCTTGAATAATTCATAGTGGTATCACTCAAAAACAAAGGAATAAATTTATATCATAACATAACTACTTCTTTTAGTATGATCTACGACATTTTAGGATATTTTTTGATGGGATCTTTTGGTGATGTGCTCCTATAGGAGAGATGATTCCCATTTTAGATAGTTTTCACTCTTCTCCATGAAGAGGACACCATAAGAGGAGCGTACACCCAATAAGTTGTTACATGTTGGACTATTTTTTATAAATCTATTAAAGGATGGTATAATTTTAGTTTTTGGATGTTTTTATTGGTAAAAGATGGGAAATGTTATAACAAAGTGAGAACTGCACCAAAAACGAATTTTAGGGGTAGATAATTTTTTGTTTTCCATTTGGTATTTATTGGACCATTTTCATATTTTCATGGGAATGAGCATATTTTAGTATTAATTGAATATGTTTATAAGTGCTTATAGTTATTAGTGCTACAAAAAAAATCATGCTAACAATGTTGTTAAATTAATTCAGAATAATATTTTCTCAATATTTAGAGTGCCTAAGTCATTTATTACAGATAATAAAAACTGCATTAAGAAATATAAATATTGATCTATGATAGAGAAATATTGTTTAGAGACCCATTTTGTTCCTTGTAAGACTTTGAAATATATATATATATATATATCCAGAGTTAGGTGTTGGGTTGACATGCAACTCTGAGGCCCAGTGTGCTTGGAATTAATTTTATAAAAATATTAAATATATTTTATATTGAGTACACAAAAATTCATTAAAAAAGGATAACTCTTAAAATGTTGATTGAATCATAAATTTGAGACCACGATTTAGTTTAGCACATGGTGTTTTCACTATGAGAGACATAAAATGGGCCAGTGTGGGGTGTTCATACTCCTTACTCATTGTTGGTACGTTCAGTGAGTTAATTAATTAATAAATTAATTCATTAATTTGTTTTAATGAAATTGATAAATCTTTAATATCATTAATCATCTATTTTTTATAGGGATATCCACTTAAAAACTAGGATAAATCGAGATCTCTTCCTTCCTCTTCTATTAGAGAATCACGTTGGACGACAATAAAAATCTAGATTAGGGAAGATCATGATATAGCGAATGCAATGACTCAACAATATCATTAATGGTTTCTTTCTTCATCGGTAACCAATTCATAATCTATGTATAACTCATCATTTTATTATTTACATACATTCATTAAATTTTTGAGTAGATCCATCCTTATTCTTGGATATTCTCCAATTTTTGGACAATTTCATGTTCCCAGGTACAATTACTAAATTAATTTTTTTTTCTTTTCAAAATTTGAATGCATATTATTGATTCATAGGAAAGAAGGTTTTTATTGAGATTTTTAAGACTTTTATATTATTCTTTTCCACATCGATTCTTCATATTCATCTCCGATTAGACCCTTAGGTCCTGGTTCGACAATTATAAGGTGGTATCGATCCTGATTATACCCTCAGATTCATAGCAGTTTCACTAATGAAGCATGGATCGATGAATTGAGTATAAATTTAGGAAGATGGAGAGGTATGGTTGTTTTTTTGGTGATTAAAGATCAAGATATTTACTCTATAAGGTGTTTGGGTGTGAAAAATGTATATTGAAACCCCAAAAAACCACAGGAGGCCATTTTCTAGTAAATTCTGGTTAGATACCATGATTTTCAGCTAGATCCATGAGTTTTGGGATGATTCAAGGTGATATCAATGGATGATAGAGTAGATTAGAGCATGAGGGTTTGATAAGAGATTTCTTTAGAAATATAAACTGCATTCTATTTTCGAAGATGAACACACAACATGTAGTACCCTTTTCCGATACAACTAGAGTTTTGGTAAATTTAAGGATGAAACTATGTGTATCCCTCTTACACTATGTGTACACCTTCCCTTATTTGAAAACCCATGAAATGTATCACAAAAGAGGGATCCTATGTTGAATTATATGGCTAGATACATAGTTTTTTACCCAATTACATGAACATGACCAAGATAGATGGCCAGAACCCTGTGTGAGACAACATGTCATGTAGAGAGTACATGGACATGGGGTTGACTACACAAACGCACCCAAAAAGACACAACCACAGTCTTAGATAGTCTGGACATGTCATGTATTCTACCTTCACAAAATGTATTACTATATGGGATGGAGAAATATTCGGATAAGGAAATGTTCAGGTGGTGGAGTGGGACCACATGATGTGTGGGTCCCATCACACATTGTGCACCCCTAGTTCCTTTTTTAGGAAACTTCATTCATCTATATCTTCTTCATTTGAACTTGGATTTAAGACTTAAAGCAGCCTATCCTAAGTGTTTTTTCTTGTAGAATGTGATGGTTCTATTTATTGTTGATTTGGAGTTACAAAATTAAAAAAATTAGGCATGGAACATGATAAAGAATTTCCCAAAATGGAAGTGATCACATATGATCACCAAGACCATTCTAAGAGGTACCCTCCAGCGGGGCTAGGTAGTGGAGTTCCTTGATGAACTTTCCGAGTTGACCCTTCAGTAGGGATGGGAAGTGGGGTCCTAATGGGATACTGAGTTGACTCACCAGTATAGTTGGGTAGTTTCATCTTCTACAAATACCAATTTTACCCACCAAAATAGTTGGGAATTGACATCCTTGATGGATACCGATTTAAACCTCTAGCATATCTAGGAAGTGGAATCCTTGATGGATATGGAGTTTATCATCTAGCATAGCTAGGCTGTGGAGTCGTCACTAGATACTATGTTGATCATCCATCATAGCTGGGTAGTGGCTTCCTTAATGGATACCAAGTTGACCCTCCAGCATAGCTGGTTAGTGGCCACCTTGATGGATAACAAGTTAACCCTCCAACATTTCTAGGAAGTGGCGTACTTGAAATATAACAAGTTGACCCTCCCGTAGATTTGGTCAATGGAATCCTTGATGAATATAGAGTTGACCCCCCCCCCCCCGACATACTAGAGTATGGGTCATCTACTTCAAGTTTGTGTCCCTTTAATGTGTGTCATAGTGATGAGGCATGGTTAGATTTAGATGGATTCTTATGGGAAGACGCGTGAGATGTTGGAAATCATTGATAGATTTTTAGAACTATTTGTTACTCTCCTACTTTGGATGAGTTAAGATATGGAGATCCCCTTACTCTATTTTTTGGGATTCTTTGACTGAGCATATATATATATATATATTCATCATCTGTATCAACACCTTGGATTTGGTTAATCTCCTTACAGGGGAGGAGAAGATGAGTGGGGTATGCAATGTGATTTATGTTTTTATCTTCTCATAGTTTGATTAGTATACTCTCCTTCTATATATCATGAATACATAATGGGCAGTTCATCTACTCACCCTGTTTATCCCTTTAATTTTGGATGAGATTACTTTCACTATTTTTATGGGTTGAGTTGTTCTATTTAACTATACCTTGCATCAACTATATTTATACTCCTATTTTATCTATTACTTAACCCACTTCAGATTTCAGGGTGCCCTACTGGGAATGTATATACTCACCCCTGAATGGGATTTACCAACACATGTCATGTCTTATGAAGATGATGGATATGTCAAATGTGACTACAGTTGATCTTAGGGATACTAGATTCTTGGACCGTATAAGATGGTCATAGCTTGGGATATAGGATTTGGGATCTCTTAGGTATTAATGTTTTTTAGTTTTTTTGGGTTGGTATATATTTATGGTTGGGCATGTATTTTTCCCCTTTAACATCCATAGTTTTGTACTATGTAGAGGTTCATGCATGCTTTGTTTACATTATAGTAGTGTCACATATTTTAATCTTCATTTATGCCCTTTTTCACCAAAATAGATGTTTTTTTGTATACATATACTTTGGAAAAGGCCTCCCTATGTTAGTTATGAATTTGGTGCTGGTATCAAACCCCTACCCTATAGAGGTAGGCATGGGGTAGTTACGGCTCGAGCCCTGGATTGGGTCGGGTCATGACATATTAGTATCAGAGGTGGTTTGATCCTTGAGATATTTTTCAGAATAGTACCCAAACAATGTTTTTTGGTTTGGATTAGGGAAAAAATTTCAAAGTGTCTCGAGTGCGGGTCTCATGTTAAGGAGTCTAGTGATGGTGTGGTGGCCAATGTATCCATTCACCAGAACCCTGACCACCTGCTTGTCGACTCGGCATGAAAATAACTTTTTTGTAGGGATCAATGATATATGAATCATATAGGGTTGAGTATTGGATTTTACTTCCTGAGTAAGCACCCCATTATTATTGATATATATATATATGTATGTATGTATGTTCTCATCTGATTGTGGTATGTCTTAATAAATCATAGGATTCCTCCATGATGATGGCCATTTTGGATACCTACTTCAACTCTTGAGGATAACCCAATGAGTGACGAGGCCTTAGTTTATGGTACATCCCATGATCCCCTTCCTCCAGGTGTCCAAGTAGTAGGACATCACCCTATCAAGTAGTAGATCATACTAGTAGAGAATGATGAGGATGTGCTCAGGCTTAGTGCTCTATAGGTGTTCTAGTGCCAGAGATCGCAGAGGTTCCAAGGCGAGCCAGATCCTAAGGGAGTATAGAAATGGCTAGAGTCAGTATTCCATATCTTTAGTCTTCTTTAGGCACTGATGAATCAGGTGGTTGCATTGAAAACTACCCTTTTCCACAGAGCTGTTGGGCACTGGTGGAGTCTTGTTACATAGATGCACATTGAGTTGACACTCTAATGGTCTGACTTATAGCTGTTATTTCATGAATATTACTACACCTCTTTCTTTCACTCAGTCTAGATCTAGGAGCTTTTGGAGCTACATCAGGTAGGAATAATGGTGAATCAGTATGCATCAGGGTTCGTAGACCTTACTCGGTACTCCCTTGACATGATATGTGATGGCTATATCTGAGTATGGAAGTTTGAGATGGGAATCCGTAGAGAGATACAAATCAGAGTAGTTCCCTTGTGCATCCCCACCAATGTTTGGGTAATTAAGTGGTCATTGGTGATAGATAGATTTATACTAGAGGGACTCCAAAAATATGGAGCTGGTAATGGACATCACAGAGCTGAGTCATCTACAGTATCTAGCAGACACCATTTGGGGGGATATCGGTGCAAGAATCCCTTACACAATCACGCTTAGGCACGAGGTCATGCAGTGTAGGGATAGCACAAAGAACCATGTTATTATAGACAAGGGAGGTTCTTTTCTTATGATCATCGAGATCAAATAGTGTGATATTGCCCTACTAGACATGTTGAGCATCACAAACAGATAGTTGATGGGCCACCACGATAAAGGCAACACCTTGATCAGAGATATCCTAGGTGAGAACAGGGTGGTCCCCTGGGAGGAATGGTTGGTAGATGAATAAAAGGAGAAATAGTTGTTGGACGTCACTATGAGACCCTTTCACCATCCCCACTAGGTGGCCCACATCAGGCTCAGGGAGCATGCGGCTTGGGCAGTGGATAGTTGCAGTATTTGGAAGTTTGGGATCCCACAATGCACAAGATGATTAATGGTATGATCTGTATGTTTTATACTCATGAAAAAATATTAATAGAAATGGGTTCCATCCATTCCATTATCTCTATAATTCTAGTGTGAGAGATAGATCTCCCAGTTTAGGTGCTAGCAAAATATCTTCGTCTTCAGGTTCCTACAGGGAATGCTTCTTCTGTATCTCTCACTTTCCGACAGTGCGATATTTCTCATGGTAAAGAGAGGTTCATGTGGTAATTTTTGTTCATCATTACGGATCCCTATGAAATTATCTTGGGTATGGATTGGATTTCAATATATTGAGTCTAGATCAACTATCACTACCGAAAATTTAGATGCCCATGTACCGATGGGACGATATTCTCCTTTTCTAGCAAGAGAGATCTCATGGAAGGGAAAGTGGGTTCTGTGATAAATAGAATACAATACATCACCCATTAGTTTTCAAGTATAGACCCTAGTATAGAAGTATCTCAGGGTATCTAGATTCCTTCAGCTGTGAAGGATTATATGGACATCTTACCTGAAGACGTTATGGGACTACCTCCAAGGTTAGAGATGGATTTTTGCATCGACTTTCATCATGGGACCACACTAATATCTTCTATATCTTATTAGATGACCCCTACCAAGCTATAAGAGATGCATTTGTAGTTAGATTACCTTAGAGAGAAGGGTTTCATTAGACCTAGTGTGTCCCCCTAGGCATCTCCTTGTTGTTAAAAAAAATATTCTGATGAGAACTTATGGGTTTCTGTGGATTATCCTGGCTTGAACTAGGACCGGAAAATGAACAAGTATCCCTATATGAGAATTAAGACCTCTATGACTAGTTTCAAAGAATTATATGGTTATCAATGATTGATCTCACGTTTGGATACCATCTGTTTTGGTTTCTAAAGTTTGATATTCCAAATTTCAAATTTTAGTGTTGCTATAGATAATATGAGTTTTTATTGATTCCATTTGGTGTGATGAATTCTCCTTTTATATTTATAACATTGATGAACAAGGTTTTACATTTGTACATTGACTAGTTTCTTGTTTTCTTCATCGATGAAAAACTCATATACTCTACATCTGATGAGGAACAAGTAGAGCACCTGAGGATGGTCCAAGATTTTCTTAGAGTGCACCATCTTTACAGAAAGATCTTGAAGTGATAGTTCTTGATACAAGAGGTTCACTTTCTAGATCATTTCATTTTTTAACATGGTTTAATCGTGAATCCAATGAAGATCAATGATGTTCTTACTTCAAACCCACCCAAGAGAATGTTTGAGTGTAGAGATTTCTTGCTTTGGTGGGGTACTATAGGAGTTTTGTGGCATAATTCTCCAGAATCATATCTCATTTGACTACACTAACAAAAAAGGTTATCTTTTTACCTAGTATGAGAATTTCCAAAGGGAATTTGAGGATGAAGATGTTGAGTAATACAATGTTGATACTACCAGAGGAATGCATGGAATTCTTAGTGTATAGTGATGCCAAAGGAACTGGGCTCAACAATATGTCGATGTCGTGGTAGACAGTTTTCACATACTGGTCGAGGTAGGGGATTCCCCATGAGCATAACTACATGAATCACAACCTAGAGATAGAAGTGGTATTATTTTTCCAAATGACGTGGAGACACTACAATCTATGGGAGAATTTTATGGTTTACATAGACCACCAGAGTCTCAAGTACGTCTTCACACATAGAGACTTGAACCTATGGAATTGAGGGTAACTCAGGAATATGACTTTGAGATATTCTATAATCCGAGTAATGGAAAAAAATGTTTCAGATATCCTTAACATGAAGTCCCAGGATAACTTAGTTCAAGAGGATTCGAAGAATTTGGCCTCCTTATAGCTGTTCCTAGTGGACTGGGTGGGTACATATTTTCTACAATCAATGTTGTTGACTCCTTATCTTATTGAGTGTATGATATATTACTAGCTGGGATACATCAACTTTGAGTTCTTACATGATCAGATATCCAAAGGTGACTCACCTAATGAATATTATAAAGGATGGAATCATTTCATCTTATTCTAGGGGTGAACAATGGTTCCAGTCACGATGTAGGAGGAGGTGATACAAGAGTTAAACACTTCTCCCCTTGTTGTACAACCATATGTGGGGAATATATATATATATAAAGACCATCAGTGACATTTTATTGGTCTGACATGAGACAAATCATAACTGACTTGAAATCTCAGTACCCAACAAATCAGGAGGTGAATACTGATAAACATGTTTCAACATATTTGTTATGTCCCTTGAGATGTCAAAGTTTAAATGGCATGACATATCTATGGAAATTTTGATATAGATTTCATGCATATAGGAGGAACATGACACCATCTTGTTGATAGTTGAGAAAATAAAGAATTATTTACACTTATTTTTTATTAGGGAGAAATGTTCAATGGTGTGTTTAGGAAAGTTGTATGTATGGGAGATTGTTCACCTTCATGGGGTTCCCTCGAAGACCGTCTCTAATTATGACGTGTGGTTTATGTCACAATTTTGGAGAGGCCTTCGTGAGGAATTCAGGAACCAAATGAGTATGAGTATATCCTTTCACCCTCACACCTATTGGTAGTCCAAGATCACTATCCATATATTAGGGGATATGCAGAGGGATTTCATTTTAAACATTGGCTGAAGCTGGGAGGATCACCTTCTCTTGGTAGAGTTTGTGTACAACAATAACTACCAGTCTACCATTGGCGTGGACCCTTTTGAGGCCCTATACGGGAGGCGCCTCAAGTCACCCTTGTGTTGTACAAAGATCGGAGAGACGTATCTTATCTACCCATAGATGGTGCATGTGATTATGGAGAAAGTTAAGATCATCCATGAGTGGATAAGGATAGCATAGAGCAGACAAAAATATTATAAATATTATCATCGTAGGCCCATGGATTTTGAGAAAGGATATAACATTTTTCTAAGAGTATCCCCATGAAGAGTATTGTGGAGGTTTTTTTAGGGAGAAAATATATCTCAGAAGTCCATCGGGCTATTCGAGATCATGTAGAGGGTTTGCGAGGTTGCTTACCACCACTCCCTACCCCCACAGCTGGAGCAGGTTCACGACGTCTTCCACATGTCGCAGCTGAGGGGATAAGTACATGACCCCATGCACAGTATTTATTGGGGTTGGATGGACATTGATGATGGGTCCACCTTTTCAGAACACCCAATAGAGATCAATGATAAAAATAAGTGGAACCTATGTGGATGGACCATCCCCTTAGTTTATATGTTGTGGCAGCACAAAAACATATAGGAGAGTTCTTAGTAGTGGGAGATCTAATTGTGGGATCAATATACCAAGTTGTTTGCTTAGTTTTTTTTTGGGGTGAAAATATTAAAGGATGGAATGTAATAGAGACTATGTTTTTTTCTTATAATATTCTTTAATATTTCTATATATATTTTCAAACTAGGAACTAAGATGACATGCAATTCTAAATCTAGGTTTTCCTCTAATTATTTTTATAAAAATTTAAAAATATTTTATATTGTGTGCATATATCCTCTTAAATAAAATGTGATAAGTATTAAATGGTTGCTCATATTTGAAATATGAGACAACGGTTGAGTCTGGAATGCATTTTTTACACTAACTGTGACATAAAATGGGTCGACACAGGGCATCGAACTCCTCTCTCAATGGGGGTATGTTCAGTGAGTTAATTAAGTAATGAATTAATTCATGCATTTTTTTAACGCAATGGATAACTATATAAGATCATTTTTATGATAATTTATTCAGGGATATCCACATAAACCCTAGAATAAATCTAGAACTCTTTCTTCCTCAGTTGTTGAATTACATAGGACAATAAAGAAACTCCAAATTAGGGAATATCATAACGTAACAAGTGCAATGACTTCTATCAATCATTGGATACCCTGTTCTTCATCGATGATTGATCCATAATTGAGTTAGGACTCATCATTTGTTTATTTATTCCCAATGATTAAATTTTTTAGCAGTTCCATCCCTTCTGTTTTATATGTGCCAATTAGTGGAAAATTTCCTGCACTCGAGCACTGAAACATAATTAGTTTTGATTACTTTTTTAACCATGGATTATCTTTCTTGGTTGATAGCAAATATCTCTTGTCCAAAAATGGTTAAACCATTTATATTGTATGTTTACCCCTTATTTATTTTCTTTTGTCATTGGTTGGACCTTGATCTACAGATTTGACCTTTTTGGGCCTTAGTTTTCCCGATTGGACACCCAAATTTGTATCGGTTTCATGAACGAAGCATAGATCAACAAAATAAATGAATATTTGGGAAACATGTAAGTCTTGGGTGTGTTTTGGGTGATTAAATATCAAGAAATTAATGATAGAAGGCATGGTCATGTATAGAACGTACATTGAATCCTCGACAAACCACTTCAATCCCTTTTCAAGTGAAAAATGTATGGATACCATGATTTTAGACCATTGTTATCAATTTTGGGATAATTAAAGGAAATATATAGGATGGATCGAGTAGATTTGAGTGTGAGGATCGAATCTGGTATTTTTGAAAAAAATATGACTATATGTTGTGTTCATGGATAAACACATGGAATGTATCCCATTTAGCAGTAGCATCTAGGGTTTTATGAAATTAATGGATGACACAATGTTTAGTCCTCCTAAATTTCATGCACCCCTTCCCCAGTTGGACATCCCACGTGATGGATCACATGGGGGATATCCCATGTGGAAGTACATGGCTAGCTATACAGTTGTGTACTCGAGTACATGGACCCAGCTATGTCACATGGTCATTACCCCATGGCAGGAAACAAGCCATGTATAAAGTACATAGACACAGGGTTGACTAGACATACATAGCTAGAGAGACAGAACCCTGGTCCCAGATAGTATGGAAACACATTGTAGTCAACCTACATGGAATGTACTACTACATGGGATTGATTCATGTGTCAGCCAGGGACATGACCAGGTGGTGGAGCAGGATCACACACTTTGTGGGTCCCCACACATGTCGTGTACCCCTAGATCATTTTTTAGGAAAATTTATTTTTCCATGTCTCCTTTATTTGAAATTTTATTTTTTCCTATGAGTATCCTATCTTGAGTGTTTTATGTGTATACAATGATAGTGCCCTCCGTTGTGGATTTGGAGTTACGATGTGAAATGTTCCATGCACAACACTTGATAAGGAAACATATGATAATGAAAGTGAACATTCAGTATCACCATCCCCTTTCAGAGTGGTACCCTTTAGCAGGGATATGTAGTGGAGTTCCTTGATGACCCTTCCAAGTTGACCCCCCCCCCCCCATCAGGTTTGTGAATTAGAGTCCTTTCCAGATACCTAGTTGACCCTATAGAATAGCTAGGAAGTGGTGTCCTCTATGGATATTGAGTTGAACCTCCAGCATAGTTGTGAAGTGGTTTCCCCAACATATACCAATTTGAACCTCTAGCATAGATGGGAAGTGGTGTCTTCAATGGATTTCGAGTTGACCCTCCATCATAGTAGGTAATTGGTTTCCTTGATGGATACCAGGATGACCCTATAGAATAGATTGGTAGTGGAATCCTCGACTGATATAGGGTTGAACATTCAGCATATATGGGTAGTGGCATCCTCAACAAATACTGAGTTTACCCTCCAGCAAAGGTGGGCAGTGGCATCGTTGATAGATACTGAGTTGACCCTCCAGTGGAGTTGGGTAGTGGCATCCTTATTGACTATAGAGCGGACCCCCATAACATACTAGGTCGCAAGTCCTTTACTTTGAGGGTTTGGGCCCCTCGATTGTGCAAAATAATGACGAGGCATGGTTTGACTTGTATGGACCCTTCTAGGAAGACATGTGAGATGTTGAGTATCATTGTTTGATTTTTGGAACTATTGGATACTCTTCTTCTTGGGATGATTTGTGAGATAGATAGCCCCTTAATCTATTATTTGGGATTCTTTGACTAAGCATATATATTTTCTTCCTATGTATTCATACCTTATATTGGACCCATCTTCTAATTAAACATTCAAATTTCCTACAAATTTCCAAACACTCCAATGGACACGAGGCACTACAAACTCCACACCATAACACATTCATTCTTGGAGAAGTCCCATTATTCATATATATTTATCTCCCAACATATTTCAATAAAAAATTTAGGTCAAAATAGACTCTTTCAAATACAAAACAAAAAAAATAACTTCCAAGTAACTACATACAATTCAAGGTACTTATACAGCCAAAACCCAATACAATGTCTATCATTATTACTAAAAAAACTAAGATAGCGCCTAACCAAGAACAACTATTTTTAAAAAATACAATGTATTTTTAAAAATTAAATAAATGTTTTCATGTACTACCCACATTAGGACCTACTTAAGTTGGCCAATTCTGAGATACAGTGCCTTTCACTATTGAAATTACCTACCATTACACAATTCTAGATTTCCACTGACCAGATCAGTGTAGTTCTTAACACACCACACCCAAAAAAACATTATAACAATAGTCATAGACTAATATAAACTATTGATTATATTTTTAAGATGAAATAGATGTGGTTCCACCATCTTAGAACCACCCAAACACACAATAATTTCTCCAAAAATCCCCAAAAAAATCCCAAATTTCCCTATAATATTTAATATGATAGACTCAATTTGATTTACATTTCTCCTCATTCCATCACATGAAAAAAAACACCATTGAACCCTCATATGTCCAACCATCCTCAAATGTGATCGGATTCCACTACCAATTAATTACTTAAATACCCAATCATGGAAACATTAAGAATGGAATCATCCTATGATCATCTAAGTGACCACTTCATCATTCATACCCAATACTAAATGTGACCTCCCAAATTAGATCATCAATCAACTAAACCAACAATCATGTTTTTTTATAAGCTCTAAAAAATTATGAACAAACTACACTAGGATATAATCAAACATCATGAGCCTAATTATAGTTCCTATAATCCATCATACATCACCTATAAACCAACACTCAGTATTCCCAAGGAATCCAGATGAATTAGGATCAAAAATTTAATCGACCTAAAACCACTAACAAGATAATTCTGAAATCATTCTTATACTTCTACAATCACTTGAGAATAAGTTTCATATCACTGTGATTGACATCATAGTCACTCCCCCCCATTTTTACATGAACCAAACTGGTCACAATAAAGTATCAATTTTAGAAAATGATACCCACCCATTCCTGGATCAAAATAATGATATCGATGGATTTCATTCATATCTCTTTCATTATGAGGATTACCCTACCTTGAACCTAGCCTTAACACTTCTAAACTAATACATGTGTTTCACTTCTAATGATCCACACTCAAGAATAAGGTAAATATTTAATGCATCTATCATGTTAAACCTCATATCATTTTTTCCAATGAACGCCGATCCATATATAATATTATCATCACCATAGGAATTGAATTTCTCAAACTCAATAAACACAACAGGATACCCTACCTTCAAGATACCAATGATTTCATGGTTATTACACCTCCAGAGTGAGCAATAACCAAAACATCCCTGCCTTATGAATCTCTATTAAGAATTCATGATCTATAGGTCACCAAGGTACCTCTTCCACCACCTATCTTGGTGAAACATCTCAAAGGTCCATCTTTCAAATCGATAAATACACAATAACAACAAGTATCCAACCCAATCCCTCAAGCCCTAGGGGTCACTAGCTCCCATATGACCATCATGGTATCTGAAACACAATCCATTAAGTCTTGTGTTAAAACTTAGTATCACGTTCCAAAGTCAAGAAACATTCCATGCCTATTCAATAGGTCCATGTACTATTATAGCCCCAACCTCAGAGTATAGCCTCATGTTGTGAGTACTAAAAGTGATTCACAACCCATGAACACAATTTTTTCCGAAATTTATTCTCCTCAAACATTTATAGGGGTGTTTACACCCACAAGTAACCCCAAACCTAATAAAACATGCATCTCCAGGTCAAACCATATAATGTCAGCATCTTTAAGGATTCACAATGCCCAAACTACACGGTTCAAGTACTTCTCATCATTAGATCTCAATAGAGATCACATTTCCATGATTAACTAGTCCTCGATCTACCCATATATGATCACTATCAATGATCTCACTAAAAACACACACTAAGTGAATAGGTATATGCATATAAACGACATTTCCCTAAAAAAACTAGCCTTAATACAAAAGTAATTAGCATGTATGTTATTTTCCTCAAGAAATACAAGGCATAAATCAGACCCAAAATGTATAATTAGTATAAACTCACATTAAACAATATCATAAACAGAAGCATCAACCCAATCATTATACATGTAAGACAATTTAATAAAATGGGCTAACCCATTCAAGTAGTTTACCCTAAAAAGAAACCAGATATGACTCACTAAAATCTAGAGCCTCACACTAGGGTCAACAAGGACTCCCGCATAGACCAAACATAAATTTTCACTAATACAAACCTCACAAGAAACCTCCAATTCTCAATATATTTCCACACTATATCTCAGAACCCAACACCCATCCTAAGTTCTCACATACACATAACCAGTAACCATGTGCCAAACCATCTGTCTACTTATGACCATTAGTTCTCCCTCATTACCCATAAATATGGAGACCCCAATTATATTAAAAATATTATAAGAACATAACAAGTTTATCATCATAGATAAACAAGTTTTCATAGTAATAACATACCCCCATCCTTCTTGATCAATTCTTAAGGTCACATAAACCATGTTCTCTCCCAAAACATGCTCATACTAAATGTAAAAACCACAATCTAACAAGGTTAACATTTTAATATTTTACCATTTCATAAGGTTTGTTTTAATAAGTTCAAATTTAAAAATAATCAAACCTTTATCATCTTATCATGACTCCAAGGATAGGTTAAATAGGGTTTCATTCACAACATATGAGGGAAAAACCTTTTAGGATGCTCACTAACACTCTTTTTAACCAATACCATCAGATAATTTTCACCCATGAAGGTTATATCATCATGTATCTATGTTCCCACACCAAACCTTTAAGGTCCACCTCAAGGCACCAAGTTCCCATAAATTTAGACCCACCATGGGCCATTCCACCCCCAGTGACTCAATTAATTATATCATAGTCATCCAAGAGCATAACACCATAGATTAAAATTTCCTATAATGAAAAGGTAATGGCATGTTAGAGAAGCTGATTATAATTCCACAAAGAATATAAATAATAAAAAAATCATATGAGATATTTTTTGATACTTATGAAACTGTCACTTTATTCAACACTATAATCTACACTACATGGAAATATGTCATGGAATCCAACATGTCAATTATATTGCATTAATACTCGAATAATCTCTTTACATACCAACCCAAGTAATAAAATTCCATAAATAAAAACATAATGAATCATAATCAAATCATCTGTATAACCCAAGAATAAATAAAATATAGCTCTAGAAATTGAATCCAAGCAAAACAAGTCCCATCCCTAGAAATTTATGTTTTCCTCCATAGGTGGGTTGATTTATCCCAAGAAAGAGCTTATTACCAAGCCCCAAGATATCTTATTATCCAATATACAAGCCTAAAATAGCATGTATAAATATAATATTCATATTATAGTATTTTTAGTTCCCCGCCCTAATAGTCACTAAACATGTGTCCTAGGATGTTGCACCATATTCCTTCAGGCATGTCTCACCATATACTAGAGGTAACTAACAAGAATTGAGTGTCCAAGGGTGGTATAGTTTGGAGATTTACACTTGATATTAAACTAAATAAGAGTGGAATAACATCAACATAATTAAGATAATAGATAAAAATCACAATAAGATACCAATGCTAAGAGTAAATAAGAACTAGTATCAAAATGATATAATAGAAAAGTGAAAACTAAGCATGTTAACCAATCATACCACTAAAGGGTCCCCCATGACAGGGCCATATATAAATACACCAAATGTAATAAAAATAATCCAATAATGAGATCATACTAAAATTGGTTCTGAGGATGACCAGGTCTTATCTCTAATAATCAAACCCAGTTATCCGGGTCAAACAAAATGTGCAATGTCCCCTAGATATCAATTTTAAGCTATTAAAAATTATAAAAATATCTACTTGTGTACTAATTTTTTTAGGAAAAATTAGGGTGTTCTTAAAACTTATTTTCCACCTCTAAATATGTCTTAAATTACATCCAATTTGGGAAATGTAGTGTAGGTCAATGTGCATAACAAAAAATAAAGCACGTGATACAATAACTAAATAGATAAGTAAATACTTATCATAGGTTCAGTAAAGACACCTGGATCAACCATACCTTCTTTATCAAATTCCATATATCTCTAAATAGGGAAATAGGTTTCAAAACTCATGTTGGTTCCAAGTAACATAACGAGGGAAAAAAAATCCATGAAAACATAAGGGAATCTATAGGGGATCAACTGAGAATTAGCGTCTAATCATTTATTCAAGAATACATGTATGTCACCCATAGAATTATTATCATTAAAATCCATTTGAATACAAGTAATTGAACCATGTAAATATATAAAATAAACCAAGGGAACCATTTTCACAAGGATTTTAGAGTATATATCTTTACTATATTCTTAGACTGCACCCTTGATATTTGATGTTGTATAATCAAGACAAACCCAAGGAGATCATCCTATGGAATTCAAAATGGTATCCCAAGGTAATAAATAACATTCATTCATGGAATTAAATACATGATACCTCACCCATGAGGCATTCATGGTGAAGAATCAGTGAATAATTCAAGGAGGATAATGGAAGTCCTTATCTTTGGACATCTTTGAAGCCAAAGAGGCATCATCCCATGGAATTAAAGTGAGTCTCCAAATATAATCCATGTTCCCTCAAGGAATTCCATCCATTTCATATCCATAACTAAATCTATGAGTTTAAAATTGAGTTATTTCATAACATATCATTACACATTCCAATTAATTAGTTCCTTTCGAGGATTTTCATTCAATTCAAAGATCAAAATATAAGTATCTTAAACTATTCTTCATGAATTTATAATAAATTCACAATTACTGGGTACTAGTAGCCATCCAAGGCACACTAATCCCATAAAAGATCACACATAAGCCTCAAGGGAATCTGTAAAGTCATCTTGTACATTACCCAATTAAATAATTAATTTTTCAAGTATCTAATAACGTTATCCCACATTGGCTCATTAGTAAGTTTGTATCACATATTATTATCTCATCTACATTTTAATTGAAGGTGTATATGTACCTATTTAAAATAAGTCCCTATAAAACTTCTTGGTATTCCCATACTCACAAGTTTTTAATATATTAACCTAGGAACCCCTAGGATCAGCACCAATATCATCCATCTTGTTTCTGAGGAATTTGGTATCCATATAAGACTCATTAACCAAGAATTATAAATCAACTAGTAATTAAAGTTCACCACTAAATTTCAATAATATCTAACATGGTATGTACCAAAATCCTAAATTATTTCATAATTTGTTTACCAGATCCATGGAACTCATTAAGCCACCCCTTAAATTAAAATTAATTTCTCATGGTATAGAATACATTATGCAGTGTCCATGTTGATGGTCATGTATATAAATAGACTCCACAGAAGTCTTAATAGGGTCTAATAATTTAAAATAAGTTCACTCATAAATTTAGATAATTTATTTTGAACTCTTGGTAAGTCAGTGCATCACACACACCACATAAATTTTTAAATTATGTACACTTTAGAGAAAAAAAATATTATACCACCTACCATTATTTGATTCTTTCCAATTATCTTCAAAATTTATAAGAAGATTCAAAGGATTCCATAACCAACTAGGTACCTAACTCATGCCATATGAAAGAAAATAATTAATTAACCAATTTAAAATAATTTCTATAATATAGAATAATTGGAGGAATTCTCACCACATCATCATTCCACAAAGATAATAAAGTCAAATGTTTATAGGAGGTCCATTGTGAACCATAATACTTCACCCAAAACATGGTCCTAACATGTAGGAATTATAGGTTTATTATCAAATATTAAAAATAAGTAAAAAAATAAATAATTTCATGACATGACGTACCATAGATGATTTGATGAATAGATTCAAATATATGGCCTTAGAGGACATCCTCTAACTAGGATACATACAAAATCCTTCAATATTGGAAAATTTCACCGTTATATGGTGAAATAACCATAAGCATCACCAAAATAGAAAAAAGAGAAATATATGAATAGAGGAATGAGAGGAGAATCACACATTGATCTATCAAATAAAACACAATCAAATGGTGACTCAAATTATAGGGGAGACAAAGAGGGGAATTGAGATCTCCCCACGACCGTACATCCAAAATGGATGGAGAATAAGGGGGACACCCATTCATAAAATTGAGAGGTATAATGAGTAATTTCTCCCATTAAAAATATTGTTGAATATATAGTATTAGGACACTGTATATATGGTAGATCTCTAGTGGATAAAGAACTACTACTACAAACACCGGCTAGACGGTGGAACCTGTAGAGATATAGGAACTACTTCCCAGGCCACTGATGATCTAATGGCCTCCCAACAGCTCATCAATGGTTGCAGGTTGTTTCCCTTGCAGCCTAACCTACCTCAAATTCCAACCTGTGAACATAGAATTCCTTATGTAACTCATTACATGTCTGAAATACCCATTTTGGAATGCTCCAAACCTCAACATGATATTAAAAACCTCAAAACAAATTACCCATCTATTAAATGAAAATTAAAATTTCCTTTGAATTTCCAAACACACATACAAACATAGGGCACTACATTTTGGGAGATTTTTTAGGTATATATAGACCTTAGGTATGGTATTTAATTTGATTTCAATGAAAATTATGTTTTTGGGTAAAATATAAATATTTTATAGGATTATATATGATTAATGTTTATATTAATTGATATGTGATTTTTGTGTTTTTAGAGATTAAAGGGTAAATTGATTTATGTGAGAATAGGTTTTCATGAATTTTGGGTCTGGAATGTAGTAAGAAAGATCTTGATAAATTTATGTTTAATTATTATTAGAAATTATGAATTATGATATATTATTAGAAACACTATGGATAAACATAAATATAGGAAAACTTCCTTAAATTTCGGTAATGTAAAGAGTGTATGGATTTTTATAAATGAAATCCCTATATAGATATTATAATTGGATGAAGGCTCTGTTTCATATGAACTTAGATATAATAACCTTAAAAAAGGTTGGTTGGGTATTAACTTAATCATTAATTAGTTCATAATAAGTGGGAATAAATTCACACCAGGTCTGACACTTCTAGGATATATGTTTTTCATTTTTTGCATTCTATTTGTAAACCATTATAAAGTATTTCAATTAAATGTTATATAATGATTCATGAATATATTATTAATACTCTCATCTATTTTCATTAGTGAGAGAAATTAAAATTATGAGTATGTAATTTATTTAAGTGGGTAGAATGTAATACCCTGATATTTTACTATGCGTTTCTTTTTAAATAGATGCTATATTGAAGAGATTGTGTCACATGTAACAAAAAACAAAAATAGACCATGATAAATTAACTGAATTTTAATTATTAATTGTGGTTGTTAAAAATAGTTGTTGAATGGGAGGGTTTAAATAGAATTAATTGCATCATGAGATCTACGTAGAAAAGAGAAACGCTGTCATCAAGAAATGAGATCCTTCCTTATGAGGCTCAATTTCCCAATTTTATAATGGATGTAGTGTCACTAGTTTTTTTCATAGACTAATTCGAAAATGAAATTTAAAAATTACAGTTGAGTGAAATCACCTATAGGATAATTTTAAGATTATCAAAATTACTATGAGATATTTGCTAGGTGAATCACCACCCCTGACTACCACCGAAGCTTATCTTACTATTAGATCTTACCTGGTAGTCTTTGCGGGGGGGGGGGTGAAAATATATTTTTGGATGATATAATCATGTAATTATAAATGTAATAATTTTTTATATGTTCTCAATATTTTATTTTAAATTTTAAGAAAATTGAAATGTTTTCTAACAAAAATGTGCTGACTAATGTCTAGGAAATAAGAAATTAATTGTAACAAATAAAAATAATATCATTTATTGTTTAAATGAATATTTTTTGGAAGAATTATACACACACACACATATTTATATATATATTATGTATTATTAACATAATAAATTAAATTGAGCACTTTTAAAGGATCCTTATAATAATTTTGTTTCAATTTACCAATAAATTTATTAATATTAATTTAATTAGTAATTTATATGAAATAATATTAATAACCCTTAAAGTTTTAAAAATTATTTAATTATAAAAATGTTTTTGAATATATAATATGTTTTTATTTAAAAGATAAATTCCTAAATTTTATAATTTAAATCTAACTAAATTAATTTCATTTTTTATTAAACATATTATCATAGATTTAATCTTTTGGATTTTTCTAAAATAGATAATTTTTTGGTAAATAGAAAAAAATAGTTAATTTACACACCACAACTTTTATTGAATCGCCACGATGTAAGCATGAAATAAAATTTTATAAAACATTTTTATTGACCAAAAATGTATTTATGAAGTAAAATAATTAGTTTAAAAATATTATTTTTTATTTAAAAACCTATATTTTACATTTTGGAACCTAAATTATATTCCATCCTAATAAAAAAAAATTTCCTTTGCATTTAATAGAGTGTTACAAAGGTTCAATTCAGTTTTAGCTTGATCAAAATGTCAAATAAACCTAATTTGCCTAATAATAAATCAATAAATTCATCGGAATTGGTATTATTCAAAATTATATGGTCGTTCCGACGCCCTCCAAATGAGCATCAGAAAATTAAAAAAGGGAGAAATACTTGGATATATGTATTATTTTCCACACAGAATAAAAAGAAAGATAAGGTGTTCAAGACTCATTGGTTGCATGAGACTCTAAGATACATGTGATCGTGTGACCATCAAAAGTTCACACAGAGTAACCATATGTTGTTCATAGGCAGTGTAGGATCCCTCAAAGTCCCTTTGATATGTCCTTCTTCTATCATGAAGGCACCAAGGACAACTAGTGGTCACGTGGTGATAGCTATATGAGCTCCCTTAGGTCACACTATTTTTTAGTCATAATGTTCTAGAAAAACCTTCTGAAAAACCTTCAAAAAATAGGAGGAAATTTTCCAAATGGTAAATTAATCATAGGTCCATAAATCTCATGTAACGGATTACCAATGGAGAGAATGGTTTTCCTCAAAAATATTCATGAAAACTCACTATAACCCCGAGCCATTATAAAATATAATTAATGAAATAAAAGGGGAGGAGGTGGGATCCACTCACAGTCATAAATGTCATGCATCACACCCTTGATAATTCACAAGACACTGTGAGACCCTGACAACATGTCTACCTCACCTCATGAATGAACAATGGAATTCCATCATCATCCCACGAAGAGCCTCAGGTTTGTCTATGAAAACTTGAACACTCTATTTGGATCCCTAAGGAGATAGATATGGAGTTTTACAAAAAATTCTCATGGATCTCTATATAACCTTTATTTTTATACATGATTCATGTGGAGTATTTTTCTTTGACACTACTCATGAAATCTCTCATGACTCATAAAAATTGTAAAATAATCAATGTAAATAAAAATAAAAGTAGGTGTGAGCCTCTCCCATTCATAAAACAGTTATGAAATGCTTTGGATATCCAAAAAATGGTTTCAAGATACCCCTTGAAAAGTCTGTATGATCCCGCAAGGGCACCTTAACGAACCATCCTTGTCTCACATAAAGTCTCATATATGTCACTAGAGATGATGAAAATGCCTTTAAATATGCAACCTAATCTCATTAAAGAACATAGACATGTAAATATGATAATATAGAAGTCCATCATCATGCCTTTATGATTCAAAAAGAACCTATTATTTGATGATAATCCAGTAAAGGAGGTGTTGACGGGATGGGTTCACAGTTGCTGGAAATCAGGCAATGACCCTAGAGAGATCCATAGCAAAGACTCATGAGAACACATTATGTTGAATACTTCATTGATTCTATCCTTAATCCATGTGATATGATCCATGAAAATAGATTAATAATTGGGGTGGTGAGTCCTATAAATCCCAACCCCAATATGAAAAATGAAAACTGACTTTGACCAAGTGAACCGACGATGACCAAGAGGATGATTCTCTAGATTATCACTTGTCCCTTTTTCATCCATGCACTATAGAATATTTCCCAGAGTGATGGATCATGCGACCATAAATATTCCTCTTAGTAAAGATACTGATGAACACATATATCCTCCATGAAGCATGCATATGTACTTTGTGTGATCAATATAGATTAGGCAAAGGACCTATAGAAGGAAATGTGAAGGACAACTCGTAAACCTCCTACATCACAGAAGAAATATTAAAAGATAACATTAAAAAATTTAATGAATTCACAATATAAATGATAAAACAATGACTAAAGGTAAAATAATTAATTATAGGACATATACGCTGATCCTCATGCAATCTACGTGAACCGACCAGGATAGGAAACAACACCAGGGAATGTCTCCCATATCTCATGAATTACATTTGATAAACTATTTGGATGATGTGAATTCCTCTAGTACATGTCTAATAATGATTCGTGGAACCCACTTGGCATGCCACCTTAGTCTCTAAAATCCTTATGGGCTCTCCACACATACCTTGAAATATCCTTCAGACAAGTTTCCTGAATCATATAATGAAACTCCATTAAGTTAGTTGAGTCTCACAATAAAACCTAGTCATTCTAATTATCTCTAAAAATTATATATGGGAAAGAGAGTAAGGTATCACAATTCCCACTAGATAATTTATTCCGGACATGTGACACTCTTTGAGACATGTCACATTCACTCTCACGAAACCCATCATGCATGTTTTCAAACTCTTACAATGAAACCTAGGAAAATCATCTGGATCTTCTGACACCCTCTACAAAATCATCAGTGTCCTGAGATGGATCCTATGACCATCCATATTGGTCTTGTGATGTCTTCTCGACAAGTCATCCTTAATCATGTGACGACCTTTGGATATTTCATCTAGATTATGCAAATTTCCCCAGAAAAGTCAACAAGATCATACAATTGTATTTGGAAAAGTTAGGAAGACACTCTATGACATGTCAAGAAGATAATAAAGGCATGTAAATAGGATAATCATCACATGTCAGGTGAAAAGTAATCATGGTTGAATGGGAATCTTCATTTTGTATGCCCCAATAAATGAAACTACGAGGACTTTGATCCCTTCTATAACCATGATATGTAGGACAAATCTACGAGGCTTGAGCTTCATATTTACCATCTAAAGTGATGTATATGTATGTAAGTCTCGCATACATAAGTTGTGGGACTGGTCATTTTCCATCCCTTATTTCTCACACTAATCATAGCTCATGTGGTCTTAGAGAGATTCCATGACCTTATCATCTACATTGTAAGCCTCTACCAATACAATGAAAACATCAGTGTGTAAGCCTCAATCAAGTTAACTATGAAGAATCAGATTTATTCCATAACTAGGATATGTAGGACACCTCCTCGAGGATTGATCTCTATATTAATGTTCTAAAGGAAACATCAGTGTGTAATCTCTGAATAAGGTAAATATGATGAATCTGATTCCTTCTATAACTAGGACACATAGAACACCTTCCAAATGACAAATAGGAAACACAAATTGGAACCCACCTTAATTTGGGTCCCACCATGTCTCTAACATTTTAATTATCGTGAATCAATCATTCTAATTGGTTGATCACTCCACCTCATCAATTAATAGATTGAGAAATTATCTCGAACTACGATGACTCTAATTATTTCCATAACTAGGATACATGAGACACCTTCGTGAGTCCCAAGCTACAGATTGAACATCCCAAGGGTAGTCCAAGAACGTAAGACCCACATTCACATGCAGAAAGATTGATTACTTGTTATCCCTTGCTTCCAACACTGAGCATAGCTCACGTGGGCCTAGGGAGTTGTAGTAGTCATATCACTCGCATCATGAAGTCCCATCAGCTTGGGAAATGGTATTATGTAATCCTCGATAAGTTTCATGATATAAACATCCCTCATTTGAGTAAATCTACCAGTTTTCTAGCCCCAAGTGCATGAATGTACTATGAAAACATTGATTTGTATAATAAACAAGACATGTGGGATGCTTTTCTAAGGCCCGAGCTCAAATAGGAACCCACTTCAGTGTATGTCCTTCCATGTATCCAACACATCAACCATCATGACCCAATCATTTCAATGGGATGATCATTCTATATCATTGATCACAATGTAGAGTGTGCCAAATAAATTTTTTAGTTTTTACTAGAATTTCTATAGTATTGTAGGAACTTCAGTTCGTCTCTCGACGGATCCTTACATCATTAATTTAAAAATAAAGATTATATTAATAAAAAAGGTATTGTTATTGTATGAATTTTTTTTATTTTGAAATAATGTAAAATAAAGTGATATAGGAAAGAATAAATTTACATAATTAATTAAGCATGATCAACCTAGGGAATTATCATGATGCTCATCCTTCATCACTTCATGATAAAGGTTAAGAATATTTTAATCCTTGGTTTTTAACACATAGAACCATATTGTTACTGAGTTAATACTAGGATAACTACTAGGGTTCAGTCAAAAACAAATGACGATTCAGTAAATATCATCTTTGATTGGGGGATTTGTGTTCGACTTCAAAACTGAAACTCACCAAGGAAACACATGAAGAACCTAATGTGCTATCCAGGTTTGTATGTTATTTATTTTTGATACCATGGCATAAATTTAAATGGCCCTGATAGTTTTTATGATAGTTCAATTGACCAATGTGAACCACAAAAACACCACAATTGAAAGGTCGAAGAAGAAGTGGTGAATGGTGTGTGAAACATCACAAGAATGGGTAGCCCAAAACAAAATCATATGAGTTGAGCATGACATATCAGTACATAAATCAATTAATTAAGAAGGGAGAATGATGAAAAAAAATAAAAACATGGAATTGAAAATATCATTCAAATATTACAAACATGAATCTACATATTTAAATCAAATCCCCCATGGGTGATCATGAGGAGTTTAGAAATCCATGGGAGGGGAGGAAGAAAGATATGTTGATGTAGAACTTTACTTAGCATCCAGAACTTATATGTATGATGAAAATAATTCTTTGGGACATAGAAATGGAATCACCTTTCCTCTTGGTCAAACTCCAAAATGTGGTTCCCAAGGTACTATTGTATAGGCAAAGTGGATGGAGGTTTTGAGAAACCATATTTCTTAAAACCACTTGGAAAATGGTTTTAGACCTCCATAAAGTCTTATATATATTTTTAAAATAATAAAACATCATATCCCCAAATAATAAATATATCCTTAAAAAATTGGCACCATTTAGAAAACGATATCTCGAGATATTGACATAACATATCACACCACTTTTGAATTCGTGCATATTTAGTGGCTCGGACAGATCAGTTCGGTTGGGCCACTTAATAGCCGAATTGGGATTGGGATTCATATTAATAGTTTTAACCCATTAAACTTTGGATTATACTACAAAATTGTATCCTATTTGAATTTACATATTTCACGAAACATGAAAATATTTGGATATTTTTTCACGGGATTTCATGATATTTGGCCCATTTTTATTTCACTTCCTCATAGGCACTCCAAATTACCTCCACCTACAATGAAATTATACAAAAAATGAAATTACCACGTTTATAAGTGAATAAAACAAAATAATTGATTAATTAGTAAAGTTAAATTCATTATAATAATTGTAATTTACAATACGAAATCAGTTTAATTCACTTGTGTAAAGGGTAAAAATAAATATTGAATCACGGTGTGATCACACCCCCACAGCTAAAAATTTTCACACCTGGGAAAATAAATATTTACAAAAAAATGATTCATGATGATATTCCCAACATCATGAATACTTATCATTCAATGAAATTTTAATTCATTAAATTAATGTGATCAATGCATAACCAATACCAATGTGTTATTTATATTGATAATAAAAAAATATGTCTCAAAAATTATATCATAATGAAATTCAATGAGATTCAGGATACTAATCTAATAATGGAATTAAGAGTTCAATTATGACACTAATTCTCCATGTGTTTGTTTAAAAACTATTCCATGATATTCTTTACACTTTCTTTCTAGTAAATATAGGTTATTTTAACATTTTTATACTTAAATGATTTTGTCCACCAAACCTACCCTACATCCTTTGAAATACAATATTAAGACACTTTCACTTAAGAATTATAAAAAGTAAAAACTTATGCTCATGACCTAAATATCCCCATATTTTGTACATTTCATAAATCCCCTCATTTATTATTCTTATATTATTTTTCCAAACTTGAGCTTGGAAAAAATCTCACACTTATCACTTAACCCTTTTATGATCTCCCCAAAAAATTATTCGAAACATTTATAATAAGATCAAAAGTGTAGAAGGGTTGTTTTTTACCATCCCAAGATACTACCCTTTTAGTGGGAGTAAAAAATTTGGATAACAGGTACATACGCATGGTTCAATCTGGTATAGTAATGAAAAAAATTTTATAAGGAATGAACGTATGGAAAAGTCATTTTAGGAAATATGATAAATATTAACCTATCATAAATTTACCTTCCATTACATAGTAAATATTCGCACTTCCTGGTTGGGTCAATATATATGTGGAGATATTTAGTGACATGATTTTCTCATAAAATACTGTCACAAACAGTATTATTCCTCTCAAAATTTTCAATGTGATACAACCATTAATACCATCTAAAAACATCCAATTTTCTAGAAAAATTCACAACTCAATGTTAAATTCATTCCAAAACACACATTCTATTAGTGAAATGTTTTAAACGTTAAAACAATATGAAATATATAAATTCTTCATGAGTTTTCAATAGCATCCATGTTTAATCATGAATCATTTTCCATGAAAAACTGGGCATCAAAAATTAAAATCTAGCCCAAAATGAGCAGGATGTGGGCAAAGTGACAATACCATTTAGCAAGACAAAAAGACAAAAATAATGAAAGATGATAAGAATCCAAATTAACTAAAAAGGTGTGTGAAAAGTAAAAATATTATTTAACAAGATAAAATCAGAAGAAAAAATAAAATCGATGAAAATTATAATGAACCCGTGAATGTACCCCCCACCCACCTAGAGTGTGATGTGTCCTCACTATAATAAATGATAATGTGGTAAGGAAGGATAAAATCTGATGGGTTTCACTGGTATATTACATCTTGAAGGTTTATTACCTCTACTAGGTAATTTGGAAAATAAATGTAAAAGTGTGTAAGTATCTTCCCATTGATGGTAGTTCTTCAGCCACTTAGCTCATGATAGACCTTTATTACACCGAAAGGGTAAACATTAGTAATAGTATAAGGGCTGGTCCATTGGAAAAAATCTTACATATGTGAAGATTTAGCCAAGAATTGTACATGATGACCTTATCACTAATATGAAAATTCCACTAATGAATCATTTTTTCATGGATATCCTTTGTCTTATCTTTATATATTCTGGAGTTCTCATATGCATCTTTCTGAATTTCATCCAACTCCTAAATTTGTAACTTTATATGCTCACCTACATCAAAATTATTCATATTACATTGTTTAACAGCCTAATATGCATGGTTCTCAACCTATACTGATAGGTGACAGGCCCTTCAAAACACAATCTAGTATGGGGACATTCTTATGCAGGGTTTAAATGTTTTATGATACGCCAAAGTGCATCATCTAAGAGAAAACTCCAATCTTTCCTATTGGGTTGTACTGTTTTTTCAAGATTATCTTAAATTCTTGATTTTAGATTTCTTGTTGTCCGTTATTTGGGGGTGATATTAAGTAGAGACTTTATAAAATACCCCATACTAATGGATAATTTTTTCCGTGTTACGATTCAAAAATATAAACCCAAGTCACAAATGATGAATCTTGGAAATCCAAACCTACTGAAAATCTGTGACCTCCCAAAATTAACAATCACTCAAGAGTCAATAGTACTGGTGGCCTTTTCTTTCACCCTTTTAGATACATAGTCCATAAAAATAATATTTAAACATAGGTAAATAAATATGGAAAAGTCCTCATGAATTTCATTCCCCATACATCAAAGATCTCACAATGTAACATGGGTGTTTCGGGTATTTCATTCCTCTTAGAGATATTCCCTGTGAATGGGAATTGAGTACATGACTTAAAAAATATATGGGAATCTCTATACAATGTTTTCCAATAAATTCAAATGTCAATGACCTTTATAGAATTGAATTGAGAGCCAATGTGGACCACAAAAGCTAAAGTGTGGCAGAAGCTCAAAATAGAGGTGAAGTCATGTTCCACAACACACGGATGAATCAATTAGTCACAAAAAATTCTCCTCAAATATGGGTTATACCAAATGTAAAATCATTAATAATTCTCAAATATCTGGGATTGTGAAGTGCTAAAATCAATGGGGACCCTAGATTCTACTACAAAATTCAAAATGTCTGCATTCCATGGGGTAAGATCCACAACATCACAAAGGTTCTCATGAGGGAATAATTCCCAAATGGGAAGGGATTAGTCAACATGGTTGTCCAATGGTAGAAAATTTATTCTAATGTGGTCATCTAAAACATTTTCCCCTCGACTCTTATCAAGAATCTCAAGGTCAAACTCATGGAGGAGGAGCATCCACTGAATGAGGCGGGTCTTAGCTTCAGGGTTCTTTTGGAGAAATAAAAGGGAATCATGATCCAAAAACACAATCATTTTTGACCCGATAATATAAGAATGTAATTTTTAATGGAAAACACTATTTAAGTGATTTATTTTTCAGTGGTGGTGTTGTTTTCCTATACAGGGTCATGGGTACATGAGGCATATAAAATGACATAAGGATACTTCTCAACCGTTTGCAATAAAACTACCCCAACTATAAAGTTAGAGGAAATACACATAATCTCAAATGAGAGATCCCACCTTTGTGGATGGATTCTAGGAGGTCAGGTGAGACTCCTTTTTAGAAATTTAAATAATCCCAATTATTTTCAAAAATAAATTCGTCGTCCTTTTGTAATAATCGTGGAAAGGGATGTGTGATCTTACTAATGTCTTTAATGAATCAGTGGTAAAAACTAGTATGACCTAAGAAAGACTGCACCTCATGAAAAATTTTGGGATATTAAAGGGTTTAAATTAATTATTTTTTTTATCCACATAAATTACCCCATTTAAAATAACATTCCCAATAAATATCCCCCACTCAACCATGAAATGTCATTTCTGATAAATTAATATGAGATCATTTTTAATGCAATCGTGAAGAACATAGACTAGGAGTGCTACGAAGTCATCGAAGGGAGTTATATAAACTATAAAATTACCTATAAAAACATTCAAACAATTATCAAGGTACTCATAAAAATACTCGACATATATCGCAAAAACTTACCAGGAGAATTACAAAGACCAAAAGGCAACCTTCTGTATAAAACTGTACTAATGAATAAGTAACTTTTGTCTTTTACTAATCCTCAAGGTCGATATGGATTTTAAAATAACCCAAATAGCAATCAAGGAAAAAATAATGAGACTTACCGGCCAATATTTCTAATGCTTGGTAAATAAAAGGCAGCAGAAAGTGTTCCTTTCAGAGGGCTTGATTCGGTCGATGTTAGTCAAAACATTCCCGACAACTACTTTGCACATGTGTTGTAATGAATTCATTTCTTTCATTTGACACAACCGATATTCTAGTTTTTATGCACAATGTTCACTGTGTTAAACCATTTTGTATCAGATATAGAAAAAATGATCCCATAAGAAAGTAATTTACTGACTTCCTATGTTACCACTTCAAGGAGAGTGGGATTCAACCAGAATTGAGCATTCCTTATGGAATTATCCCCATCATCTAAAATTATATTTTGCATACAGATAGATGGGTTGATCCTAATAATATATTAAAATTTTCATACAATTTCATTTTTACAGTCTTTTAAAAAGTCGATCAGTTTTGATTCCTACTATATAGAAAGGTTATTGGTAATAATGACTGTAAATTGGTCAATACCCCCAAGACAAGAATATTTTAAATTATAAGGAAGTGGGTTTAATTCCAACACCGGGGTTTTTTGGATTGCAGGAGTGGATTTAGGTGGAGTGAGGTCCATGAGACTGTCCTTATACTAATGTTTATTCTCAATGGAAAGATACTCTATAGAAATTAAATTTGAAGAATCATTGATGGTCATGGATAACTCGTAATGAATACACTCATCAATTAAAGCAAAAAATTTACACTTTTCTAAACCCACACAACACTCAAAACATGAATCAAAAATAAAATCATCCAACGGTTAAGAAGATGAAAATGAATAAGAGTATGGGTTGAGGAGAGAATTGTGTGTGTGTGTGTCTGTGTCGTCAGAGATCACAACTAGTAAATAAACAGGAAGAGTGAAGGGATCTTCAACGGGGTGTTTCATGGCATCAAGAATGTTAAAACATACATTTTCTCTACTAAACTCCATGGAAAGTGTACATTTGTTTACATTGATGATCATATTTGTTGTTTTCAAGAATGGACTTCCAAGTATGAGAGGGGAATGTCCTTGGGTATGGGTATCCTCCATGTCAAGAATGTATAAGTTAATGGGGAAGCTATGATTATTCACTTTTATGAGGACATAGTCAAGAACTTATAATGGGTGTGTTGTGCTCAAGTTGGCATATTGCACTATGATGCTTGTCAGTTGAAGATATCCAATGTGAGGAGAAGTGTACATAGACTATGGAATTAAATTAATTAATGCACCGAAATCTATCATAAAATCTGAAACGAATTCCTCCAATATGGTTCAAGGTATCATGAATGTTCATGTATCCTTGTATTTGGTTGGCAGTCATGGTTGAATTGAAGCTGAGAAATTCCTTCCCAGGTTTATTCTCTCATTCCCCTTCAACCTTCATCTATGGGTGAAAAGTTCTTTAAGAAAAATAGTGTAATGGGGAATCTATTTAAATGACTCCAATAAAAGAATGTTAACTTGATATTTTTTTATTTATCCATTATTTCTTTATCAATATCATTCTAAAAAGATTTCTTATATATATAGAGTATTTTGGGTCAAGGAAGAAATATGGATTGTTCAAGGGAGTCCTCAATGATAATTTTAGTACCATTTTTATCATTTTTTTCTTTATAAGAAACATTTGAGTGTTGGGAAAGTGAGTTCTCAAGAGGGGGACATACCTGTTGCTTAGAATTTTTGGATGTGGAAGTAGTTTTATCACTTAGAGAACCACTATCTGTAGCATCAATCATACAACGATCCAAGTGGAAAAGTCCGTCAAAAAAGTATTCAACTAGAAATTTTTCACTAATTTTGTGGTGGGGTAAACTTGAACAAAGTCATTTGAATCTCTCCTAATATTTATGAAGGTTCTCTCATTTTGATTGCCTAATTCCACATATTTATTTTTTAATTGATGTCGTGCGAGAGGATGGGAAGAACATATCTTGAAAGATTCTTTTCAGTTAATTTCAGCACCCAATTGTAGTAGGAAAATAGTATAGATAGTATTTGGCTAAACCATCAAGGGGGAAGTGTAATTGCTTAGAAATAATGAGGTCCTCTGTCACATTTTATGGTTTCATTGATTAGCCCACTATGTGAAACTTATTAAGATGTTTGTGAGGGTCCTCACCGAGAAGAGTATGGAATTTTGGAAGAAGGTGGATGATGCCTAATCTCTGCTCAATGTTGTAATCTTCCTCTTGATACTTGATGTACATAGGTTGGTACTGCACATTTGGGGTTATCAGTTCTTTTAATGTTCATTAATTTTCAATCAGGTTTTATTGGGTTTTATTTGGTTCAATTTTTGATTGGTTTAAGACCACTTGAGGTTCTAAACGGGGTTACTAAATGTTACATGAATTTACTACTATAGATAACCAAATTTTTGAGTGAAGTGAATTTTCAATTTCAGGGTCAAATTCAAGTAGTGTTTCTTTTCCAAATCTTGTCATGAAACAATAATGTACAATATAATTGTTTTTATGTTTGATTGTCCTTTTTATTTATTTATTTATTTTTTTATTGAATATGAATATAATTAAAACACATAATAATAATTAAAGGATATAATAAATGATAATTTTATACTATAGAATTAGATATAAAGATATTGAAGAAGAATAGAGAGCGAGAGAGAAAGAAACACACACAGAAAACCAAAAACAAAAAAAATGAAAGAGACAAAAAGTAATGATGGGGTATTGAAATGAGAATTAATTATGGAGTAAAATAAATAAATAAAGGTAAATAAATAATGAAACATTAACATGGATCCCTTAAAATGGTTCCAAAATTTGATCTCTTTTGTCCAGTGCATCATATTAAATGTTTAGCTTTTACTAGGATTTCTGTAGTATAGTACGAACCCTATGTCATCTATCAGTGGAGCCTTTGATTATTAATTATTAAAAAAATGTTTTGATTAATAAAAACAATAATTTTATTGTATGAAATTTGGTTTTTTTATTTAAGATGAAATCATATAAAATAATGTGATTCAAGAAAGCATAAATTAATATATTTAATTAAGTATGGTCAACTTGAGGATTATTTGTGATTCTAATCATTCATCGCTTCATGATAACGGTTATAGATATTTTAGTACTTGGTATTTAACACCTATAAACATAATTTTACTTATTTTATACTGGGATACCTCTAAGAGTTCAGTCAAAAACACACAATGATTGACCAAATACCAACGAGAATTGGGTGATTCGTGTTCGACTTCCTAACCAAAACTCACCGAGGCAGCTCATAAAGAAATCAATGAATTGTACAAGTTTTTATATTATTTGTTTGTAATAACATGTAATAAATATACATGTCCATTATAGTGTTTATGAGAGTTAAATTGACCAATATGAACCACAAAAACACAGTAGTTGAAATGGGTAAGAAGAATCAATGAACGGTATGTGAAACATCACTTGAATGGGTAACCCCAAACATGATCATTTGAGTGGAGAATGAAATATCAATACATAAATCAATTAAATAATAATGTAGGATGATTAAAAACAACATAAAAACCTAGAATAAAATATATCGTTAAAATATTACAAACATTAAGCTTGGTATTTACATTACATACCCCTGGGTGATCACGGGGAGTTTAGAAATCCATTGGAGGGGAGGAAGAAAGTTATGTTGATGTAGCACTTCCCATAGCCTCCAAAACATCTATGGATGAAGCGATTACTCCTTTAGGACTCCAAAATATCAGTACCTTTCCTCCGGGTTGATCTCCAAAATGTGTTTCCCAAGGTACTCATTTATAGGAAAAGTGGATGGTGGTTTTTGGGAACCATGTTTTGTAAAACCACTTATAATATGGTTTTCAAACTACATAAAGTCTTATATCGATTTGGAGAAAAATAAAAAGTTGTATCCCCACCTATTCACTATCTCCGCCAAATAATTGGAACTATTTAGACAAATAAATCTCATGATATCAACAGAACACTTCCCAAAACATTTGACCTCGTGCAGATTCAGTGTCTTGGATAGATCAGTTTGGTTGGGCCATATAATGGAAAAATTGGAATTGGGTGACTTAATTATATTAGTAATTCTTTTAATATTGGATCATATCAAAAAATCATATCTAATTTTTATTTACTCATTTCTCGTAATAAGCAAAATAGTGGATAGGTGTTCATGGGATCCCATAAATTTGGCCCATTTTTATTTCACTTCATCCTGGGACCTCCAATTTACCTCCCCCTATATTGAAATTATACAAAAAATTAAAATTAAAATTTTTAATAGTGATTAAAAAAATAATTTATTAAATTATGGAATGAAATTTGTTATAATAATTAGAATTTATAATAAAAATTAGTTTAATTTAGTGGTGTAAAGTTTGAAAATGATTAGTGAATCACGGTGCGATCACTCATCCACCAGGGGAATGAGAAACCAAATTAACTATGAAAACATGAATACCTACTATAACCAGGATTTCTTGGATGTATACCCATGACATTAACATGAATACTTCGTGTCTATGAACCCACTCATATATGTCCATTTTATATGATGTTAACCTAAACGGGTTTAACGAACAACAAGGGTTTTCATTCCTGTAATAACCAGGATATGTAGGATGCCTAATAATGGATTAATCCCCTATTTTGAATATTAACCTCCTCCCTATGTTATATAAAATTACAAATTTTCTTATTCTATGGCTTTATTACATAAGAATCTATTCATTATTTGGAAATGGATGAAGAAACTTAGATACATACAGATGGATTAACTAATAAGACTCCCAATCCTTTGTTCATAGATGAGATCCCCATCTTTTTCAAAAAGAGAGACTTAACCCATGACAATTTTTTTAGGGTAAATGGTACTATATTAAAATTAAAAATAAATTTTTAAACATATGTTAAATCTATAATAGAGTCCTTGAGTATAAAACAATTCCCTCTCAAAGGTTGTGATGAACTTTACCTCCCGTCATCTCGACCAATGCGAGTCCCCATGTGACATAGATCTTGAAAATCTAGAAGACAACCTACCTTGGGAAATCATCTGTGTACCCAATTATGGATAGGTGGATAGTTGGGAGTTTTAGTTAAATAGAGACAATAGTGACCAGATGATAACAGTTGTACATGAGGTAAACCCCCCACAATAAACTATCAGGGAACACCATTCCTACCTCGATGTGGGTTTCCTGGTCAAACTTTTCTTCCACAACGAAACAAAAATGGTAAACCCGGTGGAAATATCTCTAATAACAATATGATGGGATTATTATCCATTAGGCCATTTTTTTCACACAATATACAAAACAAAATTCTGAACCCAACATGAATCTATCTAATAAAAATTTTTTCGGTTATTATCCATCGGGGTATTTTGTTTTCACACTATATAAAAAAAGGTGAACCTGATGTGAATATCTCAAATGAAAAAATTATTGGGTTATTATTCATCGATCAATTTTATTTTCGTACTATATGTAAAAAAAAATTGTGAACCTGATGTAAATCTCTCCAATAAAATAATGATCAGTCAATCACATATGAGGACAATTTTTTCTACATACCCTATACAAACAAGGTAGTAAGACTGGCATGATCTTAAACCCGATTCTCCATAACTATTGTTCTCATGAAATATGTCCACCGTCACATTGAAAATTCCACATGATCAAAATGGATTGATCTGGAATAAAAGAAAAATCATGTTAACCAAGAATATCTGATTGAGCATATCATGCTTAAGATATTTCACTAATCAGTAACATTGTTCTTTGTTTTCTTCATGAGTTCAGATACTTCTATCATTAATACTATCCTGACCCAAGAAAATGTATTCTTCATCCAATAATCACTCAATTAAATAACCTATAGCTATATCCCCTTGGGTCACAAAATGATCTCACCTACTTGAAAGATCCAAATCTAGGTGGAAACCACAATAGTCTGGGTGTACTACCAACATGGTACAATACCTACCTTGGAATCCACCCACGAGGTTCTCTAAGGATAAAACCAAAAAAACCCATATCTCATAGGGAAAGTTACAGATAATACTATGTCCCTCATCGCCATAGCCAACTGCTTTGGTAGGTTATCTCTAGAGTATGAAAAATTCTAGCTTCAATATATAATGAAGTTTGACTAGGAAGAAAAATTCAGATATAATCTGGTTTAATTTATACTGAGGAGATAACTTATCTACCATCGTCACCAACATAATCCCACCGGTACCCACCATTCGCCTATTGAGGGTACCACACAACACACTTCCACCTATTATTCCCATGCACATTAAATAAGGAAGGCACATTGGGTGGGGAAGGCACTGGATATCCAGGAGAGGGATCATAACCCCACTCCAGCTCGTATATTATGGTAGAAACCTATTAAGTAGGATCATATCCGTATTCTCTTGGAACAAGTATGCATTCATATTATTTTAGTAGGAATGGGTTAGGAACATATCCATACCCATATGAAAAAATTACATTGGCATATTACGATGGTACAAGGAGTAAATAAGTGGGTGAATATCCCTGATTCAATCAAATACATATGTTAGTGTATAATAGTGATAGAAAATGTTTAGGTTTATATCCATACACACTATTTTATAAAATTTTAATATATTTTAGCAACAGCTAAATAAATCCACTGGAATATTCCATCACTATTTCAGTTAAAGGGATAGGTGTATATTCTTATCCCTATATCCAGGAAAACTAAACAATCTGATCATTGCGAACAAGTGGTTCGTCTAGATCAAGTGAACATTATTTCTCCCATATTAGAAGATTTTTGGTATATTTTGATAAAGAAAGTGGCATCATACAAAGATCATATTTATTTTCAAACCAAGGATCACTATGTATGAGCGGGACATGCCTTGGGATAGGGGGACATACATGTCAAAAAAATACTGGCAGCATATTCCAAAGGATAAGGATTAGGCTCATATCCCTATTCTGGCTATGTATCACCTAGTGAGAGGGGCACATTCCTCCTGATTGTCACATATTCCCACAAAAGAAGTCTGTATGAATACTCCAAAGGCCTATGATCGAGAATCTATCATCATTATTCTAGTGGATAACCAAGTGAGAAGAGAACAAGGTTCAAGATAGGCTCGTATTCATATTGGTGAATCTATCTGACATATTCCACAATATCACAGAATCCAGACACACATTCCTATATCTATTGAGGAACGACTAAGACAACATCATTCTAAGGAAATACAGGAGGAGGATCATGTCGCTTCTCCCAGTTTGGAGGTATGTTGTTATATTACGGTAGGGAATTCCTATTCAAATTAGTCTCATATTTTAGTTCCAACTAGGGCTCACCAGGTGAGAGTGGCATGTGCCATAGGGTAGGCTCATATCCCTTCAAAGAAATACCAACAAAATATCCCAAAGTCTTAGTATCGGGCTCATACTCTCGTCCTAACCGAGGTTCACCAAGTGAGAATGATACATTCCTTGGGATAGGCACATATTCATTTCAATAATGAGATAGCGTAACAAAATATTTTACCATCTTTTTAGTAGTTGGATCATATTCCCATAGCATCATATGGTTATAATCATGTTTCAACAACCATCATGCAGCAGGTTCATATCCCTGCATAATTTCAAAAGTCATATCAGCATATTATCACCATGATGCTGGATGTGACCCATATTCCTAATCTTCCCAATGCCAATGTTTGTGGGGTTTCCTGAGACAAATTATCAATGCCACAAGGGCCAGTCAACTCTTCCAAAAAATTATAAGATGTTCATTACCATGATATTCTTCCTTGTGGTAGTGTGGAGATTGATAGAAAGGACTCTACACCTAACATCCACCATGGTCAACCTTGACACGATGATATCTCTCATGGACAAGGAAATCATCCCCTTGACCAGATGGACCTTTGTAGAGAGGTGTTCCATACTTTGAAACCTTCATATATATATATATATATATATATATATATATAGGTGCTCAAAAACACCAGGGGGAAAAGTATATAGTTCCCTATCAACTTTCCACATCACTCTACTCTAGTCATAAGAAAATCCTCAGAATTAAATAATATGGTTTGACCAGATGTAGATGTGTAAGTCTTATGAATAGGAGGAAGAAATTTAAATATGGATAGAGTTATCTGATAAAAACCTAACCATCATGTTCTGGCCCCTCACCACTTATGACTATGTGATCCCATATGATATATAAAATGAGTTCATGCCTTATCTATAGAAAAAATATATGGGCTACTCATCAGAAATTTAAGGCTCAATATCTCCCTTATCCATGATATGAGTGTCACCTTCATAAAATCAAGATACTCTATTTTCATCTAGACATGTCCTCTATCTCCATGTCCTATTACCCAAAACTTGAAAAGCATAACACAAATCCACAACATGCTTGTCATCATTACATAATAAGCCTTTAGAAGTGGATCATTGAAGCCACATCATTCATCCATATTTGAGGATGGTTAGTTTATAGAGTTATACAATTTTTCCCAATCATGGAATAGTATAAACCCTCAGATACAGTGTCATGTAATTTCATATATTTAGGTGAAATTAGGGGACCATGTAATGCTGGATCCAGTTGGTAACTATAATAGAATGTCCCCTCATCAATGATTCTAAGAAATCATGAATGGAGGGAGAGTATAGCATTAATTTATTTGAACTAGGTCCCTTGATGTAATGGAAATTCATTTAAAGAACAAATATCGCAGTTGTGATAAACCAAACAACTTCCTAGGAAGAATGATCCCCATCACGGGATGACATAAAACCCAGTTCCCATGAAAGCATATTTGTACCACATTAAATAGGTGTCAATAAAAGTATCAAAATCATCCATCCTGGAGAGAACTAAACCCACCAAATTGGTGGAATATCAACCACTTCCTCCACCTCTTAGATCATCAATTCCAAATAGGATTCAAGACATACCGGTAGTAGATGCAAACAAACCCTAGCCCACTGGGCTAAGGGAATTTATATACTAATCACCACCACTAGATTCATCATCCCCTGAGAGAGTCTAGGGTATATTAATGGTTATTCCATATCAACCCCACCCCACTAGGATGGGGTCATTTATATCTCAATGTCCATCCCTTGAACTATCAAATCCCGAACTAGAATGATTGGATCCACAACAACATGACCAATCAATGATAAGTGTATCCTTGAATAACCCCCACCACATAACGATGGTGCATTTAATCATCATCATCACCATAGATAGAATTAGTCTACTCTAGGTTAGGAGGAAAAATTAATGATCAGAATCCCACCAGTTCCTCCCACCACATAAAAAACCTCTGCTGGTTGGAGCCCGCTCGACAACCATGACTAGAAAATCCCTAAAGGAAATTATTCATAGACCATGATGCTAGTAGTATATGGTAAACATGATTACACCCCACCAGGTTCATAATCTAAGATGTACTAATATGGAAAATGTTTCAAATAACAACCTTGATGAAGGTAGTACAAAATCATCTTATTGCGTTGAAAGTAATGGTACAAATTCTATTTCTCGATATGACTCTATGAATTTTGTAACAAAAGAATTGGTAGAAATTGTATATCAATACCCAAATATAGAGGGTTGCGACATGGAAAATGTACCCTAAGAGGATAGTGATTGGGATACATCAAATGAGACTGTACACAACCAAAACCAAAGAAATCTCGAAAATTTAGAACCTCCAAATACAATGTTTCCACCTCCATGGTCAAACATTACCAAAGAAAATGGAAATTTTTTGGCTATGAATCAATCTCCAAACTAGAATAGTAGAGTTTACTTCCCCAAAGAAGTAGTTTTCATAATATAAGAGTGAAATAAAATCCCTCAAGTCAAAAATGATTGTGACTTAACTTCACTACAAAGACAACCTCTCCCTCATCAGGGAAATCATATAGTATTAGAATTAATTGAGGATCAATAAGAGATAAAGGTAGGTTCATATCATTTAGCCACAATCACTCTCTGTAGATGGAATATGGATCAAAATATAGTGCCCCAGAGCTTCCTAATATCATTGAGTCCCAGGACACTCAAATGAAATTCGTGGAAGGGAAACACGCACCTGGGGATCCTGAGAGGATTCCATATCCCGAATGGGTGGACGATACACCACATCCACCAAATTTTATCAATTCATACATATCCACTTTTAGGGGTGTGGGTTACCCTAAACAAAATTTCACACACTATGTGTCTTGATGTGGGCCGATAATGGGCCCTCAAGATCAACATGAGGAAAAAAAGATGATATTTTTTGTACAGACATTGACAAGGCCAACATTTTTAAGGTAAAACATCATGCCGGCAAGATACATTGTAGGATGGAGAGACCTTCATAATTAGTTATTTTATCATTTTAGCTCTATGCTAAGGAATATGATGATCGTATACCTAATGTAGTGTAAAAATGAAAAAAATGATAGGTTGATTGAATTCATAGCCAGTAAGAAATGTTTATCCTATTTAGTTAGCATCCCTCTCTCGCAAGAGAAACTACTGGAACTCTGTGCTGAGTTGTAAACATATCATATCCTAATGAATTATATGTTTGGGTTCTATTAGTTCACTAAAATTTTGAAACATCATGAGGGGTCCATTTAGTAAACACGGTCCAAAACATGAATCATTCCCATGGAATAGAGGAAAAGTATAGGAAAAGAATAAGCGATGACTATCGCTCTCAAGACATCACTAGTGCATATCCAAACACCCAGGTAGGTCTTCAACCACCTAATACCACTTCTAGAGTGTTGAAAACCACAAAATCACCATCTTATAGATGTACATAGAAATCTATGTCACCTGGGATTTGAGGAATAGTTAAATAAAGTACACTCTTTCCGAAATGAACAGGTTCCCAATTATTTTCCAGTATCCATGGATAATAACCTACTCATACCACCACAACCCAGGAATCCTGATGAGGTCAACCTCATAAACCAGCCCAACTACTTTTCATTCCATATAAGGTTGGGTCATAATATCAAGGACTACTTCATCTTCAAAGATATCCTTCAAGGCATGGAAAATTCTAGATAGGTGGAGTTAAATAACTCCTCAGGGTAAGTGGCCTTCATAATTGATTCCATGTTAGGAGAAGAGGATTGTTGGTGGATAGTTACATCTAGGAATGATCATAATTTTACCAACCATATGACTCAAAAAATAGTTGATTGAGATCATTACACCCTAATATAACAATTGCGCAAACTCATAATAATTACACCGGTTAGTGAGGCGACATCAGATATGCCTCCCAACGGTAGGAGTGACCATTGGAAGCTGGAAGAAATTGAGGAAGAGGAATCATATTATTATCCAAAGCAATATGTAACTCTTGAAAACTTCTTCCATACAATATCCACAGAATTGGAACCACCTTTCCAAATGGAATCCACATCAGAAAAAGAGAACAACTTTGGTTCCCTCAATGTGATGCACATGGAATACCCCTTATCTTATGATGAGTATTCCTCAGAATATGATTTTATCATACATAATTGGGGAACAAGATCCCACATTTAGAGGAATTGAGGATACCAAGGATGGAATGGGAATGGTCGAACCCAATATTTTAGGCACATCCCCCTAGAGGATATATATGTGGCTGAGACGCATGGGAAATTTCTCCAGCAAGCCCAAAAGATTCAATGAGGTGTCCCAACACCCTCCAGTTGTCACCTGCACCCAATTATCTTTCATAACCACATAAAAGGGGCTCAATTATCTAATCAACCATGAAATGGGGAAGGCCAACACAACTTTCACTACTAGAAGAAGACACTCTCTCAACCTCTACACAAAAACTAAGCCCTTCCACCACAAATGAATTGTCTACTGAGCCACATGTCTAAGAGAAACCCCACATCTGGAAGCACTGACCTCTGGCACAGAAGTATAACATTATAAAACATCTTGATATTGTCCCCTCCAATCTATCAGTCCTTGATTTTCTCCATATTTCAAAATAAATTAGTGAGGCAGTTGTTGAATCCCCCTAGAGCTCATAGTAATTTGTGATAGAAGTCACTATAGATGAGGTCTATGAATTATATACCATTTAGTAGAATGGAGTGCCACAATCTCATTCAATAACAAGGATCAGAAAGAGTTCATATAAGGGAACATCATACTCCAACATGTTTCTGGTAGACTCAATAATTTCGATTTCTAAATGACCCTAATTGATAATGGTTTTAGGATCAACCTCATCCTGGTTCAAACCCTCCAACGTTTGGGGTATAGTTAAGGGGACCTATCTCCCACAAATATGGCCTTTTAAGGTTAGGATAAGTGTTTGAAAATACCCCTTTGGGGGATAAATCTCAAATATCAGTTTGGGGACCTCACCTTTGACGTTGAGTTTATGGTTATCTAGAAATACACCATATACAATTTATTTCTTAGAAATCCCTAGGTCCATAGACACTTGGAGGTGCCTTCAATATTCCATCAGTTTCTGAAATACCCCATGGATTGAAAGGTCATGATACTACATGGTGCACCCCTGTCACAACCCGACCCTACCCGGGCTCGAGCTGCAACTACCCCAAGCCCGCCTCTATAGGACAGGGGCTAGCGACTAGCGCTGAAGGCACAACAACTCAGGGAGGCTTTTGCCGATGTACCTGTACACACACACACGCAGCCCACTCAATTCAAAGTATAGAGTAAAAGGAAAGACAAGTAAAGAAAAAGGGAGACTGCTCTATAAATACCACAAATGTGCATCGACCTCTAAAAGTACAAAGTACAAGCTGAAGGTAACTGAAAAAGAAAAGTGAAAACACACACGCCCAACCAGAAAAGGTGCCACAACCCGGCAACAGGTAAACGAATGAAAAATAACCGGATGCGGTCCCCCACCTGGGACCTAAGCACAACCACCGCACGCGGTCCAAGCTCCTGAACTCATAAGCTCCACTGAAGTCACGACCAACCTGTCTGTCGTCTGCAAGGGAACACCAAGTGCGGGAAAAGCCCAAGTATGGGTGAGTATAAAAATACATAGTAGGATACCTGAAGGCTTAAGGGAGCAACAAAATAGGTACCGAAGGGTGAGAATTAGAGTGAACAGAGAAAAGTAGAGAAGTACAACCGAGAGTGTAGTAAAGAGTCCAGCTCAACCCAACAAGTGGAGAGAAGGTAGACTCGTCCAGACATAAGGAGTTGGGAAAGGTGAGAAGGTGAAATTCCCATCGAGTCTTCACTACCTATAGCAGGAGAGTAGAGTCGTCCAACCATGAGAAGCTAGACACGGAAAGCACGTGGCATACCTCGTGCTTCTTCACCTCCTTTGGAAGGAGAGTAGCCAAAACCCAAGGAGTGGGTACTGGAACAAGGTATATACATATACATATGCTCAATAAGAAGCCCGAACAAGGTTGTAAGGGGATATCCATCCCGTAGCTCATCCCAAGAAAAGAGTAGCCAACAGTCCTAGAAGTAACACCATCGATGCCCAGCATCCCGCACGTCTGCCGCAAATTGCAATCCAAGGGTCTCAATCACCACACCTCGACACTATCTGCATTGGGCGGAACTGACTTGCCAGCACGGTTTTAGATCGCATCACAAGAACGTGTCTCGGTGGGGAATGTGCCCCTCGTACTTGAGAGCTATAGGGAAAGTCAAACCACACCTCGTCACTACCGTGTAGTCGAGAGGTCTCCTCAAAGTCAAAGTTGTTCTATCACTGGCCCGTACAACCAAGGGTCCCGCTCCGGTGATCACGGAGGAAAGCCATAGACTAGCCTAGTAGAAAGAACTGAGTCTGTAATATCAATGAGTGTCCCACCGCCTAGCCTTGCTGGAGGGTAATTCATAAAACATCATCCGGCGACCCACTTCCCAGCCCTACTGGAGGGTAGACCTTAATACATCATCAGGCGACCCACTTCCCAGCCCCGCTGGAGGGTAGACCTGGAATAAGTCGACAGGAGACCCACTGCCCAGTCTTGCTGGAGGGTAGACCTGAAATAAGTCGACAGGTGACCCACTACCCAGCCTAGCTGGAGGGTGGACCTAGAACTAGATGACGGGTGACCCACTGCCCAGCCCTGCTAGAGGGTAGACCCTAAGAGATTGTCGGGTGACCCACTGCCCAGTCCCTACTGGAGGGTAGACCCTAAGTGCGTCGGGCGACCCACTGCCTAGTATCTACAAGAGGGTAGACCCTAATAGCATCGGGTGACCCACTGCCCTGTCTCTGCTGGAGGGTAAACCCTAGAAGTCGATGAGTAACCCACTACCCAGCCCCGCTGGAGGGTAAAACTTAGAACTGATCTGGCCATCTCTACTGGATGGTACAACACTGGCCAACGGAACACAGAGTGGGTATCGCGCAACCACCCAACTCCGGAACAAGACCAGGGGAAACCATTCAACCCTGCTGATCTAAACCATCGATCACAGTGCTGGGGGAAAAACTCAACCCCGCTGGTCAACAAACAAGAACTGAAGGACCCTCTACATTGAGAGAGGTCAGAAGTACGCAAAGCAGAGTACAACATGCACCTGGGGCCAACACGATGTGTATCCCCAAGAAAATCCCCAACCAAGCGAACAAACAGACTCAGGTACAGACCACACATACCTCCAAGAACTCCCGTATACTCCCAGAGTATACCTCATTTTTAGCCCAAGGGATATCGTGCACACGGAACCCAACATCAACGCGAAGGCATGACGTAACATCTCCAACTTACCACCTCCACGACTGGGGTATGACCAACCACATCTTATGAAACATTTACATCTCTCTCCCAAGAGTGCACGTGATCACATGCCAAGGGTTCGCTACAAACAAGCTAGGACGAACCACCACTGGAGCACCTTTCGGGCTCCACATTTAATAAGATCGCGCAAGAGGCTCCACACAACCAAACGGATCACACTGTTGCAATCCTCACGGAAAACACGTGAGATAGACTACTCACTCGCCTAAAATGGATATCCATTGGGAAATTCACCAACACCGCCTCACACCCGAATGGCGTCCCGTGATCCCGAGCCTTGGCCCCGAAAATAGTCGGGTGCATCGCACCATTGTGATCCCCTCGGGAAAACACGCCAAAGCACTACTCACTTGACTGCAACGGATATACGGAGAAAACAAGATGCATTCCGGTGCACCGCACACAAGAGGTGTCACGTGGGACCCGTATCTCAGTCCCGAAACTCAACGGGCGGATCGCACCATTGCGATTCTCTCAAAAAAGTACACAAGTTCGACTACTCACTTGTCCAAAACAGACACTCGGTGATAAAGCTGCAAAAATCACTGTCAACGCCCAAATGACCCTCATGGGGTCTGCACCATCGTCTCTAACCCGATGGCTTCGGAAAGCTCCTTAAAAAGTCCTCAAGAGGACTGGGATCACGCTGCTGCTGACGGAGCATCAATCAGACATCCCAAGATGGAGTTAGGTTCGACGCAAGAATAATTAATTAATTAATTAATTAATTAATTATTCACATTGTGTTTCGTGCTGCAGAGCAACGAAACCACCCCGCAAAGGTTCCAAACCACATTGGGAGGACCGTCTCAGCCTGAAGGCCATAGTGCCTCCGACGGCGCATCAAACGGACGTCTGGCTCGCGATCCACGTCTGTCGCAACTTTAATAAAAAATTAATATTATTAAATTAAATCTCTCGGGTCACCCGTCTTCGGTCATGGAATCCAAAAATCCAGAATCTCACCTTAAATAGAGCGCCTCGTCGATACGAACTCATTGCCGGAGACGGCGCGTCAAACGGACACGCCGTTTGGAAGATATGGCCCCTCGAATGCAGGGGGCCTAACCAGGCCGGTTCACCCGGCCGGCCTGGTCTGAGCTGCAGGCCCGCTGGCCGCGACCTGCCCCTCAGCACCGGACCCGAGCAGGTACGGTTTTTCCCCATGCGGACCACCCATCTGGCCGGTCTACTGTGTCACGTAGCAGGACCCGCATCCGACGAGTCCTTGCACCCTCCACGCTCTCGAGGCGTTGTCCGCCTCGGGACTTTGCATGCCGTCCGTGACAGGCCACGGTCAGCCGCCTCCTCGGTGAAGCCCTCGTCGGCGCCTCTGCTCGACCACACCCTGGCGTCTCCTCCTGGTTCCGCCGAAGCCGCCTCCGGATTCCTCCGCCCTGCCGACACCCGCTGCGCTGCGCTGAAACCGCCGCTCACCTTGGACCCTCGTCGGCCGTCGCACCCGCAAACCCCGGTCCCTGCCTGATTGACCACACCGCGGCCGCCCGTTCGCCGCTCTGCCAGCCGAGCACACCACCCGGGCTAATCCCCTGCTCCGCCGAAGCTGCCCCAGTCGGAAACCACCACGCACAGGCCACAAGTCTCCTCTCCGCCCGACCTCCGGCCACCGCCCTTGCCGAAGCTGGGACATCCAACGGTGCCTGCCACCGATCAGGTGGCCCGATTTCAGAACCGAACGCAGGTTCGGGATCCTCGGGCCGCAGACTTCGCAACGCCTGCCCCTAATCGTTGATCCATTGAGAATTGACGCATCCGAAAATTGGGACGGAGGACGCGCAAGAACGATAAATCAAACGGAGCTCGGACGATGACAGTGTTCGTTCGGCCATCGTCCCAATTTCAAAATTTAGAAATTAAATGACACTATTTACAAAGGTGCAGAAATTTAGTCAAGAACCCTACCTCGATGGGCTTCGCCCGAATCTTTGCTGCGATCCGTCAGAGCCGCGCCTCGCCGGAGAGGAGAAGGTGATGGAGGAGAGCTTCCTCCTCTATTGTTGGTAGCTCCTGGCGTCAGGGGATAAGAGAGGAGGAAGGGGAAGGGGTGTGGTTTAAGTAAAAAAATAAAACAATTAATTTAATTAATTTTTATTAATTACCCACGAAATGTCCCACCTCCGAAACACTCGACGGGGTCAAGGTTAAGCCTCCCCTAGGGTAAACACCACCTACCGAGCAAAACGGAGGTCTTGTAATTTGATTCTGAGCTTCCGTTTAAAATATATAAAACTAAACGCCCAAAGCCGCCAAATTACAAAAACGCCCCAGGGAGCAATTTTCACAGACGGCCCACGCCCGCAAAACTTATACCCCTCCTAGGGTAAACGACACGCTCCAAACTCAACGGTGCCCTCAGTTTTCTAATCCGAGCCACCATTTAATAGATACTTGAGTTTCACCATTAAACGATTAAATTAATTATCTAATTTATTTGTTTAACGTTCCGAGAGCGAGCGAGGGGTTCAAACGTCCCGCGCCGACAAGTTTTATGTCTTTAATAGGGTAAAAACACCATTCTGGACCCATCCGTACACTCGGATCTCCGATCCAGATCACCATTTAAGAGTTATCCCATTTGTTTGGCGTTTCCAGTGTGAACGCACTGAAAATTTGATTCCGGCCACTCCAGGGCTCGGAATCGCACGCCGTCTGAAGGCGCTGCTCTGGAATATCATCAAGAATATTCCAAAGTCTTTCACAACAATAACCAGGTTTTTACATCATTCCCTCCTTCAAGATTTTCATCCCCGAAAAGAAAAATCAGGGAACAAAATGGGGTACTAAGCCCACACTCGGCTCTTCCGTACCCAAAATAACTCTCGCACAGCCCAAAGGCTCTCAGGGGTATCTCACCTCCCTGACCGAACCTCCACATCACACGCCGCGACAGGAATCACCGCTTGAACCTGGAACAAGGTCCAGTGATTCCCTCCTTCAGAATATCCATATGGTGAAACACCCAAGGATATCTGGTCACACAAGATTTCACAGTCGATGTCACTCAACCAGGACTCTTACACCCTCATAGAGCGTTGGAGTCGACGCCATCGACTAAATAGGAAGGTTACACACCTTATACTCTACCAACACAGGGTTACACCCGACACCCTACGTCACCCAGGTTACACCCCAAACAAGGAGCAGGAAGAAAATCATTTCACACACAGAGTCTATTAATTATACTGCAAAAAGGTAGAAGAGCTATAGAGAGTACCTCTTACCACCTCATGTTCTCCAGGATCGTAGACATCTAAAGCTCATGGCTATTTGTGGTCCCAACTGTCAGCTCCTAGAGCCTGACGTGGAACGCCTAGTGGTGGTGGGAAGATCTCGTAAAGTTTTCCACCACCACCAGCTCCTCCTGCTCCTCTTCTAGCACCACCTCTTTGGGTACTACTCCGATCACGTCGCTGCCACTATTGTGGTGGCGCACCTGCGGCCTGCCCAAAGCTCTATGCAACTCGGGTCGGGCAGTCTCGTGCCAAGTGATCTCTCCAGTCACTATCCTAACACTGGCGCTTTTTGGGATGCCCTGGTACCCTCCAGTGCCACTGTAGTGTACAACCACGCCCCTAAGTCCGGTTGAAAGAAAGCCACATGCATAGACGTACTGATTGCCGACACCGGCTAGCTTCGACAGACGTCTTAGATCCAATGTGCCTGCTGCCACCAACAACTCTAGAACGTGACAAGAAGCTCTCTGTCAACAGTGCCTGCTCTAGCACCCCGACATATGTGGAAATGACCAAGGGTACTATGACAACATGAATCCCTCGGTGGAGACCCTGCTCAAACTTTTGTGCTCGGATGTTGTCATCATGGACAAAGTCCGGGTAAAAGCGTGCACGGTCTGCAAAACTAGCCGCGTACTCGGCCACAGTGATCCCTCCCTGCTGAAACTGCAGGAACTCCTGAATCCAAATAGACCACAAGTAGGAGGGGAAAAAATCCTCACGGAACAACAACTGAAATTCTCCCTATGAAAGCGGCGACTCGTCTAGAAACTGAGTCACCAGACTCCACCAATGCCAAAATGATCCACGAAAAAAAAGGCTGCCTGCCAAAGCCACTCTCTGATTTTCCAGCGTCTGCACAATCCTGAAGAGGCTAACCACTTCCATGAGACAAGCCTCTACTACATGAGGGTCTGGCTCACCACTAAACCTCACCGGTCTCTACTGGTGGAACTCACGGAGCGCGCTCAACCTGCACTCAAATTAGTCTGCTCTGCTAAAGCTTTCTAATGCTCAACAGGTGGGGGTGCGGCTACCGGCCCACCCGGAGAAAGGGGCTCTCATGATGGGTCCTGGACTGTGGCCTCGTAGCTCACAGGGTTGTCGTCGCGAACCAAAGCTAGAATCTTGGCTGGTTGTCTTTGCGGAGACATCCTGAATATTATCAAGGAGTGCCCCAATCAGATGAGCATATATGTATATACCACTAACCACGATGGGGAGATGACTCAAGAAGGACCGTCAAAGACTCGATCCTATGTGATGCACAAACCAAATTCCCTACAACAAGTGTCTCAGCATGCCGAGTCGACAAGCGGGTTATCAGGGTCCTGGTGAATGGATATGTCGGCAGTCGCACCATCACTGGACTCCCTGGCCTGAGAGACGCTCTCGAGACACATTAACATTGTTTCCCTAATTCCCAACCAATTCCTGTTTTCAGGACGTCCGCACAACGTCCCAAGGAACGAATCACCTCTTATACCACTTTGTCACAACACGACCCTACCCGGGCTCGAGCCGCAACTACCCCAAACCCGCCTACATAGGCCAGGGGCTGGCGACTAGCGCCGAAGGCACAACAACTTAGGGAGGCCTTTTCCTAAGTACCTGTACACACACACGTAGCCCACTCAATGCAAAGTGAAGAGTAAAAGGAAAGACAAGTAAAGAAAAAGGGAGACTGCTATATAAATACCACAAATGTGCATCGACCTCTAAAAGTACAAAGTACAAGCTGAAGATAGCTGAAAAAGAAAAGGGGAAAAACACCCGCCCAACCAGAAAAAGTGCCACAACCCAGTAATAGGTAAACAAAAAAAAACAACTGGAAGGGGTCCCCCACCTGGTATCTAACCACGACCACTGCACGTGGTCCAGGCTCTTGAACTCCTAAGCTCCACTAAAGTCATGACCAACCAGTCTGTCGTCTACAAGGGAAAACCAAGTGCGGGAAAATCCCAAGTAGGGGTGAGTATAAAAATACTCAGTAGGATACCCCGAAGGCTCGAGGGAGCAACAAAGGAGGTACCAAAGGGTGAGCAGTAGAGTGAACAGATAAAAGTAGACAAGTACAACCGAGAATGCAGTAAAGAGTCCAGCTCAACCCAATAAGAGGAGAGAAGGTAGACTCATGCAGACACAAGGATCTGGGAACGATGAGAAGGAGAAATTACCGTTGAGTCTTCGATACCTATAGTAGGAGAGTAGACTCATCCAACCATGAGAAGCTAGACACGGAAATCACGTGGCATACCCCGCGCGTCTTCACCTCCTCTGGAAGGAGAGTAGCAAAAACCCAAGAAGTGGGTACTGGAACATTGTATATACATATACATATGCTCAATAATAAGCCCTAACAAGGTCTTAAGGGGATCTCCATCCCGTATCTCAACACAAGAAAAGAGTAGCCAACTATCCCAGAAGTAACACCATTGATGCCCAACATCCCACACGTCTGCCCCGAATCGCAAGCCAAGGGGCTCAATCACCACACCTCGACACTATCCGCTTTGGGCGGCACTAACTCTCCCAGATGGTTATAGATCGCGTCACAAGAACACGTCTCGGTGGGGAAATTTTCCCTCATACTTGAGAGTTCTAGGGAATGTCAAACCACACCTCGTCACTGCCCTATAGTCGAGAGGTTTCCTCAAATTCAAAGTTGTTCTATCACTGACCCGTACAACCAAGGGTCCCACTCCGATGATCACAGAGGAAAGCCACATACTAGCCTAGTAGAAAGGACTGAGTCTGGAATATCAACGGGTGTCCCACTGCCCAGCCCTACGGGTGGGTAATTCATAAAACATCATCTGGCGAACCACTGCCCAACCCTACTGGAGGGTAGACCTTAATACATCATCAGGCGACCCACTGCCCAGCCCCGCTGGAGGGTAGACCTGGAATAAGTCGACAGGCGACCCACTGCCCAGCCTTGCTGGTGGGTAGACCTTAAAGAATTCAACATGAAACCCACTGCCCAGCCTTGCTGGAGGATAGACATGGAACTAGATGACAGGCGACCCACTGCCCAGCCCTGCTGGAGGGTAGACCCTAAGAGATCGTTGGGTGACCCACTGCCCAGTCCCTGCTGGAGGGTAGACCCTAAGTGTGTCGGGTGACCCGCTGCCTAGTCTCTGCTGGAGGGCAGACCCTAATAGCATCGGGTGACCCACTGCCCAGTCTCTGCTAGAGGGTAAACCCTAGAAGTTGATGAGTAACCCACTGCCCTGCCCCACTGGAGGGTAAAACTCAGAACTGTTCTGGCCATCTCTACTGGATGGTACAACACTAGCCAACCAAACACGGAGTGGGTATCGCGCAACCACCCGAATCTGAAACAAGACAAGGGGAAACCATTCAACCCTACTGATCTAAACCATCGAGCACAGAGTCGGGGGAGAAACTCAACCCCGCTGGTCAACAAACGAGAATCGAGGGACCCTTTACGTCGTGAGAGTTCAGAAGTACGCAAAGAAGAGGACAACATGCACCTGGGGACCACACGATGTGTGACCCCAAGTCAATCCCCAACCAAGCACAAAAACAGACTCAAGTACAAACAACACGTACCTCCAAGCGATCCCGTATACTCCCAGAGTATACCACATTTTCAGCCTAAGGGCTATCGTGCACACGACACCCAACGTCAACGTGAAGTCATGATGTAAAATCTCCAACTTACCACCTTGACGAATGGGGCACGACCAACCACATCTTATGAAACATTTACATCTCTCTCCCAAGAGTGCATGCGATCACATGCCAAGGGTCCGATACAAACAAGGTAGGACGAACCACCACCAGAGAACCTTTCGTGCTCCAAATTTAATAAGATCATACAAGAGGCTCCGCACAACCAAACAGATCACACTATTGCAATCTTCACGAAAAAACACGTGAGATAGACTACTCACTCGCCTAAAACGGATATCCGTCGGGAAAGTCACCAACACCGCCTCACGCCCGAATGGCCTCCCGTGATCCCGATCCTCGGCCCCGAAAACAGCCGGGCGCATCGCAACATTGTGATCCCCTCAGGAAAACATGTCAAAATCACTACTCACTTGAGTGCAACGGATATCTGGAGAAAAAAAGATGCATTTCGGCGCACCGCACATGAGCGGTGTCACGTGGGACCCACATCCCGGTCCCGAAACACTACGGACGGATTGCACCGTTGCGATTCTCTCGAAAAAGTACACAAGTTTGACTACTCACTTTTCCAAAATGGACACCAGGTGATAAAGCTGAAAAAATCACCATCAACGCCCAAACGACCCTCGTGGGGTCTGCACCATCGTCTCTAACCCGAAGGCTTCGGAAAGCTCCTCAAAAAGTCCGCACGAGGACTGGTATCACACTACTGCTGACGGCACGTCAATCTGACATCCCAAGCGAGAGTTACGTCTAACGCTAGAATAATTAATTAATTATTCACATTGTATATCGTGCCACAGAGCAACGAAACCAACCCGCAAAGGTTCTGAACCACATTGGGAGGACTGTCTCAGCCTCAGGGCCATAGTGCCTCCGACGGCGCGTCAAACGGATGTCTGGCTCGCGAGCCACGTCTGTCACAACTTTAATAATAAATTAATATTATTAAATTAAAGCTCCCAGGTCGCCCGTCTTCAGGCACAGAATCCAAAAATCCCAAAACTCACCGTAAAGAGAGAAGCTTGTCGATACGAAGTCATCGTTGCAGACGGCGCGTCAAACGGACACGCCGTTTGGAAGATATGGCCCCTCGAATGCAGGGGGGGCCTAACCGGGCCGGTTCACCTGGTCGGCCTAGTCTGAGCCGCCAACCTGCCCCTCAGCACCGGACCCGAGCGGGTCTGGTTTTTCCCCACGTGGACCAGCCATCTGGCCGGTCTACCGCGTCGCGTAGCAGGACCCGCATCCGGCGGGTCCTTGCACCCTCCACGCTCCCGAGGCGCTGACCGCCTCCGGACATCGCCTGCCGACCGCGACTGGCTGCGGTTGGCCACCTCCTCGGTGAAACCCTCGCCGGCGCCTCCACTCGACCACGCCCCGGCGTCTCCACCTGGTTCCGCAGAAGCCGCCTCTGACTTCCTCCGCCCTGCCGACGCCCGCTGTACCGCGCTGAAACCACCGCTCACCTCGGACCCCCATCATCCCTCGCACCCGCGAACCCCGGTCCCTGCCTGATTGACCACACCGCGGCTGCCCGCTCGCCGCTCTTCCGGCCGAGCACACCACCCGGGCTAATCCCCCACTCCGCCGAAGCTGCCCCGGTTGGAAACCACCACGCACAGGCCGCAATCCTCCTCTCCAGCCGACCTTCGGCCACCGCCCTTGCCGGAGCCGAGACTTCCGACGGTGCCCGCCACCGATCTGGTGGCCCGATTTCAGAACCAAACACAGGTTCTGGATCCTCGGGCCACGGACTTCGCAACACCTGCACCCTATCGTTGATCCGTTGATAATTGACGCATCCGAAAATTGGGACGGAGAACACGCAATAATGATAAATCGAACGGATCTCGGACGGTGATCGTGTTCATTCAACCATCGTGCCAATTTCAAAATTTAGAAATTAAATGACCAAATTTACAAAGGTGTGGAAATTTAATCAAGAACCCTACCTTGATGGGCTTCGCCCGAAGCTTCGCAGCGATCCGTCGGAGCCGCGTCTCGCCGGAGAGGAGAAGGTGATGGAGGAGAGCTTCCTCTTCCATTCTTGAGAGTTCCTGGAGTCAGGGGAGAAGAGGGGAGGAAGGGGAAGGGGTGTGGTTTAAGTAAAAAAAATAAAAAAAATTAATTTAATTAATTTTTATTAATTTCCCACGAAAGGTCCCACCTCTGAAACACTCGACGGGGTCAAGGAAAAGCCTCCCCTAGGGTAAACACCACCTCTCGAGCACAACAGAGATCTCCGAATTTGATTTCGAGATTCCGCTTAAAATTTATAAAGCTAAACGCCCAAAGCCGCCAAATTAAGAAAACGCCCCTAGGGGCGTTTTTCACAGACGGCCCGCACCCGCAAAACTTATACCCCTCCTAGGTTAAACGGCATGCTCCAAACTCAATGGTGCCCTCAGTTTTCCAATCTGAGCCACCGTTTAATAGATACTTGAGTTTCACCATTAAATGATTAAATTAATTATTTAATTTATTCGTTTAACGTTCTGAGAGCGAGCGATGGGTCCAAACGTCCCTCGCCGACAAGTTTTATGTCATTACTAGGGTAAAAACCTCATTCCGGACCCATCAGTACACTCGAATCTCTGATCCAGATCACCGTCTAGGAGTTATCCAATTTATTTGCCGTTTCCAGTGTGACCACACTTAAAATTTAATTCCGGCCACTCCAGGGCTCGGAATCGCACGCCGTCTGAAGGCGCTGCTCTGGAATTTCATCAAGAATATTCCAATGTCTTTCACAGAAAAACCATGTTCTTACAACCCCCATTCAAGACATACAAAGCCGCATATTCTAAATCATATTTCTATACGAAGTGTGGAAAACAACCAATAGTGGATGATGATACACATGTTAAATCCCCCAATGGTTGGGGGAAAACATTGAAAATATCTATAGTACAATTTATAGTGATTACATAATCCCCATAAATCTAGTCAAGGTGATAGAGCAGACCCCATAGGTCAAAAAACCTTTTTTCTCCAATGATAGTGAAAAGAAAAATCATCTGTAGTATCTCTCTGTAACAACTCAAGAAGAAGGGGAAGATAATATCTCTTCTCACGGCCTCTATCACCCTAGTGACGACATAGAAACCTCCATATTTCCATATTCACTTGAAAATTTCCACACGAACTCAGAAGTGTAAGGGGAAGAGGGTGACCACAGGAATTCCCCTCTCACATTTGAAGAAGGTGTTTTCACTACCATCAGTGATATCATGTTTACAAATCTAGGAATTAAAGAAGACTAGTAGACTACTCTGATTAGTGTATCCACTACCCTTGAAGATAAAGATTTGTAAATCACATTTCTGAAGTAGCACTGATATGTGTTCTCTTATAACTACACAAATATTTCTGATCAAAATTCATATGTGGTTGCACACCATATCATCTTACCAGATTAGCATTGATGCTTCAAGTAGGTAGCTGTTAAGATGAACCCCTCTCATGCCACCAATTTAGAGGCAGAATTCGAAAAGTTAATCACATACAATTTTTTTCTAGAATTCAAATACCCAAGATGTATTTAAAACATAGTCAATGTATTGAAAAAGAATGGGAATATTAGAGTATGAATCAATTTTAAAGACCTTAATTAGTATTCCCAAAGAACAATTTCCCATTTCCGATCATAGAACTCTTGATCGATTTAACTACTGGATTCCAAGTCCTTTCCTTCATGGATGGGTATTCAATGTACAATAAAATAACAATTGTATTGGAAGATGAAGAATACACTGCCCTTATAGTGCCTCAAGGAATCTTCTACTATTTGTTCATTCCCATTAGGTTAAATAACATCGGAACCATAAATAAACATGTCATGCATCATATCTTTAATATGTTATTAGGAAGAATATCCAAATGTTATGTTGAAAACCTAATGGTAAAATATTGACAATTATGTGATCCTTTCACAGATCATCAAAGAGTCTTTGATAAGTTGTGACAGTACAGTCTGAAGATAAATCCATTAAAATGAATATTTGGGGAAACATCAGTGAAGTTCTTTGGCATTTTGGTATGCCACCATGACATTGAGGATGACCCAAATAAGACTAGTGTAATATTAGAAATGTCAACCCCTAGAAATCTCAAAGATCTATGTGGGGTCCAAGGGAAACTTGCCTAAATTTGGGGATACATTTCCAATCTAGTTGTAAAATCTCTCCACTTCACCAGGCTAATAAAGAAGGGAATTGCCTATCAATTGGATAATGATTTACAAGAAGATGTCGAAAGTCTCAAGTAGTATCTTCTATACCCAAAGGTCTTGATGCCTCCGCTAGAAGGGGGCCCACTCCTCTTATATGTGGTTAGCATGGAATTCTTACTGGACACCCTCCTCAAATTAATAAATTATACAGGGAACAAGAATGGTCACTACTACCTTAGAAGGATAATTCTAGGTACTGTGACCAGATACTCTATTGTTGAGAAGAAATCCCTTGCACTCATATTCACAGTACAGAACATGGGTCATTACTTACAACAAAAAAATCCTTTTAGGCCTCTCGTGTCAACCCTCTCAAGTATATCCTTGTCCGAACTATGTTTTATGGGTTCTTGGTACGATGGGCGGTCGTTCTCCAGAAATAGTACATTCATTTTGTGTCATATAAGTCATTGAAAGGGAATCCCTAGTTAATATTCTTATAGCACATCCTACCCTAGAAAATAAACCACTTGACATAGAGCATCTAGATGATGAGGTATTCAATTCCCATGAAATATCCTGAACATGGGAGATGTATTTTAATGGCGCCTCCTGAAGTCCTCTCTGTAAAAGTATGAGAATCATAATATTCAATCGGGTTGGATTTGAAACACATGGATGTTTTTATGAAATATTTTTCTTTAAATAACCTTAATTCTTCCATAGCTTTCATTGCACGTAATCATGATTTTCAAAGAACCACGAGATGATCTTATTATAAATTGAAAATTTTATTCTAGTCGTTGGGTTAGCCGGAATAAATATTACTATCTTATGAAAATATATGGGAAATACATTGGATTCCAATTATTTATGAAAAATATAAATCAATTTTATATTTTTATTTTTGTATTAATAAATTGAGGGAATTACTATTAGTAAATTAAATTAAAGAAATATATACATTATATACTTAGTAAAATATTTTTTATTTTCATCAAATAGATATTTTTATTATAGCGTATGAATAAATCATATTTGATATATAAAAACCAATATTTTTCAAATGGTAATTTTTCACCTTTTAATGGAGAACCCATATTAAATTTATATTTTGACACATTAATAATTTTTATATGAAAAAATTGACATTTTATATGTAAGAAAGATATAAAAATTTACTTTGGATGCATTTTATATATTTTTTTGATAATATTTAAGTTTTGATGAATAGTAAAATTACACTAAATTTTAATTGAAAATCTCCTTTTCATAAAAATAATTTGTATTGTCGAATTATAATATTTAATTGTTTTAGAGTATAAATATACTATATTTTTATAATTAAATATAATTTATATCATTATAATAAATTTTACTTTGAATTCATATGTAAAAACAGTATAAATTTTTTACAATTTTTGAACTTTTAAAACCCATTCTCTCTTTCCGACAATGGGAATAATTTTAAATTAATTACTGTAACTTCTATTATTTGAATTTTGAAAAATATATTCCTTATTTGGAATAAATAGGTCTAAATTATGTAATTATCTTCCTTTTGTGTTGGGGCATTATGAACAGTAACTTCAGTGATTTTTATTAATACGGTAAAAGGGTAAATCGGTAATTAAGGGTAAAAAATATTATTAAATTAACCAAAAAAATGTCCTAATACCATTGGAATATTTTTTTTTTCAAACTCAATAATACTTGGGTTGAAATTATATCCTTCGGAAGCCACCTGGATTAGATTAAGACATTATTTAATTTTTTATAAGGAAATGTTAAATATGTCTCACTCAAATTTTAATAACTATATAATTGTTAATATAATGTTATAAAGAGTATAAATTTTATTATAATTACTCATTTCAAATATAATTTTTTTTATTTATTCTGATAATTTATTTATAATTTTTATGAAATACATACTTATCTTAAACAGTTATTCTTTAATGATGAAGAAATTATTTAATTGATTGGAAATCAATAAAATAATTATTATTAAGACCATAATAACCATTAAAAGTCCCAAAAACTTGACCAAATAATATTGGTCGAGTATATATCTCTTATAATCATACAAGGGTCATGTTATCAACCATTTGTAGTTTTTGTATGGGGTTTAATTTTTTTGTTATAAATTAATATTTTTTGAGATCCCAAAGGTGCCCCTCATCTCAATTATAAAAGGGAACCTCCTCCCTCACCTATTTACCTCACTTTGATCCATAAATCATAAAAATATACTTCCAATTTACCTTTAATCTTCCCTAGTTATAATTTATTGGTTCTTTTTTTCTTGAAATACCAACTCTAGTGCTTTAAGTGGAGATTTAGAGGGAGTACATCGAAGAAGAGGTAATCTCCTTTACCGATTTATTCAAACTTCATTCTTCATCTACTTCCAATTTAGGAGTCAATTTATTATAAAGAAATAAATCCAATATCACTTATATAATTATATTTTATTATTATGGAACGAGCATATTCCACCTTATATCTATTAATCGTACCACGGTTCACTATTTTATTTCACCCTTATACCAATGTTTTAAACTGATTTTTGTTTCAAAAATTCCACGTTTAATAATAGGTTTTACTTCATATTTTGTTCTATGATTTTAATATTATCACTTTCACAAAGGAATATTTTACTTATTTCAATGTTTTTGTTATAGGTGGAGGTGATTTGGAGGGCCCATGATGAAGTCCAAAAAAAATGGGTCAATCTGCACATGATCCAAGAACACCGGTGGACTAATATGCATAATGATACTAAACCATGGATCCAAATTAGCTGAACTTTTGTGAGATGGTCCACAATTTAATGGGATACATTTCTTATGAATGACCCGAAGCCCCATTCGGCCTCTATAATTCCCATTAGAACTGATCGATCCTAGGTATAAATCTACACAAGTCAAAAGTCGTGTTCTTTATTTTATCACTATATCTGGATCTGATTGTCGAAATGTAGCCAAAAATTAGATGGAGATAGTTCTGGTGTGGTGATACAATTTTGTATTATTGTAAAATGAGATATTGAACTGTCTAATGGCCGAAAACTATGATCCAAGTGGTTTTACACAATCTGTGTGCCCAAAACCACATTCCAATTTTCCTATAAAAGAACACATTGGGAACCTCATTTAAGAGTTATTACAGGTGGAAAGGTGATTCCATTTTGAAGTCCCAATGTTTTTTTCCCATTACCTCAAGATTTTTTGGATTACATGGTATGTTCTACTTCAATATCTTCTTCTTCCTCCCCTCCCATGAATTTCTAAATCCCCTATGATCACCCAAGAAGGAATATGATGTAATCCAAAGCTTCATGTTTGTATTATGTTGAATGATATTTCCAATTCCAGGTTTTATATTGTTTTTATTAATCCTCTATTATTATATAATTAAGTTATATACTGGTATGTTATATTCAACTCAAATGATCATGTTTGGTGGTACCCTTTCATGTGATGTTTCACACATCATTCATCCCCTTTTCTTCCCTAATTCAATTGTGGTGTTTGTGTGGTTAATATTGGTCAATTGAACTCATATATGCACATTCAAGGTCATGTATATTTATTTCATGGTTTCCCAAAGAAATAACATACATACATGGACAACACATTGAGTTCTTCATGTGTTTTCTTGGTGAGTTTCAGTTATGATGTCGAACACAAATCACCCAATCATCGGCAGTGTCCGGTGAATCATTGTTTGTTTTATACTAAACCGTAGGAGGTATAATGGAATAAATATAGTAAAATTATGTTAATAGGTGTTAAAAAATATTTTTAGAAGATATATACCATTTATCTTGATGTGATGAAGGCTGAGTATCATGAGACTTCCCTGGGTTGATCACGTTTAATTAATATTGTTTGTTTATACTTAGTTTTATCGATTTAATTTTAGTTTGTAATATTTAATCATCAAACCTAAGTTTTATAGAACCCCATTTAACATTTTTTACTTTCATAATCAGAAACACATTTTATAATTGTTGTTCTAAGGCTCTGTCGAGAGATGACCTTGGGTTGTTGTTATGCTACAGAAATTCTAGTCAATATTAAACAACTAATTTGACGCGCTCGACAACGCGATCAAATTTTGGCACCGTTTTTGGGGAACCAAGATAATTTTTTTGTTCGTTACATTTTATTTATTTATTTTAATTTTTAATTAGTACACTTTTAAATACCCCATACCCATTTTATTGTTTTTGTTTTGGTTTTTTGTTTTCATTTTTGGTTGTTTCTGTATATTATTCCTATCTCTCTCCCATTATTCTTCATATCCATATCTGTAATGTACCGAATTTTTCCTTGTATTATTTAATATTATATGGGAATTATTTCGAGACCAGGCTCGGAGACGATGTGTAGTTCTGAGGCCCGGTGATCCCGTAAAAAATGGTTGAATTTAATTTAATAATTAAATTATGCGCACGTGCAGTTTTTCTAAAAAAAGTGGAATAAATCCCTTACGGGTACTCGGATCAGAAATCTGAGGGCATCGTTGCGTTCAGAACAACGATTTTACCTTAGGCGGGGCCTAACTTCAGTCGGCGCAGGTTGGTGGAAAAATCTGGTTTTTGGATGCAACAGTGATAAAATATTTATTAAAAATATTTTATTTCTACAATAAGATGTTTTAAAATCTTATATATTTATCCTATTTAAAAACAGGCTTACGCAAGGGGCCAGGGTTACAACCCCATAACCATGAAAACCCTGGGCGGCCTTGGATGTTCTGGAGGAAACCCGAACGCGGTGTCGGTGATGTTCTTGACGGATTTTAGCGATGACGACACGACGAGCAGATCATTGCCGACAAACGCAGCGAATCCAGGTAGGACGTTGTTTTATATTTTCCTTTCCCCGTTTTTTATTTCCATGACGAATGCGGACTAATCCACGAATAGATTAGCCCGCGGATCGATCGTTCTTGTGGGATGGGATTTTTGCGGGGATTTTGGGGATGTGATTAATGATTTTATTCGGTTTTGTTCATCCTTCTAACTGTGACGAATCATGATCGACACAAACATCGATCGAGGTTCGTCCCTCTCGATTTTTTGTGTTCTTATTCCCCAAATTCTCGCATTCTTCGTGAGTGTTCTTCACATTCATCGTGGGGCAATGAAAAACGGATCATTGTGCATCCGATCTGTGATGCAACGATCCCAAACTGAAGGATCAACACCGCAGCGGTCTTGCGGAGGTGCGACGACGGTTTCGGCGGACGGATCGAAGCAGATCGGAAGAAATCATTCTTCGGATGATTTCTGCTCAGACGGACAAAATCGGATCTTGGAGCCGATTGAAGGGCCTGAACCCATGGATTCGGCTTCACGAGGATGAGGCAACCATACATCTGGAGTTTCATGGAGAACGGACGATAGAATCGAGGTCCGGAGAATCGGACGAGGTGCGCGGGGGAAGAACAGCGATTCTGGAAAATTCCCGACTACACGCCGTGTAGTCTGGATACACGACGTGTGTTCATCGGTAGGGTTACCCGGCGTGTACTCTAGGAGTAAAAAGACACGGGAAGGGTACATGTCCAAGGACATGCCGTGTCTACCCCTCCCCGGCCAGACCTGGCCAGTTACACGGGATACCCCGTGTACGGGTACACGGGCAGGCGACACGGTCACGGGCAGAAACCGTGTATGGGCACATGGCCAGCGTACATGGAGCGAGCCCAGGCGCTCAAACACGGCGTGTGTATTCTTCTACACGCCATGTAATTGTTTTATATTCGACATGCCAAATGACACGGGCCGGTTGCACGGGCAGAACACGGTGTCAAGGAACACGACGTGTATTTTTCTACACGCTGTGTAGTTTGGTTTTTCATGGCTTGAATAAAGGACACGGTCCATTTCCATGGGCAGTACCCAAGGTCAAGTAATCCGGAGTGTAACCATACTACACACTGTGTAACTTTTCTTCGTGTATTGAGCCACATTCCATCTATGGCTTGGACTTCTTCTTAGGGTTCATACCCTTGGAAATCCCCTGAAGGTTTTGGTATCAACTCGTTCATGCAGAATGATCCCTTCAGTAGAACTTCCCGAATAGATTTGTTGGAATCCCCTCTCTATGACTTAGAGCCGGATCATCTATTCATTCCTAGAACCCTAGGCAGTGTTCTTGGTATCGACATGACCAACTTCACCCGGGCGTCGATCCTCTGCTTAGCAGAATAGCTCAGACTGAGTTGTCGGAATCACCCCATGTCTTGGTTGTGATCCTTATCTGAGCATCTAGTTCTCAAGGTACTTGTGGAGTGTGTTCTCTCGGAACGAGTACATTGTATCTCTCTCTTTAGACCTAGGAGTGTGTCTGCCCGATGGTATGCTTAGTGGAATCTTTGGGCTAGATCCTAGTGGCGGTATCGCGATAGTCGTTAGTGTATGGGTATATCTGGATATTCTTGTTATATGGTCTGTATACATATACTGTGTAGATCTGACTGTACCTTTCTTTGTGGAATTTTCCTCTGTTGTATTTTCCTTTGTGGTTTCAGGTTGTCATAGTGGGTATTGTTATACTCACCCCTGCACAGGATTTACCCACACGTGTCATGTCTTGTGAAGACGAGCGAGCCTTTGATAGGATTTTAGGTGGACCAGGACCGGATGGTGCTCAGTGAGATCAGAAAGGCCGAGGTGTGTTCCTTCAGCGACAGGTTGCAGTCCCAGTACCTCTTTCTACAGGTTGGACTTGTTGCAGAATTTCTTTTGGTGGGCTTGTACTTTTGGCCCAAGGTTTTACTTTACTGTACTTTACATTCCTATCTTACTATGTGGTTGGGTTTTAGTGTATGCATGCATATTTTCCTTTTAGTAGTTTTTACTTTTCATCTTTGTGGGCTTGGAGATGTGTGTGCGTGTGTACAGGTTTATAGGCAATGCCTCCCATGTTAGTAGCATGCCTACTCGATGCTAGTCACCAGACCCTGGCCTATTGGAGGTGGGCTTGGGGAGTTGCGGCTCAGGCCCCACTGGGACGGGTCATGACATAGTGGTATCAATGGATGGTCGGTTCTACCTTTGGACCGAGAGTCTATGAGTTGGTTTGGGGAAACAGTTTCAAGTGTTTCGAGTTTGGCCCTCAGGCTAGGGACCCCAGTGTTGGTGCGGTGGCCGACGTATCCATACACTAGGACTCTGATAACTTTCTTTTCGACTCAGAACATGAAAACACTAGTTGCATGGAGAAAAATAATGGTACATGCATCATATAGAAATGGGTTGTGGTTTCCATGTCTATCTTGAGTCAGATCTCCAGATATACTCATTGATTGTGATACATATTTTTTCTTGAACAGGATGCCTCCAAGACACACACCCACTATGATCTAGCAGCTCGATCACAAGGATGACCCCCTCGGTGATGAAGCTTCGATACAGGGACCAGATCCCCCGGTTCTACCACCAGGTGGCATGCTAGTTGTCCCGCCCCATGTGGAGAAGTGTTTAGAGCCTCTTGTACCAGTGGAGGAGGAGTGCAGGCTGAGCACACTCCACGAGTTTCAGAGAAAAAGACCCCTCTGGTTTCGAGGTGAGATTGGCCCTCAGGCAGCAGAGGACTGGCTTGAGGTAGTGACCAGAGTCTTCCATTTGGTCAGGACACCAGCAGACCGGATGGTCATTCTGGCAGCGAGGCTTCTGCAGGGCTCAGCAGGGAGATGGTGGAGATTGGTCATCCAGAATCATGATGAGGAAAATCATGCATGGTCGGAGTTTGAGCATCTCTTCAAAGAGTAGTTTTCACCAATTACTATGAGAGCAGTAAGTATACAAGAGCTTCTTCAGCACCAACAGGGAACCATGTCGGTGGCTGACTATTCATCGAGGTTTACTGACCTCTCGTGGTACTAGATGGATATAGTCAGAGATCAGTACTTCAGAGCTTGGACTTTTGAGCGGGGCTTGCAGAGAGATATCCAAGCTAGCATCACCCCTATGAGAATTCCTACTTATGATGGGGGCTCGAGCGGGCTTTGGTGGTCGAGAGCTTCCGGGCAGAGCAGGGAAAGCCGGTAGTTGTCAGTAGTGGTCATGCTGGAGAAGAGACTTTGGAGGTAGGGAGTCAACATCAGGGACCCAGGCGTGGGAGACGTTTCCCGAGGAGATCCCAGGATAGGGGATCATCACTACATGGTTCACAGGGCGCTTCCAGCCAGCCTCGAGAGAGCTGATGTTACTCATGTGACGGAAGGGGGAATCTCACTCGAGATTTTCCGACCCGCCGTACTCCTGACACGGGAGTAGTGGATGGACCACCGAGGCAGAGGCAACGTGTGGAGCAGGCAGATCCATGAGGTGGAAGTCATGGAAAAGGAGCTGGGAGAGCAGCCGGAGGTGGTCGACGTTTCGACCATTTACCACCACCTCCCCTAGGATGTCCACCCCAAGCTCAAGGAGCTGGTGGACAGAGGCAGAGATAGCTGCAGGCGGCAGAGGCTTATCACCCAGGTACTCCCAGAATGATTAGAGGTACTATCTGTGTCTTTTCTACTTTGGCTGTCGTATTGATAGACACAGGTTCTAGTCATTCCTTTCTGGCTTCTTATCTTGTTAGAGACCTTGGGATTTTAGTTGATCCATTGACTCGACCCCTACGCTTAGAAACACCGACTGGAGATGATTCAGAAATCACACACCTTTGCAAGTAGTGTGACCTAACCCTTGGAGGCAAGAGTTTCGGTTGGAACCTCTTGGTGGTAGCGTCGAGGCCTTACGATGTCATTCTTGGCATGGATTTGTTATCCACATTTCATTCCCATATTTATTGTTTTAGGTGAAGGGTGTGGTGTGTCCATAGTGATGGAACGAGGTTCCCTTTTGTCGGTGAAAGAGAGACCCAGGCAGCGCAGGATGGACTCGTGCATAGGAGGGCACAAACGATTTCACATCAGTGGGCTAGCCTAGCCCTTGGCGTGGAAGATGTTACGAGTTTCCAGTTTCCATCAGTGGTGGCTGAGTAAGAGTTTGTCTTTCCAGAGGATGTCCCTAGGTTACCTCCCCGAAAGGAGATAGATTTATACATTGACTTGCAACCCAATACAACCCCGATATCAGCATCGGCGTATTAGATGGCTCCTGTAGAGCTTCGTGAGCTAAGGATGCAGCTGGATGACTTGTAGAAGAAGGGCTTTGTGAGACCCAGCATTTCACCCTGGGCGGCCCCAGTACTGTTTTCCAAGAAGGCAGATGGGAGCTTGAGGCTGTGTGTGGATCACCGATGCCTAAATCAAGTGACCGTGAAGAACCGGTATCCACTGCCGAGGATCGACGACCTCTTCAACCATTTGAGAGGGGCATGATGGTTCTCGAAGGTTGATCTATGATCAGGCTATCACCAGCTGCGAGTACGGGAAGAGGATACACCGAAGATGGCTTCCTGATGTTTCTACGGTCACTATGAGTACTTGGTGATTCCCTTCGACGTGATGAATTCCCCAACAGTGTTCATGGGACTCATGAACCGGATCTTTTAGCCTTATCTAGATCGGTTTGTGGTGGTCTTCATCGATGATATCCTTGTGTACTCTGCGTCCGAGGAGGAGCACGCGAGACACCTAAGGATGGTTCTGGACACACTCCGAGAGCACCAGTTGTATGTGAAACTCATTAATTGTCAGTTTTTGTTATAGGAGGTCCACTTAATGGGAAACGTTATCTCAGCGGATGGTGTAGCAGTGGACCCAACAAAGGTGGAGGCTGTTCTAGCATGGGAGCCACCCCGGAGCGTGACGGAGGTGCGGAGTTTCCTTGGGTTGGCAGGCTACTATCGGAGAATCATCCATGATTTATCTAGGACTGCAGCACCCATGACATCTTTGACCTGAAAGGGACAACCTTTCGCATGGACCGAGAAATGCCAGCAGGCCTTCCAGCAGTTGAGACAGAGTCTGACGAGTGACCTGATCTTGAGAATAGCGGAGGAGGGTGTCGAGTACGTAGTGTTCGGCGACGCATCAGGAACTAGGATTGGTTGTGTCCTGATGCAGAGGAAAGTAGTGATTTCCTATGGCTCATGTCAGTTGAGGCCACATGAGAAGAACTACGGGACCCATGATCTCGAGTTGGCAGCAGTAGTCTTCGTATTGAAGATGTTGCGGCACTACCTGATTGGCAAGCGATTTACTGTCTACTCTAATCACAAGAGTAACATATATATATTTTCTCAGAAGGATATAAATTTGAGACAGAGGAAATGTCTTGAGTTCCTCCAGGATTATGAATTTGAGATCATTTATACTCCTGGGAAGGGGAACGTGGTGGCAGATGCTCTCAGTAATAAATCCAGTTCTCAGTTGTTAGATGAGGCGATAAGGTAGTTGGCCTCTTTGTAGTTGTCCTTTGTGGATGGAGATGAGGGAGATTACCTTCAGTCGATGTTTGTTACCCCTCAACTCATACAGCGAATCAGGGAAGCACAGTGTGAGGATGTAGCTGTGATACTCTATGTGCTCAGATATCCACAGGTTATGCTGCTGATGGATATTTAGAAGGAGTGGAGAACGTTGTCCTTTTTAGAGGACGCATGTTTGTACCAGTGACGTTGCAAGAAGAGGTTCTGAGGGAGTTCCATACATCCCCTTTGGCGGTACATCTAGGCGTGGAAAAGATGTACTAGGACCTCCGACGTCAGTTCTGTTGGCCAGGGATGAAGAAGAGTGTGGAAGAGTTTGCTTCTCGGTGCCTTACTTGTCAGAAAGTAAAGGCTGAGCACCAGGTTCCTGCAGGATTGACTCAGCCCCTTGAGGTGACAGAGTGGAAGTGGGATGGGATATCCATGGACTTTGTGATAGGTTTACCCCACACGTCTAGGGGACACGATTCCATCTGGGTGATCGTTGATCGACTCACCAAGTCGGCCTACTTCCTAGCCATACGGGAGCAGAGTTCGGTAGAGAGATTGATATTCCTCTACTTGCAGGATATAGTTCGGCTTTATGGAGTACCATCCACGACCGTCTCAGATCGTGATTGTCATTTCACATTCTGGTTGTGGAAGGGATTGCAGGAAGCTTTTGGGACTCAGTTACGCTTGAGCACAGCGTTTCATCCCTAGACTGATGGTCAGACAGAGCGGACCATCCAGGTCCTGGAGGATATGCTACGAGCTTGAATAATTGACTTCGTTCGTAGCTGGGAGGATCACCTACCACTGGTGGAATTTGCTTAAAACAAGAGTTATCATTCCACTATTGGTATGGCCCCATTTGAGGCTCTATACGGGTGACCTTGCAGGTCACCACATTGCTGGACTGACCCTGGAGAGTCAGCACTCATGGGCCCAGAGATGGTGAGAGCTACTACAGGTAAGGTTTAGGTCATCCAGGAACAGATGAAGACTGCACAGAGTCGGAAAAAGTCTTATGTCAACCGGAGGCGGAGGCCTTAGGAGTTTGAGGAGGGATACCATGGGTTCCGTCGGGTCTCACCTCGATGGGGACTGCAGAGATTTGGCCGAGGTGGCAAGCTATCTTCGAGTTTCGTTGGCCCTTTTCAGATTTTGAGTAGATTTGGCGAGCTGGCGTATCGCTGGCTCTACCTCCTCAAATGGAACGGGTACACAACATCTTCCATGTGTCGCAGCTACAGAGGTACGTGCATGATCCATCACACGTCATTGACTAGGGCGAGCTTGACATCAACGATGGAGCTCCCATTGCTGAGTACCCAGGGGAGATCGAGGATTGGTAGGAGAACATCCTTCATGGATGAGCTATTCCCTTGGTGTGTGTCCGGTGGCAGCATGGGAATCTTTAGGAGAGCACATGGGAGCGGGAGGCCAAGATTCGCGTGCAGTACCCACATCTTTTTGAGTAACCCTTGTTTTGGCTTTTCAGGGACGTAAAATCCCTAAGGTGGGTGTGATGTATTGTCCCTGAATTTTACTTGTATTATTTATAGCATCCCGTCTTTTTATAACATATCTTTCATTCCATTACACGAAACTGAGGATCTTTAAGGTTTAGTTTCTTGGAAACAAGGAACATAAAACATGAAACAAACAAAAAAACATTCTTCTTAAACACTTGAAAGGCTTCTCCTCATGTTCACCCTAGGCTCATTACTGCATCTCATAACTTGGGGACATACATCAAAAGGAAGGGTGAGCAGAAGGCCCAGTAAGGGAAACAAGTGAAACATTATACATATGAACTTGAGATACATCAATAAAGTCATGAAAAGAACTTTAATGCATGAAAATGAAATCATGAGGCATATCGTAATAAAAATAAAACTTTTTCATAACTTGATGATGTGGCTACATAATTTAACATAGAAAATCATGAACATATCACCAAGGTCTATCCCCAAGTTGTCATTTTAAAATTACCAAGGTTATTCACCAAGGTATCATGAAAATTGTAATCTCTAGTGGTTACATCATTACCCAATGCATTGGAGCGCTATCAGGGCGCACCCTTAAATTTGCCTTTATTATCATGTGAGCCACATATATCATCATCAAACATTTCATAAATAACCCACATAGCATAAAATAAATGGGTTTCATTTCATAATCATAATGTTTTAAAAACTACTTTAAAGACATGATCTTTACGTCACTTTAAACCCACGGAAAGGGAAAGCGGGTCTCATGTATGTAAATCCCAGAATTTAAAATGGAACATTTTGATATATATGTGAATACCCTTGTAGAAATAAGAGCTTTGAGTATTCACTTTATAACATAAAATAATTTTTGAGAAAAGAGAGAGGCATTTTGAGGGGAAAATTCTGCAGCATAACGGCTAAGTTTTGGGGTTTTAGAAAACATTGAAATGAGAGGGGACATGGGTCACCCTCTCATAAATGATCCATAAAACAGTAGGGTGAAAGAATAAGAAGGACATATGGACATGGTAATGAAATTTTAGGGACATACCATTTGAAATGAAAAACATGGAAGGAAAAAAAATAGATTTCTCTTATGAAAATTCGGCAGCCTTACGAAGTCACTTATCTTCAAAAGAAAATGATTTGACAAGATCAAATAGGGTCCCTCATCATATGATCATAAGAGATCAGTATGATAGATATAGAGATAATTCCCCAACATAACAAAAAGTAACTTGAAAGAATTGACATGAAAGTAGAACTTCAAAACGAGAAGGGTGAAGAACCACTTAAAAATTCGGCAGCCTAACAGCGCCACTTAAAACATCAAAATACTGAATTGAAGAGATCAAATGGGGTCTCTCATCATATGAACATAAGAGTCCAGTATGATATATATAGAGATCATACCCCAATATAAAAAAAAGGAACTTGAAATAATTGACATGAAAGTAGAACTTCAAAACGAGAAGGGTGAAGAACCACTTAAAAATTCGGCAGCCTAACGGCGCCACTTAAAACATCAAAATACTGAATTGAAGCGATCAAATGGGGTCTCTCATCATATGATAATAAAAGATCAGTACGATAATTTAGAGATCATACCCCAACATAATAAAAAGGAACATGAAAGACTTGAATGAGAATACAACTTGAAAACGAGGAAGGTGAAAGAATCCCTTAAAAATTCGGCAGCCTAACGGCGCCACTTAAACATTCGTAAAACGAATTGATGAGAGAAAGGGGGGTCTCTCATCATATGAACATGAAATAGGCAGTAGGATGAATATAAAAGAACATCCTCCAACATAAGAACATGGAGTATAAAAGAAATGACATAAAAGAGATTATTTGAAAAGAAAGAGAGGGGTCAGATCCCTTACCTTAAAATGTAACTCTTAAACCTCAAAGGTTGGGACCTTGAGGGCTTGGGGGCACCTTGGGAGGACTCCTCGGGAGGTAATGAGACCAGAAATTCGTTGGGAATGAGTGGGGAGTCGAATGGATGATAGGAGGGCTTGGTATTTATAGGGAAAGTGAGGGGACAAGGCATTAATGGCCAAGGGACACCTCACATGTGCTTTTCTCAAACCCATGTGCTCTCCCTTGTCATTTATCATGGAGTTAGGCCACATGGGGCCCCCAAAACAATAATTCATCACCCTTGGCCGGCCAACCCTCAAAATATCTCATGACATCATCATGACACCATTATGATGTCATTAAACATACCGAAACCCTAAAACTGTATTTTTACTATTCACTGAAAATTCAACTTTCTCAGAAAAATCCCGAAATTTCACATTAACCAAATATCAATGCTCTGATTTCAAAAATGAAATCCATTTTATAAAAATAATTTTCTAAATATTTTTAATTTAATTTTTCAATAAAAACACTATTCATCGAAAATTCATTTTTTCAGAAAAAAACCCAAAAATTACCATAACATAATATCGATGCTCTGAGTTCAAAAATAAAGTCATTTTTATAAAAATAATTTTCTAATTATTTTTAATTAAATTTTTAATTAAAAAACACTATTCACCCGAAAAAACTAATACTTGAATAATAATTAATGAAACTGTTATTTAACTATTTTATTGAATCACATTACTTAATCAAGGTGTCTAGATTATTTTAAAACATTCTTTATGTGAGATTACTAATCCATTTGGTTATATTACTAATCCTAATCATAAAATCACTATTCATAATTTACTATTCATCAAAAATCAAGTTGATCTTATTAGACTCTAAATTTAGTACTGAACATAATTACAGAAGACCATTTTTTTGAAAATCATTACACATTTTTAATTATTTAGGGTATACATAAACATATATAAAATATCCTTTTTCTAAAATTCATCAAAAATATGCATACTATATTTATCCGGTCATTTCAAAATTCATAAACTTCATCATAAGAAGAAATCCCAATTTTTATTTAAAACAAGGATTACACAAGGTAGTTACGGTCTCGTTACATAACCCCTTATAATACCAGCATAGGACCTAAGAGTAAGGTGTGCTAGGGTGATAGAAGCTTGGGGCGGCTCAGTCAACATTGCCCGAGTAGTAATTTCTATCAGTTTGAACTTCTCACGAAGGCGATTCCGTTCCAGCTTCACATGATGAAGTTCGGCTTGGATTTGATCCAGAGCAAAGCCCAGTGGTGCTACCTCCTTCCCAAGCTCTGTTAGATGGGCTTCGATCGGTCCAAGACTACTAGGTGAGGCCATCGAATCTTCTTTCTATAATAATTAACCAAGATTACTTATATCAAAACATTTTGTTCACAGCGGTCATATTGACCGAAGGTTGTATAATAGTCAAAACCCACAGATCTCATTTTAATTATAATCATGTTTATCAAATAAAACGTTTTTGTTGAGTATAAAAATAACACATAAAATTGGGAAACAAAATTTATTTAAAAAATTTCAGGTCGTTACAATTTTCCCCCCTTAAGAAATTGCGTCCTCGCAATTTTAAAATTGGGTTTTGAAATTTCATTGAAAGTCCCACATCGGAAAAGGAGTCAGTAAAACTATTACTTTAAAATAAAGAAAGGGAAGTACAAAGGTCACCCGAGTTAACCCACACTAGGGTTCCATGTAGGAAAACATGGACATGGAGGAGAAAACAAAGGGTCAAGTTCTGAGGGAGAGTGATAGAGAACATGATTAGAAGAAAGTTAACCATGAGAAAATCCCAAACTTATGATGTGTGTAAACTGTCTTTGATTACCTAGTAGGAAACGTAAACCAACAACATTTTTGTTTTACGTTTCTTTTCATAATTTTGAGGATTTCATTTACTACATAGAACAAAAACATAAGAAAATATACCTACCTTCAAGTAGAGTTTCATTCTTTAACAAGTCCCTACCAACACTAATCTTTTCTCCAAATGATGAGAATTCAAAAACACTTGGTCTCATAAAAGCACAAGAATCATCTTCTATAGAATCACATAATCTACAAAAGATTAACTATCTATTTCTTCTATCTTTAAACATTATCCCAAAACAGAAAGGTTAAGGTAAAACAACTCTTCAAAAAGAAAGAATCCCATAGGAATGGAAACTACTTTTAAATCATCAAAGTTCCATGGTACTACCCAAAGTTCATCATAGACCATTCCATAAATAACGGTCCTTAAAATTCCTCAAAACAAACCAAACTAAGATTGAAACCCAAATACAAGAAGGATTTGATAACATAGTCTTCCAAAACAACTTCAATGTTCATCTCCAGACAACATCAACCACTCCTAACATCTTATAAAAAAAGTAGCTAACCTAAACATATTTTACCCAAGATAGGTTAGTCATTCCCATAAGTAACCTAAATTACTATAAGTTCACCTTAAATTCATCGATTCTTCAAAATATAAGTCAACCTTACTCCTCAATGAAAATAGCACAGTAATCTATTTACCTCGATCAAATATGGTTCCCAAAATAATGAACGTCTTCCAAAATAATAATCATATTTTAATCCCCTAATCATCTCTTTCATCTTAATACGGTAATCTTAGCATTTCCTATCACATTGGTTGTTTGGACATGTTCTTCTATTTCCCTCCATTAACTAAGAAAAGAAACTATAATTAGGGGCTTATTTACTTAGCTAATAATCATGAAAAGGAAACTTTAAGCATAAACGGATAAACATTTAGAATAAAAGTATATCCTAACTTGTGATCCCCTAGGTTCCAATCTTGGTTATCCATGATCATATATTCTTATGTGAATCCTTATTTTGTTTTATCCTTGTTCCTTTAATAATGGTTCATACTAAGCTTATGAATTTACCAAAGCATATCCCCCGGGAGTGTCGTAACCAAGAGTGCAGCAAGGCCCGTTGTCGTGTACCAGTTCCCGTTCGAGTCTAGCTCAAAGCGGTGTTTTTGGGTTTTACCCCTATGTACATCTGTTCCAGAGCCACCTCTACCTGCTCGTATCCAGACAAGGATGTATTTGCTTGGAAACCCCTTACTCAATACTCACCAAAATACCAGGAAGATTTCCTATATTAAACTTTTCTATAGGGTTCCTCCTAGAGTTTTCATATCCTAATTTCCACAAATAACTAAACCATCCTTTGATACCAACTATAGCATCCCATCTTTTTATAACATATCTTTCATTCCATTACACGAAACTGAGTATCTTTAAGGTTTAGTGTCTTGGAAACAAGGAACATAAAACATGAAACAAAAAAAACATTCTTCTTAAACACTTGAAAGGCTTTTCCTCATGTTCACCCTAGGCTCATTACTGCATCTCATAACCTGGGGACATACATCAAAAGGAAGGGTGAGCAGAAGGCCTAGTAAGGGAAACAAGTGAAACATTTTACATATGAACTTGAGATACATCAATAAAGTCATGAAAAGAACTTTAATGCATGAAAATGAAATCATGAGGCATATCATAATAAAAATAAAACTTTTTCATAACTTGAAGATGTGGCTACATCATTTAACATAGACAATAATGAACATATCACCAAGGTCCATCCCCAAGGTGTCATTTTAAAATTACCAAGGTTATTCACCAAGGTATCGTGAAAATTGTAATCTCTAGTGGTTACATCATTACCCAATGCATTGGAGCGCTATCAGGGCGCACCCTTAAATTTGCCTTTATTATCATGTGAGACACATATATCATCATCAAACATTTCATAAATAACCCACATAGCATAAAATAAATGGGTTTCATTTCATAATCATAACGTTTTAAAAACTGCTTTAAAGACATGATCTTTACGTCACTTTAAACCCACGAAAAGGGAAAGCGGGTCTCATGTATGTAAATACCAGAATTTAAAATGGAACATTTTGATATACATGTGAATACCCTTGTAGAAATAAGAGCTTTTAGTATTCACTTTATAACATAAAATAATTTTTGAGAAAAGAGAGAGGCATTTTGAGGGGAAAATTCTGCAGCATAACGGCTAAGTTTCGGGGTTTTAGAAAACATTGAAATGAGAGGGGACATGGGTCACCCTCTCATAAATGATACATAAAACAGTAGGGTGAAAGAATAATAAGGACATATGGACATGGTAATGAAATTTTAGGGACATACCATTTGAAATGAAAAACATGGAAGGAAAAAAATAGATTTCTCTTATGAAAATTCGGCAGCCTTACGGCGTCACTTAACTTCAAAAGAAAATGATTTGACAAGATCAAATAGGGTCCCTCATAATATGATCATAAGAGATCAGTATGATAGATATAGATATAATTACCCAACATAACAAAAAGGAACTTGAAAGAATTGACATGAAAGTAGAACTTCAAAACGAGAAGGGTGAAGAACCACTTAAAAATTCGGCAGCCTAACGACGCCACTTAAAACATCAAAATACTGAATTGAAGAGATCAAATGGGGTCTTTCATCATATGAAAATAAGAGTCCAGTATGATATATATAGAGATCATACCCCAATATAAAAAAAGGAACTTGAAATAATTGACATGAAAGTAGAACTTCAAAACGAGAAGGGTGAAGAACCACTTAAAAATTCGGCAGCCTAACGGCGCCACTTAAAACATCAAAATACTGAATTGAAGCGATCAAATGGGGTCTCTCATCATATGATCATAAAAGATCAGTATGATAATTTAGAGATCATTCCATAACATAATAAAATGGAACATGAAAGACTTGAATGAGAATAGAACTTGAAAACGAGGAAGGTGAAAGAATCCCTTAAAAATTCGGCAGCCTAACGGCGCCACTTAAACATTCTTAAAACGAATTGATGAGAGCAAGGGGGGTCTCTCATCATATGAACATGAAATAGGAAGTATGATGAATATAAAAGAACATCCTCCAACATAAGAACATGGAGTATAAAAGAAATGACATAAAAGAGATTACTTGAAAAGAAAGAGAGGGGTCAGATCCCTTACCTTAAAATGTAACTCTTAAACCTCAAAGGTTGGGACCTTGAGGGCTTGGGGGCACCTTGAGAGGACTCCTTGGGAGGTAATGAGACCGGAAATTCGTTGGGAATGAGTGGGGAGTCGAATGGATGAGAGGAGGGCTTGGTATTTATAGGGAAAGTGAGGGGACAAGGCATTAATGGCCAAGGGACACCTCACATGTGCTTTTCTCAAACCCATGTGCTCTCCCTTGTCATTTATCATGGAGTTAGGCCACATGGGGCCCCCAAAACAATAATTCATCACCCTTGGCCGGCCAACCCTCAAAAGATCTCATGAAATCATCATGACACCGTTATGATGTCATTAAACATACCGAAACCCTAAAACTGTATTTTTACTATTCACTGAAAATTCAACTTTCTCAGAAAAATCCCAAAATTTCACATTAACCAAATATCAATGCTCTGATTTCAAAAATGAAATCCATTTTATAAAAATAATTTTCTAAATATTTCTAATTTAATTTTTAAATAAAAACACTATTCATCGAAAATTCATTTTTTCAGAAAAAACCCCAAAAATTACCATAACATAATATCGATGCTCTGAGTTCAAAAATAAACTCATTTTTATAAAAATAATTTTCCAATTATTTTTAATTAAATTTTTAATTAAAAAACACTATTCACCCGAAAAAACTAATACTTGAATAATAATTAATGAAACCGTTATTTAACTATTTTATTGAATCACATTTCTTAATCAAGGTGCCTAGATTATTTTAAAACTTTCTTTAAGTGAGATTACTAATCCATTTGGTTATATTACTAATCCTAATCATAAAATCAGTATTCATAATTTACTATTCATCAAAAATCAAGTTGATCTTATTAGACTCTAAATTTAGTACTGAACATAATTGCAGAAGACCATTTTTTTTAAAATCATTACACATTTTTAATTATTTAGGGTTTACATAAACATTTTTAAAATATCATTTTTCTAAAATTCATCAAAAATATGCATACTATATTTATCCGGTCATTTCAAAATTCATAAACTTCATCATAAGAAGAAATCCCAATTTTTATTTAAAACAAGGATTACACAAGGTAGTTACAGTCTCGTTACATAACCCCTTATAATACCAGCATAGGACCTAAGAGTAAGGTGTGCTAGGGTGATAGAAGCTTGGGGAGGCTCAGTCAACATTGCCCGAGTAGTAATTTCTATCAGTTTGAACTTCTCACGAAGGCGATTCCGTTCCAGCTTCACATGATGATGTTCGGCTTGGATTTGATCCAGAGAAAAGCCCAGTGGTGCTACCTCCTTCCCAAGCTCTGTTAGATGGGCTTCGATCGGTCCAAGACTACTAGGTGAGGCCATCGAATCTTCTTTCTATAATAATTAACCAAGATTACTTATATCAAAACATTTTGTTCACAGCGGTCATATTGACCGATGGTTATATAATAGTCAAAACCCACAGATCTCATTTTAATTATAATCATGTTTATCAAATAAAACGTTTTTGTTTAGTATAACAATAACACATAAAATTGGGAAACAAAATTTATTTAAAAAATTTTGGGTCGTTACATTATTTAATATTATATGGGAATTATTTTGAGACCGTGCTCTGAGACAGCGTGCAGTTCCGAGGCCCGGTGAGCCCGGAACAAATGTTTGAATTTAATTTAATAATTAAATTATGCACGCGTGCTGTTTTTCTGAAATAAGTGGAATAACTCCCGAACGGTTGCTCGGATCAAAAATATGAGGGCACCGTTGCATTCATAACAGCTATTTTACCTTAGGCGGTGCCTAACTTCGGTTGTCGCAGGTTGGTGGTGAAATCTGGTTTTTGGACGCAACAGTGATAAAATATTTAATAAAAATATTTTATTCCTACAATAAGATCTTTTAAAATCTTATATCTTTATCCTATTTAAATAGAGGCTTGCTCCAGGGGCCAGGGTTACAACCCCATAACCATGAAAACCTTGGGCGACCTTGGAAGTTCTATAGGAAACCCCAGCGTGGCGGTGACGATGTTCTTGACGGATTTCAGCGACGACGACGCGGTGAACGGATCATTGCCGGTAAACACAACAAATCCAGGTAGGACGTTGTTTTTTGATTTTACTTTCCCCGTTTTTGATTTCCACGACGAACGTGGAATAATCCACGAATAGATTAGACCGCAGATCGATCATTCTTGCGGGATGGGATTTTTGTGGGGATTTTGGGCTTGTGATTCTTGATTTTTTTTTGGTTTCGTTAAACCTTCCAACGTTGAGGAACCAATATCGACACAAACATCGATCGAGATTCGTCCCTCTCGATTTGTTGTGTTCTTCTTCTCCAAATTTTCGTGTTTTTCGTGACCGTTTTTCACGTTATTCATGAGTCTATGAACAACGGATCGTTGCACATCCGATCTGCGACGCAATGATACCAAACTGAAGGATCAACACCACAACGGTCTTGCAGAGGTGTGACGACAGTTTCGGCGAATGGATCGAAGCGGGTCAGAAGAAATCATTCTTCGAATGATTTCCGCTCAGATGGCCTGAATCGGATCTTGGAGCCGATTGAAGGGCCGAAACCCACAGATTTGACATCATGAGGATGAGGCAGCCCTACATCTGGAGTTTTACGGAGAACAGACGACAGAATCGAGGTTCGGAGAATCGGCTGAGGTGCGCGGAGGAAGAACAACAATTTTGGAAATTTCCCGACTACACGCCGTGTAGTCTGGATACACGGCATGTGTTCATAGGTAGGTTTACCTGGCATGTACTCTGGGAGTAAATGGACACGGGCAGGGTACACGGCCAAGGACACATCGTGTATAACCCTCCCTGGCCAGACCTAGCCAGATACACGGGATACCCCTTATACTGGTACACGGGCAGGCGGCACGGTCACGGGCAGAGACCGTGTATGGGAACATGGCCAGCGTACACGGAGCGAGCCCAAGCGCTCGAACACAGCGTGTGTTTTCTTCTACAAACCGTGTAATTGTTTTCTATTTGAAAATCTGAATGACATGGGCCGGTTGCACGGGAAGAACCAGATGTCAAGGAACATGACGTGTATTTTTTTACACGCCGCGTAGTTTGGTTTTGCACGGCATGAATAAAAGACACGGGCCGTTTACACGGGTAATACCCAGGGTCAAGGAACATGGCGTGTAACCATACTACACGGCGTGTAACTTTTCTTCATTGCTTGAGCCACTTGACTTCTGTGACTTGGACTAGTTCTTAGGGTTCGTACCCTTGGTAATCCCATGAAGGTTCTGGTATCAACTTTTTCATGCAGTATGATCCCTTCAGTAGAACTTCCCGAATAGAGTCGTTGGAATCCCCTCTATGAGACTTAGATCCGGATAATATATTCATTCCTAGAACCCTAGGTAGAGTTCTTGTTATCGACGAGAGAAACTTCACTCGGGCGCCGATCCTCTGGTTAGTGGAATATCTCAGACTGAGTTGTCGGAATCACCTCATGTCTTGGTTGTGATCCTCATCTGAGCATCTTGTTCTCAAGGTACTTGTGGAGTATGTTCTCCCAGAATTAGTACTTTGTATCTCTCTCTTCAGACCTAGGAGTGTGTCCTCCCGATGGTATGCTTAGTGGAATCTTCGGGCTGGATCCTAGTGGCGGTATCGTGATGGTCGTTAGTGTATGGGTATATCTGGATATTCTTGTTATATGTTCTGTTGACATATACTGTGTACAACTGACTGAACCTTTCATTGTGGCATTTTCCTCTATTGTATTTTCCTCTATGGTTTCGGGGTGTCCTACTGGGTATTGTTATACTCACCCCTGCACAGGCTTTTCCTGCACGTATCGTGTCTTGTGTAGACGAGCGGGCCTTTGATAGGATTCTAGGCAGACCGGGACCGGACGGTGCTCAGTGAGATCAGACAGGATGAGGTGTGTTCCTTCGGCGATAGGTTACAGTCCTAGTACCTTTTTCTACAGGTTGGACTTGTTGTAGAATTTCTTTTGGTAGGATTGTACTTTTGGCCCAAGGTTTTACTTTACTGTACTTTACTTTCCTATCGTACTCTGTGGTTGGGTTTTAGTGTATGTATGCATATTTTCCTTTTAGTAGTTTTTACTTTTCAGATTTGTGGTCTTGGAGATGTGTGTGCATGAATACTGGTTTATAGGCAATGCCTCCCATGTTAGTAGCGTACCCACTCGGTGCTAGTCACCTTCCCCTGGCCTATTGGAGGTGGGCTTGGGGAGTTCCGTGTCAATCCCCACTGGGACGAGTCATGACAATATCTATCTCTAATTTATTATTATAACATTCTCTTTTCTTTAATACTTTCACTTCTTAAGTATTGTTATTTCATTCATATTTTATTAAAAGAATAAAAAAATAAAGAAAACAATCAATCATTCAAACTGGACATCATTGTTTCCATAAAAGATCTAGTAAAGAAACAATACATGAATTTGACCCTGAAATTGAAAAATCACTCCATTCAAAAATCAAGGCATCTATATAAGGTCAATAAAGTCACACTGAGGAACCCCTTGTGGTACCAAAAGTGGTAATAAACCAATAAAAAATTTAACCCAATCAAACCCCAAAAATCATGGCTACAAATAATCAAACCTTAAATGAACTGACCACCCCATATGTGGAGTACCAACCTGTGTACATCCAATATCCCTGGGAAGTAGACAACATTGAGCTAAGATCAGGCCTCATAAACATTCTTCCTAAATTCAAAGGTATTACCAGTGTGTACCCTCATAAACACCTTAACTAGTTTAACATATTGTGCTCCACCATGAAACCCCAAAATGTGTCTGAGGAATTAATCATGTTTAGGGTCTTCCATTTCACCCTTCATGTTGTATAAAAATATAGGCTATTCTATTTTCCTACCATAATTCGGGGTTGGAATGACCAGAAAAGACTATTTTTAAAGACTTTATTCATTTCCTCCTGAACTACATCCATTAGAAAAAAATTTGTTGAATTAGGCAATCATAAGGAGACACCCTTCATGAATACTGGTATCGATTCAAAAGGATTTTCTCACTCTTCCCCCACAACCATATTAGTGAGAAAATTTTAATCCAATACTTTTATAAGGGACTTATCCCCATGGATCATGGAAGTATTGATTCTACAACTGGTGGTGCCCTAGTTAATAAAAATCCTTCCGCTGCTTGTGACTTAATTACCAACATAGATCAAAATGCACATCAATTTGGTACATGAGCTATTTCACCAACCCTTGGAGTTCATGAGGCATGTCATTCATCCCTAGAATAAATGGTAGATAACAAGCATGATGAGATGAATAACCTTATAAGGAAATTATATCAAGCACAAGGTAACACAAAATCTTATCTCGTTCTATTACATTGTGGTATTTGTTCCCACAATACACATTTTTCTATCCAGTGCCCACAAATTCAAGATTCACCTGAGTCTTGTACAACCACGTTCCTAGAGTGTCTATTCCAACAAGCACCTACCTTTAAGTGGGAACAATTCAGGCCACATCCAAACCCTGGGTGGAAAGAAAAAACCCAGTACCAATATAGAGGAAACTCAAGTTACCCCAAGAAGAATTGTTATCAACAAGACTGAGGTATCACACCTTATTATCCTTGAAATTATCAAAATAATCATCCACCTCCACCCAAATATGAACCAAGCCTTGAGGATATGGTGATGAAAATGGCAACACATCACCTACAATTCCAACAAACCACACAATTAGATATTCAAGACTTGTGAACTCAAGTGGGGCAGTTGGAAAACACCATCAGTGAGCATAAGATGCAAGGTTATGGAAAACTACCATCCCGACCCATTTCTAATTAGAAGTATAAAGGAAATGTATGTGAATTTACACATCATAGTGGTAAAGAAGTCTCCCCTTATACTGATTCTTCACAACAGGTATGCCCCCCTCTTGAAAACTCTTTTTTCCAACCCTCAAAAATTTCAAGTAATGAAAAAAAAGACAAAAAGGGCAATCAAAATATCATTTATGATTCAAATGTAAAATTCATTACTCTTCATTTCCCCAAAGAATATATAAATCTAAGAATAATTTTTATAATGATATTGATAAAGAAATAATGGATACATTTAAAAAGATTCAAGTTAACATTATTCGATTGGATTCAGTTAAAAAATCTCTCAATATGCCAAATTTATTAATGAGCTTTGCACCCATAAAAGGAGACTAAAGTTGAATGATAGAATCAACATGGGAAGGAATGTCTCGACCTTGATTCAACCATAAATTCCAACCAAATTCAAGGATCTATGAATATTCAATATACCTTGTACCATAGGGGGGCCTTCTTTTTTGTTGTTATGCTAGATTTATGTGATTCCAATAATGCAATGCCTCACTCCATGTATACTTATCTTTAGGTTGGAGAGCTTCAACCAATAGTCCTTTTCAAATAAATTTCCAACCTAAGTACTACCCATCTAATATGAGTGATTGAGTGTGTCATTGTAAGAATGAAGAATCTCATTGTCCCCACTAATTTCTACATTCCTGAGATGGAAGATACCTGAACCCAAGGACATGATCCTCTCATACTTGGGAGTTCATTACACAAAACAGAAAAGAAGATCATCAACATTCACAATGGTATGCTATCCATGGAGTTCGGAGGAGAAAAGGTAAGTTATAATATCCTTGAGGCTATGAATCACACTATTAAAGTGCACTCCACTCTTCTTGTCTATCCAATGGATGTTCTCTCAAACGATGAACACACACACACACACACAGAATTCTCTCCTCAAACAATACTCTGATTCATTTTCATCTTCTTCACCATTTTATTATTGGAGTTTTGATTCATGTTTTGAGTTTTGTGTGGGTTTTGAAATGTGTAAATTTTGTGCTTTAATTAATGAGGGTGTTAATTATGGGGTACCCATGCCCGTCGATGATTCAACAAATCTCATTTCAATAGATTCTATATCTTTAGAGAACAAAAATCAGCAGAAAGATAGATTCATGGACCTCAATCCCCCTAAATACCCTCCCTAAATAAAGAAACCCCCAAGGTTGGAATTAAAACCACTTCCTTCTAATTTATAATATGTGTATCTTGAGGGTATTGACCAGCTGCCCAACCTTATTTCCAATAACCTCTCTCCATAGAAATAATCAAAACTGCTCAACCTTTTGAATGAGTGTAAAAAGGAAATAGGATGGATAGTGGGGGATATTTACGGGATTAACCCATTTATTTTATGCATCATATAATTTAGGATGATGAGGTTAAACGTGTAATTCAATATCAACTCCAGTTGAATCCCACTCTCCTTGAAGTGGTCAAATTGGAAGTCAGTGAATTTCTTGTTGGGGGCATCATTTATTCTATATCTAATAGTAAATGGGTTAGCCTAGTGAAAATTATGCCAAAAAAATAAAAATACTAGTTGTGTAAAATGAAATTAATGAATTGGATCCAACGCGTGTGAAAAACAGTTGGGGAGTCTGTATTGACTACTGTCAACTGAATCAAGCCACACAGAAGGACCACTTTACTCTACCTTTCATTGACCAAATGCTAGAACGATTGGCTGCTAAGTCCCATTATTGTTTCCAATATGGATATTTGGGTTATTTTCAAATCCATATAGCCACTAAGGATCATAAAAATACAACATTTACCTATCCATTTGGAATATTTTCATATAAAAAGATGCCTTTTGTACTATGTAATGCTCCTGGTACTTTTCAGTGAATGTATGTGGAGTATTTTTTCTAAGTACCTAGAGAATTCCATGGAAGTTTTTATGGATGATTTCATTGTTTATGGAACTTCCTTTTATGAATATTTAGATCACCTAGTTTCAATCCTCCACCATTCCATAGAAACAGATATTGTATTAAATTACAAGAAATTCCATTTCATGGTTGGAAGGGGAATAGTTCTTGGGAATGTTATTTAAAAAGGTGTAATTAAAGTACATAAATAAAAAATTGAATTAATTTCAACCCTTCTATATCCAAAAAAGTGTTCAAGAGTTGCAATATTCCTTAGGTCACACTGGTTTTTACCACCGATTCACTAAAGACTTCATTAAGATCCCACTTCCATTATCCTGGTTATTACAAAAGAATTCAGAGTTTGTGTTTGATAAATTTTTTAAGGATCTAGTGAATTCACAAAAAGGAGTCTCACATCACCTCCTGTCATCCAAAAACTAAGGTTGGATCTCCCCTTTGAGCTTATGTGTGATGCCTTTAACTTTTTAGTGGGGGAAGTTTTATCACCAAGGGTTATGAAGGCTCCTCATGTTATTGTGGATCACTCACTTATCCCAGACCATCCCTAGAGAAACTACACAACCAATGAAAAAGGAATTATTTCTACTGTCTTTTCCTTGGGAAAAATCCTTTAATATCTTATCGGGTAAAAAATCATTGTCTTTTCTGATCATGCTACCCTTTGTTGCCTCTTAAAGAAACCTGAAGCTACGCACCACCTCATTCAACGGATGCTCCTCCTCCAAGAGTTTGACCTTGGGATTAGAGATAAGGGAGGAGTGGAAAATGTGTTAGCTGACCACATTAGTTGGATTTCCCCACCATTGGACCATCATGTTGACTCACCCCTCCCAATTGGTGAATTATTCCCTCAGGAGAGACTTTATGATATTGTGGACCTTACCCCTGGTATGCGGACAGTGGGAATTTTCTAGGAACATCTAGGGTCCCCGCTGATTTTAGAACTACTCAATCCCAAAGACATAAGCATGATTCTCTATTTTACATTTGAGATGAACCATATTTGTGGAGAATATTTGATGACCAAATAAATTATCGGTGTTTCCTTGACTATGACTTTACCTCTATTTTGATGTTCTTCCACACCTTGTTCTATGGGGGCGACCTTGGCTCTCAACGTACTGCTCAAAAGGTCCTTGAATCAGGAAATTTTTGGCCAAAATTTTATAGGGATGCCCATTGATTTTTCAAGTCATGTAGTCATTTTCTATTCATAGGGAATATCTCCAAGAGGAATGAAATTCCCCAACATCCCATGTTATTCTATGAAATTTTTGATGCATGGGGCATTGAATTCATGGGGCCTTTTCCAAATTCATTTTTCTTTTTGTACATACTATTGGATGTTGACAATGTATCTAAATGGGTGAAATAAAAGGCCCCCATGAATGATGACTCTTGAGTGGTTGTTGACTTTGTGAGGTCTCAAATTTTTAGTAGTTTTGGTTTACCGAGATTCATCATTTGTGATCAGGGTTCACATTTTTTCAATTGCAACAGGAAAACGTTTCTTCGTAAGTATGGGTTTGATCATAGAGTCTCCACTATATATCACCCCCAAACTAATAGACAAGAAGAAATATAAAACCAGGAAGTTAAATGAATATGGGAAAAATTGGTACAACTCAATAGGAAAGATTAGACTTTGCACTTGGATGTTGCACTTTGGGCATACCAAACAGCTTTTAAAACCCCAATCAGAATGTCACCATATAGGATTTTATTTTGAAAGGATTTTCAACTATTAGTGGAGGTAGAACACCATGCATATTGGGCTGTTAAACAATGTAATATGAATCTTTCAGATACAGTTGAGCATAAGAACCTGGAGATTTAAGAGTTGGAAGAAATTAAATGTGATGCACATGAGAACTCCCAGATCTATAAAGATAAGGAAAATTATATCCTTGATGGAATGATTCATCAATAGAAGTTTCATATTGGTGGAAAGGTTCTCATGTATAATTCCAGGCTGAATCTTCACCCAGGTAAGCATTGTTCCTAATGGCTCAGTCCCTATACCATTACTGATGTTTATCCATTTGGGGATATACAGGTTTTTCATGAGAAGAGTGAATAGAAGATTACTGTCAATGGGAAGAGGCCCAAACACTTCAACAAGTATTTTCTAAATTTTCTTGTAGAGGAAATCTGATTGATAGATACCACATATGACACCACATAGTAGGTTTTCCCTTCTCCCTACCTTTATTTACATGTCTATTTACATAAAATACATTCATTGAGGACAATATAACATTTAGGTGTGGTGGAGGGTGACATGTCAAAGTTAGTATTAAGAAAAACAAAAAAAATATTTAAAAAAATGTGTTTTCATTTTTTATTTCTTTTTTCTTTATTTTGTGTTTTTAGATGAAAAGTTTTCATAAAAAGAATATCCAAAATCATTTTTCATGCTTGAGTAGATTGTGGGGAAAATTAAATTGTTTTTGGAAAAATGTTTTTCGAATGAAGGTTGATATGGAATTTTTTTCTAGAATTTTTATTTTCAAATCATTCTTAGGTTTTTAATGGATTTTTGAAAACCATGTTTCTTTAGCACTGAATAATATTTTAATATCTTACCTGAGAGATATTCTAAGCTCCCTTTTTTCATATTCTTCATTTTAATCACATTCATGAGAGTCTTTAGTCATGTAGAGAAACTAGAACTTTCCCTGATTCTTTTTGAATCCATAAGAATCATGTATACTACATTCATGATAGATGTAATCATTCATTGAAAATCCCTTTGTACAATTAACCTCTATTTTGGGCCACCATGAAATTTATCCTTCTTAAGAATTAGAGACCATGAAATGACTATTAGGTAGCCACATTATAAGCTAATTTATCCCTAACTACCCATCAGATGTGTATATTCTTGTTTAATTTCAACAAGTGTGGGAGAGAGGGTGTTTCTATGGGAATTCTGGAGAGAGAATCATTGTTATGGGTTGATATATTGGGTGCATACATTTTCTTTGGGAAATGGGTTCACAACCATATTACATCATTGGTTTACACATGTTTACCTATTTATCATCAAAAAACAATACATTAAAAAATATAGTTCTGTACATTGAGTAAAAATAGAACAAAAGAAAAAATGGGGAAAAGAGAATGTTTACTCGTTATTATTCTCTGCTTGGTTGTGACCCAGAAAAATGGACAATGGGGAGAGTGAGTTGGAGGTGATACACTTTGTGAGTGGTTGAGTGTGTACATTCATTATAAATAATTTCTGAATTTTGAAATGTTATAAACATAGGAGATTAAACACTCCTCTTGTGCCTCCGAATTTTAACATTAAATCCTACCAACCCTTGAACCTCAAAACAACCTGTTGGATATCCTCTTGAGTATCAAAATAGTTTTTACCGGTAGAGAAATGAGAATCTTGGAAAGAATATGGTACGATCACATGAACTCCTGGAAAATAGAATAAATCCACTTTCATATGTTCCTTGAGTGAAGAGGGAAATTTTTTTTGGTTAGGTAGGTTGTGACATGTTTCTTGGGTGAACAAATGATGTTGAACAAATTTTAATGTGACAAAAAATGGTAAGAAAATTGATTCCATAAATAAGACATGATGAATTTCATTTCAAAAGAATCTTTAATGTTTTCAAACCATTGATATAGGAATGAGATATTGGTAGGATATTATACATTGCCCCGAAGTGCAAAGGTTTAGGTGTGAGGGTGTGATCATACAATGACTCACTGTTTTATTTCACCCTTATACCAATGTATTAAACTGATTTTGTATCGAAAATTCCAAGTTTAATAACCAGATTTACTTAAGTTTTGGATTTATAATATAATTATATTCACTTTCACAAAGGTATATTTTACTTGTTTTGATTTTTTTGTTATAGGTCGAGGTGACTTGTAGGGCCCATGATGAAGTCCAAGAAAAACGGGCACATCTGCACATGATCCAAGAACATCAGTGGACTAATCTGCATAATTATACTAAATAGTGCATCCAAATGGGATGCAATTTTATGGTCTGGTCCAAAAATTTAATGGGATGCATTTTATATTAAGGAACCCAATCCCCATTCGTCCACTAAAATTCCCATCTGAACTGATCTGTCCATGCAATAAAATCTACACAAGTCAAAAGTGGTGTTCTGTATTTTATCGATATATCTAGATGTGATTGTCAAAATAGAGAAAAATGTTCATTGTAGATAGTCCTGATGTGGGGATAAAACTTTCTAGCGTTTTCCAATGTGATATTCTACTATCTTGTATCCTAAAGCTACGATCCCAGTGGTTTTACACAATCAGTGTGACCAAAACCACCTTCAATTTTCCTATAAAAGAACACCTTGGTTACCTCATTTAGGAGTTCATCAAGGAGGAAAGGTGTGGCCATTTTAAAGTCCCAATGGAGTCTTCCCATCATCCATAGAAGTTATGGAGGCTATGGTAAGTTCTTATTCTACATAATATTCTGCCACCCCTCCCATGGATTTCTAAACCCCTTGTGATCACCCGGGGAGGAACATGATTTAACCCCATGCTTCATGTTTGTATTATGTTAAATTATATTTTCAATTACAAGTTTTATGTTGTTTTTATTCATACTCTCTTCTTATATAATTGAGTTATATACTATTATTTAATACTGAAACTCAAATGATTATGTTTGGGGGTCCCTTTTATGTGATGTTTCACACACCGTTCATCCCTTTTTCTTCCCCCATTCGATTGCGGTGTTTGTGTGGTTTCTATTGGTCAATTAAACTCACATAAGAACTATAAAGTTCGTGTACATTTATGTAATGGTATCAAAAAGAAATAACATACAAATTTGTATAAAACATTGAGTTTTTCATGTGTTTCCTTGGTGAGTTTCTGTTATGATGTCAAACACAAATCACCCAATCATCAGCGGTGTCACGACCCGCCCTCGGGGTCCGTGCCGTGACTACCCCAAGCCCGCCTTCCATAGGCCAGGGGCTGGCGACTAGCACCAAGGCGTAAATCCCGGTAAAAAGGGAAGGCATTGCCTTTATAAAAAAAACAAACACCACAGAGTAAGCAAGCGGAAATTACACTAAGCAAAACAGAGTACAACTAAAAGTGCGGAAAGTAAATAGGGGCCGGAAATACAAGCCCAACTGTAAAGTACAACTCGAAAGGGAAAACAGCGACTGAAAAGTAAAGCAGCTACGCTGAGATGTCCACTGTAAAATCCCACCTGAAGGGTGGGTACAGATAGCTCCTCTGCTCCTCGGGTCCCGCCATCCGCTCCGAGTATATCCCGCCCAGTGGTCCACCTCCGGGTACCGCCTCGTCGTATAGTCCACCTCCAGGTACCGTCCAGTCCTCGAACACTCGGCCTCTGTCAGCACTGTCCGTCGTCTGCAACCAACACAACGAGGTGCGGGCATAGCCCGTGCAGGGGTGAGTATAACGATACTCAGTAGGGACCCCGAGACCCTCAAGGTCTCACTAAAACCAACAAGGATAAACACAAGAAGATCTCAACAGATAAACTCTACTTAGGTATATGCCCATACATATACCTAAGTTATCAAGTAACCCATCTCAATCATGAGGAAACACAAGGATTGTGAAAACGACGGATAACCACTACTCGGGTATATGCCCATACATATACCAAAGTTAGCAAGTGACCCATCTCAATCATGAGGTAAACACAAGGTCAAAGTCTCAGCTCAAACCAGGATTTTCATTATCGAAACCGTAACTGCTGAAGAGCTCCGTCTCTAGAGTGTACAGTGGTCCTGTAACGACTCCGAGGCTGCCGCTCACTAACCTAGGACTGCTGAAGTACTCCTCCTGTCGAGTACTGCGGGTTTGCGGCCAACTACCTGGCGCTCCGTCCGCTGAGGGTCTGTCGCCAAATACCGGGCGCTTCCCAGATAGCCTGCTGAGGTACTCTCCGGACGAGCACCGCGGGTCTGCACTGTCACACAGGTAGTGCTCTGTCCGCCATGGGTCTGCACCTCTGAAAGTAGTGCTCCGTCCACTGGGCTAGTCGACTCACTCCAAGTCGAGTCGGTCAAGCAGTCGTCAGGTCTCAGCCAGCTACACGGTCTCCGTACTCTGCACGCTCGTCTCCGGGAGGGTCCGCTCCACGAGCTACTGGTCGATACTCCAAGTATCACAAGATCCCGCGAAGAAGTATCTCAAAAGTCTGTCTCGTCACAGGGGTCTCAACGCAACAGACGGCGCGTCGATCGGACGCCCGGTCTGTGAGTTATTAGCCTTTTCGTCCCAGGGGCCCGGTTGGTTTCGAGTGCGAACCAACCCCGGCCGTATCTCAACTGTACCCCGAACTCCCATAGGGTATACTCAAAGGGACCGTTACTCAACGTAACCACCAACGCCGCTGACGGTTCGTCAAACGGACGTCCTGTCTGAAAGATATCAGCTTTCCCGTTCCAGGGGCCCGGTTGGATTTCGGGTACAATCCAACCCGGCCATACTCCGACTGCATCCAAAACTCGGGCGGAGTATGTCAAAAGTTCCGTCTCATCAAGAGGAAGTCAACGAAACAGACGGCGCGTCAATCGGACGCCCGGTCTGTGAGTTATTGGCTTTTTCGTCTCCGGGGCCCGGTTGGTTTTTAAGGCAAAACCAACCTGACCGTACTCCACCTGCGTCCAAACCTCGGGCGGAGTATGCCAAAAGATCCGCCTCATTAAGAGGAACGCAACGCGACTGACGGCGCGTCAATCGGACGTTCGTGGCTCGAGATATGAGCGTTTCCGCTCCGAAGGCCCGGTTGGTTCCGTGAACGAACCAACCCGGCCGAACTCAAAGTAATCCGAAACCTTGAGTGCGATATACCGAAACGACCGTCTCGATCCAAGGATCGCGTTGCCGCAGACGGTTCGTCGTTCGGAGGTCCGAGGCTCAAGTTATGAGCCAAAAACCAAATCAGGTTCGAAACGGGGGGTCCGGGTCCGGGCCGACCCGGCCCGACCCCCCCCCCCCCCGGGCGGCGGACGGCGGCGGCGGCAGGCCGCGGCGGCAGGCGGCGGCGGCGGCGGGCCGCGGTGGCGGCGGGCCGGGAGGGGCCGCACGCGGTCGGCTTGCGGGGAGCAAGCTCCCGCTTTGCTGGAGGGCGGCGCACGCGGGGTGCCGCGGCGGCTTGGCCGCACACGGTCGGCACGCAGGGGGCTAAGCCCCCCCCCCCCCCGATTTTCCTCTGGCGGCGCGGCTTAGCCGCGCCGATTTTTAAATGAAACGCCCCCCGCCACGTGGGGGGGCTTGCTGGAACGGAACCGGGGGGCCGGCTGCCCCCCCTTCTTCAAAAAAAACCGCCCCCCTCTTAAAGAGGGGGGGTTTTTTTTATTAGGCGGCCGGGGGATTAATTTTCCCCCGGTTTTAAAGCCTTCCGGCCGGCCAGCTGGCCGGCCGGTTTTCTCAACGGGACCGGAAAAATCTGGTCCCCTCTTCGGCTTCTGATGCCGGCGGCCCGGCCGCCGGTCTGCTCTTCCGCCGCGGCCCGGAACCGGCCGCGGTCTCCTCGTCCCGCCGCGGCCCGGAACCGGCCGCGGCGTTCGTCATCCGGCGCGGTGCGTCGGCACCGCGCCCCTTCGCCGTGCTTCGATTCTTTTCAACGCGGCGCGACGACGTCGCGTTCTTGAAGATTCTCCTCGGCGTAGCGCGACGGCGTTGCGTAAAATTAAACGCACAATCATCCGCGTGGTGCGACGGCACCACGCCACTTGCTTCCACCCGCAAGAACAACAAGAACGATGGAGGGGGTTCGGCCGTGTTCGTACGGACCGGCCCCCCTCACGTTAAATTAATAACGCATCTTAAAATAATCAACATCCCACGTTAGTTATACGAACCACGAGAAGAATGAAATAATTAAATATTAAATCAACCACCCATACCTTGGGTACAAGATCGAGGATTCGACTATGTCCGCGGAAGACGGCGTCGCGGAATCGGGCGTCGCGGAAGTCGTTCGTCAATTCCGTTGACGAAGAGATACGTACGAAGAGGCACGTCGTTGGCGAATCCTTGTACGCCGACGAAGGTTGTCCGAGGAAGGTGCGGTGTTCTCTCTCGTTGACACTGAAGACGAAGAAGAGCGGAGCGGCGTTCTTCGTCGGAAAAAGAGCGTTCCTCGTCAAGTCTTGAGGAAAGTCAAATAAAACAACAAACTCAAGAACCCCTACCTCGATAGTCGCACGTTGACGGAGTCGTGGAAAATCGGTGTCGATTCCTTGACGTCGGAGGAAGAGTCGTTGTCGAATCTTCGTATGCCGACGAAGAAGGTCCGAAGAGGAAGCAGCGTTCCCTCTTGTTGACACCGGGGACGAAGAAGAGAGGTGTCGTTCTTCGTCGGAGTTCGAGCGTTCTTCGTTCTTCGTCAGAGCTTGAAGATGAAGAGGAAACTCTCAAAAGCTCTCAAGGGGACAAACAAACAACCCATAATAAAATAAGATATCATCTTATTTTATTATTACTAAACATAAAAGAATTTCAAAAGTTTGAAATTCAAAAGAGTTAACCCCAAAATTAAATTAAGTAACTTAAGTCAATTAAGAGGGGGTTAAGGGAATTTGAAAAGTCTAGGGGTTCGTGTGGGCCCCACCACACTTAATCCTCCCAAGGGAGGTTAAGTGGGTGTGGGTCCCACTTCCAACCTCCTTTGAGAGGTTTTAAGAAGTTAAAATAAAATTTGTTCTACACAAATTTTATTTAACTCAACTAAAACCCTCAAAAATTAACTTTCAACCCGCAACAAACGCAACTCCCGAAAAGGTCTCTTTAAGCGAATATCGGCGCTGCGAGTTCATCGGTGCCCTCGGATTTCAATTCCGAGCACCGGATCAAAAGTTAGGAATTCCCGCTCGTTCGTTCACTGAACGTACCCGAGCTAAACTTCGGAAATTAATTCCGGGCACTCCGGGCCTCGGAATCAGGTGCCGTCAGAAACCGCGTTCTTGTAAAATTCTAAAGAAAAATAAGAAAAAATTTCCCTTGAATTTTACGGGTCTTTACATTACTCCCACCTCAGGACTTTACGTCCCCGTAAAGATACATCAAAAACTAGGGAAACAAAGAGGGTACTGAGCACGCATCTGAGCCTCCCGCTCTCATGTGCTCTCCTGGAGATTCCCGTGCCGCCATCTGATGCGCACAAGAGGAATCGATAGTCCATGTAGGACCCGCTCCTGTCGATCCTCTAACTCCACTGGGACCTCCGTAAAAGTCGCCCCATTGTCAACGTCAAGCTCCCCATGGTCAAGGATGTGCGTCGGGTCGTGCACGTATCTCCTCAGCTGAGATACGTGGAAGACGTCGTGCACCCGGTGCAACTGAGGTGGTAGAGCCAGGCGATAAGCCACCTCACCAACTTTGCTGAGGACCTGAAAGGGTCCGATGAAGCGCGGAGATAACTTGTCGCCTCGGCCAAATCTCCGAATACCACGTCGAGGTGAGACCCGCAAGAAGACGTGGTCACCATCCTCGAACTCTAGTGGCCTCTGCCTCCTGTCAGCGTATGACTTCTGCTGGCTCTGTGTTGTCCTCATCCGCTCCTGGATGACATGGACCTCCTCTGACGTTGCCCGGACCATCTCTGGTCCCACAAGAGCTGCGAGATTTCTTCCTTGCCGATAAGAGAAACCTGGTCTCATCCCCTGGATGAACCACATTCTTTGCCTAAAACAGTCAATCCTAACATGGATGATACTAATCCATACCAAGGATGATGTCGTAAGGCCTCGACGCTACTACTAAGAGATCCAACCGTTACTCTCGCCTCCAAGGGTTGAGTCACACTGTCGGCATCAGTGTGTGGTAACTGGTCTCCTCCAGTAGATGTCTCACAAGTGAGGGTCAAGTCAACAGTCAACTGGAACCTCTTAGTAACATCACAAAAGAGGACAGGAATGAAAACATCACAAAGGATGCGTCTTTTATTATTGCAGCTCATAATACAAGACGCTACACAAAAGCAACATCAACATGGAACTAGAAGTACAAAAGACGTATCCACTAGTTCCTCCCCTGTCCACCTGCTCCCAGAGCTCCAGCATTTGTCGCTGCCTCAACCTCGGTGGCTCCTCAAAAGCCTATGGATCAACTGTACGAGGAGTCGGACAGTCACGTGCCAGGTGCCCCTTTCCACCGCACGAGTAACACAGTCTGCTTCTGGCACGCCTGGCTCTGACTCCACCCCGGGTGCCCCGCACCACCGGTCCTAAAACCCGAGATCGCCCAACTGCTGGTCTGGTCCTCCTGGACCTCTGCATCATCTGTCTACTGCCCACAGATGACTCGGCTTCTGATCGAAAAACATGCGGCAAAGGCAGAATCTCCTGTACACGCTCGGGGTGTAGAGATACTGGCACAAACTCCACCCTGAAGAAGGTCTCGAAGTCTTCCCATGTGAAGTTCATCTCATCGCAAAACTGAAACAAGTGGCTCCACCACCTACCTGCTGCTGCCTGAAGGAGGCTGGTAGCAAAGATCACCATGAAGTTTGCCGGCGTCCCCACTAGCCTGAAGACTCTCACCACAGCCTCCAGCCAAACCTCAGCCGCCTGCGGGTCCGTCTCTCCCCGGAACCTGGGTGGCCTCTGGCGCTGGAACTCGTGCAGCGCGCTCAAGCGTCGTGCATCGCCTACTGCTGGGGCTGGTGGTATCGGTGGCCCAACGTATGATAGTACCGCTGGTGCCTCCGCTGGTGCCTCAACTGCAAGAGGGCCCTGTACCGAAGCCTCGTCGCTCGACAGACTGTCAGCACGCTCATCCCTCCGGGCTCTAGCTGGTCGTCTGAGAAAAGACATCCTGAAAGAAACAACGTAACACGATCAAACGATTATACCTGGTGAGCTGACCTGGTTTGAGTTGTTTTAAGGGGAAAAACCTTTGAAAACATACACGCAATCAGTGTTTTCGTGCACAAAGTCGGAAATCAGTTGTCAGGGTCCTGGTGTATGGATACGTCGGCCGCCCGCACCAACACTGGACTCCCTGAACTGAAAACCACACTCGGTACTCTCAACACTATTGCTTCACAGAAAGAAACATCAGAGTTATAAGTTCTGCGGTAGAACCGAATTCCTCTGATACCAATTTGTCACGACCCGCCCTCGGGGTCCGTGCCGTGACTACCCCAAGCCCGCCTTCCATAGGCCAGGGGCTGGCGACTAGCACCAAGGCGTAAATCCCGGTAAAAAGGGAAGGCATTGCCTTTATAAAAAAAAACACCACAGAGTAAGCAAGCGGAAAGTACACTAAGCAAAACAGAGTACAACTAAAAGTGCGGAAAGTAAATAGGGGCCGGAAATACAAGCCCAACTGTAAAGTACAACTCGAAAGGGAAAACAGCGACTAAAAAGTAAAGCAGCTACGCTGAGATGTCCACTGGAAAATCCCACCTGAAGGGTGGGTACAGATAGCTCCTCTGCTCCTCGGGTCCCGCCATCCGCTCCGAGTATATCCCGCCCAGTGGTCCACCTCCGGGTACCGCCTCGTCGTATAGTCCACCTCCAGGTACCGTCCAGTCCTCGAACACTCGGCCTCTGTCAGCACTGTCCGTCGTCTGCAACCAACACAACGAGGTGCGGGCATAGCCCGTGCAGGGGTGAGTATAACGATACTCAGTAGGGACCCCGAGACCCTCAAGGTCTCACTAAAACCAACAAGGATAAACACAAGAAGATCTCAACAGATAAACTCTACTTAGGTATATGCCCATACATATACCTAAGTTATCAAGTAACCCATCTCAATCATGAGGAAACACAAGGATTGTGAAAACGACGGATAACCACTACTCGGGTATATGCCCATACATATACCAAAGTTAGCAAGTGACCCATCTCAATCATGAGGTAAACACAAGGTCAAAGTCTCAGCTCAAACCAGGATTTTCATTATCGAAACCGTAACTGCTGAAGAGCTCCGTCTCTAGAGTGTACAGTGGTCCTGTAACGACTCCGAGGCTGCCGGTCACTAACCTAGGACTTCTGAAGTACTCCTCCTGTCGAGTACTGCGGGTTTGCGGCCAACTACCTGGCGCTCCGTCCGCTGAGGGTCTGTCGCCAAATACCGGGCGCTTCCCAGATAGCCTGCTGAGGTACTCTCCGGACGAGCACCGCGGGTCTGCACTGTCACACAGGTAGTGCTCCGTCCGCCATGGGTCTGCACCTCTGAAAGTAGTGCTCCGTCCACTGGGCTAGTCGACTCACTCCAAGTCGAGTCGGTCAAGCAGTCGTCAGGTCTCAGCCAGCTACACGGTCTCCGTACTCTGCACGCTCGTCTCCGGGAGGGTCCGCTCCACGAGCTACTGGTCGATACTCCAAGTATCACAAGATCCCGCGAAGAAGTATCTCAAAAGTCCGTCTCATCACAGGGGTCTCAACGCAACAGACGGCGCGTCGATCGGACGCCCGGTCTGTGAGTTATTAGCCTTTTCGTCCCAGGGGCCCGGTTGGTTTCGAGTGCGAACCAATCCCGGCCGTATCTCAACTGTACCCCGAACTCCCATAGGGTATACTCAAAGGGACCGTTACTCAACGTAACCACCAACGCCACTGACGGTTCGTCAAACGGACGTCCTGTCTGAAAGATATCAGCTTTCCCGTTCCAGGGGCCCGGTTGGATTTCGGGTACAATCCAACCCGGCCATACTCCGACTGCATCCAAAACTCGGGCGGAGTATGTCAAAAGTTCCGTCTCATCAAGAGGAAGTCAACGAAACAGACGGCGCGTCAATCGGACGCCCGGTCTGTGAGTTATTGGCTTTTTCGTCTCCGGGGCCCGGTTGGTTTTTAAGGCAAAACCAACCTGACCGTACTCCACCTGCGTCCAAACCTCGGGCGGAGTATGCCAAAAGATCCTCCTCATTAAGAGGAACGCAACGCGACTGACGGTGCGTCAATCGGACGTTCGTGGCTCGAGATATGAGCGTTTCCGCTCCGAAGGCCCGGTTGGTTCCGTGAACGAACCAACCCGGCCGAACTCAAAGTAATCCGAAACCTTGAGTGCGATATACCGAAACGACCGTCTCGATCCAAGGATCGCGTTGCCGCAGACGGTTCGTTGTTCGGAGGTCCGAGGCTCAAGTTATGAGCCAAAAACCAAATCAGGTTCGAAACGGGGGGTCCGGGTCCGGGCCGACCCGGCCCGACCCCCCCCCCCCCCCCGGGCGGCGCGGAGGCCGGCGGCGGCAGACGGCGGCGGCGGACGGCGGCGGCGGCAGGCCGCGGCGGCAGGCGGCGGCGGCGGCGGGCCGCGGCGGCGGCGGCGGCGGCGGGCCGCGGCGGCGGCGGCGGCGGGCCGCGGTGGCGGCGGGCCGCGAGGGGCCGCACGCGGTCGGCTTGCGGGGAGCAAGCTCCCGCTTTGCTGGAGGGCGGCGCACGCGGGGTGCCGCGGCGGCTTGGCCGCACACGGTCGGCACGCAGGGGGCTAAGCCCCCCCGATTTTCCTCTGGCGGCGCGGCTTAGCCGCGCCGATTTTTAAATGAAACGCCCCCCGCCACGTGGGGGGGCTTGCTGGAACGGAACCGGGGGGCCGGCTGCCCCCCCCTTCTTCAAAAAAAACCGCCCCCCTCTTAAAGAGGGGGGGTTTTTTTTTATTAGGCGGCCGGGGGATTAATTTTCCCCCGGTTTTAAAGCCTTCCGGCCGGCCAGCTGGCCGGCCGGTTTTCTCAACGGGACCGGAAAAATCTGGTCCCCTCTTCGGCTTCCGACGCCGGCGGCCCGGCCGCCGGTCTGCTCTTCCGCCGCGGCCCGGAACCGGCCGCGGTCTCCTCGTCCCGCCGCGGCCCGGAACCGGCCGCGGCGTTCGTCATCCGGCGCGGTGCGTCGGCACCGCGCCCCTTCGCCGTGCTTCGATTCTTTTCAACGCGGCGCGACGACGTCGCGTTCTTGAAGATTCTCCTCGGCGTAGCGCGACGGCGTTGCGTAAAATTAAACGCAAAATCATCCGCGTGGTGCGACGGCACCACGCCACTTGCTTCCACCCGCAAGAACAACAAGAACGATGGAGGGGGTTCGGCCGTGTTCGTACGGACCGGCCCCCCTCACGTTAAATTAATAACGCATCTTAAAATAATCAACATCCCACGTTAGTTATACGAACCACGAGAAGAATGAAATAATTAAATATTAAATCAACCACCCCTACCTTGGGTACAAGATCGAGGATTCGACTATGTCCGCGGAAGACGGCGTCGCGTAATCGGGCGTCGCGGAAGTCATTCGTCAATTCCGTTGACGAAGAGATACGTCCGAAGAGGCACGTCGTTGGCGAATCCTTGTACGCCGACGAAGGTTGTCCGAGGAAGGTGCGGTGTTCTCTCTCGTTGACACTGAAGACGAAGAAGAGCGGAGCGGCGTTCTTCGTCGGAAAAAGAGCGTTCCTCGTCAAGTCTTGAGGAAAGTCAAATAAAACAACAAACTCAAGAACCCCTACCTCGATAGTCGCACGTTGACGGAGTCGTGGAAAATCGGTGTCGATTCCTTGACGTCGGAGGAAGAGTCGTTGTCGAATCTTCGTATGCCGACGAAGAAGGTCCGAAGAGGAAGCGGCGTTCCCTCTTGTTGACACCGGGGACGAAGAAGAGAGGCGTCGTTCTTCGTCGGAGTTCGAGCGTTCTTCATTCTTCGTCAGAGCTTGAAGATGAAGAGGAAACTCTCAAAAGCTCTCAAGGGGACAAACAAACAACCCATAATAAAATAAGATATCATCTTATTTTATTATTACTAAACATAAAAGAATTTCAAAAGTTTGAAATTCAAAAGAGTTAACCCCCAAAATTAAATTAAGTAACTTAAGTCAATTAAGAGGGGGTTAAGGGAATTTGAAAAGTCTAGGGGTTCGTGTGGGCCCCACCACACTTAATCCTCCCAAGGGAGGTTAAGTGGGTGTGGGTCCCACTTCCAACCTCCTTTGAGAGGTTTTAAGAAGTTAAAATAAAATTTGTTCTACACAAATTTTATTTAACTCAACTAAAACCCTCAAAAATTAACTTTCAACCCGCAACAAACGCAACTCCCGAAAAGGTCCCTTTAAGCGAATATCGGCGCTGCGAGTTCATCGGTGCCCTCGGATTTCAATTCCGAGCACCGGATCAAAAGTTAGGAATTCCCGCTCGTTCGTTCACTGAACGTACCCGAGCTAAACTTCGGAAATTAATTCCGGGCACTCCGGGCCTCGGAATCAGGTGCCGTCAGAAACCGCGTTCTTGTAAAATTCTAAAGAAAAATAAGAAAAAATTTCCCTTGAATTTTACGGGTCTTTACAAGCGGTGTCTGGTGAATCATTGTGTGTATTAAACTGAACCCTACGAGGTATACTAGGGATTATAAGATACATACCATTTATCTTGAAGTGATGAATGATTAGAATCACGAGAATTCCCTGGGTTTATCATGTTTAATTAATATTTTTTGTTTCTACTCAGTTTTATCTCATTCATTTTATATTGTCATCTTTAATCATCATACCCAAGTATTATAAAAATCCATTTCCCTTTTTTACTATCATAATCAGAACCAAATTTTTTAATTAATAATCCAAGGCACCCTTGAGAGACAACCTAGGGTTGTTTCTATGCTGTAAAAATTCTAGTTAAAATTAAAGAACTAATTTGACGTGCTCAATAATGCAATTATCCATGCTCTGGAAACAAATCACCATGCATGTGTATGTATGTCTTACCATCTCCACTTCGTTGTGTAATATTTTTTTCACCACAAGATTACTTGGATGGGTATAGTGAATGATATAATAAATATATATTATTATTATAACATGATGTTTATTTTGAAATATTATACACCATCTATTTCAATACTATTCAATAATTATGGGAATGATATTGTCACCCATTCATACGTATGACCTCCCATCTGCATGATGAAATGTGGTTCATTCTACATGATATTCATTAATGTGTTATTATATAAATTAATTGAATGTATAAATATGATATATATTATTATAATATCATTCTTTAAATTATAAAACTATAAACTGAGTAGAGGAATTAAGAACTTATCTGACAAAACATGCATAAAAATTTAAAGAAGTTAACACCCGATGGACAAGTAATAATGTTACTAAAAAAAGATGATAAAATGATCAAATTCGATATCTTAAAAAGGAATATTATTTTTCAATAATTCAAAAACATTATTTAACTCATTATAAAATATATTCGGATACATATAAAGGAAATATGACATTAGTTTAGGGATAATTTTACAATTTGATTATTATATGAGATTTTCTATGTAAGTATTTATTGGGGTATATTTATCATCCTTGTCCATGATTTCAAATTATGTATTCAAAAATATTCCATATATTATTATACAATTTTTTAGAATTAATTTTACCCATTATTGACTTTTTATTAAATAGTATGAATGGAATCTTTGGTCCTTTTCGATAAGAGGTACATATTTACTTTTCTGAAAAAAGTATGAGGATAATGTTTTTTTACTTATATAGAATGAATATATCACTATGTCTTTATAAAATCTTATTTCCATGAATCACATTTTACATGATTTCAAGTTTATATTCAAATAAATTATTTTATTTTAAAATTGCATATCATTTTGAGCAAAGAAAACATTTTTTGAGAAGACAGAATATTTTCCTTAAGAATTAATTTGAAGTGTTATGTCAAAATTATTTTCCATAAAAGATGGAATTATTTAATAGGATAATGTTTCATGTATAATATCCTTATTGTTCCTAGGGTTTGAATGTGTTTATGATGAAATTCTATTTAGGAAATCCATGTTTTTTACACGTATAATATTATGGTGGAATGATGTTTAAGGAAACCCATTTTATACCTTGGGTTATGATGAATGATTTATGTTATTGTAGAACATGTAATAATGATTTAATTATGATATGGGTGGAACCTATATCTCCCTCCAATACATTGGGTAAAGTTTTATATCTCATGATATATAAATGGTTGGAATGAGGAATAATCTCAGTTTAGTACTACAGGGCTGGAATGAGGAGTGAACTTTGTTCAGTAATGGACTATGTCCACTATGATGGTATTGGAAATTATCCTTGACTAACATGAAATGAGTTTATATGCTTATTTGGATTCCAAAAAAATTCATGTCTTATGTTATGACTTTTGGGATTATATTCAATTATTATTATGATCTTTAATGATTTATCTCATGGCTTGATATCACCATCATTCATATGCAGGATAATAATTTCAAATGTTATGTTATTTGGACTTTGGATTATGATATGATTGATATCTACCTTATTCACCCTTATTGAGCATCTGATCTCACCCTATCATTTGTTTCTTTTCACCTTGTCATGAAGAAGGGTATTATGTAAGATATGTCAAAAAGGATCTAGTTATGATGAAATAACTCAGAGACAATGAAGATGTCATATGAACCGGTTGTTTATGTGTCACAATTTCTAAAGACACTATACCTATATGGTCTTATCATGGCTTTGTTATAGTTTTTAATGAATATTGGTCAATTTTGATGTAATAACTATGTATGTGATTTATGGGTCATTATAGGCTTATAGAATGTATTTATATCTCTAGAAAAAGCACTCTTGACCTATTATTTCTCATTTTATGAGGGCTACACAAATAACGAGGAAGAATACCAATCCCTCATTACTGGCTTGGATCTATCCCTACAGTTTCACATAGACAACCTGAATATCAAAGGGGATTCAGAACTACTAATAAAGCAGATCAATATAGAATATTCCATAAAAAGGGAAGAACTAGACACTCTCACAAGCTATGTTAGGGGATTAATGGAAGAGTTCCCTTTTTAGACCACATTGAATCATGTTCCCTAATCACAGAATGTTCACGCTGATGCATTGGCTAATTTAACCACTGTCCTGGTCAACCCTGGTTTGGAGGAAGAAATCATCCATATCACACATTGGAGAATGATCTTGCTAACCTTCATATGTTATATGGAAGGAATCAATCAGGTTAGCACTACCCCATATCATGATAAACCAACATCCACCCATGGATGGATGAAACCAATAATCAGTTATCTCCAAAATGGGAATCTTCTTGAAGATAGATCTTGAAGGGAACATGTTCTATGTTTTTTAGAGAATTTTACCCTATGGTACGTCCCACTTGAGCAATGATCCCTACAAAAGTTAGTATTTGATGTAATCCTCCTCATATACATAGAAAAAATAGATATTCTCACCGTTATGGAATATGTCAAGGTTGTCTCTTGTAGTTCCCATCAAATCGGTAGGATGGGATATTAGTATAATACTATGATACAATATTGTTTAGAATTCACTCATAAATGTTTTTCATGCTAGGTCCATGAAAACTTCTTCCGTAAACCCCCGAATATGCTATATATAGCTAAATATTCCTATCCATTTTTCCTTTGGATAATGAATGTTTTAGGGCCATATCCCCTATCCATAGCTAAGTAGTTCAAGTATATCATTACTGCTAAAAACATCTTTTCCAAATGGGATAATGAAATAACACTAAAATAATCAAGATGAATAACATCATAAACTTCATAATGTCCCATATCATCATTGGGTTTGGATTCCCTCAAACAATATTGATAGAAAATGATACCAAATTCAATTATAAATAGTTAATGAAGTTTTACCAAGTGTAAAATATCTAGTCCTATCACTCATCTCACTGTCATGTAGTAGAAAATGGATAGATATAGGCTTTCAATAAGAATTTGTAAAATATACTCTATAATATGGTGAATAAGGATAAAATTACATGTGTAGAAAAGATCCTCCATGCTTTATAGAACTTCCATACAACCACGCATACTTAAACATAGGAAAGACCAAACTCATTAGTGTATGGGAATGAGGTGATGTTAACCATAGAGTTCCTTCTCACATTTCTATAAATAGACATTTAGAGAAAACTCTCAGTTTATGAGAAATCACGAAAGTTACTGGATGAGTTGAAACAGGTCAATGAGAATATGTTGTGTACACTACACAAACTTTAGTCTTATCATAATCAGATCTCATGACCCATTAATAAGAAATTTATCCCTTCAATCATTCCTCCATGGAGAACTGGTTTTGGCTCTCATGACCCAATGATACTATGGAATAAGCCTCCAAAACTAGAACCCAAGTGGGAAGGGCCTTAAATAAAACCTAAGGTCTACCACAATAGAACCTACTAATTGGACACCATGGATGGGGAGCATGCCACACCTCCGAAAATTGAAATATTTCTCAATAAAAACATTTCATATCTACCATTAGATGTGAATCCACATCAATATAAAACCCACCATTCATCTAGGTTAGATGATGTCAAACTGTTCAAATTGCATATTGGTCACATGATTTTAAACTGTATAAGCATATCCTTACTGCATGACATTAAACTAAATGGCTGATGTCCTTAACACATGACATAAAACTATATGGATTTATAATGTTCATTTTCCTCATTCATGTAAGGTGTCCCTCATCCTCACCGCAAGATATTAAAATTCATGAATAATGTCATTTATGCACATCGTTAAATTGAATGGTATCTCTAGAACTATGTATGGCATGATTATCATTTTCAATGTGATACATAGGTATTCCATAATCCCATATCTTTTTCAAAGCACCACATAATGCAAAGTAACCCTATCCTATCCTAAATTTCCTCTGCATAGTGAGATGAACCCTTTTCATCTCTTGTTTCCCACATCAAGCATAACTCATGTGAGTTTGTAATTTTAGTAAGGGATTCCCCACATAAATAAGCCATGAAATCCAAGGATAGGCTCATCAGGTTCTTGAATTTATGATAATAAAAGGTACACCATGAGTCCTCAACAAAATATGTTATACTGCACCGTTGATGTCCCTTTCATGAAATAAAATTGTACATTCATGTGGACCTCACCAAAGAGGATCACTGTTTCCAGTATTGGTCTCCTACTAGACCTGCATTCAAGAGATATTTTTGACTTGATTCCTAACATCACAGTATTTATAGTGTATTCCAACTCTTCATTCTCGGGTCCAGTCATGAAAAATATAAAATTACCCCTATCTGGGTATAGGCTAGACATGCGTAAGAAGGTCATTCTCTAAGAGCTATGTGTGGATTTATTCTCATTCTTAAGAGATATGTAGAAATGACTAGAAATACACTCTTGGGACTAGCCGCTATAGTTATGTTCTTTCATGATGGTTCAACTTCTTACTCACCGCATTACATTAAATTGAATGGCACTTCAATAACTATGTATGGATTGATTCCTATTATTATAGGATATGTAGTGACACCTGTATTTTTATCATTTGATTTGGGAAAAATTCTACTTTTCCCATTGGCAGTCCCACATCCTTTCCGGGTGATGATAATCAACATAGTTCCTTACGAAATATGTGTGGCATTATTCCTATCATCATAGGATATATAGTAATGTCCAGATCACCAATCTTAGAACCAGCTCCAAAAAAAATCAACAAAAACAATGTCTGCATATACATATGGGCTAGGACTGTAGAGTGTTTACCATTTAATAACTATGTGTGGCTTGATTCCTATAGAGTATTTACCATTTACTAACTATGTGTGGATTGATTCCTATCATCACAGGATACATGGGCCAGACCTGTAGAGTGTTTACCCTTTAATAACTTTGTGTGGATTGATTCCTATCATCACAGGATACATAGTGACATCTAGATCTCCATTCTTGAATCTATTTACATCAACCAATAAGAAATTAACCCAAACTAAATAGGATCTGTGTCAAACAACCTCAATTTTTTTCTATGTATGATCCAAATATATGTACATATTTCCTATGTAAAAAATATATCATGCACACTTATTTAATGTCAGTTCCTACATTATTACTGCATGTCGTTCGACTAAAAAAATTATTTCCTTACTATATGACATTAAAATACATGAAAAATTTCCTTTTCATGCAATAATAAACTGCAAAAAATACAACCTTACCGCATGTTGTTAAAATGCATAGAAAACATCCTTACTACATGAAGGAAAACTATATAGTCTGTACCTAATTATTCACGCCCTATCAATAGACCACAAGAGAATTACCCTAGTCATTCTGAGTATGTTTTTCTTTTTCTATCATTTAAAATAACACCAATACATAATTCATACTTCATGTCTCAAATTCCTCAGTTCTTCCAAACCTTCCAGGGACAATAGAAGATATAATCAGCTTCAAGGGACCCTTTATTTACTGTTCTTGTATGCCTACAGCTCATGCATATGCGCCTATGGTCATAAAATAAATGTGTCACTCTATGAAAATGTATTTTTGACTCTTATGAGCCCTGAAATCACCTATTAACAACTTAACAACTAGTTTTGGTTTGAATTAATCCTGGTATGACTATACCATATCATTACTCATGACCCGGAGACCTGTATTCATCATTTAAAATATTTTTAACTCCCCCTTAGAAGTATGTTAGGGTACTCTTGACTCTGGGTATCATAATTGGTCTCTTATGCATCATCCTACATATTTGTACAATGTGAGACACTGTAGATACCTGAATTCTTCCTTATAAGACTTAGAAATATTTCTATATGTTATTTTAAGAGAAATGTGCGGATAAAACTTGTGATTCTAGGGCCTGGTGATCTTAGAATTAATTTTATAAAAATATGGAATATATTTTATATTGTGTACATGTGGTTAATTAAAGAAAATAGGGTAACTCTTTAATGGTTAATCAGATCAAAAATATGAGGCCACGATTGAGCCTATAACATGGTGTTCACCCTAGGCACGACATGAAAAGAGTCTGCGTGGGATGTTCAGACCCCTCACTCATTAGTGGTAAGTTTATATTGATTAATTAATTAATTAATTAATCACATAAATTATTCTATCATATTTTTTTGTTATAATTATATTTCTAAAGGTAATTTTCCATTGTTGGATAATAATCAACCAATCTCTGATGATATCTTTCTCCTTCTCCTCTATTGGTGATAAACAATGAACCTATGACTCAAGGCGGATTGGAGTTCAAAAACACAATGGATCCTACTTCTTCATTGGAAAACATGTTATTTAAATGAGATTGATTCAAAAAATATTTAGAACTCATATTTGGTGATTTCTAAGCCTTATATTTAAAATTTGAGTGGATTGTTAATCATTCATCGATCTGCGCACCTCAATACACACATTTTTTTATCCCAAAGAACCAAAACTAGATCATATCATTTTCTTAACAAATTATTTCTCACCCTAGAGTATGTTCATGATAGTTGGCCAAGAACTCTTGGCCAATGGTAGTCAAAAAAATGTTTTTGCCTTTTCTCCATAATTATTCATGTTCTTCACTGATGTAACCAAACAATTCTGGGTTCGACAGTTGTTGGGGGACCCGAGCTTGATTGGGTGCTCGAATTTGGGGTAAATCAACGAAACAGAAATGATACTAGAATCAAAGCATAGATCTGAAATCATCATGATAAAATTATGAAAAATATGAGGATTTGAATCCATATTATCTTGTGTTGAATGATCAGCGGCATGTGGAACACACACAAAAACCCTTCCCAATGAACATAGATGCTTCATGATGAACAATGATATGGATTCGCATTCTACAGCTATATTCAGGATTTTTTAGTCATTTCAAGGTGAGATCTTAGTCATTTTGACCAAATTCAAAGAACATATGAATATTTTTAGAAATTCATGGATTCTAGAAAAATCCGGCCTACATGATGTGTAGGATGAAGAACACACAGCATGTATCCACTTGCTAGTGAAAGTGATAGGGTTTGGGAACCCATAAGGATGGAACAATGTGTACTTACATGATATTCCATGTAATTCCTTCTTGTGTGCATGAGTTATGTGACAGACTACATGACCAAATACACACCTTGTAAAAGGTGCACGGACATGGGGTCTGAGTACACAGAAACGACCCGATCTCAGATAGTTAGGCCACGACATGTAGTCAACAGACATGGTGTGTTCTAAAACATAGGATTTGACTCATGTATTGACTACATACACAACCATAAAGTGAAGAGGTAATACACATCTTGTGGGTCCCCACACATGTTGTGTATTACGTGATCTCTTCTGAGTGTTATTAAGTCCTTTGTTTGAACTCAAATTTTGGACAGTGAGATTCCTATCCTGTGTGTTTTTATACATAGAATGAAATGGTTCCCTTTGAATAGGATTTAGAGATAATATGTATTGGTTTGTTACAAGATGATATGACACCCGATGATAGTACTGATCATACAGAATCACCAGTGAAGTACATGGATTACCCTCTAACTGGGCTATGAAGTGGCATTTCCCTGATGGATGTTCTGGGCATACCCTCTAGTAGGACTAGGTAGGGGTTTTTCATAATGATCTTTCCATGTTACCCACCAGTAGGACTGGGTGGTGTAGTTACTTAGTGTGTTGGGATTTCCATCTAGTAGAAATGGTCAGTGGCATTCCTCGAAGATATTTCTATGTTACACTCTAGTAGGACTAGAAAATGGAGTTCCTTGACATTCTAGGATTACCCTCCAGCTAGGTTGGGTAGTGGAGTTCCCCAATAAAATATCCCAGGTGTAACCCTTCATCTGGGCCAGGCATTGGAGTTTTCCTGATAACTCATCAGACTTACCCTCTTGTAGGAATTGGTAGTGGTGTTCCCTGGTGACCTCCCAAGTGATACACTTCAGTAGATCTGGGCAGTGGAATTCCTCAGTGAATATTAGAGTAGGTCCGTCCTTTCATTCTAGGTCATGGGATCCTTTCGTTAAATTGGTGACCCCTCGAATCTACGACATAGTGATGAGATGTGGTTTAATGAACCTTTGGACTCATGAGAAAGAGGGACACTTTCCCTCATAGAGACACATTCTTGTGAAGAGACCTAAAACCATGACAGAAATTCAGGGCTGCTCAAAGAGGATAGTATCATGGTGTGGTGATTCATTTCCATAGACTAATGTGTTCAGGGAAGACGCGTGAGATGTTGGGAATCATTTATGGACTCTTTTTGGAACTGTTGGTCAATCATCTTCTTGGGCCGAGCTATGAGATGGAGATCCCCTTACTCTATGTTTTGGGTATCTTTGACTGAGAATATATATATATATGCTACTTCATTACCCACTCCTTAGGTATAGTTACTCTCCTTCTAGGAGAGGCGAAGATATGTGGGGTATTCCATGTGATATTTGTTTTCTTCTTCTCATGGTAGGATTAGTCCACTCTCCTTCTATAGGTAGTGAAGGCTCGATATAAGTTCATCTTCTCACTGTGTCAATCTGTTTGTGTTTGGATGAGTTCACATTCACTCTATTTCTATGTTGAGTTTTACTCTCTTACTGTACATTATTAAATCTAATACTTCCCTCTTCAGTTGTATATCTTACTACCCCCTTAACCTTTTCAAGGAATTATACTGGGTATGTATATAATCACCTCTACATGGTGTTTTCCAAACACATGTAATGTATTTTACAAATTTCAGACATGTCAATCATGAATTCAGATGATCTTAGTGATACAAGGTTCTTCGACTCCATAAAGTGGTCGTAGCTTGGCATACTAGAGCTACGATTTCTCAACTCTTTACTCATTTCCATTTTTTTAGGTTGGGACATATTTATGGTTAGGGAGTGTATTTTTTCCCTTTTAATTTTTTATTATACACTACCATACTTTATTTTTTTAGTGGTCCATGTATATTTGGTATATTTATAGCACTGTTTAATCCTTCATTTCATTCCCATTTGTACTTTTTCATTGAGTTATTTTTTTTGTGTGTGTACAAATTCGTAGGGAAATGCCTCCCTGAGTTAGGTAAGCCTTCAGTTATTGTTTCCATCCATAGCCTATAAGGTAGGTCTTGGGGTAGTTACGGCTTGAACCCAGACCTAGGTTGGGTTGTGAAAAAATGGAATCATAGGTGGTTCGAACCTTGGGACATTATTCATAAATTTCCCTAATTTTTTTTGGTTGGTTTAGGGAAACATTGTCAAACTGTATTTATTGTTACTATTAGGCCAGGGAATCAAGTAATGGTGTAGCGGTCAACATATCCATTCACCAAGACCTTGACTACTTGTTTGTCGACTCAGCATGCAGAGACATTTTTTGCAGGGATCAATGGTACATACATCACACAGGATCGATTCTTTGAATTTAATTCATGAGTAAGCTCCCAATTGTTGTTGATGTATATATGTATATGCTAATCTGACCACATTACACCTTGGTAACTTTTAGGATACCTCCACGATGACAACTGGATAGGATACCATCCTCAGTTCATGAGGACATCCCCATGAGTGACGAGACCTTAATTCAGGTTCCATCTCACAATCCCCTTACTCTAGGTAATAAGGTAGCAACACCTCTACCTATCAACCATCATATCATCCCAGTAGAGTAGACTGAGGACATGAATAGTTTGAGCGTACTTTGTGAGTTCCAGTGTTAGAGACCACTGAGGTTACACAGTGAGATGGATCCCAAGTAGGGGATGTATTAACTAGAGATGGTGGTCCATATCACTAGGATTATCCAAACACTGATGATTTAGATGGTGGATTTGGTATCCAACATTTTCCAAGGAGAAGTTGGGTGTTGGTGGAGCCTAGTTACCCAGATGCTTGATGAGTCAACACTCTCAAGAGATGAATTACTGCAGTTGTTTCTTATGGATTACTACCACTCTTACTTATTCTATATTCAGATTTATGATCTTCTTGATCTTAAGGAGGGAGGGATGATAGTGTTTGAGTATGTGTCTATGTTTATAGAATGTATGCGCTACTCTCTCGACATGATTAGATATTTCTAATTTAGAGAATGAATGTTTTATAAAGGACTATGTAGTGATATCTGATCCAGTGCAGTACCCTTGTGCATCCCCACCTATTTTTGGGTGATAGAGTGGGAAATTTTGATAGAGATATTTTTATCAGATTGATTCCATATAGCTGGAGCTAGTAGTGTCTGTGACAAGGGTGAGACATCTACAACCGAAGAGAGGTGCTAGAGAAATCAGAAAAGGATACACTTCCATGAGTAGGATTAGGTACATGGTCATAGAGTAAATGGGTAGTGTAGACCATTAGGGAAGACTAATGAGGGAAGGATTTATGCTTATGATGGGTAAGGTTACATGGAACATGACTATGCAACCAATCTTGGTGAGAATCCCAAGAAGATAGCAGAATGACCATCATGATAGAGACAATGTTTTGATTAAGGATCTCTCAGGCAGGGACATGCTGGTCCCCTAGGAGGCGGAGCTTGAGGAGGAGAAGGAGGATCTACAAGTGGGGAATGATGATATGATATCCTTCCAACACCACCACTAGGTGGCCTACGTCAGGCTTAGGTAGATAACAGCTAGAGATGCAGATAGCTACAGGATGTGGATATCTATGATCTAGAATAACACGTGATGATTGAAAGTTCGATTTCTGTTTATGATGCACTTGAATTAATATTAGTAGACACATGTTTCATTCAGGGCTTTATATTTTAGCTTCATAATTGAGGTATAGTTCTCTAAGTAGTGATGCTAGAAAAATAACTTTGTCTTACGGTTCCTACAAGGAATGCTTCTTCTATATCATTCAGATGTCATCAGTGATTGCTATCTCTTGGAAGAGATAGGGTCACTTGGGACCTCTTGGTTATCACGATGAAAATTTATGACGTCATCTTGGGCATGGACTAGCTTTCTATGGTTTGAGCCCCAATAAAATGTCACCGAAAACAAGTTAGATTCCTTTGTCTTGATGGGATTAGATTCTCTATTCTGATGAGCGAGATCCCATGATATTACATGTGGATGTTATGAGTGAGAGGTTGCATCCCATCACCCATCAGTCGGCAAGTGTGATCTTTGGTGTAACAGTCTCTTCAGGCATATGGATTCCTTCAGTTATGGAGGATTTTATAGACATCTTCTCTAAGGATGTTCTGACACTACCACCTAGGTGGGAGATGGAGTTTTGTATTGACTAGTAACCAGGGACTACACCGATATATCCTATGGTATATTAGATGGAACAAAACAAACTCCAGGAGTTATGGTTTCATTTGGGGGAACATTGTGTGAAATATTTCATTAGAACCAATGTGTACCCCCAGGTATCATTAGTTATATACATGAAAAATTTGGATAGGAGATTATAGCTTTGTGTGGATTATCATCGCCAGAACTAGGACATGATAAAAAAAGTAGTCCTTGTTGAGAATTGAAAACCTTTTTAATAAGCTATGAGGTGATAAATGGATTTCCAAGATTTATTTTAGGTCCGAATACCACTAGTTACAGGTTCATGAGGCTGATATTCCAATGTTATCATTATTATGTCTTTATAGACACTATGAGTTCTTAGTGATTCCCTTTGGGGTGAATTTTTTTTCCCTTCCATCATTATAGATTTGATGAACTAGATATTCCAACCATATTTGGACTAGTTTTTTACTATCTTCATCGATAAAATACTCACCTACTCTTCAACATAGGAGAGTTCATATCACTTGTGTATGTTTCTTGATTTACTTCGAGAGAAATAACATTACGGAAAGCTCTTAAAGTTTCAATTTTGGATGCATTAGGTTCACTTCCTGGGACATGTCATTTCTGAACAAGGTTTATTCATTGATCCATTAAAGATCAAAGTAGTGACTCCTTGGGACCCACCTAAGAATTTTTCATAGGTGTAGATCTTTCATTGATTGGCAGGTTAATATAGGATACAATTGGCATACTTCTCTATAATTATGGACCCTTTGACCACCATAACATAGATGGGATAGTCTTTTACCTAGTCTTAGTATTGCGAGAGGACCCTTGGGGAGTTGATGTAGAGGCTAATGAGTGCTCCGGTGTTGAGGCTACCAGAGGAAGGCATTGAGATCATAGTGTATTGTGATACCTCAGGAGGAGGGCTATGTTAAATGTTGATGCAATAATAGACCGTCATCGCATATTGGTCGAAGAAGTTTAGACCCAAATAAAAAAACTATGCGACTAATGAATTATACCTAGAATTAGTTGTCTTCACCCTGAGTATATGGACACACTACCTTATAGGAGATAACATTTTGTTTTACTCATACCACCAGAGTCTTGGGTACATCTTCAGTCAGAGAGACCTTAAATTAAAACAGTGACACTGGTTGGAGTTATTATAGGAATATGACTTTGAGATAGTCTATCCTCCAGGTAAGGGAAACATTGTAGCATATTACCTTATCAATAAGTCTCATTCTCACTTAGTGCGGGAAGATTCATAGTAGATATCGTCCCAACGACTAAACCTATTAGGGTAGAAGGGTACAAATTTTCTTCAGATGATGGTGTTGACTCCATCGCTTCATGATCATGTGAATGAGGCCCAACTATGTGAAATTGATTGTTTGTTATTTAATGATCAAACATCCCCTCGTGACACACTAGATGGGTATTCTAAAGGATGAAATCATGAGATCTTATTCAAGGGGAAAATAGTGGCTCTAGTCGCAATGCAGGAGGAGGTTCTGTGGGAGTTACACACTTCTCCCTTAGTTGTACATCCCGGTGTTGGGAAGATGTATAGAGATATTCGATGGATGTTTTGGTCATCCAAAATGAGAGGATGTGTAGTTGAGTTCTTCTAATGTAGCCTCACCTATCATCAGGAAAATGATAAGAACCTGATTTTGGAAGGTTAATTTCAACCACTTGAATTCCTATAGTGGAAGTGGGGTGGCATATCCATGGACTTCTTCATGGGACTTCCACGAACAACAAAGAGCCACGATGCCATCTGGGTGATAGAAGACCAACTCGTGAAGTCATAGAACATCATTTCCATTAGGTAGTAGAGTTTGATGGAGAGTTTGGGAAAGTTGTATGTACGATAGATCGTCCGCCTTCATGGGTTACCCTCAACAATTTGCATTGATCGTGACACACATTTTATGTCACAATTGTTGAGAGGCCTACAAGAGGAGTTCAAAAATCATGTTCAGATGAGTAAAACCTTTCAACACTAGACCTTTTAGTAGATAAAGCACACTATCTAGGTGCTCAAGTATATATTAAGGGCTTGAATGTGGGACTTTGGTTGGAGTGGGGGGATCACCTTTATTTGGAAGAGTTTACGTACAACAATAGTTTTCACTCTACCATCAACATGAATCCTTTGGAGACCCTATATGAGGGACCCTTTAGGTCACCCATGTGCTGGATGGAGATTGGATAGTCATCTCTTGTGGGCCTAGAGTTAGTGCAGGCGACAATGGAGAAACTATAGTTCATTCATGAATAGATGAAGACGGACAAGAGTAGATAGAAATACTAGGTAGTTCACTGTCGTTGGCCCTTGTATTTCAAACAGGGAGACCACATCTTCTTGATATTCTCCCCATGACGTGGAATGGTTAGGTTTAGTTGTAAATTAATGTTATCCCCGGTGTTCATCAAGCCATTTGAGATCAAGAATAGGGTTCATGAGGTTTCCTGATCCCTCACCCTACCCCTATAGCTAGAGCGGGTGCATGATGTATTCAATGTGTCATAAATAAAGAAATATCTTCAATGCCCTACACACATCATTGACTAAGGTGAGATGAATATTGAGGATGGAGCCACCATTGCAGAGCAACCTCTAGTGATAAAGGTCTGATATGAGTGCACCTTGCAAGGGTGGACCATCCCTTTTGTTTTTGTGTTGTGGAAATATAAGAATTTTTTAGAAGAGCTCCTTGGAGTGGGAGAGCCAGATGTAAGCTCAGTATTTTGAGCTGTTATCCCATTTTTTCTTTTCATAGATGAAAATATAGAAGGAGGGAATGATTTAGAGACCTAGTTTTTCCCTTATAAGGCTTTGAAATATTTCTATATGTATTTACATAGCTAAGAACTATGAAAGCATGTGATTCTAGGGCTTGGTGTTCCTTGAATTTTATTTATAAAAATATAGAATATTTTTTAAATTGAATGTTCATGGTTAATTAATGTAAATGGGATAATTCTTAAATTGTAAATAAGATTATAAATTTGAGACTATAGAAAAGTTTGGATCATTGTGTTTACCATAGGTGTAACATAAAAAGTGTTGGTGTGAGACGTTCATACCCCTCCATCTTTGGAAGTAAAATTATGTGGATTGATTAATTAATTAATTAATTAACCACAAAATTATTATAACCATATTTTTTGTAATAAATATATTCCTAGAGGGATTTTCCCAATGTTGGATTATATTCCACCTCTCAATGGTGAGATCTCTCACTTCCCCCTCTATTGACAACGAATGAAGAACCTCTGATTCAAGGAAAATCAAAGTGAAACGAATGAAACAAATCCTCCTCCCTTGTTGGAAAACAAAATATCCATCATAGATCAATCCATAAAATGTTTATAACTATTACTTGGTGAATTTTATGCCTTATATAAAATGTTTGAGATGATTGTTAATCATTAACTGATTTTGTCTGTCCTTACACCATTTATTTATCCCAAAGAACTGAAATTGAATCATCTATTTTACTTATTAATTTTTTTCTAACAATGGATCACATTCTTGATTGTAAAAAAATAAAATTTGACTAAATATCTTTAAAAAAATTGTTATTTATGACTTTTATCTCTTTTTCTTCACATTCTTCACTATTAGAACCCCATGGTTCCCATTTTGACAGTTGTTGGGTGACCTGAGCTCGACCGGGTGCTCAGATTTGTGGTTAATCAATGAAATGGAGATGATATTATGAGAAAAGAATAGATCAAGAATTTTTGTGATGAAAAGATTCTAAAATCTATGATTTGGATTCATATTACAAAATTTTTAATGATTGGTGGCATACTGAATGAATGACCAAACTATTCCCAAAGAACGAAGCTGATTCATAGAGAGAAATGATGAGGATCCACATTCTTTGTCTAGATCTGGGAGTTTTAGATCATTTCTAGGCGAGATCCTAGGGGGTTTGACTAGATTCAAAGCACATATAAAGAATAGGATAAATTTAGGGATTCTGTAAAAATCCCAACTACACACTGTTTAGGATAAAGAACACATGGTTTGTGTCCCCTTTCGAGTGGCAGCACTATGGTTTGGGAACCCATAAGGATGGAATGGTGTGTACTTCCTTAACACGTCATGTAATTCCTTCTCATGTGTATAATCTGTGTGATTTTATTCATGACTAGAGACATTCCATGTATGAAGTACATGAACACGGGGTCCGAGTATACTAATATAACCATGGTCCTTGATAGTTAGGACAAATAATATAATGAACCCACATGACATGTTCAACAACATGGGATGGGACCCATGTGACAACTGAAGACACAGGTGGGCAGTAAATATGGGCCATATGTCATGTGAGTCCCCTCACATGTCATTCACTACTTGAGATCCTCTATGGGATATTCTAACCTCCATATCTCCTTCAATTGACCTCGTATTTTGGCATAGGAGATGCCTATCCTATGTTTTTTCATCTTAAAATATAATTTTTTCATTAAAATATTCTTTAAAGATACAATGTAAAATTTTATGGGTTTTTTCATGTGCCGATACAACACTCAAGGATACCATCGATCGTACAATATCATTATAGAAGTACCGGACTTAGCCTCTAACTAGGCTGGCCAGTGGTGTTTCCTTGATGGCAGTTTCAATCTTACCATCCAGTATAACTTGGATGTGGGGTTCCCCGATGATCTTTCTGAGTTACCTTATAGTAGTACTTGAAAGTGGAGTTTATTGATGTTCTAGGATTATTCTCAAGTAGGATTGGGCAGTGGCGTTCCATGCTGATCTTTCTGAGTTACCCTCAAGTAGGACTGGGAAGTGGAGTTCCTCGATGTTCTTGGATTACCCTTCAGCTAGTATGGGTAGTAGCATTCCATAATGAAATCTTACAGGCATAACCCTCTAGCTAGGCTAGTTAGTGGTGTTTCCTTGATGACTCACTAGGCTTACCCTCCAGAAGGACTGCAATGTAGAATTCCCTGGTGACCATCCTGATCAGAACCATCCAGTAAGATTGGGCAGTGGTGTTCCTTGGTGAATATAGGAGTAGGAACCTCCTATCATACCAAGCCGCTATATCATTTCCAAAAACTATTGATCCCTCTACTATGAGGCATTGTGATGAGGTGTGTTTTTTCAAACCTTTGGACTTACAAGAAATCGGGATGCTTTCCCCACAGTGATGCGTCCTTGTGACGCGACATCAAACCGTGTGGACGAGTATGTTTTGCCCAAAGTGGATAATATCAAGGCATGGTGATTGATTCCCTTAGACTTATGTGTTTAGGGATGTTGTGTGAGATACTATAAATCATTGATAGACTCTTTTTGAAACAATTGGTTACTCATCTTCTTAGGTTGAGCTGTGATATGGAGATCCCCTTACTCTCTCGTTTGGGTTTCTTTGAATGAGTATATATATATATATATATATCCTACATTAGTACCAACTCCCTATGTATAGTTAATCTCCTGCCATGAAGACACATGGGGTATGCCATGTTCTTTCTGTGATTAGATTCTCATGGTTGGATGAATCCACTCTCCTGCTGTAGGTAGAAAATATTCAAATATAAGTTCTTCTTCTCACCGTATCAAGCTCCTTGGGTTTGAAAGAGTTACCTTTCACTCTCTTGTTGCGTTGAGTTGTACTCTCTTACTATACCTTGTTTTATCAACCATATCCCTATTTATTTTTATATATTACTAACTCCCTTTACCTTTTTTGTGAGTTCTACTAGGTATTTATATACTCACCCCTATAAGGGATTTTCCCAACACGTATCCTCTCTTTTTCAAATAGCAGATAGGTCGATTCTGAGTAAATAGATTCTTAGGGATTTGGGGTTCATGGATTGTGTACGATGGTCGTATCTTGGGATACTGGATATGGGATCTCTCAACTATTTAATCTTTTCCAATTTTGTAATGTTGGGACATAATTCTGGTTTGTTTGTGTATATTTTCAATTTTACATTTCATTATACACTATACTAATTCATTCTATTTAGTAGTCCATGAAAACATGGAATATTTAATTTAGGGTTTCATCCATAATTTTTTTACCCTATATAATTTTTCATTGAGTTGGTTGTGTACATGTGTACATGTTCTTAGTATAGGCCTCTTCTAGTTAATTATTCCATCAGTGCTTTTCTTCACCCCTTTGCCTATGGAGGTGAGCTTGGGATAGTTTCGGCTTGATCCCTAGCCTGGTTCGGGTCATGATAGACATGAACCTATACTATTTATACATTGGTTAATGTTTTATGACCTTAAACCCTACCCTATAATGGACCAAATGGAAAGAACATAAACAACTAGTGAAAGAGAAAAAAAATTCAGGTTGAAAATCTACAAAGGTCGGCCTGAGAAAAAGTCAAGTCTTTGCTCACTAAACTCATCACCACTAAATTTTAGGAAAAAAATTAGGGAGTGAATATTGAAGCCAGATATTCTCTTATGTTCATCAAAAAATGTTTCACCATACAGAAATGGATTTTTAATCCCTCTGAGTCCTTACATCAATATAGTAGAACCCAACACCCCAATGTGTTTTGGTTCAGTCCCAGTACAATTTTACTATATCATTCTCCTGACCCGATAACTTGGTACCATGATTTAAAATCTTTTTACCAAACTATTCAAGTATATTTGACATCCTCGATGTTAGGTCACTTTATTTTATACTCTTTCTCAAGTATAGAATGTGACACTCCATTCCCAAACCTTTGGTGGCCCACAACATAGAATTTAAAACCATAAGAAGTAGGGTTTGAGATTTATAATCCAAAGATGAATTTCCCTAGTGTGTTATAACCCTTCTTGAATAGACTTCCTCCCATGCCTAACCTCATTATATGTATGTTTGAGTCTTCAAAAATATTTCATGGACCTAAGAAAGGGGTGTAGATCATCTTTTTCTTGACCCTGATACCAACACATAAGGTTCATGAACCAATAACTAAAGGTATATATTCCATGGTATAAAGGAGATTCAATCCTTGTGAGCTCTGGAAACACCATGGAGGAACTTGGAATCTCATATTGTTAAGGGGCATACACGATATGTCTTCTCCATCTCATATTCATCAACTCAAACTTTTGGGTTGTAACTTACATTACCCAAATTCCAACTATCTAGGAAGACCTAGTATCCCTAGTATTTTTCCGTTAACTAATATTACCTCCATAAACATTCCATAGCTCCTAGAAAAGATATCTGGCTTCAATATTCCCTTTGATTATTTATGAAACTATGCCTATGGCTCCAACATATGCGTCTATGGTCATCAACCAAATGTCTAACTCTACAAAAATAGCCTTCTAATCCTTGTGAGACCTTCCAAAACAATGGTAGAGCCCAGAACCTCAATGTTATTGGGTAATTCCATGCATGTCTACACCATATTCCTTGATCATCGATTAGGTCTGAGCTAGAAGATTTTAAACAAAAGAGATATAATGTTTGAGCTAGAAGACCATAAAATATAGTGATATAAGGTCTGAACTAAAATACCATAAACTAAACTAATATAAGGTATGTGTTAAAATACCCTAAACTACCTAATAGATGGTCTGATCTAAATGACCCTAAACTAAAGAAACAAAAGGTATGAGATGAAAGACCCTAAACTACAGTGATATAAGGCCTGAGATAAAAGACCCTAAAATAAACCAAAAAAAGGTCCAAGATGGATGACCCTAAACTATATTTATAGTGGGTATTATATTAAGGACACTAAACTAAATATAAAAAGGAATGATATAGAAGGCCCAAAAATACAGTAATAGAAGTTCCAAACTAAAAGAATCTAATCTAAATCAATAGATAGTCTAAGATAAAAGACCTGAAACTAAAGCGATAAAAGTTTTGAGCTAAAAGACACTAAACTAAAGAAATATAAGGTCCAATCTAAAAGACCCTAAATTATAGAAATTTAGGATTGAGCTAAAAGGGCCCTAAACTATAGCACAACAACAATGTAGTCAGTATGAATGCAATAGGTTTTATGGACCACCATATAGCCTTAGCTGAAATAAAGTTATACTAGAAATGTTTATCAACATCAAAAAATGTGCACTCACCCTTCGAGACACATTTCCTACCCAAGCAATACTTTTGAAAAGAAAGTGATCTAAAGATAGCCGGGATAGGTTATCAATGAATAATCTCATGTTGGTGGGAATTAATGGAAATTTATGAAGAAGGAATCTATTATAATTTCAACATGCAAATCCATGATTTTTTTAATTTATATTATTCAAGGGATAGGTATCATTGATTATTCTTATAATATCATATCAGTGAAATGTCATGCATATCATATATTGAAGGAAAAATAGGCATCGACATGGAGGGTTCAAGGAATCTCATTCATTGATAGTGAATAAGGAATTAGGATTCTCCAAATTTTGAAGTCTCTCCAAGAATCTTAAAAAAACATAGTACACCAAATTATAATAATATTTGATCATAAAAAACTGGTGAAGTTGGCATGGGTCCGCTGGGAAGAATTGGTTTAATGCCGCAGTGTTGTTAACCCCACCTATTTTTCTGTTTTTTTTAGATGGAGGATCTCAACTAAATTATTCATATACTCAACTGTATTTTAATTGGTTTCCAAAAAGGATGATGATTTTGAAAGGTCAGACCTCATATGGGATATGATTTCCTTATGCATCCACATTTTCATAGTCTAGGCATCCATCTGAGCTCGTAGTGTAGATATCAGCTGGAGAACCTTATCCAAATACTATGACATCTCCTTCATCTTCCCAGAAAGAGTATCCTCATCTTCAATATCATGAAAATACATTTCGTTGGTGGGGAATCTCACTGGGTTAGGATAATTTTCATTATGATTTCATATAGAGGTTGTCAGTCAAAACCACATGCCCCTATGTCATGAAATATTTATAGAAGGAATTACACTTGGTCTTAGAATATTGCTAAATTAGTATGAGTAGTCAAGGAATAAATCTGTTTATATGTTAGACTATGTTATTTATAAGCCTCTGTAACTGATGGATCAGGTGCGGTAGGAGGAGAAATAACTACTTGAGATGATAATGTATTAGGAGAAGAAGCCTCACATTCCTTTCTCTCAATAAGAGTATCATCCATAGCCTATGATGGAGGCCTAACTTCTTAAAAAAACACTATCTCACTATCAAGGTATCCATCACTAGAACACATGCACTTTATTGAAATCTCATCTGGATCATCAATAAATTTCGTCATCATAACATACATAAGTGTTGGTGAGGAAAAAATCTTGTCAACGTGATAGACCAGTTGGCATTTCACAACATCCAGATAAGATTCTACCCACGAATAGGAATAATCATGGGTAAATAAGGTGGGATAATGGAATGGAATAAGTATGAACTTATCTTTATAATCTTTACATTCCATCATCATCCAAAACTAGAGGATGACCCTAGGATGTCGCTCTCTCCATACTCCATTGAAGGGAAGAGGGGAGAAACTTTGGGTGAAACCAAAATGATGATAAAATTGATAAGGTGTATATGTATCACATATTATTATCTCATCTACCATGGTTAAAAGAACCATGTCACGAAGAGAGATCATATAAGTCCTTTCATAAAGGGAACCACTATCGTTATTAATAATCTTCCCAATCTATGCATGGTAAGCAGTAAAATTGAGGCAATTAGATTGGATAAGTGCATCCATAACATCAAAATTGATTAGAGACATGGTTCTAACCCCATATATGTTCAGAAGTCTAGGATGGGAAAAGGCATCCGATATCCTAGTGGAATGGTAGTTTTAAAAAAAATGAAAAGACTCCCCTATCCAGAAAAACAATAACTATAGAGGACCATTAATCCTATAAGAAGTTTTTCATTCTTGAATATGTCCTAGGATTTGATAAAGGATTCCAAGGACCTTCACTTCCAAATTGAGGTGTTTTACTTATACAAGCCCCACATCCATCACCAACGCACTAACAAAGATCCATGAGCACGTATCCCGATCCAAGAAACTCCATCCATTTATTAACATAGCGTTAAATACTAACAGCCTGAGTTATGGGGAGATATTTGAGTTCACATGGAAGCCCCATGAAGTATAGTCCCCATCTTCCAAGATGTACCAATATGATCCATCACTATCGTGGACCTTATCAGAAGGGAACCGATGGGTGTGTATAGAAGTTGTCAAGGGATTTTTGAATTAAAGGGAAATATTGATCCAATCCTTGAAAGAGATGAGAGAATGCATCATCAACCCCTTCCTTAGTTTCTCCATCACAATGTTCTGAATTTCATTTTAAAAAACTAGAGTCTATAAGGGATCGTCCCAAAAATCTAAAGTAGGGAGTAACTTATCATATATCTCTCTGAGAGGTGGAATCCCACCCAGTTGGTAGATGTCTCATATTCTGATACCTACTTCACCATGAAAAAAAGAACGTTTTGGAATCATAGAAACAAATACTGGTCATTTTTTGAAGAAGATCAGTTTGAAGGGAGATGATGAATTGGGAAATCCAAAAGGGTTCATAAAGATAGACCCTATATAACTGATCAGCAGATTCTTTGAAACATTTCATGACCCATAAAGACCATCCAATTCATCATAAAAAATACTACCTTGATGGAGATCTCATTTAAAGCTTTGTTCCCTAACAGGGTTGTTCTGGGTGGAGGAAAATATACTCGAGTAGTTTTAATTGATACACTGATGAGAAAAATCACAACCATCCAAACCCAAAGGATATTTTTGCAGCATATATGAAAATCCCTAGGATTGATGTGCGACCTGTTATACTTCCTCATCAATTTAAATCTAAAAACACTAAGAATAAGATTACTCATAGAATGATGGAATATTGAGCGAGGGATGGCAACATCATCCAATAGAACAAACCCATATAGAATAGGTTGATGAGATAAAGTATAATCCTAATGTTCAAATGAAAAGAACCTATTTAGAATCACACAATCAAAATAAACATGATATCATGTGTTTCAATTTCTTGAAATCATGTCCCTTTGTCAGCTGCTGAGGAACCTTTGATAGAATAGAAATCCATCAAAACAAAATTAACTGGCATATATCAGACAAATAAAATAAAAATCTTTTCAAATAAAATACATAATAAACCAACAACATCATACACATTGTATGAATTAGTGAGGGATTCACAAATTGCATAATGAAATTGTGAATCACCTAAACTCTAGATGATCTTGTGGGTTGCATAACCCCGTAGGGCATCACACAATCACATGACCCCTTCAAGACACATGATTGTATGACCCAGACATGGACATGTGAGTCGCATGATAATAAATCAATCATATGATCAAGTCAGAAGACCCCAAAAAATCCTCAAGATAATTGAAATTATCATGGATGAAGTAGAAATAGTTATCAACATATAGTTCATAATTGGTTATAATAGGTTCTTGAGAAAGAGAGTACTTAGGGAACAACTCTTATAGAAGCATGCTCACAATGTGGTCTTATGAACGATACTTATGGAACAGTCTTGTGATAATGTCAAATGAAAAGAGAAAGGTGAGAGAACTATATAATAATGAGTATTCAATGATATTAATGGCTCTTTGTTCCCACTATATATAGGGAATCTCATGGAATACCAATAATTTCCTAATAGACCAAATATATAAAAAGAAACTAATTTGAAATAGAGTTAAAGTCTCATCCATTCATTTACTTTCCTCATAACTGAGCCCTTCTCCCCGGGGATGTTTCTCCTGAGGGGGGATTCTATTGAAAACCAACAAATGATAATCGAAAAATTCACAAAGGAATAAATACCTAAATATGGGTATTATTTCATGCACAAAATCAAAGGATATGGTAGTAGGGACTTGAAGATTACGTGAGACTCTAGGAGACATGTAATCATGGGACCATCATAAGTCCATGTAAAGAAACTCTGTGAATTACATAGCCTTTGAAGAATCCCATAAATTCCATTAAACATTTCCTTATTCTCTTCTGAAGGCACCCTAGACAACCAGTTGTCATGCAGTGGCAGTCGGATAATCTCCCCCAGGTCATGCTATTTATCAACTATTAAGCACTTGACAACCCATCTTAAAATTCATCAAAATCAGAGGAAAATATCAAAAAGGCAGAGGCCCCTTTCAGTTGTAGATCTCACATGATAGATCACTGATGGAATGAATGGTTACCCTTGACAAAATTCATGTGAACTCATGAGATCCATAAGCCTTAGTAAATTAAATCAAAATAAATAAAAGGGGATGAGGTGGGAGCCACTCATGGTCAAAAACATCATGTGATGCACCCTTGGATATCCAAAAGACATTGTGATACCCATGTGACTTGTCCACCTCACCTCATGAAAGTCCATAAACATGCCTTCCTCATCCCACAAATAGCCTCATGTATGTCTAGGAAATATCACACTCCCTATTTGGATCCAAAAGGATATATGAAATGATTTTTCCATAGAACCTTTTTTGGTAACATGATACATCTCCAAGAGGAAAATTATTTTTCATCGAAATTACTTATGTAATCTTTCATGACTCCAAATCTTCGTAAAATAAAAAATGGAAATAAAAAGATATGTAGGAGGAAGACTCTTGAGGTAATAAAACTCTTGAGAAACACTTAAAATGTCTGTATCATGCTCTCATGATACCGCTTGATAATTTGATATGATCTCGCAAAGGCCCCTTAACGGACCATCCTTGTCTCTCAAAAAGCCCCAAACAATTTACTTAAGATCACGTGAAATCATTTAGACAAGCATACTAATATCATGAAGGAACATGGACTTGTTAATATGACAATATAAATGTACTTCAACATGAAACCATGATTCAACATGTCCCCATTAATTTGAGATAATCCAGTAAAAGTGGATTTGATTGTATAGGTTCGTGGTCACTGAAAATCAGGCGACCACCCAGAGGATATCCACAACAGGCACTCACAAGGACACGTGATGTCAAAGACTTCAACAAATACAACCTAAATCAATTCAACATGATCCATGAAAAGCATTGAATAATTGGGGTGGTGAGGCCAATAAATCATACACACCTATATGTAAAATGAAAACTGACTATGAACAGGAGGACTGATGGTGACTAAGAGGAAAATTATTCAGATGAGAAGTTGGCCATTTTTCATCCAAGCACTAGAGAGGATTTCTCGAAGCAGTGGATCTCACGGACAAAAATCATCCCATCAGGTATGATATTGAAGAATATCCAGATCCACCATGAAACATGTACATGTACTATTCTTGATCACTATGGATCACGTGAAGGACCAATGGCAGGACATATGAATGACATCCTGCAAAACTAATAGATCATGCGAGACTTAATACAAGCTAATATTGATCAAATATAAGTAATTCCCAATATAATGGATAAAACAAAGACTAAAGGTGGGAGAATTAAGAATAGTAAATATAACCAGATCCTCATGCACTCTTCATGAACCATCAAGGACACACAATAGTGCCACGGCATGTTTCCTATAACTCGCGATGTCCCTTTGGAATAATATTTGGATCTTGCAAAGTCCACATGGGCATGTCGAAGAAAGTCATATTGAACCCCCAGAGCACGTAACATTAGTCTCATGAATCCATATAGGATCTCCATAGAAACATTTCCATTTCATTTAGAAATTTTTTCTAATTCATATAAAAGCACCCGCTCATATTAGTTGTGTCTCATTGTAGAACATGGGAATACAATTGGATCTCGCAATTCCCACTGGGAAAGATATAAAGGTCTCACAATTCCATCCAGATAAGCCCTCTAGGACATGTGACACCCTCTGATACATATCACATTGAGTCTTGGGACACCCTCCAGGTGTGTAATCTAGATATTTTGATGACAAATGGTAATGTAATTTGGATGATGTGACACCCTCTGAAAAAATCATCATTATCTTGCGATGTATCCTAGGTCTAGCCTTCCAGGTCTTACGTTGTTATCTAGACAAGTCATCCTTGATCATGTGATGACCGTTGGAAATTCCATACAAATTATACCAAGACCCTCGAACTAGTCAATTGGGTCATTCAATTGTCACTGGATATGTCATATAGACACTCTCCAAAATGTCATGTAGGCAATCAATTCATGTTAAGAAGACAATAAAAACATGTCAGGTGTCAAGCAGGCCAAGTCATACAGAAAACGTTAGTGTATAATCCCTAAACAAGGGAACATAGAGGTCTCTAATTCCTACTATAACCAAGAAACATAGAATTCCTCTCTAAAGTCTGAGATCCATATTAAAAATCCAAAGGGTTGTCTTAATACATAATTTTGGCATCTATATGCAGCGTGACTAATCATTTTCCATCCCTTATTTCTCATACCCAGCTCAACTCACGTGGACTTTGAGAGATGCAATGATCATAGAATATGCATCATAAGCCTCTACTAATACAAAGAAAATGTCAGTGTGTAGGTCCCAATAGAGGGAACTATGGATACTCTGATTCCTCCCATAGCCAATATTTGTAGGACACCTCCCTCAGGTTCGATCCCCATGTTAATATTTAAAGGGAAACCTCAGTGTGTGAGCCCAAATCAAGGGAACTATGATGGAATTGATTCCTTCTAAGACCATGATATGTAGGATGCCTTCCAAAGTCCCAATCTCGAACCCAAATAGAAATCCATATTAGTGTGGGTACTTCCATGTTTTTGACATTTTAACCAATAGGTCTCAATCAATATAATTGGTTGATCACTCTACCTCATCCATAAATAGAATGAGATATTAGATAAACTATTTTGACTGTAATTCCATCCAAAACCAGGATATATAGAATGCCTTCATCATTCCCAAGCTCTATATTAAACATCCCAAGGGTACTCTCAACACATAAGAATCACATCTGTATGTAGTAAGAGTCATTAATTTTTATCCCTTGTTTCCCACACTGGGCATAGATCATGTGGTATTAGGGAGTTTTAGTATTCATATCACTCATGTCACGAATCCCTATTAGCTAGGGAAATTCCACTATGTAATCCCCAATAAGTTTTATGATATAAATATCCCTTATATGACGAAATATACCATGGGTCCTGTCATAAGTTCATGAATAAACTAAGAAACCTATGATTATTGCAATAACTAGGATATGTAGGACACCATTCTATGGATCGAGCTCAAATAAGAACCCACATTAGTATAATTCCTCCAATGTCTCCAACACCTCAACCATCGGTTCCCAATCATTCCCATGGCATAATAATTCTACCTCATTCTCTAGTGGACTAAGAAACCAAATTAAGAATGACAACTCTGATTAATACTATAACCAGGATACGTTGGATGTCTCCCCATGACACGATCATGAATACTTGGTTCCTAAGTGCCCACTCATATATGACATTTCCATATAATGTTAAACTGCACAGGTTTAACGAACAATGTGGGTTTTCTTCCTATAATAACCAGGATACATAGGATGCCTCATAATGACTCAATCCCCTCCTTAGAATCTTCACAGCCTCTATACACTGTAGCAAATTCCGAATCTCAATGTTCTATGGATTCAGCACATAAATAGTTGTTCATTACTGGGAAATGGATGAAAAACCTTGGATACATACAAATGGATTCTCTAAGGAGGCCACCTTTCCCTCTTTTCATATGTGAGATCCCCATATTTTTCACAAAGAGAAACTTAACCCATGATCTGTTGGTTTGGAAAACCGGTCTTCTCTCTGCATTATGAAGATATTCATGAACATATCTTAAATCTATAAGAGAGTCCTAGAGTTTGAAAAAAATCTCCCCATAGGGTTTGATGAGCCCGACCTACCATCCTCTATAATGATGTGAGTCCCCAAGTTCCAACCGACCTCAAAACCAAAGTTACCACCTGCCTTTTGAAAGTAGGGTTGTACCCAATTATGGATGGGGGAACCATTGGGATTTTCCATTAAATAAATACAATGGGGACTTGATGATAGTGATTTTTCATATCGTAACCCCCCTACGATCAATCTTCAGACCACACATGACCTACCTCAACAAGGGTTTCTATTTTACACGCATTTTACTTAGAAAAACATTCCTAAATGAAAAAATAATCAATATTTTTAACTGAAAATACCACTCTCCTCATGTATAAATACCCCCTCTCATTTCCATTGGCAATTTACTTCTCATCCCCTTCTCAGATACCATGATCTACCCAATTACACTCTATTAAACCTTTTAGTACCATTAGGGATATTCTATAGTTATCTAACACCATGTATTCATGGATTTAGCAAAGGAGTGAATATTCAACGAAGTGGTAACCTTAATTATATTTCATTGTTTTTTCTCTCTTTTCCTTTAAACTCCCTTAATAAAATTCCATTTTTATATCTTTTTTATATATTTAATATATAATTATACAACAAATTAATGTTTTAGGATACTTGTATAAATATTTTAATATATTTATAATATATAGTCTCTCTCTCTCTCATTTCTTTAGACATGCACTACTACAAAAGTGTCATTTAGCAGTGCTAGAATTGGAATTTATTAGCAATAAAAAAACACTGATAATTATAGCATGGTTATAAAAGTGAAGCTTTTATCATCACTAAAAAAATTATTGATGGCCTCCTTTAACTCTGATATTAAAGAAGGTAAAATTATGTATTTTTCAAACATCCAAGATCCCAAACCCTTTTCAGTACTTCCATGACACCCTTAGCAGTGCTCCCCCAACTTTTTCAGTGTTTTCACGCCACCACCCCTTTTATCAGTGATTTTTGAATTTCAAGAATCATGCGTGGCAACATGGATTTGAACCCTACACCTATCCTTCAAAGATGGAATATGTTTAACTAAACACAATGTTGTTTTGTTGTGTGTTTAATGATATTTCTATTTGTTTATATATATATATATATATATATTTATATATTTTTTTATTCATATATTTATATAATTAGTTTTAAATATATTCATACAATATATGTGTGTGTATGATATATATACTTATATTTATTTAAATATATTACATATTATATTAATTTACATATTCTAGAATATAATGTAAATATATATCTACTTATTAATATACACATATATGTATATATAAACATTAAAAATATATTTTTATAATTTAAAAAATGGTTATATATTGTTTTAAATACATTTTCAGAATATGTATTGATTTACATATATTAGAATATAATTTTTTACATAAATATTCTCATATATTTATTTATATGAGTGATTTATTTTTTGTAAATATAAAAAACATGAATATATTTTGTTATAAATAAACTTAAGCTATGAAAATTGATAAAATTTTAAAACCATAATATCAATATTAATGTAATATCTATGAATAAATCTAGTCTCCCCCCAAAAAGGCAATAATACCCCCCTTAAACGGAGCTGAAAATCCATTGAATGTTACAAAATTGGTGTACCCTAACTAAAAACTCTATTTTGGAGGCCTCAGTAGACATTTTTGGCCTTGAAAATTGTTAAATGGGTTAACTTGTGTCACCAAGGGCATAGATCTCACTGCATGCCTCGATTTGAAATGTGGTAGAGCCCAAACGAACACCCAGAACAAAATATATGGTCATTTGAAGCTCGAGATATGTTTTCAATTTATTTTAGATATTTTATTAATATTTTTATTTTTTATCTTAAAATTGATATTAAATGACTATTAATCAGTAGTAATAAGAACATTATTAATTAAAAATGTATTTTTTAATTATTTTATAATTCATTTTCACTGGATATCATATATATATTAATCGTAAATGCCTAATTACCATATCTAAAACATATTTTAAAAAATATATATTATATTTATATCAATATAAATATATTTGTATATTAATATAATATTTTTAGTGAAAAATAATATTTTTAAGTATACCACTGTCATCTCTACTAAAAACTCACTGATAAAAGTCCCTATTAAACAGTGCTTTTTTAAGGTTATTAATGTCTCCCCTTTAACATCGCTATTTTTAGTGGTGAAAAGGGGGTATACAACAACAATTTTAGCTAGCTCTGTTAAATCTATAGCGCTGGATAAAACTATTTTTAATTTAGTGACATCCCAAAAATGGATGATTACATTCACCCATGAGGATTTTGTCAATAATTTACTTATCACCACCTATATTGATAGGTAGTATAGATTAAGTAATATAAATTTATTTTAATGTATTCTATGATTTTTTAAATAATTTTTCAATATTATAAATTTAAAATATATAAAATCATAAAATTGAATAAAAATAAGAAAATTTATAATAAAATATATCTCTAAGATATTCTCTATTAAAAATAAATAGGATTAAATAAAATCAAATTATTATAAATGACCAAGAAAAAAAAATTAATTTAATTTACTTATGGATTCATTTTTTAATAAACATAATTTTATTTGATAGGATATGTAAACATGATGCAATAAAATGGGACCTAAGTTAAGGGTACTTTATCTCAATTTTTATTCCTTGATACATGTTTAATATTGTGGACCTTGTTTTATTTTATATAGTGTAATTACAACATTATTATATTCATGTATAAGAAAATTATTTTATTTTATGATATTTTAAATTCTATATCATGGTATATATTTCATGTTCTTTGGATTCATACAATACTAAATTCGTATTATTTTTTCATCACACAATTTCCTTTTTAGGACATGTTATTTATTATGAAACTGTCTTCTTTTATATAGTTTTTGTATATCCTTTTGACATATTATATCATGATTACCTCTTTAATAATTTTGTTTAATTTTTCATTTCATGTTCTCTTCTTTATGGGCCATTGATCCAAATGTTCTAAAACTCGTATGATTTTTTTTTCATTCTCAATTTAATTTTTAGATTGTTTATGATTAAGTTATTAATTTATGGAATTTTATGTTCTTATATAAGAAATAATTTATTTCATTATTCACTATTTACTTTTAGGTTTAAAATTCCTTATTATCATTTCACATCCCTTTGGTTTAAAATTAAACTAAATGGTTTTCCATAAGTGAAACTAACCCTATCTTTTCTTTTCTGTTGATAATGTTTCTCCTCAATATCTATATTCTTTATAATGTTTCAATAATTTTCTTCTCTATAATTAAATTATTTTGTAATGTCATTTTTCACTATCTCTAACTTTCTTTAAAAATGATTAGAAGTAATCATTTTAATATATTTTTCATAGATCATTTTTTGGACATCTTTAAAAAACCCTCAAAATAAATTTTTTCCATGTTTTCTTTTTGAATTCACTATCCCATTATTATATAGATTATTTACTATCAATGTTACATTAAAAAATTTATAGTTTTATAAAGTAATATATATTCTGATTTTTTAAAATTTTCATTTTAAAAATAAATTCTACTATTTTAAAAGAATATATTAGAGGATTTCATTCTACTTATTTATATTTGTATCTTCCACTCAAAAATTATTACCTTTAAATTCATTTATTTTCAAGGATTAAATATTTTAAATTATTTTAAAATTAATTATTTCAATTTCATATTCTCTTCCCTTTAAAATGGATTTTGTAAGTGACTTAGAAGTTTTCTTATTTCCATGTTAAAAAAAATATATGAATATTTTTAAAGTTTTCTTCCATTTTCATATAAAACTATAAAAAACATGCATATTTTTTTATGTTTCATGTATTAACTTCTAGATTCATTTATGAAATTATATTTCATACCTCACCTTATTCACAAGGTTTATGTTCTCTATCACTCTTTATCTTTATATTTATTTCATTTGACATATTTATAATCAAGATCATTAATTTCATGTATATATTCTATATCACTTATAATATTTCTGAAGTATGTTTTATAATATTTAATTAACCATATAATCATTACTATATATGGTGTTAGTTTGAATAGTGATCAGAAAGAATGTTATTCCATTTATTAACTAGTGAAATATTGGCATTCCGTATATTTTTTATTTCAATACTGATGCATATTTATTACTAAGTCATGTTGGATATATATTATAACATTTATTCGTCCTTTATATAATGAATGAATTGTATGTTTTTTTGTGAAAGATGGGTCACAAAATTATATAGACCCTTGATGTATTTTCCAGTCTCTTGAGACAAACTAGCTTTTACATTGGTGAAATCCTTACCAATTTAAGTATGATGTCTTAGCGTAAATCCATGATGGTATGTTTATAATTTCTATAATTATGAATTCCATCACTATTAAATAATTTATTATTTTCCATTTGATTATTTAAATTATGTTATCCATGAATATATTTTACATTCTCATTTTATCAGTTTTATGATATTATATGATTATTTTTTTATACTTATCATATTATTTGTGACTTGTTTATTCCATGATAGATTCTCTTGTGTGTTATCTATTACTGATCATTTGAGCACAAACTTCTTATGTATCCATTTCCCAATTTTATAAAGATAAATATCTTGTATGAAATGTTTATATGTGTATTTTTTATGAAGACATTTCTAGGATATGTTGAATACTTATTTTAAGATAAGGAATCCTTTGTTTAGTGGAAAAATTTCATTTGATGGGAATGATATTTGTTTTATTAGCTAAAGTTTTTTTCCTAACTCTCTAAAATTATAAATCCTAATGATATTTTGTATGTAAGTGAATCATTATTTTTTATTAATATTTTAATTATGGATGGTTAAGGTGGGTTAAACTCAGTTGGTATAAGAGTGAAATTATAAAGAATTTGTCTTTTTCACCAGATCTAAGACCGTGGGTCTATGGGATCTCATGTACTAAATAGAATATATATATATAGTATAAGGTGATTTATTTTTTATTAATTACTAAGTTTTATTTATTGACTAAGATAATGAAATTCTTGGAATTTAGTAGTATGTAATACCATTGGATATTATGGAAGAATATAAGATCAAATTTAGAGGAATTAGGGGGGCTATCATATGATTTTATATATGAACATAGTGTTGAATTTGAATTCAATTTTTTATGAAGGTGATAATAATTACCTATTTAACTACCTTTTGAGTTTTTTATGATGTGATTAAGGGTATTAATCTATTTGGAACATGACTAAAGAGGTGTTCAGGTATGAATAATATTTTTACATGATTTGAGGAGGTTTAAGATGGTTCTGAAGTAGTTATTTTCTTAATTTGATCTTTCTTGAATAATTATTTAATTTTTATTTTGTTTAGTATTGTTGTTGATTATTTGGTCACATGATCAATAAAATAGTAATACGATCCACCCAAAACATTTCAAAAAAATTAAAGAATACTCCATGAATTCTCTTGATCATATTTATATGGTCGAACTGTTACTCATAATATTGATCTAACACTTTGTAAAAAATGAATAATTCTTCATGTGATCACTTGAGTTTAGTAATGTGGTTAATCAGATACTTGTTCTATTGATTGAAATGTGAGTATAATTAGTTGAACTCTTCAGGTGTTTGATTGGTTTCAACTCATGGTTGATTGAGTACAACATGTAGTTGATGGGATCTTCATACGGTCACTCGGTTATAATATACGGTGGATGCACATGGTCTATTGTAACATTTAGTAACCTCACACAATCGATCAGTATTATGGTCAATCCCATACTTAGGAAAATTTCAAGTTAGTTTTTTGGGGGAAAAGAGATTTTCCAAACATTGTGTTTTTTGAAGAAATTAAATCTAACGATGATAAATCTGATCATTAAGGAGTAAAACATCACATATAAAATATGATCCAATATATTTAATGAGATATTTTAAAGATTATGGTTAAATTTTATATCTTTTTTATTTCCTGAGATGGTTTATTTAAAAAGTTGTTGGGTTGGATTTAATAAGATTCTAGTAGTGAACAATATCTAGATTTTAGAACTAGAATATTAATGTGACGATGTGGTGGTGTGTTTCTCTTAAAATAAAATCACCACTGATCCAAGATCATGTAGTGATTCTATATATGTTTCATGAGTACGAATGTTCAAGAAGTTAAGTAATTTAATATTATGTTGGGATACAATAACAAGGATCATGAATTGTATAAAGAATACGAAGTTAGAGTTTGTTTCATTAAGGGTGAAGATATCAGTATTTATAGCATTTAAAAATTCACTATTTGTTAATTATTATTAATATTAATTGTTGGTAGAGAAATATTTTGAGTTTTCATAATTTATTTGGTGAGAAAAAAGGATAAGAAGTTGTATTTCACTAATTATATGCACTTATTACAGGTAAAAAATATTAATTAGATCATGGTTGATTTTTGAGAGATTAACCAAATAAAGAAATAATGAAGATCATGGTTAATTATTCCATTAAGGTGATTTGATAATGATGATATATAACATATTTTAATGGAGTAAAATTAAGTCCTGTAATTTTGAGCTTTCTTAATATTGGGAGTCTAATAAGAAAGAAAACAAGATATTCTTGTATATCGAAAAAGAGAAAAAAATGAGCGTGAGAAAACGAGAGTATCTGAAGCCCAAACTCTATGATCATCATCCAAATATAGTGGAGCATGAGCATTCATTGATATTTTAGGAGATTTAGAAGTACCTCTACAATGGATTTGTATGAAGTGAGCATATTTTCTTGAATATTATGGAATAATAAATGAGGGAGCTATACTTCTATTATTGTTGAGGTAATTGATCTTTCAAGATGATCTTTCTCATTTTGGTTACATATTCATTTTGAAGGTACTGTTAAACTATGGTGTATTTTGTGACTCTAGAAAGGCATAGTGAGAATCTATGACACCACTATATTATTTTAATCATTTGTTCTTATAATGAAAAATATATGGTTGGGGAAAACCAACCAAAACAATGAGTAGGTTACACAAGAAGATGATGATATTTGAAAAAATGTATGTGTTCATTGTATATTTATTTTCTACATACATGAGTAAGGTTAAGACTCTATACCTGATTTAATAAAATAATAACAGGTGGAATGGGTAGATTTAATAATGAAGACTCAATAAAAACTAGAATCCAATTATTCATCCTCCCCACCGCTCTTGATGGAGTGATCAGATCCTTGGTACATTAATAGGTATCAGAGCATAGGTCCCTCTTTTTGATTTATCCAAGTACATAGAATTGATATTTTGAATTTAGTGAATAACATGGATGTGCATTGTAAAACCCCAACCCCAATTACTCAGAGTTGGTGCATTATTACATAACATTGGCATGATCACAAGGGATCAAATCCCAAAATACAGATCAGTTTAGTAGCCTTGTAAGTACTAGATACATTCACAAGATTTATATTCTACCATAAAATGAAAAATTACAACAAAATAGTCTCTATAGGACACACTCAAATCTCTTATATTATCTCTTCCGGTCAGTCATAATATACATCTTCGCATCAAGGAAAAAATAAAACATATAAAGTGGTGACCTCAGATGCTGAGTAAAGATAACAATATAGTAGAAACTTACAAAAATAAGCATAAACATTTAAAGAAATGTAAGAATAAAACAAAATCTTCTTTAAACTTGAACATCAGAATAATATGGAAAAGATAAAATCAAATAATGCCATTTACTTATTGACATTGATATTCTACTACTTGAAAAATCACATGCAATATCAATTTCCACTTTCATAATGATGGAATGCATAATGCCAGACTTCAAAACCATAGAGTAAAGGCCTTATGCCAAGAATACCAATAAGATTTTTTTCAAGGCCCTCTTCCAAGAAACTAGTTTGTATTATGAGACCCACCGATTCATCGAGGAGCTACAACAGGCTCTACCCATCACTTAATAAGTCCAATGCATTCCTCATATGAACGGGTCTCAACATAACAAAAACATTCATATTAAAACTAGAACATGAAATTTCAATATTTTATCCATAAAACATGAATGGTATAAAAATAACACGTCAATATTCAAACATATCACAAAACCTTTAATACAATATGGTTGTTTTTTATCATAATAAATCAACTTCAAAGTAGCTTAAAATCCATCAAAGGATGTTGACATAGGTAAAATCAATACTTTTTTTGAGAAATATTTATTTCTATTTTGAAATAATTTAAAATTAATATAATTATAAAATAAAACTTTTATTTTTAAAATATTTTTATAAGCTTGTAATGTATGCCTCTATGATGTTATAATGGCAGAAAATAGCTGCACCCCCCTATAAGTTGAAAAAAACTTTCTTACCTTAATTTTGTCGAAAAGGTCGTAAGGTACCTTGTATGGAAAATGACAGAAATATTCCATTAAAATCATTTTATAAAATGTCAAAAATGGATATAAATGAATTTAACCCATAGTCTAGTAAATATTAAAGATGTTTTGAAATACATTTTTAAGAAACATGTATTTGGATACTAAAGAGGTCCCAGCTGATACTTACGTAAAAACAAACTCGGATAATAAAGAGATTGTGAAATTAACTGGTACCTTGTACATTTCCTTCGTCGAGGGTAGATTAATCTACTGTATAATGTTGAAATAATTGTTATTAAATTAAAAAATAACCGTATACATTAATATGATATCAGATATGATCTTCTAAAATTTCTTTGTTAATGATATTCCAGTAGTATCATCGTTTCGGGTGTTAACTGATTCATTTTCCTTTATATGATTAGTTACGTAAGCCATGTTTATTATGGATAGAATTTATTTTATTCATATACATAATTTTATTATGTTCATAAAAATTATTTTTAATTATAAAATTAAAATTATTCTTGAATGGTTACGATGGGGAATGAATCTCATTGCGTTCGTGGAGATGGAAATCCGAGCGTACGCACGAGCGAAAATATCATTATTTTTATATTAAAATTGTATATAATTTGATTTTATATCATCTATGAATAATCTTAATCATGTTATATTTATTATTTACATAATTTATACTTCATTATTATACCCATCCAAATGATGAAGTGTTTGAATAACAAACTACACCATAACGTGGAGACGATAATCCGTATGTACGCATGTATGGTGACTTTTCTATTTATAGGATGGATTGAATAATGAATATGGTTATAAGATTTTTATATAATATAAAAGTATAAGGAAGATATTGGAGTTATTATTTAAAATGGAAACAACAAATAAAGAGGAAGTGGAAGAAGAAATGAACATGAAAGAGGTGATGAAATATTTACCTCTTCTTCGGGTTCTTCCTTTTGATTTGATAAAAAGGCCTTCTTATGTTGTTTTTATGATTAAAGTGAGGACTCTAAAATTAAAGGAGGACAATTCAGAGGATATTTGGTTAGGGGTTGGTCAAGACAAATGGCTTCGAAGGTGTGAATTTGAGAGAAGGTTAGGTTCCCTTTTATAAGAGAGGTGAGGGTCACTTTAGGAAAAGCTTGAAATATTATTTTATAATAAAATAATTTTCGGTTTTTAATGGATAAAAAATTAATTATTTAAAGTATAAGGTGTGGATGAGTCTAAAAACTCTCAAATAATAGGTTTTAGATAGTTTTGGGTAAACATATTAACCTAATCTTACAAATTTAACTCTTAGTTAAATAGTTTGACATTTACCATGTCTCTTTGTATTTTTATATTATATAGATAATAAACATACTATCAACCACCAAGTTAACCAAAATAGGTTCATTAATGACATATATAATATTATCAAGGACCTTTGGCCATGAATTTTATTTTTAGGAATATTTTATCAACCAATAATATAGAATTTGTTTTAAAACCTCAAATTTGTCAATTTTGACATTATTTAATAAATGATTTTGGTTAAAGTCTTAACAACTTTATTGCATCAAAATAAATTCATATTTGAAATCATAACATGTAATTTTAACCTAGAAATTTTTTGGAATTCATAAAAAGTATAAAATTATATATATTTGGATATTTATAAAATAACTTATTTTAATATTTCATTATTAAGATAATTACTGCATCATCATTGTGTCATAAACAAATTAAAATATTTAATGTCTAAAAATTATAAATAAAATATATTTATGTATGAAATATTTTTATATTTCTAATTAATATTTATTGTATAATTTATATTATTTATAACTCTATATTAAAAATGTTTTAGTTATTAAACTTCGAATTTTACGCTTTTAACTCTTTTAAATAAAATAATAATAAATGTCTTAATCTATTCCATGTGGACCAAAGAGAATCATATTTTATTCCTAAGGTTGTTTTTGGTTGAATTATACTTATCTAATGTAATTAAGACATGTGTTAGGGTAATAATGATATCATTTTTACCCTTAATTACCCTATTTACTTTTAACCGTGGTATATAAATGTTACAAGTTACTATTCACCAGAAATTAATTTCATCTTATTGAACCAATTTTTTCTTAATTATATCAACTATTTATCTTGGATTTTTGAAATTACACTCATAGAAGTGGTAAAATTAAGTTTTATGCGAATTTGCAAATGCTCCTAGGAGGTGGGTAAAAGAGGGTAAATAGTTCGATAAAATTTTATATATCTAATATTATTACAAAATGACTCCAATGAATTAAATTAAACAAATATAGGTATTATGTATCCTTTTTTACATAAATAAATTTAAATAAAATAATTAATAACTTAAATAAAAATTCAGTTTTAACCGATAACGCAATATTATTTCACTATTCATCAAAAATTGAATGATTTCAGAAAAAAAAAAAAAATTCACCCTGAGATAATTTTGATAATTTGAATCCAAAAATGAATTCCATTTTGAAAGTTAAATTTTATAAAATTTCAATAATTGTGTATTACTATTCTTAACTGCTAGTTTGATTGGTCACGGTGTGTTAGAATCTTGAAGTTGCGTAGAATGCAAGATATTGTATTATTCAAAGGGAAACGTACCATGGATGTTTGGGGTGTCAAATTCATTCCTATTTCAAATAATGTTTTCCTCAAAATATGTAGAATACTACTGCACAAAAATATTCAGGTGGTTCTTCATCATAAGATTCTCTTGTTCCCACGTTGCCTCTTCCAACTTATGGTTTCTCCATAGAACTTTTACCAGACGAGTCGTCCAGTTTCTCAACACTAGTCCTATGGTATCAAGAATTTTGACATGATCATCACAATATGAAAGATCATGTTCGAGTTCATTTTCCTTATAGGGGAGTACATGCGTTGGGTCAAGCATGTATTTTTTTAATAGTGATACGTGGAACACATCATGAACTTTGGAGGTACTGGAGGCATTTCCAAACGATACGCTACAACTCCAATTCATTCTAGAATTTTGAAAGTTCTGATGTATGTGGGACTCAATTTATCATTCTTACCAAAACATATAACACCTTTCCATGGAAATACCTTGAAGAAAAAAATTTCTCCTACTTGAAATTACAAATCCTTCCTTCGGTTATACGCATAACTCTTTTTCCTACTTTGGTCTGCTTTGATGTGGGTTTGGATAACCTTTCCCTTTTCCATTGTTTACTCAACAAGTTATGGACCTACAAGTTTTCTTTCACCAACATCATCCCAACAAGTTGGTGTGTGACATATTTTTCCATATAATGCTTCATATAGTTCCATCTGAATACTTAATGGAAGCTCTTATTATAGTAAAATTATACTATAGGTAAATATTGATCCCTCGTACCTTGAAAGTCAAGTGAGAAAGATCTCAACATGTCTTCTAAGATTTGAATAGTCTGTTCTAATTATCCATCAGTTTGAGGGTGGTAGGCAGTGCTCAAATAAAGTTGAGTATCCAGGGATTTCTGAAGACTTTTCCAGAATCATGATGTGAAATGGGGATCACGATCAGAAATAATCAAAAAGGGTACTCCTTGAAGGCTTAAATATTCAGTAATATATTGTCTTACTAGACGTTCAAGTGGTAAATCTTCTCGTATAGCAAGAAAATGTGCTGAATTGGAATGATGGTCAACAATGACCCGTATTTAATCATTCCTTCTTGGAGTCTTTGGTAACCCCATGATAAAGTCCATCGTAATATTATCCAATTTCCAGATAGGTATGGGAAGAGGTTGCATGACTCCTCCTGGCTGTTGCCTTATAGCATTCACTTGTTTCAAAAACCATACATCTTGACACAAAATCTGCAATCTCCCTCTTCATGTTGTCCCACCAAAAATATTCCTTTAAATCTCTATACATCTTTGTGTTACCAGAGTGTATAAAGAAATTGGAGCTATGAGAATCATCCAATAATTACCTTTTTAGATCAGGTATATCGGGAACACAAAGTATTTTCCCATGTTTCAAAATTCCATCTTTATATATGAAGTCACTCAATCTCCCATCATTCACAGCTTTAATAGTCTTTTGAAACTCCTCATCATCAGCTTGAAAACTTTTTAGCCTTTCTAGTAAAGATGTTTTGGAAACCATTTGAAAAATTATTGATGTTTCACCTTCCATGATCATTCCCATATCCATTTTCACCAGATCCATGAAAATAGGATCCCTTTCAACTGTCATCTTGTTCTAAACTTCAGGATCATTTCTTCTCAAAGCATCTACCACTGTATTTGCCTTCTCCGGGTGGTAGTGTATTGTGAAATCATAATCCTTTATTAGTTCATGCCATCGCCTTTGCCTCATGTTGAGTTTTTTTGTGAGAAAATATACTTCAAACTCTTCTGATCAGTATAAATCTCACAATTTTCACCATATAGATAGTGTATTCATATTTTTAGAGAAAATATTATAGATGATAACTCAAGATCATGAGTAGGATAGTTTTTCTCATGAATTTTTAGCTTTTGTGATGCATAAGAAATAATTCTATCATTCTTCAAAAGGAAACAACCAAGTCCATTCTATGAAGCATCACTATAAATTAAAACCAATCATTCCTGGATGGTAGAGTCAAGATATTATCATTAACTAATATTCTCTTCAATTCTACAAAACATTCTTCACACACTTTTTTCCAAAAAAAAATTAACCCCTTAACGAGTGATCTGGATTAATGGGTTAGCCAACCGGGAATAATTATAGATGAAATGTTGACAATAACCTTTTAAACCAATAAATAATCATACCTCAGTTATAATCCTTGGTTCTGTCCATTCATGGATTTGCTTGGTTTTAAAGAATCAACAGATATCCCATCCTTAGAGATAATATGGCCAAGAAAAGAAATATCTTGAAGCCAGAATTCCCATGTTCTAAACTTCTGGTATAATTCATTTCTTCTGATGGTTTTCAGAATGGTGTGCAAGTGATTTTCATGATCTTCATAGATTTTGAAGTGTACCAGGATATCATAAATAAATACCACTACAAAGTCATCATGATATTCCTTGAAAACATTGTTCATTAGATCCATGAAAATAGAGGTTGCATTAGTCATCCCAAAAGGCATTACTGTAAACTTGTAATGCCCCTAAATTGTTCGAAATAATGTTTTCGGAATGTCTTCCTTCATTACACACAACTGATGATATCTAGATCGAAGGTAAATCGTTGAAAAATATCGACCTCCATGAAGTTGGTTGAATAAATCATCAATGTGAGGTAAGGGATACTTGTTTTTTATTGTTATAGAATTTATATCCATGTAGTCAATGCACAACGTCATAGATCTGTCTTTCTTCTTAAGAAAAAGGATAGGGGATCCCCATGGAGAAGCACTAGGGAGAATAAATCCCTTATTACTCACTTTCTCTAGTTTTTTCTTTATTTACACTAATTCCACAGTGGCCACTCTATAAGGGGTCTTCAATATGGGCCTTGAACCATGAATTAAATCATTGGAAAACTCAATTTCTCATTCTAGAGGATGTCCAAGAAAATATCTGGATACACATCAACATATTCTTGAACAATAGTTATGTCCTCTATTTTAACATTCTTTTACTCTTCCATAATAATTTCATTATGATCCTCCCCAATAATTGAATTTATTAGAGATACTGAGGGTGGATCTAGATAAGAATCAGGTGGTGATGTTTCTGCTCTAAAGATAAGGTACTCCTTATCATTATCAAAAATTATAACCTCCTTATTCTTATAATAAATTTTCACGTCATGGTTCGAAAGCCAATCCATACCGAGTATTAAGTCAAATTCAATCATGGTTATGAAAATGAGATTAGTAGATAAAGAAGATTTATATTCCCTAATGGGAACTGTTTTACAAAACTTTGTTTTGATGATACTTCCCATATGTTTTGACTAACAACTCTTTTGTTATGTCAAATTGAAAATATCTAATTTTCTTATCAAACTGGGATGTTATGAAACAACGCGATGCTCCAGAATCAAATAAAGCATTTGATAAACTTCAGAAAACTATTAAATTACCTGCCACCACGTCATTTGAATCTTCAACCTCCACATTATTGAGAACATAATTTTGGCCTTGATCCCTTTTCCTTTTCTAATGTATGTTTCCTTGGCACTTAAGAAATTCATTTTCATAATTCCCCCTTTCTATACAATTGTTTCATTCAACATTGATAGCCTCATTCTTCCCCTTGCAATCATGAGCTTGGTGTCCTTTTTCACCACACTTCTAACAGACACCCATTCCCTTCAGAAAAGTACTGGGGTGTGTCCTACCACATTTACTACAGGATGGATATTCAACTTTTCATTTCTTCCCCTTATTTACATTTCTAAAGTGTTTAGAATATCTCTTATTCTCTTACTTTGCTTTAGCGTCATAAGACGTAGAGAATTTTTTTTATTTTTTTGATAGCACATGAGATAATATCTTCGTATGATGATAAGGATTGTGAGACTAATTCTTGACGAAGAAATGGTTTTTACGCATAAAATAATCGATCAATCTTACTTCTTGGGTTTTGTATATACTCTATTGCATGCCTTGCTAACCTTCTAATGTTATCCTCATAATTGAAACATTCTCATCCTCTTTTTTCCTTAGACTCATAAATCGTCCTTCCATATCACCTCAATAGTCATGAGGAAATTAGTTTTCTATGAAAATATCTTTAAACTCACTCCATTCGATATTTGATACTTCATAGTCTTCAATTGTGTTTTGAATCAATGACCACCATTGATCTACATCTCCCGCGAGGCGATAAACTACCATGACAACTTTTTCCCTTTCTCTACTCTACAAAGCGTGAATTATTTTCTCCAAGTAATTTATAAATTGATCTACTACTAATGGATTTGTACTCCCATTGAATGTTGGTGGTTGTTTCCTCATGAGGCTGTATAACATTGATCCTCTGCATTGTGGATCAGGGTGCTCCATACGAGAGAGGTTATTATTCATAACATGAGTGAGTTGTACCACTATGGTGATAAGTTTATTATCACCAATTTCTTCACCATCTACACTATAATTATCTTGAGTAGGAGGAAAATCCCTACATAGATTACGTGTGTTGATATGGTTTCCATTCCATCCACTATGCACCATTTCTAAACAGTGGCATAGAGTAGATTTGTTTATGAATCACAGTACATAATTACAAACATGTTAAACACTTAAAATAAATTGAATAGTTTATGAATATAATCCATAATAATAATAAAAATTCATTTTGAAAGTATAAACTCATAAACCCTTCATAATGGTTGGTAATGAAAATTATAATTATCCTAAGCATATCCCATGCGAGTGTCGTAACCAAGTCTGCGGCAAGGGCCATTGTCGTGAACCAGTTCTCGTTCAAGTCTAGATGAAAGCAGTGTTTTCGGGTTTTACCCCTAGGTACATTTGTGCTAGGGCCACCTCTACCTTCTCTTATCCAGACAGGGATGCATTGCTTCAAAAACTCACAAAATCTCTACAGTACCAAAATTCTAAGAAGTTCTTCTATACTAATCCTCAAAGTCTATCTTAGGGTAATGTTCTCTAATCTGAGTTTTTCTAAATATATCTTCCATGGTTTGTACTAAAATTCCATTGATACTAACTGTAATTCCCTGACCCTAGTTACCCAGAGTTGGTGCATTATTATATAACATTGTCATGATCATAAGGGATCAAATCCTAAAAGACCAATCAGTTTAGTAGCCTTGGAAGTACTAGATACATTCATAAGTTTTACATTACCTTATAAAATAAAAAACTACAACAACATAGTCTCCATATGCCAAACTCATATCACTTATACTATCCCTATAGGTCAGTCATAATATACTTATTTGTATCCTAGGAAAAATAAAACATAGAAAGGGGTGAGCTCAGATGCTCAGTAAAGATAACAATATAGTGGAAACATTAAAAAATAAGATTAAACATTTAGGGCAATGTAAGACTAAAACAAATGTCTTTTTAAACTTTAACTTTAGCATTATATGGAAAATATAAAATCAAATAATTCTATATACATATTCACATTGATATTCTACATGTCAAATAATCACATGCAATATCAATAGCCACTTTCATAAAGATTAAATGCATAATGCCAGACTTCAAAACCACATAGTCAAGGCCTTGTACCAAGACTACAAATAAGATTTTGTAAAGGACTTGTTCTAACACACAAGATTGTCTCAGGAGACCAACCGATGCATCGAGGACCTGTAGTGGGCTCCACCCGTCACTTATTAAGTCCAATGCATTCCTCATATGAAAAGGTTTAAACATAACATAAAAATTCGTATTAAAATTATCATACTAAATGTCAATACATTATTCATAAACCTTGAATGATATAAGAATATCACATCCATAGTCAGACATATCACAAAAACATCAATAAAATATATATGTTTTTTATCATAATAAATCAACTTTAAACAAGCTTTAAATCCATCAAAAGATGTTGACATAAATGAAATCAAAACTTTTTTAAGGAAATATATATTTCCTTTCTGAAATCATTTAATAGTCATATAATTATAAAATAAAACATTTCTTTTGAAAACATTCTTATAAGATTGTAAGGGAAGCTTCGATGATGTCATAACAACAAAAAATATCATCATCCACCGTATAAGTTAAAAAAACATTCTTACCTTAATTTTGTCAAAAAGTTCATAAGGTAACTTGTTTGGAAAATGACGGAAATATTCCATTCAATTTTTTTAATAAAAAGTCAAAAATGGGTATAAATGAATTTAAACCATAGTCTAGTAAATATTAAAAAAAATAGAATACATTTTTAAGAAACATGGATGTGGATGATAAAGAGGTCCCAGTAGATACTTACGTAAAAACAACCTCGGATAATGAATAGATTGTGAAATTAACCCTTAACTTGTACATTTCCTTGGTCAAGGGTAGGTTAAACACCAATATAATGGTGAAATAATTGTTATTAAATTATAAAATAGCTATATACATTAATATGATCTCATATATGATCTTGTAATATTTCTTTGTTAATGATATTTCAGTATCAACATCGTTTCGGGTGTTAACTGATTCGTTTTCCTTTATATGATTGGTTACGTAATCCATGTTTTTCATTGATATGATGTAATTGATTAATATACAAAATTTTATTATGATAATAAACATTATTTGTTATTATAAAATTAAAATTATTCTTGAATGATTAATATGGGTAATGAATCTCATCACGTTCGTGGAGACAGTAATCCGTACATACACAAGAGCGACAATCTCATTATTTTGATATTAAAATAGTATATAATTAGATGGTATATCATATATAAATATTCATTATAATGTCATATTTAATATTTACATCATTTATACTCATTATTATACCGATCTAAATGATGAAGTTTTTGAATAACAAACTACACCACATCGTGGAGACGGTAATCCGTACGTACGCACGTATGGTGAATTTGTCATTTATAGGATGGATAGAATAATGAATATGGTTGTAACATTTTTATAATAAAATCAATGTATATATAAGATACTGGATTTATTATTTTAAAATGGTAACAATAAATAAAGAGGTAGTGGAAGAAGAAAAGAACTTGAAAGAGGTGATGAAATATTTACCTCTTCTTCGGGTTCTTCATTTTTATTTGACCAAAAGGGATTCTCAAGATGGCTTTCTAACTAAAGGAAGGGCTCTAGAATGAAGGTAGGATAGTTTATAGGATATTTTTTTAGGGTTTATCTGAGCCAAATGGATTTGAAGGTGTTAATTTGAGAAAAGGTGAGGTTCCCTTTTATAATAGAGGTGAGGGTCACTTTAGGAAAATCTTGAATTTTTTTTAATAAAATAAATTTCGGTTTCTAATGGATCAGAAATGAATTATTTAAATTTTATGGTGGGTATGGTTCTAAAACCTTCGATCCAATATGTTTTATATAGGTTTGGGTCACCATATTAGCCTTATCATTTAAATTTAACTCTTAGTTAAATAGTTTGACATTGACAATGTCTCTTTGTATTTTTATATTATATAGTTAAGAAACATACTATAAACTACCAAGAGAACCCCAATAGGTTAATTAATGACATATATAATATTATTAATTACCTTTTCCCAAAACTTATATTTTTAGTAATATTATATCAACCAATAATATAGTATTTGTTTTAAAAACTCTATTATGTCAATTTTGACATTATTTAATAAATGATTTATGTTGGAGACCTAAAAATACTTTATTAATTCGAACTAAAATCATATGTTCAATCCTAACATTTCATGTTAACCTTGAAAACTAGTGTAATTTATAATAAGTCTCAAATTACATTTATTTGGATATTTATAATATCAATTATTTTAATATTTCATTATTAAGATAATTACTGCGTCATAATTATTTCATAATTAAATTAAATTATTTAATGTCAGAAAATTAAAAATAAAATAATATTATGTAAGAAATCTTTTTATCTTTATAATGAATTCTTATAGTTGAATTTATATTATGTATAACCCTATATTAAAAATGGTTTAGTTATTAATATTTGAATTTAACTATTTTAACTCTTCTTTAAATAAAATAATAATAAATTACTTAATCTAATCCAAGTGGACCAAAGAGAATAATATTTTATTCCTAAGGTTTTTTCGGTCTAATTATACTTATCCAATAGAATTAAGACGTGTGTTAGGATAATACTGATATAATTTTACTCTTAATTGCCCTATTTACTTTTAACTATGGTAAATAAAAGTAAAAAAGATACTATTAACAAAAAATTAATTTCCTCTAATTGAACCAAATTTCTCATACTGATATCAACCTTGTATATTGGATTTTTTAAATTCCACTCACATAAGAGGTAAAATTCTGTATTGCGAATTTGCAAATGCTCCTAGGAGGTGGGTAAAAGACAGTAAATAGTTCGATAAAATTTTATATATCTAATATTATTACAAAACGACTCCAATAATTTAAATTGAACATATATAGGCATTATGTATCTATTTTGACATAAAATAAATTTAAATAAAATAATTAATTATTAAAACAAAAAGTCAGTTTTAACCAATAACGCAGTGTGTTTCCACTATTCATAAAAATTTGAATGTTTTCAGAAAAATACCAAAAATCACCTTAAGCTAATTTCGATATTCCGAATCCAAAATGGAAGTCCTTTTGGAAAATAAATTTTATAAAATTTCAAAAAGTGGATATTACTATTCATAACAGCTAGTTTGATTGGTCACAGTGTGTTAGAATCTTAAATTTGCATACAATGCATACTATTGCATTATTCAAAGGGAAGCGTACCGTGGAAGCTTGGGGTGTTAAATTTTTTCCTCCTTCAAATAATTCCTTCCTAAAAATTTCTAGAATACTACCACACAAAAATATTTGAGTGGTTCTTTATCCTATGTTCTTATGGGTTCCATGTTGCCTCTTCCATCTTATGGTTTCTCCATAGAACCTTTACCAGATGAGTCATCCGGTATCTCAGCACTTGTTCCCTAGTATCAAGAATTTTGACAGGATGTTCACAATAAGATAGATCAGGTTCCAGTTCAATTTCCTCATATGTTAGTGCATGCATCGGGTCAGGCATGTATTTTCTCAATAGTGATACATGGAACACATCATGAACTTTAAAGAGACTTGGAGGCATTTCCAAACGATACGCTACAACTCCAATTTTTTCTAGAATTTCGAATGTTCCAATGTACATGGGACTCAATTTACCCTTATTATCGATAATTATAACACCCTTCCATGGAGATACCTTCAAGAAAACATGGTATCCTACTTGAAATTCCAAATCCTTCTTTTGGTTATCTGCATTGATCTTTTGCCTAATTTGGGCTACGTTGATGTGGGTTTGGATAACATTCACCTTTTCCATTGTTTCCTCAACATGTCCTGGGCATATGAGTTTTCATTCACCAACACCATCCCAACAAGTTGGTGTGTGACATCTCTTTACATATAACGCTTTATATGGTGCCCTATGAATACTTGAAAGAAAGCTATTATTATAGGAAAATTCTACCAGAGGTAAATATTTATCCCACATACCATGAAAGTAAAGTGAGAAAGATCTCAACATGTCTTATATAGTTTGAATAGTCCATTCTGATTTCCTATTAGTTTGATGGTGGTAGGCAGTACACAAACAAAGTTCAGTATTCCAGGATTTATGAAGACTTTTCCAAAATCTTGATGTGAAACGGAGATCACGATTAGAAACAATCGATAAGGGTACTCCCTGAATTCTTACAACTTCATTAATATATATTCTTGGTATATGTTCAAATGGTAAATCATCTCTTATAGAAATTAAATGTGCTGAATTGGTAAGATGATCAATAATGACCCATATTGCATCATTCTCTTTAGAAGTATTTGGTATCCCCATGACAATGTCTATCATAATATCATCTCATTTCCACTCAGGTATGGGAAGAGGTTTCATGAATCTTCGAGGATGTTTCCTTCCAACTTTCAGATGTCGAAAACCATATATATTGACAGAAAATCAGAAATATCCCTCTTCATGTTGTCCCACAAAAAATGTTCCTCTAAATCGTAATACATCTTAGTGCTACTAGGGTGTATAGATAAATTAGAGGTTTGAGCATCATCCAATAATTCACTTTTTAGATAAGGTATATCGGGAACACAAAGTCTCTTCCCATATTTTCAAATTCTATCATTATATATGAATTCACTCAATCTCCAATCATTTATAGCTTTAATCATCTTTTGAAACTCCTCATCATCATCCTGAGAACATTTTATCCTTTCTGGTAAAGTTGGTTTGAAAACCATTTGAAAAGGTTTTATTGTTTCACCTTCTATGATTATTCCCATATCCATTTTCACGAGATCCATTAAAATAGGATCTCTTTAAAATATCATCTTGTTCAAAAATTGTTGGGAAAAAATCCATCAAGATATCATTGAATAATTTTTGAGGTGATGGTTTTTGTTGAAAAAGTGAGCCTCTTTGTTGTGTTTGTTGACAAAACAAACCCTGAAATACAAATTTGTTGACAATGTGTATTTCAATGTGGCATTTCGAGTTCAAGGGGTGTTGTTAATGATCCATGATTGATTCAAGAACGTCGACAAAGGAATGGTCGAAAGGGACTTCTGTACCAGTGTCTTGGAGGATTGTAAGCTTATGCGCCATATGTTTCTCAAGATCAGAACATCAAAATATGGAATAAGGAAAAGGGGATCCGAAGTTTCATGATTGGTCGTGCAAGTGACTTGGGTGGTAGTGACTCGGGCGGGTGGACTTGCACCCCAAGAGGAGACATGCGCGCCCATCGCGCAGGGTGTTCAAATGCCTATAAATAGAGGTCTACCCCTCCTCATTCGGTTTGATTTCAACACTTATAGAAAGTTAGATCTCCCATCGTGCAGGTGTGTTGGTTGTGCAAGTGGTGGAGTGGTCGCACAAGTAGAAGTTGTGCGGTATTTTATTGTTGCACGTTCAGAGTGGTTTGGGTGAGAATGGAAGGGAGTCTCCTATGTTTTGAGTTTAAAGAGGGGGTGTCGCACACGTGGTTTGGTGACACTTGCGTTCCAGGTTTTGAAGAAGTGCGACAGTTGGTGGTTGTGCACCAAAATTGGTTTGGGCGTAAAAGGGAGTCAGTCGCGCAAGTTTGGAGTTACAGAAACTAGTGTCACACTAGTGGTTGAGGTGAACTTGCGTGCCAGTTTTACCTTGCACGCTGAGACTTGCACGTCAGATTAGAGAAGATCACCAAGTATGGTTGAAGCATGGAAGTGATTCAGGGCTGTGTGGAAGCTGAAAGATTTCCCGATACCTTCGGTGAAAAGTGAGATTCATCTACGATTGAATGTTGGACTTCAATAGTGAATCTACACACAATAGAGGATGTATTAATTAGTGATAATCAAGAGACCTATAAGTCTATAAACTGTGAGCGGATCCTTTCTAGAGTAGTGAGAAAAGGAAGAGAAAGAAGGTGATCCTCTCCACCGTAGTGATCCAGAGAGAGAGAAACATGGAGTGACCCTTGTGAAAGCAGTGAGCTGACCCTAAACATTGTAAAGAGAGTGAGCCTAGGAATAGAAGTGATCTATCCTGAACATGGTAAAAAGTAGTTCAATTTTTGTGGATTTGGTACATCATCACATCGTCGGTGTATGCTCCTTGGACATATCCCAGTGAGGGTGAACCAAGTAAAAAATCGATGTGTCATGTGCATGCTTTAGTTTCTCTTTATACTTTGATGTAGGAAAGAGAGAGAAGAGAGTCTTTCCTAACAGCGAGACGTGATCAATTGGGGAAGATGTTTTAATCTATCATACCCTGATTCACCCCCCTCTTAGGGTATCTATCCTAGTGGACTTAACAAAACGCCATGATCCTTAATGCTCAAAGAATCTTCCACCTTATTTACCTTCCATGGGTGGTAGTGTATTGTGTAATTATAATCCTTGAGTAGTTCAAGCCATCACATTTTCCTCATGTTGTGTTCTTTTTGTGAGAAAATATACTTTAAATACATTTGATCAGTATAAATCTCACATTTTTCACCATAGAGATAGTGACTACATATTTTATAAGAAAAGATTACAACTTCTAACTCAATATTGTGAGTATGATAGTTTTTCTCATGAATTTGTAGCGGTCATGATGTGTAGGAAATAACTCTATCATTCTGCATAAGGACACAACCATGTCCTTTTTTTGATGCATCAATATAAATAACAAACCCATCGTTCCCTGATGGTAGAGTCAAAATAAGATCATTGACTAATATTCTATTCAATTCTTTAAAAACATTTTCTACAATCTTTTGTGTAAAACAATTTAACACCTTAATGAGTGATCTTGGTTAATGGGTTAGCCAACTGGGAAAAATTAAGGATGAAATGTTGATAATAACCTGCCAAACCAATAAAACTCCATACCTCAGTTATACTCTTCGGTGCTGGTCATTCTTAGATTTCCTTGGTCTTTGAAGTATCAACAGATATTCCACATTTAGAGACAATATGGCCAAGAAAAGAATTCTCTTGAATCCATAATTCACTCTTTCTAAACATCCCATATAATTCATTTTTCTAAGGGTTTTTAGAATGGTGAACAAGTGATTTTCTTGATCTTCATAGATTTTTGACTATACTAGGATATAATCAATATATACCAATAAAAAGTGATCAAAATATTCCTTGAAAACTCTGTTCATTAGATCCATGAAAATAGAGGGTGCATTAGTCAGCCTAAAAGGAATTACTATAAACTCGTTATGCCCGTACCTGGTTTGAAATGGTGTTTATTGAATGTCTTCCTTATTCACACACAACTGATGATATCCAGATCGAAATTCAATCTTTGAAAAATATTAATCTCTATGAAGATGGTCAAATAAATCATCAATGTGAGGTAGGGGATATTTTTTCTTTATTGTTATAGCATTGATCTCCCTGTAGTCAATGCACAACCTTTTAGATCTGTCTTTCTTCTTAACTTAAAGGACAAGGGATCCCTATGGAGAATAACTAGGAAAAAAATACCTTATTACTCAATATTTGTAGTTGTTTATTTATTTCCACTAATTCTATAGTGGATATTCTATAAGGGATCTTTGATATTGGCCTTTAACTAGGAATTAATTCAATCGAAAACTCAATTTCTCATTCTGGATGATGTCCAGTTAAATCATCTGGGAACACATCAACATATTCTACAACAATAGGTACATCCTCTATTCGAACATTCTTTTCCTCTCTAATAATAATTTCATTCTCATCCTCCCCAATAAATAAATTTAGTAGAGCTACTGGGGTTGGATCTAGATAAGAATCAGGTGGTGACGTTTCTTCTCTAAAGATATGGTACTCCTTATAATTATCAAAAATTTAACCTCCTTATTATTACAATAAATTTTTGTGTCATGGTCAGAAAGAAAATCCATATCGAGGACTAAGTCAATATAAAGCATGGTTATGATGATGAAATCAATAGATAAAGAACATTTATATGCCCGAATGGGAACTGATTCACAAAACATTGTTATGATGATACTTCCCATAGGTGTTTTGACTGACAACTCACTTGTTAAGTCAAATTGAAAATATCTCATTTTCTTAGCAAAATAGGAAGATATGAAACAGTGTGATGATCTAGAATCAAAAAAAGAATTTTCTAAACTTGGGGAAACAATTAAATTACCTTCCACCACGTCTTTTAGAGCTTCAACCTCAGCAGTAGTGATAACATATGTGTAGCCTTGATCCCTTGACCTTTTCTGATGTAAGTTTCATTGGCCCTTATGAAATTCATTTGTATGATTCCCCCTTTCTCTATAATTTTAGCATTCAACATTGATAGCCTCTTTCGTCCCTTTGCAATCACGAGCTTGGTGGCCTTTTTTACCACACTTGTAAGAGAATCTCATTCCATTCAGGAAAGTACAAGGGTGTGTCTTCCAACATTTACTGTAGAATGGATATTAAACTTTTCCCTTTTTGCCCTTATTTCAATTTCCAAAGTGTTCATTAGATCTCTTCTTCCCTTGGATTGATTTAAAGTAATAAGACTTACTGAATTATTTTTTTTGTCTTAATAGCACATGAGACAATATCTTCGTATGATGAGAAGGATTGTGAGACTAATGCTCAATGAAGAAATTATTTTAAACCATCAATGAATCGATCGATCTTACTTCATGGGTTATGTATATAATCGGAAGCATGCCTTTCTATCCTTTTAATGTTAGCCTCATACTTTGCAAAATTCTCATCCTATTTTTGCCTCAGACTCAGAAATTGTCTTTCCATATCTACTTGATGGTCACGAGGAAAGAATATTTCTAAGAAAAGATCTTTAAACCCCATCAATTCCATATTTTATACTTAATCTTCTTCCTTGGTGTTTTGAATCAATGACCACCATTAATATGCATATCCTGTGAGGTGATAAACTATCATGAAAAATTTTTCCCTTTCGCTACTCCCCAAAGCGTGAAATATTTTCTCTAAGGAATATATCCATTTCTCAGCTATTAATGAATTTTTACTCCCATTGAATGTTGGTGTTTGTTTCCTCATGAAGCATTATATCATTGATCCTCTGCGTTGTAGATCAGGGTGCTTCATACGGGTAAGGTTATTATTAATAACCTGAGTGAGTTGTCCTAGTATGGTGATAATCTAATCAACACCAGTTTCTTCACCAACTACACTATAATAATCTTGAGTAGGAGGGAAATCCATACATGGATTACATGCATTGATACAGTTTCCATTCCTCCCACTAGTTACCATTTCTAAACAATGGCATACACTAGCTTAGTTTATGAATTACAATACATAATTCAAAACATGTAAAACACTTAACATAAATTGAACTGTTTATGGATATAATCCACAATCATTAAAAATTCTTTGAGAAGTATGTACTCATAAACCCTTCATAAAGGTTTGTAATTTAATGAAAATTATCCTAAGCGTATCCCTCAGGAGGTTCATAACCAAAAGTGCAACAAGGCATGTTGTTGTGCACCAGTTCCCATTCGTGTATTTCTCAAAGCGATCTTTACAGGTTTTACCCCTAGGTACATCTGTGCCAGAGTCTCATCTACCTAATCATATCTAAACAGGGATTTATTTCTTGGAAAACTCAAAAAATCTCTACAGTACCAAAATTCTAGAAATTTGTTCTATACTAATCCTCAAAGTCTATCTTAGGGTAATGTTCTGTAATCATAGTTTTTCTAAATATAGCTTCCAAGGTTTATAAAAAACTTCCTCTGATACTAAATGTAATGCCCCAACCACAGTTACCCAGAGTCAGTGCATTATTAAATAACATTGGCATGATCACAAGGGATCAAATCCCAACATACCAATCAGTTAAGTATCCTTGGAAGTACTAGATACATTCATAAGTTTTACATTACAGTATAAAATTAAAAACTAAAACAACATAGTCTCCATAGAACACACTCATATCTGTTATACTATCCCTACAAGTCAATCATAATATACTTCTTCACATCCTGTAAAAATAAAACATAGAATGGGGTGAGCTGAGATACTCTGTAAGGATAACAATATAGAAGAAACTTTAATAAAAAAGCATAAACATTTAAAGAAATGTAAGACTAAAACAAAATCCCTTTTAATATTGAACATTAGAATAATATGTAAAATATAAAATCAAATGATACCATTTTCTTATTCACATGGATATTCTACTAGTCAAATAATCACATGCAATATCAATAGCCACTTTCATAATGATGGAATGCATAATGCCAGACTTCATAACCACATAGTCAAGGCCATGGTCCAAGACTACAAATAAGATTTGGTCAAGTCCTTATACCAAGACACTAGTTTTTCTCATGAGACCTGCTGATGTATCGAGGATCTATAGCGAGCTCTACCAAACACCTACTAAGTCCAGTGCATTCCTCAGATGAAAAGATTTAAACATAACATAAACATTCGTATTAAAACTAGCATGTGAAATGTCAATACTTTATACATAAAACATGAATGGTATAAAAATAAACCATAAAAAATCAATCATATCACAAAACCATAAATTAAATATGGATGTTTAGTATTATATTAAATCAACTTCAAACAAGTTTAAAATCCATTAAAGGATGTTTACATAGATGAAATCAAAACATTTTTATAGAAATATATCTTTCTATTTTGAAATCATTTAAATGTCAAATAATTATAAAAGAAATAATTTATTTTGAAAATGTTATTATATGCTTGTAAGGGAATAATCGATGATGTTATAATGGAAGAAAATAGCCACACCTGCCGTATAAGTTAACAAAACATTCTTACCTTAATTTTGTTAAAAAGGTCATAAGATACCTTGTTTTAAAAATGATAGAATGTTTTCTTTCAAAAAAAATTATAAAAATAAAACAAGGGTATAAATTTCATTTAGCCATAGTCTATTAAATTGTAAAAATGTTTTGTAATACATTCTTATGAAACATGTATGTGGATGATAAAGAGGTCCCAATAGATACTTACGTAAAAACAACCTTGGATAATAAAGAGATTGTGAAATTAACTCTTACATTGTACTTTTCCTTGGTCGAAGGTAGGTTAAAATCCTATATAATGGTGAAATAGTTGTTATTAAATTATACAAGAACCATATACATTAATAATCTATCATATATTATCTTCTAATATTTCTTTTTCAATGATATTTCAGTAGTATCATTGTTTTGGGTGTTAACTGATTCGTTTTCCTTTATATGATTAGTTACGTAAGCCTTGTTTGTTATGGATAGGATGTATTTGAATCATATAAATAATTTTATTATTTTAATAAACATTATTTTTAATCTTAAAATTAAAATTATTCTTTAATTATTTCTATGGGGAATGAATCTCATCACGTTCGTGGAGACGATAATCTATACGTATGCACGAGCAACAATATAATTATTTTAATATTAAAATATAATATAATTTTATGGTATATCGTATATAATGAATAATTATAATGCCATATTTATTACATACATTATTTATACTTATTATTATACCCATCCAAATGATGAAGTGTTTGAATAACAAACTACACCACGACGTGGAGACGGTAATCCGTACGTTTTCACGTATGGTGACTTTGTAATTTATAGGATGGATAGAATAATTAATATGGTTGTAACATTTTAATAATAACATCAAAATATATATAATATACTAGAGTTATTATTTTATAATGGAAACAAAAAACAAATAGGAAGTCGAAGAAGAAAAAACTTGAAAGAGGTGATGAAATATTTACCTCTTCTTCGGGTTCTTCCTTTTGATTTGATCAAAACGACACCTTAGGTTATCATTATGACTAAATTAAGGCCTCTAGGATAAATGGATGAAATTTTATAGGATATTTGTGTAGGGTTTTTCCAAGCCCAATGGATTTGAAGGTGTTAATTTGAGAGAAGGGGAGGTGCCCTTTTATAAGAGAGGTGAGGGTCCCTTTAGGAAAAGCTTGAAATATTATTTTATAATAAAATAATTTTTGTTTTATAATGGCTCCAAAATGAAATATTTTATGGATATGGTAGGTATTGGTTGGAAACATCTCAACCAATATTTTTTAGACAGCTTTGGGTCACCATATTAATCTTATCTTTTATATTTAATTCTTAGTTAAATAGTTTGTCATTTACCAAGTCTCTTTGTATTATTATATTTTATAGTTAATAAACCAACTATTAACTATCAATATAACCACAATAGGTTCATTAATGACATATATAATTTTATAAAGGCACTTTGGTCGAACCATAGATTTTTAGGAATAAAATTTCAACCAGAAATATGGTATTTGTTTTAAAAACTCAAATATGTAAATTCTAACATTATTTAATAAATTATTATTTTTAATGTCCTAACAACTTTATTACTTTGAACTAAATTAATTTATTCAACCGTAACATGTCATATTAACCTATAAAATTAGTTTCTTTCATCAAAAGTCTCAAATTACCTTTATTTGGATATTTATATTAACAATTATTTTAATATTTCATGATTTAGTTAATTACTGTGTCATCATTGTGTCATATATAAATTAAATTATTTAATGTATAAAAATTATAAATAAAATATAATTATAAATAAAATATTTTTATCTTCCTAATTAATATTTATAGTCAAATTTATATTCTGTATAACCCTATATTAAAAATGGATTAGTTATTAAATTTGAAATTAACTCTTTTAAGTCTTTTTTAAATAAAATATTAATAAATGTCTTAATCTAATCCAAGTAGACCGAAGAGATTCATATATAATTCCTAAGGTTGTTTTTGGTCTAATTATACTTATCCAATAGAATTAGGACATGTGTTAGGGTAATAATGATATCATTTTTATCCTTAATTACCCTATTTACTTTTAACCGTGGTAAATAAAAGTAAAAATTTACTATTCACCAAAAATTAATTTCTTCTTTTTGAACCACATTTTTCTTTCTGATATCAACCGTGTATCTAAGATTTTTAAAATTTCACTCACATAAGTGGTAAAATAATGTTTTATGAGAATTTTCAAGTGCTCGTAGTAGGTGGGTAAAAGATGGTAAATAGTTTGATAAAATTTTATATATCTAATATTATTATAAAATGACTCCAATAAATTAAATTGAACATATATAGGTACTATGTATATATTTTTACCTAAAATAAAATAAAATTAAATAATTAATTATTTAAATAAAATTTTGTTTTTAACCAATAATGCAGTGTTTTTTCACTATTCATCAAACATTGAAAGTTTTCATAAAAATAAAAAAAACACAACCTAGGATAATTTCGATATTCAGAATCTAAAAATGAAGTCCATTTTGGGAGATAAATTTTATAAAATTTTAAAAATGTGGGTATTACTATTCATAATGGCTAGTTTGATAGGTCGCGGTGTGTTAGAATCTCGAAGTTGAGTACAATGAAAGCTATTGCAATATTCAAAGGGAAACATACTGTGGAAGCTTGGGGTGTTAAATTTATAAATTTTATAGATAAAAATATAATAGTTTGAATAACTTCATGTTTCCATATCTTATATCCCTTGTATATTAGGTTATATGTGCTTATAGATTTGGTTTTCCACCCATTTAAGGAAATTCTCCAATGAATCTCAGATATAAAATAAATATATATATTGATGGAAAAGAATACAATTTTATTCTCATGTCCTTATTAGAAAATTTCTATACAAAAATGATGAGACTTATATAATCTAAATAAATCTATGATGACATCGAAAGTAGCTATGAATGAAATTTGAAATTCAAAGAGATTAAATTTCAAATCTAGATAATAAAGTTTTAAGGAATCAAGGTTAATGGGGAAGAGAATATCTATGATTATTTCACTCAGGTAAATGAAGTTATTAGTAGTATCCAAGGGTTTTCGGAAAAAAGTTAAAGTCTCTATAATTGTTTAGAATCTCATGAAGAACATTTCATATATTATTGATCCAAAGATTTCATATCTAGAATATAAAGAGGATCTTTCCTTGATATAATTTCATAACATTCCCATAGCTTATTAAATGATAATAATTTCAACCATAAATAAAAAGGTAAAAGATGAAATGGATTTTGAGATGATGAGAAATTTGGATGTTAGATAACCCATTGAAAATGATTGTTAAAGTGACTCTAAAATGAATATGATGAAGAATGATATCAATGAATAATTTCCCTTTTTCAAATAGATTCAAGAAGGTAAAAACAAAAGGTTTTTATCCTTTAAAATGATAGAAATTAATTTTAATTGGTATAATTTCCATTACATATCCTAAGAATATGAAACATAATTTTGAATCTAAAGATGTTGAGAAACCTTTCAAAAATAAGTTGAGTGAAAGTTAAGAGTAAGCATCTAAACCTAGAAGAATCAAGAAGAAATTTTTTTGGGGGAAGACAAGAAATCTTATAAGAAAAGAATAAGGTTTTTACAAATCATATTATAGTGAATCTAAATGATATTACCAGGTTAAATTTACTAATTTCATGGATTAATCTGAACAAGGATTTTATGTAACACCCCATGATTCTTGGTATGTTATCACTTCAAAATAATTCAATAACTTGTACTATACGCAACACTAAGTTCGAGTGCACCACGACTTACCAAACTAGCCATTAAAAAAAGGTTATGAATAGTATTAACTAAATTTTGATTTTTATATAGTCCATATAATTTTAACTTATGTATTTTGTGTTTCTTAGACACATTTAAGAACAAATTCAATTTTTTAGATAAAAAATGTATTTTTCAAAAAAATACAATTTTACAACCTTTAATGGAGAACCCTTTTTAAATCCAATAGTTGAAACTTTTACTTAATAAATTTGACAAAATATAATTCTTATTTAGAATCAGGACATTCAAATTTAATTTGGATAAAATTTTGGTATTTTTCTAATAATAATCATTTTTTATGAATACTGAGAAATACTGTATTTTAATTCAAAACTGCCTTTCAATCTAATTTATTTATATGGTTAGATTATTTTGGAATTGTTTTTGAAGTTTAATTAGATTATATTTTTATCATTTAATCCAATTTTGGTTTTTTGAAGTAATTTCGCTTTCAAATTTAACATAAACAAGTGTCAATCTTTTTATAGTTAATATTTCTTAAAAACGTGCATTTTGTTTTGACAGTGGGAATTAATTTTAAATTAATTAATCCAACTTCTATGTTTTGAATTCTCTAAAATATATATCATTTTTGAATTTGGAATATCAAATATATCTTAGGCGTATTTTTTTGTATATTTCTTAAAAACATCAATTTTTCATGAATAGTGAAACCACAAAGTTGTAGTTAAAAATCTAACTTTTTCATTTAAATGAAATTTTACCGCTTCTGTGAATTGAATATTGAAAATCTGACATACATGGTTGTTATTAGTATGTAAAATGTGGCTCAATAAGTTGAAAATAATTTTTGGTGAATAGTAACTTTTGACTTTTATTTACCGCGGTTAAAGGTAAATAGGGTACTTCAAGGTAAAGATAATATTCTAATAATAAAAAATTACCTTAACACATCTCTTCACCTTATTTGACGAGTCATGGAAAACCATGGGTATCTTTGGGTCGATTTTGGGACCCCATGGAGCCACTTAAGAGTGATAATGGCAGTTTATATTAATTAATTTTAAGTAAGGACAAAAATGACTTAAACATATATCTTTTAGGAAATAATTTTTTAAATGGGGTTATATAAGTTATCTCTTGGACTATAAATATTAATTAGAAATATAAAACTATTTATTACATCTTGGTAGTTTTTTTTTATAATTTTTATACATCAAATAAATAAAATTATTTATGACATAATAATGATGTAGTGTTTACCTCATTAATGAATAATTTAAATAAATACGACTATAAAGATTACAAAAATATACAAAACCTGTCCAATTATTATTGGATGATTTTATTTAGACCATGAGTCATCTTATCATTGAATCTAATTAGTTTTGGTCCTTTAGAAACTGAAAATCATTATATATTAAAATATTATTTTCACACTTTCCTAAAGAGCGCCTCGTCCACCTTATAAAAATACCTCACCTCTAAACCATTACTCGCACCTCTCAAGCTCCTTGTATCTTACAAACTCTTACCAAATAATCTCTCAAGATCCCTACCTTCCACCTAGATTCCTTATTATAGGCAGAAGTCACCTCATGAAATCTTTTTTCTTCACACCAAGGGAGTTACCCAATTTTAAGGTAACATTTTCCCTAAAGTTCTCTTTATTTATTTTACTTCTCTAACCCCCTAAACTATTTTTATTACTTTATTTTATAACAAAAAAAGTATAATAAATAAACTAGTTTGTTTTTATAATATTTATTCAAGCTACACTTAAACAAACCTTCATCTAATGGGAAAAGAACAGAATGTTTCTGTGGATGGTGAACTACCACCTCACGAAACGATGATTGTTCAATTATACCCTACCGCCACTTATGGTGGACATTATGATGGAAACATATTTATATATTATATATATTAGGTTTATATTTTCTCTATTATTATGTAATTTTCATTTACAAACACACTTTTATTCTTTCTAATATATGTGAACGCGATAATTTAATTTGAGGAAGTGCGGACTACCGCCTCCTCAAAGTAATACGATTCGTTCCTGACATACATGGAACGTATAAAGGATGGTGATAATTAAATTATGTGAAAAATATATCATATGATATTATACTGGAATTATAATATAACTATGTATCGTTATGTTTTCATTTCATTAAATATGAAATATAAATTAAAGTAGCCTTCATGCATACGTATGGCTTACCGTCTCCACGAACGGTGCATTTCATTTCATATCTCAAAATATCATGAACTAATTATAAATATATATATATTTTGGATATATATGATATATATGATATTTAAATCATGAATATTATACTGGAGATAATGGACTTTTGACCACATGGACAATTTGTAATTATAACAAGTTCACTTTTGACTCAAGTACCCAATATCTAAAAAAGGCCATTTTTAGAATTAATGATTAAATAATATTTATAACATGGTAATAAGTAATATAAAATGAATAAAAACTTGAAAATTGTTATAAATAAATTATAAATTAACTTTAGGTTATTATTCATGATATTAAATAATGAATGAGTCATGTCGGACACGGGGTAAGGGGTTTCTTATGTAACTTTTAATTCGGTGAGATTTCAATTGTTCACCACTAATTTGTTGCATGTGATGTATTTTGTACTACCATTTGATATATATTATCATTATTCTCTTTATATTCATGGTATTCTATGATTCATTTGGTGGTTATTAACTTTTGGTCATACGACTCGATTGATTACAACGTGGTAAGGGGTTTTTTATCTCACTTCTTATTCCCATGAGATTCATGCTATATTGCCACTATTTACTTTTTTGTTGTGTATGTACGGCCCATTATTGTATTATTTGTGTAATATACATTAATTAATGGCTATTTATATCTTCATTGTATGATACTTCTTTTTTGGGGTGTATGTTTTGTAAGTTTCCAAATTGGTAAGGAAATTTCAAATTACAATTTCCACTCATTGGGCTTTACACTTACTTCATTATTTATATTACTCCAAGATTATGTGTGAAATCACTATTTATTTACTTATTTAGTAAGTTTCACTCACCTTTTTGTGGATATACTTTTTATACAAATAATCACTCCATTGATAAATTCTCAAGTCATCGATATAAACTTGATAAGGGAAATTTTAACTCAACTTCTATTCCTTGAGTTAAACATCCATGTCATTGGTATTGTTTTTACAAGAATATGTGTGAATGTACTCTGATTTATTTGCACTAAATATCCAATCATATTTTGTTTATTTATATTTTCCACATATAAAAATGTCATTGATTTATCCTTAACCTAAGGATATGGTCTTTATAAAGAAATTCATCTCAACTTACATTCCATTGAGACTTCTTTATCGTTATTCACCAATTCACTTTTATTTGGTCTATATACTGTACATTGAAATAGTATATCATGAATCTCTTTATTATCATGATATTATAAATTTTTTATTTCCTCAATTATTTGCATTCATGTGTCTCTCATTTGGTTAGGAACTCTAACTGAAATATCATTTTAAATGTTTTAAAAATTTATTCTTCTAAATCTTTCTCATTAATATCCATGTTTTAAAAATGGTTTTAAGGTTTTATTTATATGGAAATTAATGTTTAAAAATTGAAATTCCGTTTAAATGTTTCAAATTATTATGGTACACTTTTATTTAAAAATCTATTTTAAACATCTTCTTGATAAATAGTGAAACTTTTAAATGTTTTCACGAAAAAGGGATATTTCTCTAAAATATTTTTACTGATAATTTTCAACTACATCCACATCCATTAAGGGGTATTATTCTTGATCGAGGTTGATTTATTATGATACAAATCTTTCATACTATATTGAAGGTTTTTTGATATGTTTGACTATGTATGTGTTATTTTTATACCATTCATTGTGTATGGATAAAGTATTGGAATTTTGTATGCTAGTTTTAATATGAATGTTTATGTTATGTTTAAACCTTTTCATATGAAAAATTAATCTGACATAGTAAGTGAAGGGTGGATCCCGCTATAGCTCCTTGATGCATCGGTAGGTCTCATGAGAGAAACTAGTGTCTTGGCACAAGGCCTTGACTATGTGGTTATGAAGTGTGGCAATATGCATTCCATCATTTTGAAAGTGGCTATTGATATTGCATGTGATTATTAGACTAGTAGAATATCAATGTTAATATGTAAATGGAATTTTTTGATTTTATATTTTCCATGTTATGATGATGTTCAATTTTAAAAGGCTTTTTTTTAGTCTTATACATTGTATTAAATGTTTATGCTTATTTATGATAGTTTCTGCTATATTTTAATCCTTACTAAGAATCTGAGCTCACCCCTTTCTGTGTTTTATTTTTCCCCGGATGTGAAGAAGTATTTTATGGTTGACCTGTAGCGATAGGATAAGGATATAACTGTGTTTAGAAAGGGGACAAAATGCTTTTGATGTTTTTTTTCATGATGTAATTTAAAACTTATGAGTGTATCTAGTACTTCCAAGGCAACTAAACTGATCGGTCTTTTGGGACATGATTCCTTGTATCATGCCAATGTTATGTAATAATGAATTAACCCTAGGTAACCGGGGTCAAGTCTTTATAGTTGGTATCATAGGAAGTTTAGTACAAACCTTGGAAGCTAGATTTAGAAATACTCTGATTAGAGAACATTGTCCTAAGATAGACTTTGAGGATTAGCATAGAAGAACTTTCTAGAATATTGGAATTGAGGAGATTTTGTGATTTTTCCAAGGGATACATCCCTATCGGGATAATATCCGGTAAATGCGGCTCTGGCACAGATCTGCCTAGGTGTAAAACCTAAAAACACCGCTTCGAGCTATACTTGAACGGGAACTGGGGAATGACAACGGGATTTGCAGCACTCTTGGTTACGACACCCCCGGGGGATATTCTTAGGATAATTCACATTTTATTTACAAACCGATTTGAAGGATTTTAATATAAGATGAGAATAAATAACCTTGAGTAATACTAAGGTATTTTAGATTGGAAATAAAGTGTTTTGATATTCTCTAATTTTTTTTATGACTCACACTATGATTTCTTGTGTTAGACAATGGATGGATTCCAAGGAAGTAATAGTAACATTGAACATTATGTAAAAGGATGGCACGACAGTGGAATTGGGAAACGAAATGGAATGTTGATTGGAGTAAAAGATATCATGTTCTTGCAAAATAAGTTTTCCAAAAATATGATCAACAACATATTTATTAACCGACTCATAGACTCAACAAAGAAGATAATGTTGGTGAATGATAAGAGCTCCAGCAGTGGAGACCATAGAGAAAATAAAGATCAATTTCCATCATGCAGGAAATGTGGAAGGAGACACCTAGGAAAGTGCCTCAATAGAACAAAGAAATGCTTTATGTGTCAGAAATAAAGACATAAAGTAAATAATTGCTGAATAAAAATTAAGAGTACTATATAATAAAATATAAATGATCCTAAGAATCAAATTACAGCCATTTTTCATAAATTTAAGGGACTTTGGAATTACTTGATTCAATTCCCTATTCTATAGGATAACCTCTAAGTCCATAAGAAACTATTTGGAAATAAATGGATGGAGAAATTTTAAAAAGTATGGGATTACTTTGGAAGACTATTCTCTTGTATGTGAAACCATATAGTTTGTTATGTGGCGATATAATTTGAGGAAAATTTATCTTTTATTTTGGGGATATACTTTTAAATAACCATTTGGGTTTATATGATCCTTGAATTTGAGAAAATGATAGGTTAATAATTTTTAGGATGAAAATTCGAGGTATGAGATAACATTTATGGTTAAAATATGATAGGGTTATTATTGAGGAAATTATCTCATTTTTTGGAATATTATAAAAATATATAGTTTTTGAAAAAGGAAAAAACCTAGACCATGTCACAACCCGTCAAGTCGAACAAATATTGTGGAATCTAACCCACATCCAAAGTGCGACTGGGATTTATCTCCTACCACTAGACTACGTGAAGTCCCTGGTTAGTAAGACTAATGATTTGTAGTTAAATGATTTTATGGACCAATAAGATGTTGATATTGGAAATATATGATTTATCCTTTGTATAGGAAAATGATTTTGTGATTAAGTGATAAATGTTATTTTGGAAGATGTTCACCCTTTTGGTAACACTATATGCCTAAGGAAAATAGTATACAATGGGATTTCATTTCAAGAGTAATGGTGGTTTTTTTCTATGATTATATTGTGGATTTATAGAAATTTGGGTTATTTATGGAATTTATTGACCTATCATAGAGAATATGTGAATTTTTTAATTACTTTTAAGTATGCGACTTTAAGAGTAGTCAATTTTATTTAGAGATACAATTTAATGTGTAAGACTATGAAAGAAAATTCTTCTTAGTTTTTGGTATCAATATTAGATTGGATTATATTGAAATATTTTATGGGCAATTGTTTATTGAATTGTATTTATTGAAATTTGGGTATTGTTAGTTTAATTTTAAAAATTAAGGTTAATATTTCTTTCTCTAAAGGATTATCCTTTTTGGGGATCATCTGATCTTTTACTAACCAGTTTGGTTTTGGTTAATATATAATGAAAAGGAAAATATATTGTTCATCCTTTTTGGAATAAGAGATTTTCTGTAAGTTGATTCTAGCGCTTCAGGTGTGACTAAGTCATCTTGAATACTCATCGTTTGGAGTGAAAGATGAGTTTTTGGTAAGAATTAGATGAAGGATGAAACTCTACTTGTAAAGTATTTTTTTCTCTTATTCTATGAATAAATTAATTATAAAACTTTAGTGAAGGGACCATAAAACAAAAAATGTGTTATCCTAATGCTTTATGTTTTTCTGGACCGATGATATTTTAAATCATCATAGATTGATGGCTTTGAGGCCCTAAATTTTACACTTGTTTGTGATTGATGACCTCAATCACTCCCTATAAATATTTATGTTTTCCCTCCAATTACGTGTCTATAATTACCACCAATTTTCTACTAATCAAGATAATAATTTGGTGGTGAATTTTTCATTCCCTTTACCTCTTATTAAAACTAAATTTTATTAACCCAATTTCTGATGTGGGTTTTCTACAAGGTATTTTTTCTATTTTTAACCTTTTATTTTCGAAGAAAAATTTAAAATTTGGAGGACACAATTTATTGAAGGAGGATAGAATCTAACACCTCAAGATTTCTTGGTATGTTATCTCTTCAAAGTAATTTAATAACTTGTACTATACACAACACCGATTTCGAGCGCATCATGACTTACCAAACTAGCTATTCCAAAAACGGCTATGAATTATATTAACTAGATTTATAATTTTATATAGTTCATATAATTTGAACTTATTTAATATGTGTTTCTTAGACATATTATAAGAACATATTCGATTTTTCATAAAAAAAATGTATTTTTTAGATAAAAAATGTATTTTTTTAAAAAAAATGCAATTTTGCTACCTTTTAATGACTAAACCTTTTTAAATCCAATATTTGACAAATTTACATATTCAATTTGACAAAATATAATTATAATTTAGAATTGGGACATCAAATTTTACTTTGGATGAAATTTTGGTATTTTTCTAATAGTATTCATTTTTTTAGTAATAGTGATAAATATTGTATTTTAAATCAAAAATGCTTTTTAATCTAATTTATTTATATGTTTAGATTATATTTTTAATTTTTTTTGATGTTTAATTAGATTAAATATTTACAATTTAGTCCAATTTTGGTTGTTGGAAGTAATTTCACTTTAAAATTGAACAGAAACAAGTGTCATTCTTTTGATTGTTAAAATATTTAAAAACACGCTTTTTGTTTTGACAACGACATTTAATTTTAAATTAATTAATCTATATTCTATTTTTCTAATTTTGTAAAATAGACATAATTTTTTTAATTCGGAATATCAAATATATCTTAGGCTGAATTTTTAGTTTTTTTCTGAAAAACCTCAATTTTTGATGAATAGTGAAACTACTAAGTAGTAATTAAAAATCTGACTTTTTCATTTAAATGAAATTTTACAGATAATCTGAATTGGATTTTGAAAATCCGAAATATATAGTTTTTATTAGTTAGTAAAATTTGGTTCAATAAGATGAAAATAATTTTTGGTGAATAGTAATTTTTGACTTTTATTTACCACGGTTAAAGGTAAATAGAGAAATTCAAGGTAAAAAGAATATTATAATAATAAAAAATTACCTTAACACTTGTCCTAACCTTATTTTATGAGTCATGTACATCCATGGGCATCTTTGGGTCGATTTTGGGACCCCGTGGATCCACTTAAGGGTGATAATGACACTTTATATTAATTAATTTTATGTAAAGACAAAAATGACAACATATATATTTTAGTAAATAAATTTCCACATGGGGGTATATAAGTTATCACTTAGAATATATATATTAATTATAAATATAAAAATATTTCCTATATAATGGTATTTTTTTATAATTTTTAGACATTAAATAAATAAAATTATTTATGACATAATAATGACGTAGTGTTTACCTCATTAATTAATGATTTAAATAAATATGACTATAAAGATTAAAAAATATCAAAAACTTGTACTATTATTATTGGATGATTTTATTTTGACCATGATTCATCTTATCATCGAATATAATTAGTTTTGGATCTTTTGAAATCAAAAATCATTATATAATAATATATTCCTTTCACACTTTCTTAAAGAGCCCCTCATCCCCCTTATAAAAAGCCCACACCTCTAACCCATTAATCACACCCCTCAAGCTCCTTGGCTCATCAAAACATTGACCAAATAAGCTCACAATATCTCTCCCTTACACCTAGAAGCCTTACGTTAGGCACAAGGTACTTCAAGAAATCCTTTTGGTTCAAACCAAAGGGAGTTACCCAATTTTAAGGTAACATCTTCCCTAAAGTTATCTTCTTTTATTTTACTTCTCCAATCCAATAAACTCTGTTTATTAAATTATTTTATAACAAAAAAAGTATCCTCAATATACTATGTTGTTTTTATGAGATTTATTTGAGCTACACTTACACACACCTCTATATAATGGGAAAAGAACGTACTATTTCTATAGACGGTGAACTACTCCCTCACGAAACGCTGATTGTTCAATTATATCCTACCGCCACTTATGGTGGCCATTATGATGGAAATATATTTATATATTATATATATTATGTTTATAATTTTTCTATTCTTATGTAATTTTCAATTAAAAAAACACATTTATGCTTTCCAATATGTGTGAACACGATAATTTCATTTGAGGAAGTGCGGACTACCGCACCGTCAACGTGATATGATTCTTTCCTGACATACAATGATTGTATAAAGGATGGAGTTAATTAAATTATGTAACACATATTTCATATGATATTATACTGGAATTCTAATATACCTATGTATAATTTTGTTTTTATTTCATTAAATATGAAATAGAAATGAAAGTAGCCTTCATGCGTACGTACGACTTACAGTCTCCATGAACGGTGCATTTCCTTTCTTATCTCCAAATATCATGAACTAATTATAAATATATATATATATATACTAGATATATATGATATATATTATATTTAAATCATGAATACAATAATGGTGATAATATACCTTTGACCACATGGAAAATTTGTAATTATAACAAGGTCATTTTTGAAACAAGTACCAAATATCTACAAAACAACAATTATTAACTTAAATGATTACATAATGTTTATAACATGGAAATAAGTGATATAAAAGGAATTTTAACCTTGAAAAAGGTTCTTAAGCAAGTATAAATTAACTTTAGTTTATAATTCAGGAGATTAAAGAACAAACTAGTCAAGTTGGACACGAGGTAAGGGGTTTCTTATCTCACTTTTAATTCCCTAAGATTTCCATTGCTCGCCACTTATTTATAGCATGTGGTGTATTTTGTACATCCATTTGATATATATTGTCCTGATTCTCCTTATATTAATGGTATTCTGTGATTAATTTTGTGGTTATTAACTTTTGGTCATATGACTCGATTGATCACAACGTGGTAAGGGATTTTCATATCACTTCTTATTCCCATGAATTTCAGGCTATATTGCAACTATTTCCTTTTGTGTGGTGTATGTACAGCCCATAATTTTATTATTTGTGTAATATAATTTAATTTATGGGTACTTACATCTTTATTGGTTGATACTTCTTTCTTGGGGTGTATGCTACGTAAATTACCAAATCGGTAAGGAAATTTGAAATTTCAATTTCCACTCATTAGGCTTTACACATACTTCATTGATGACATTACTCCAAGATTATGTGTGAAATCACTATTTATTTACTTATGTAGTAATTTACAATCCCCTTTTTGTGGATTTACATTTTATACACATATTATCTCCATTGATAAATTCTCAAGTCATCGATATATACTTGATAATAGAAATTTTTACTCAATTTTTATTCATTTAGTTAAACATCAAAGTCATTGGTGTTTTTAAAAGAATATGTGTGAATGTCCTATTATTTATTTACATTAAATATTCAATTATATTGAGTGAATTTATATTTTTCACATATAATTATTTCATTTATTTATCCTTAACCAAAGGATACTGTCTTTTTAAAGGAATTCATCTCAACTTACATTCCATTGAGCCTTCTTTGTTGTTATGCGCGAATTCAATTTTATTTGATGTATATACTATAATTTGACATAGTATATCATGAATCCCTTTATTCTCATGATATTATAATGTTTTTATTACCTAAATTATTTTAATTCAAGTGTCTCTATTTTGATTAGAAACTCTAATTGAAATATTATTTTAAATGTTTTAAAATTTTATTCTTCTAAATCTTGATCATTAAGGTACATATTTTAAAATTTTTTTATGGTTTTATTTATATGGAAATTAAAATTTTAAAATTTAAATTCCTTCTAAAAGTTTCAAAGTGGTATGGGACACTTTGATTCAAAAATCTATTTTAAACAGCTTCTTGATAAATAGTGAGACTCTTAAATTTTTTCCTGAAAAAGGGGTATTTCTCTCCAATATTTTTACTGATCATTTTCAACTATGTCAACATCCTTTAAGGGATATTATTCTTGATCGAGTTAGTGTTATTATGATACAAATCTTTCATACTGTATTGATGGTTTTGTGATATGTTTGACTGTGGATGTGTTCTTTGTATACCCTTCATGGTTCATGGATAAAGTGTTGACATTTCATATTCTAGGTTTAATAATAATGTTTTTGTTATGTTTAAACATTTCCATATATGGAATGCATTGGACTTATTATGTGACAGGTGGAGCTCGCTATAGCTCCTCAATGCATCAGTAGGTCTCATGAGACAAACTAGTGTCTTGGAACAAGGTCTTGAAAAAATATTATTTGTAGTCTTGGCACAAGGCCTTGAATATGGGGTTATGAAGTCTTGAATTACGCATTCCATCATTATGAAAGTGGATATTGATATTTCTTTTAATTATTAGACTAGTAGAAAATCCATGTGAATAAGTAAATGTCAATAGTTGATTTATCTTTTCCATATTATGCTAAAATTCAATTTTAAAAGGCTATTGATTTAGTCTTCTAAATTGCCTTAAATTTTTATGCTTATTAACGAATGTTTCCTCTATATTGTTATCCTTATTGAGAATATAAGCTCACCCCATTCTATGGTTTATTTTTCTAAGGATGTGAAGAAGTATTTTATGGTTGACCTACAGGGATAAGCTAAGGATATAAGTGTGTTTAAAAAGGGAGCAAAATGTTGTTGATGTTTTTATTCCATGATGTAATGTAAAACTTTTGAGTGTATCTGGTACTTCCAAGTCTAAAACACTAATTGGTCATTAAAGACATGATTCCTTGTATAATGCCAATGTTATTTAATAATGCATCGACTCTGGGTAACTGGGGTTGAGGTGTTATATTTGAAACTTCCAGAAGTAAAGATTTTGATTCAGAACCAACTGAGTAGGAAAACATGTTGTAGGATAAACATGATGTATGTATTGAAAAGAATACCATTATCAAGAAATAAAAGAAAATATTGATAAAATATAAAAATAATCTCATTGATAGAAATAATGAGTTTTAAATGAAGCAATTAAACCTTGCTGGTGAGAGAAAAATAGTTGGTTGAAAGCTGTATAATATGATAAGATGATAAAATATCTTAATCAAATGTTTTCATTGAAAGAAGAAGAACTATCTAATACATAGTCTATGTTTATTTAGGATAAAAATAAAAGAATAATTTGAACTATAATTTCAAAAAAAAATTACTGAAGTCATATATAGATCTTTTAAGTCATCTAGATGGACTTGTACAAAAGATAAGGTAATATTTGTACCTAAAAATCAATTTACACTTCTCCATGCACTAAAAAATTAGGGTATAAAAAAAATATTTACAATCATGGGAAATAATAATTAGGCAGAAACATTCTCAATTTCTATTGAAAAAATTCGGAACTCCAAAATCCCTTCAACACCCCAATACATGAAAACTCATATTCAAAATGTACAACAAGGAAAAAATTTTAGATTGTGCTACAAGAAGAATTTTTATAAACCAAGTAGATTCTGGTTTCTAGGGTAATACTGGTGTTTTGAAGTTTCGGGGTGAAAATCTAATACATTCTTGTATTTATTTTCATTTCCTTGGACGAGAAATTATTTAATTAGAATTCATCAATTGGAAGGTAAATCGTATTTTAAAAGGAAATTGGTTATAAAGTTAAATGTTTCAGTTTTACAGACTCAAAAAAGATTTTGATGTCTTGAGATGTTTTTTGAATGGGTGGGAAATAGGGGAACAACATAGAAAAATGTATGACAAGATTACCTAGATAGACTACTTATGCTGATAAAGGAAAATAGAATTCAAAAATCCAAGTAAGAGTAAGAATGTATTACTGAGGTTTTGTTAAGGTCTAGTAGAAAAACAAGATCATGGATTCTTTATTGTGGGTGTTCTTCCCACAAGACTAGTGAAAAAATAATTTTCAACATCATTGAAAACCATAAAGATATGACAGTAACCTTGGAAATGATATCTCTTTAAAAATTAATGGTGTTGTCTCAGCTGATATTTAACCTTAAAACTAGATAGAAAATGATATTCTAAATGTAGAATATATGAATTATACCATATTAATTATTATTTATTAATTTGATGATATCCATGATGTTTTTTGAAAGAAGTATACTTATTTAAATGGGAATTAATTATTGTAGGTTCATTTCTCAACAAATAATAACTATTTGAAATTTGTTTTTAGTAGGCGATCCTACGAATTATTGTTTCATTAGTGAAAAAGATGAATGGTTGGCATGTTAATGAAGGATTTTCCATCCACAATAAATGGGATTAAGTAAAATTTTGATGCATGATGTTTCCGAGAACTTCCCAATATTAATATATAATAATATTATGTGTGTGAAACAGTCCTAAAGGTAAATATGACTTAGAAAACCCATAATAAGTTCATAATTCAATCTACCAAACCACTAGAACTTATACACATTGAATTATGTAGTACAATGGGAAAAATTTCAATTAGTGGTCATTTATATTTCTTACTATTCATATATAATTTCACACAAATGACTAAAGTTATGTTCCTCAATAATATATTAGATACATGTGATATATTCAATGTTTTCAAAAGATGATCTGAAACAGAGTTGGGACTTTTCATTAAGAAATTAAGATATGATCATGGTTAGGAGCTTATAGATGACACATTTTAAATTTATCTGTCTAAACAAAGAATTAAACATCAATTAAACAGAAGTTATACTCCTCAATAGAATGGGGTCACAAAGATAACAAATGTGATTGTTATGGGGATGCGTAACATAATTCATTTAGAAAATACAATTTCAAATTATTATTTGAGAGTGGTTGTGTTTTTTGTTTTACACATAAAAAATATATGTATTTTGAGACCCAATACACATTTTACTCTTTATGAAATTTAGTATAAAAAACAAACTATCAAGTAATTTATAGTGTTTTGAAGTACATTTTTTATAAATATCAATGTTAACAAGCTTAGAATGTTTCAATAGAAAGCTGTTGAAGTGATATTTATGGGGTAATTATCTGTTGGAAACTAGTATAGGTATTGGATAAAACAATTATAAAAACTTGTGAACTTTTTATGTTTCATAATTATTGAAAACCAATGTAAATTGGATCACCTACTCAAGAATAAATTGATATTTTAGATGAAAATAACAAGAATATTTCCGACCAACAGGTTGAAAAATAAACTCAGATCAGAGTAATTATAGATAAGGTTTATAAAAACATATTAATGATGATGAAGAGGTTGCAGACAGTGAAACGAATTGAATTAAAATGTTAAAAAAGAATCTTTATACTGATAACATAATTGTATAAAAAGTATCTCTTGTATAGAAAAGAATATGGTTGATTGTAGTAAATCACACAATACTCATATCACTTACCGAATGATGAATAGTATTGGAAGATATAGAGAAAATTTGGTGGGTAAAAGACATCAATGATTAATTAGATTATATTGAGATAAATTCAACTTAGGAGATTTTCCTATTATAAAAATATAATTATTTCATTGGCATAAAATGGGTGTTTAGAAAAAATTTGGATTAAAAAGGGGTAGAAAAAAGGAACAAGGCTAGGCTGGTATAAAAAGGATATACTCAAATAGAAGGCATTGACTTCAACGTAACCTCTTCAATAAGATAAAAAATAAAAAAATTACAATTTTTTAATTTTTTATGAACATAAGAATTATAAAATGTATCAAATGGATGTAAAATCATCATTTTTAAATGGAGACATTATGGAATAAGTATATATTGAACAACTATAGGGTTTTATTCTTTATTTTTATGGAATAATGGTATACAGACTACAAAAGTATTTATATTCTTTGAAATAGGCTTCGAGATCTAGTTATACAAAATTTGATGGGTGTTTAAAGGAAATGGGGTTCACTAATGGAATATTGGATAGTAATTTGTATGTAAAATAGTTTTACTGTAAGGTCTCGTATCTGTATAGTTCAATGCTTTGTGTGTTTCCATAGTCGGAGTTACTCATTGGAGGCCTAGAGTAGGTTGTGAGGTGTTTGGCTACTAAAAAATGGGATTTGGGATAATTCACAATGTGTATGTGATTCACCTCGTGAATATGTGGTTTGTGACTTGTGTGATGATTATTAATGGGGTTAAACAGAGTGTGAATTAATTTCAGTAAAAATGGCCTGTGGTGATGTAATTTTTAGAGGGACTTAATACCTGATGTTTACATGAAATGAAATGGTTTCATTCCATGAAAACCTTTTTTCTATGATTCATGTATATATTTTAGTGGCTCAGATTTTCTCAAACCCTGTTAATTTTCTCCCAATCCCTATGTGTCAAGTGACTCTCTCTTTAGGTGTTGTGAAATCTCTTTAGAAAGGATCGATTCAAGGCTTCCCACATTTGATATGTGGTGATCTAAGGAATGTTCTACCTTTTTTCTCATTGTTACCTGATACAGATCCTCTCACTTCATATTTTCATGCGATGGTGGTTTCTCTTCATCATTCTAATAGATTTTTCTTATATTTATGTTGGTTAAGTTGTGTTGTGGTTTCCTTGGAGGTATGCATATCTTGCAAGAGGGGTGGTTGGTATCTACGAAATGGGTCCATTCCCATGTAAATAATATTCAATCCTTTTAGGTGTGGGATTCATTTATTCTTCTTTTTATTTACATGAAATCATAAATTTATCATGGTTTATCCCTTTTTATAGTAATAAAATTAAAATAATAAATATTTAATCATAATAATAATGAATTACATTGTGATTGTAAGTCTATGCTTGATACCATGAAAATGGTCTACCTCTTGACTTTCTAAATAATGTGTTATCTTTGTTATGCTTCTTATAATGCCTTGTGGTGTTATATATTACAATGTTTACATTGATGGAAAATGGTAAAGAACATAAAGATGGTAATTATTAATTGGATGGATAAATAATTAAAGAAGAGGCATGTCAGATGAGTCCAGTGTTTTTCATAATTTGATGGTAATTAAGATTGATTCCTTGTGAATGCTTAATTAAATGTGTACTTCCATGATAATAGAATTTATAAAAAATGTGAGTTATGGTGATTCTTACTATTGATAATTTAAAAATGACATGTTTAAAAGATAATGATACTTCTTTAGGTTTTTAAGAACCATAATTCATGCTAAGATCATGTTTAACTTTTGATGTCTTGTTATAGATGATGTGTTATGTTTCCCATAGTTGGAACCTGTGAATAATTAATCAATAAATTAAAGTTGGTATAAGAACTAGTTTTGTGATAAAGATAATTTTTAGGGCCTAAGTTGATCATTTTCTTGAGAATGTCGAGTGCATTTTTGATTTGATCTATGAGAGATTGTTTTTTATTGAAGGTTATATGACTTGTTATAGGGGTTACATTTCCCCTATGACTACATTTGTTTTTTTCCTTGTGGTGTGCTTTTTATGTGATATTTTATATTCGATGTGTTCTGATCCTTGAATGGATGATCCTGGGATCAATGAGCCTGGGATGGATGATCTGAAATGGGGTAGGGAGGCATAGATGATGTGGTAGCAGTTGATTCCTGTGATAGATAGATGCCTCAAGATTTTCATGTGGGTGTTGGGGATGGCACCAGATATGATTGAACGAGTGGAATCTAGGAATACAAATTTATTTTATGAAGTTTTATTCTTTTTTAAATGAATCTATTAATGGATTACTGTCAAGTGTCTTGTTTTATTAACATTCCTTCCCCACTTATTAAGGTAATTGGATGTAATTGGTTACTTGTTTCCAATTTGTGGTAGTTTTGGATGGTTTTATTAGATTACATGGATTATATAATGTAATAATGTTCAATAAATATTTCTTAACACATGGGTTTGGTATTGTTGGAATGAAAATGAGATGCTCTTTAGAAACTTTGAACTCGGTTAGGATTATGCCTGGAGGGAATGTACTTCAAACATATGGTTAATGGATATATCATTAAATAAAGTTAATATTTATTTTATAGGACAATAAATTAATTAAGGAAAGTAAATGATAAAAATAAAATAATGTAATTTAATGTATCTCTTTAAAATTCATGTCTTTATATAATATATGTAGTCTTAGAAGTGGAAGTCGGGAGTCCAAGTGATGTTTGTTGTAGTTGAGTTTATGAATATTTTATAACAATAATGTGGTTGTGATATATATTATATCTTGTATACTATATGATTTTATATGCTACCCCACCCATGTCAATTAGGTATACTAACACTCTGTAGAATCTGGAAGGTTGTTTTTCTTAATATCGTGATGGGAGGATAGATTTATAACTTCAACATGTAGCCTTTCTCCCAGATCTCGGTAGTATTATGTGCTGGTATGCATGATTGATAGATTCCCTATATACGTGTGTAGAGGCATGTGATGAATTTTGTCATTTTTATACGTAATTATCCCCTTCTACAATATCCAATTGGTTATTAGGGGTATGATGTGTATAGGTTGTGACGAATTGAGGTACCTTACTCGGTGAATGGGTTGTGATGACTTGGGATTTAATAAGTGATGTATGCTACATGTATTATGGGTTTTTTTGGATCCTGAAAACTACTTTCTTACTATAAGGAGATGTGATATGGGATGATGTGATGATGTGATGCATGAGGTGGATGTTGTGATTCCTTGCCTAGGTGTCATTGGTCTAGCTTATTCTTTTGATGATATATGGATCAGGATTTGCGACAATGGGGTAGATGGGAAAACTAATGTGTAAGTGATAATGGGATACCCTTGAAGTTTCCTTATTATATTATATTCTATCTTTTATGTGATAGTTGGTGATAGTTATCCATGATGAGGATGGAAACTTTGTATACCTGTTTAGGTGATGAGTTATTTTCATTGATGTTGACTATGATTTAGCATTCGATCTGTAACTTTCCCATAAGAGGCTCATGGGATGATCCTAATAAGTATATTGTTATGATAATACTACATATATATATGTATATATATATATTGTTTTTTAGGTCATCTATAGTAGGTTGGAGATCAATCTGGATATTACTAGATTGTGGTTTTTATGAGATATATGGGCTTCATGGTTGCTTCTATCTTTACCTTTTTGTACTTGTAGTTTTCCTTTATGTTGTTATAGTACTATTTGATATTTTATGTTTTAACATGGGATTTCATATATATGTATATATGTATGTATGATCTGGTTTTTATTGGTGTTTGTATCTTAACTTTCTCTTCTTTGTGTTCTCTTAGAGTGTAATAACTCCCATATATGTATTCTTATTATACCCTAAGTGTTAGTCGCCAACTCGAGGTATAATAGAGGTTAGACTTGAGTGGTCACCATCACCATATTATCATTTTCAGCCTATGAGGGGTACTCTTTGGGGGGAGGGGGTTTGGAAAGAGTTGTATCAGAGGATTTAGGTTAGAGGGGTATGATAGAGTTTGGATTTAGGCATTGGGGAGGATGCATGGGTTGGTTGGGAAATAGTGTCAGCTATGTTTATAAAGCCATGTAAACATGGGAGATCGGTTGAGACATAGGAATTTAGGCCCCCCTATAATCTGATTCATGAACCTTTAAGTTTATTGATCCTGCAAAAGAAAGTGATACTTTTTACAATGTAGATACCTAGGAATGGATCACAAATCATTCCTCTTTTCTCTTATGTTTGAAATTGTTAGACCTCGGTATTGGTTAAAACCATACACAATATAATAAATAAATAAATAAATTAATGTTAATTATTCCATATTCATGGTTTGGGAGCTCCAATAGTTATATATTTTATCATTCATGGCTCTAGGTTGACATCCTCATTAGGTTCACGCTGAAGATGTTTCGCGGGATGTTCCACCAAATCACCACAGAGTGGAGTTTGATGATAAAAAAACATGGAGGAGGACACTCTGAGAGATTTAGTACCAGAGTATGTAGATGTTTGAGGGATCTATTTTAGATTTATTTATAAAATACTGGTTGGTGGAGATTGAGATATCTTTATTTTAAATCCATTCTTAGAACAAGCACTGGGTTTCATTGGCAGTGAAGATGAGGCTTAGAGTAGTGAGGTTGTGGTGGTTCTTGTTCCTTGAGGATCATGAGGATTCGACAGTCTCATGGGAGAAGTTTCAAGAGCTGTTCTGAGAATAGTTCTTTTCTTAAACTGTGAAGGCCAACAGTCACCAAGAGCCACATACCCTTTGATAGGGGAGTTCCATTTTGTGAGATTTTGAGATCCATTTCAAGACCCTTTTGTGATATGATTCAGACCTATTTATATATTAGGATACTAGTGAGATGCATTTAGAGGAGGGTTTTAATTGAAATATCCAACACCATCTCACCCCTTTTATTTTAAATATGTATATCAAGGTTCTAGAGAGATCGTAGGTAATTTAGATGATATTTCCCATTACCAGTTCTTAATGAGAGGGGAGTTGTTATGAATCCTTGTGAATAAGATCTATGGTCAAGGGTTCCTAGTTAACTAGATAGAAATTTTTTCTATTAGTCAGGAGAAGGTCTCATCCCTCTTTATCTCGATTCTCTGGGGTTGGTACTTCTCAAACATATTTCAAGGGATCAAACACATGTTTTCCTTGTGGAGGATAAGGTCATAAGAAGTGATAGTGTTCTAAATTTATGATCATTCAGTGTCTACCATGAATTCTTCTTCTGGTTCCTCCATTGAGGTAGTTTTATATGAGGAATAAGTATCATGGTTTTCTTGCTTTGTATCAATAGAGAGGATATTAGGTAGGTAGTGTATATCCCTGATACATTCATCATCCTCAAAGAGAAGATAATTGTTGTGTAGGTGGTCATCAAAAGATTCAAAGATTTCGTGGAGGAGGGCAAGTTAAACATCATTCTTTATAGTTTCTCATGTTGGTTGTTCCAAATAGAATGAGTGGTGCCCTTTTTTTACATTGGTGCATGTTTTTTTATTCAGGAGAAACACACTCATTTATATCATGTTCCCTTGTGCATGATTTTGGATTGAGGTAGAAAGGATTACAGTTTCCATGGAATTGACTAATCCAGTTAGTGGTTGAGATGACATATATGAAGTGGGTAGATAATGTGACCCAGTACTGGGGTAGAAAGACTCTTGGGAAGATTTCATATGTTTATAGATATAACTATAAAACATCAAACACAAAATGTATTTTTTGTACTTAGTTTAGGCTATCATAGATTTTTTCAAGAGGTAGGTTCTGTTTTATGACGATGACAGAGATCCAATGGTGTTCGTTGGTGATAGACACCCTCAGACGGGTCAGAGGAATGTTTCACCCTTATCATCATTGATTGTCATGATGATTCTGAGTTCATCATAAGTATAGTATTCGGTGTTTCCTAGTGTCATAGAAGAGTACCCTAATTCTTTTCTATATGTGGTTGTATGGTCAAACCCTCGATGGGAGATCACGTTTTGGATCAAGATAATTCTTTTCATGTCTCCTATTTTGCTGTATTCAAATAGTATGGTTCATCCCGAGTTGCAAGATATGTGAGTACATCTTGATGATCCATTGTAGTGAGTTTTGGTTTGGCTGAGTGTGTCAACATGGGGTGTATTAGTATTGTTAATGAAGAAGGATCATTGTAATTTATAGATTTATATCAATTATCATTACATAAATTAAGTGATAGTGAAGAAACATTATCTTCTTTCACGGATTGATGATTTATTCGATCAATTAAAAGGAGCTAAATGGTTCTTAATGATTAATCTGTGGTCAGGGTATCGTCATATACGAGTGAAGTATGAAGATATTCATAAGGCTACTTTTTTTATTTTCATGGGAATTAATATTTTTTTTTGATTATATTCTTTGTGAAGAATTATCTATATGTGTTAATGGGGATGATTAACATATTGTTTAAAGAGTTCTAGGATATTATTTTGGTGGTTTCCATCAATGACATCCTTGTGTACTTCGCATCTGAGGAGGAGCATGCAGAAAATATTCATGTCATTTTAGGAGTTCTTTGTTATCAGAATCTATTCAAGATTTTTTCACAGTGTGAGTTCTAGGATCAAGATACCTGTTTCATTACTAAAGTGGTATCATATCATGGATTTTTTGTTGATCCTTCAAAGATAGATGTGGTTGTTTCTTTGGAATCCACCAAGATAGTGGAAGAGGTGTAGAGTTTCCTTGTCATTTTAGTCTATTACATAATACGAATAGATGGTTTGTTTTTGTTTTCCCCATACAATATCTTTGACTATATATTATCAGCTGTTCTTATGGATCGAATGGAGTTGGGAAACATTCAAGTAGAGGGAATTTAGTTTGAGTTTTTTTTATGCTTCACATCTTGGCTTAGGCTGTGTTATAATGTAGCTGATATCAGTTGTTTGTTATTAGTATTAGTAGTTATGTACCCATGACCATACCTATACAACCAAATGATCTTGAGTTGGTTTTAGTTGTCTTTTATTTGATTTTGTGGTGATATTACATCATCGGTTAGTGATTTGTGTTTTTTACTACCCATAAGATCCTGAGTTATGTATTCTCCCAACATATCTTGAACATTAATTAATATTGAGGGATAAAATTTTTGTAGGAATATGACTTCAATATTTCTCATACGCCGAGAAAGGTAAATGTTATAGCTAATGATCTGAGCAAGAAATCATATAATAATGCCATGTTTCATCCTAGAAATTACTAATGAGCGATGGAGGAACTCTCATAAATGAATATATAGATATGGGAGAGTTTGGTGGCATAGGTTGTCTTTTCTATATCATAGTGTAGTCATATTTGTTGAAGTAGGTAGATTATTAATAGTTGAGGGATAATGAGGTGTATATATGGAGAGACCGAGTTATTTTTTTGATTCCCTTGATGGTTGGTCTAAGGATGGATAACAGTGGGTGTTATTCCAATACAGTATTTTTATCCTATAAACGATGCATTAAATAGTTCTCTGTGAGTTCCATAGCTCATCATTGGAGGTGCATCCTAACATGGAAAATATATATCATGATTAGAGTGGTCATTTTTTGTATATGAGGTTAAATAATGCAATTAAAGAGATTATTTCTCAATGTTTGGTCTTTTTAAGGTAAAGGTCGAGCACTGTGTTCCCGATGGTTTTCTCTAGGAATTTTATTGTCCCTAGTGGATGAGGGAGGAATTCTTGATAGACTTTATTAATGGTTTACCTCGATCTTAGGCATTATATGATGTTATATGGGTTATATAGGACAATTTGATGAATTCATCTCACTTTATAGCAATCATGGATTTGATCTCAATAGTTTTTCATTGAGGTTGTATATGTAGGATGTGTTATGACTCCACGAATTCCTAAGCATGATAATCTCTTATTGAGATCCTTGTTTTACATCTAGGGTGTGGAGAGGTCTCGAATATGATTTTTTATTCATTTATTTCATATCACTACTTTTATTCCACATATAGATGTTCATATAGATCATACTATCTAGACTATTGAAGACATGTTGTACTATTTTTTCCTTTATATTTGAGGTTTTTGGATAAAGAACCTAGAATTAGTATATTTTTCTTACAATAATAGTTTCAACTACATGTTTTGTATAGAGAAATTTAAAAATTTCTAAATCCAACCTTGTAATTATCCATTATAATAGAATGGGATTATAGAGTTATTAATTCTCTAGTTAGAACTAGTACAGAATATGGAAAAGATTGTTCAGGTAATTTGAGAGAGGATGAAGGTAGAGTAGTATCATCATAAATCTTATGTCGATCAAAGGAGAATACCTATAGAGTTCGATGTTGGACATAATATTTTCCTTAAGGTGACTCATCATCATGGCAATCGATGGTTTGGTTAATGGAGTAAGCTTTATCTTCAAATTTTTAGGTCGTTCAAGGTGTTGGCTCATGTTAGAGATATGGCATATTAGATAGTACTTCCCCAACAAATGAGCTAGATACACAATTGTTTTCATGTTTTAAGGCTCTATCATTATCTTAATGATGATTCTAATATAATATATTGGGGAAAGATCAATGTTGATGATGATGAGAACTTCAAAGAGTAGCCTGTGCAGATCTAGGACCTCCAAGAGAAGCTGTTGTGTGGGAATGTTATTATTCCCTTGGTACGCATCTTTTGGAGTTATGGTGGCCTGGAAAAGATTACATGGGAACAAGATTCACAGATTCAAACTCAGTACCCCAAGCTATATGATGTTTATCACTTCTACTATTTTATTATTAGTTGTGTAAGTTGACCTTTTTGGTTTATAAGATAGTTCCCTATTGTTTCTTATTGATATCATGTCTGTTATTTGAAAGGTATCTACACCAAAAAAAAATTTAGGATCATATTATTGGTTTTTATGTTTTAAATTATTCCTTTGATGTGGTGTTTGATCTATTATGATGAAAATATACTTGAGAGGTATCACACGGGGTGAATTTTCATATGACCCCTTTTCTTTTTCTCTCTAGGTTGGGTTTTGGATTCCATAAGGATAGGATATATTCATAGGTATCTAATTTAATGTTCGGGATCCATGTATTCTAATCCTTTGTGTGTTTCTGATGTAAAATGTACTTAAAGGTGGACTAAAGTAATTCTATAGGTGTTTGGCTGATAAAATATGGGATCATGGAGAATTCATGGCATGTATGTGTTTCACATCATAATATATGGTTCACATAATGTGCATGGCTGATTTACGGGGTACCTCACAATGTGAATTAATTCATGAAAAAATGTTCAGAAGTAATGAATTTTTTAGGGGGACTTAATACCCAATATTTTCAAGGTGTAAAAGAATTTCATGCCATGAAAATCAATTGTGTAGAATTCCTTTATTAGTTGCAGTTCCTTGGGTTTTCACAAAGCCTATGGCTTTTCTCTCTAACCATAGGTAGCCATTGGCTCTCACCCAATTCATTATGTAATCCCTTTGATGGTGATCAATTCTCATCTTTCTATTTTCTATCTACAATGATACGAGGTTTGTTCTTCCTTTTTCTCATAGTTATTTGATCTAGATCATGTCGTTTCCCTATGCCATGCGATGACAGTTTATCTTCGTCAATATAATGAATTTTTATTGGTTTCTTTTTGGTGTGTTTGTGTTATAGCATCCTTGGATTGATGCGTCTCTTATGGGATGGGTGATCAGGATCTATGATGTTGGCATGTTCTCATTCGAAGAACATTGATGCCATTGAAGTAGGGGATTTGTTTCTTCTTCTACTTATTTACATGAAATCATAAATTTATCTTTTTTTAGACCTTTGGAATGAAATTGAATTAAACTAATAAATATTTACCTAGATTAAAAATGAATGGGATTGTGATCGCAGGTTAATGTTTGACACTCTGATATTTTATTAACTTTTTATTTTTTAGATAGTGTGTTATCTATGTTATACTTGTTGTCATGTCTCAAGGTTTTATAGATTAACATGTTGAACTTCATGAAATTTTTTAGAAAATGTGAAGTCGTAATTTTTAATTATTTTGATAATAATTTATGAAGAGGTGTGCCAAATGAATCTAGTGTTTCATGTAATTTGATGGTAATTAAAATTGATGCAATAAACATGATTAATTAAATTTTTATTTCCATGATAATGGAATTGATAAATAATGTGAGTCATGGAAATTATTTTTGTTGATAATTTAAGATGGAATGTTTAAATGAGAAAGATACTTCGTTAGTTTTTTCCGAACTAGAATTTATTTTAGGAGCATGTTTAACTTTTGATATCTACTTATAGTTGATGTGTTAGGTTTCCCATAGTTGGAACCTATGAAAAATGATTAATTTAATTCAATATGAAATAATATCTAGTTGTGTGATAAAGATAATTTCTTGGGACTTGGTTTCCCATTTTATTAATGAGGTTGTGTGTCTTGTGAATGGAGTCATGATATCTTGTTTTGAGTGAAGTATATATGCCTCCTTTTATGGCCTGGATTTCCCTTATGACTATGTTTTTTTATTTAATTTTGTTATAATAAAGAATTGTGCTTCGATCTGTGATTTTTTATGATCCTCGGATGGCTGGTCATGGTGCGGTAGATGTGATATAGAGAGGGGAGGCTCAGATAATGTGGTACCAGTTGATGCATGTGATAGAAAGATACACTGAGATTTGAATATGAGTGGTAGGGATGACATAAGATATTTTGGAATGGGTTGAATATGGGATCACCCATGGATGTGTTAATATTTTATGTATTCTTGAAATGAATTTATCAATGGTTGATGGCCACATTTCTTATATTATTTACATTTCTTTCTCCACTCCTTGAGTTAGTTGGATATTCGTAGTTATATGGTTATTATTGGTGTTATATTAAGAGGTTTTTTCTAGAGTACCGGTATTATGGAATGTAATAATGTTGAATAAATATTTCATAACCCATGGGGTTGGTGTTGCGGGAATGAAAGTGAGATGATATTGAGAAATCATGGAATCTGTTTGGATTATTCCTAGATGGCATGGAATTTAAGAATATGGTTAATGAATTTATCTAGAAATAATGTTAATGGTCAATTTAATTGATAATAAACTAATTAATGAAATGAAATGATAAAAAAGAAAAGAATGTAAGTTAATGTATCTTATTAAAATAATTGTCTGCTTATAGGATATATTGTCTTAGTAGTGGTAGCCAAGAGTCCAAGTGAAATTACCTCATGTTGATTCTAATACTAGGTTATACCCTTAGTGTGGTTTTGATCTACTTTATATCATGTATATTCATTGATTGGATACACTACCACACCAATGTTGGTTAGAGGGACTGACACAAAGTGAACTCTGGGAGGGTATTTTCTTTAACATCTGAATGAGAGGATTGATGGTTACATGACTCATGGTGGGTAGTAAAGACACATTACTATTTGTAAATGTTTTACGAACCATATTCAGGGACATGTGAGCATAGTAGAATCTTTTTTTTTTGATATATTCAAAAAAGACATTTCTTATCTATTTATTCATTCACATTTTAGGTTAGGATTTTTATTTATTCTTATTTATCTACAGTTAAAAACATGATATACACAATGTGTAAACACGTATGTTTGGATATAAAATTTGATAAAAAATATCCCAAAATAATCATACATTTGAAGAATATTCAGCACTAAATATTGGTCATGCATCTAAATTACACAAAATTTGGAGACTACATTCTTAACAATATGGGTTGAAAACCTTGGATATTTTTGTAGAAGTGGGAAAAAATATTTTCCAAATCTAAAATAGGAATAATGGTTTGAAGAGGAACCAATGGATAAATTGGACAGTGATTATAATTTCATCGATTCATCTAAAGAGTCTTATAATGATTTTGAATAAACGAATATAGAGTAAAATAATTAATTCACCCTTATATGTAGTGAAATTGAGTAATGGAATAGAAAAAATATTAAGAGGAAGTAAAAAATATAGAGAAATATATATATATATATCAAATAATTTGATGAAAATTAGAAAAATTAATTTTCATATGTAGAGTACTATAAGGTATTGTTTTTTCATTAGGTATATGAAATTTAATTAAGTCTTTCTAACTCGTGGTTTCATAAAAAAACAGTTAGTCTTTTAAAAAAATACAGTGACTAATACAACTCGATATGAAAATTTTCATATTATAGTAAAATATTGATAAGATTATTTCATTCTATTCACATATTTATTTGAATACTATGATGATAATCTAGCTAAAAAACATCTAATAGAGCTCTTATGGGAAGCAATAAGATTTTTTACTTTTGTAGGGATTATTTTTTAGTTTCTATCTTATCAGTTTTTAGAATTATCTTATAATATATAAAATACATCACACATATATTCTTTAAATCAATTGATTAGATATTATACCTTCACTTTTTTATTTTTATTATTAATATTCAAGTGATATTGAAAGGTTCAATATGACAGATAGAGAGAGTAAGTAAGACAAGTTCAATATATTAAGGCATGTTATTTGAAATTCATTATATATTTAATTTATATATAGTTAACAATTATCTTCTATATTTTTTGTAACAACCTATGTATTTATATAATCATATTTATTAATATTCTTAGATTAAATAGTTATATTCATTACATTAATTAATTTTTATGATAAATAATTTATGATATGGTTTTTTTATTTTAATACACCCATTTCTCAATAATATAATTTTAATTTGAAAAAACTACTTTCATGAATATGATATTTATTTAAAATATTAATAAATCATGAAATTATCGAACAAGGTCTAATAAAAACTGGATTAAAATGTGATATCCTATTCATAATAGAATTTTTTAAATTCTATGACCATAGATTAGACTTAATATAATTTAAAATTTTATATAATTCCTAAATTACCCCTCATCGCAATTATAAAAGGAGGCTCATTCCTTTATATATATATTCATCTCTATGGGCCCTCGGGCTTAACCATCATCTCCAAAATTATATTCTCCAAATAAATCTCCTCATTTTATAAGTCTTATATTAGGAATAACACCATCTTTTGTGGTATTAAGGTGTTAAGAAAATATATATCCCGAAGAAGAGGAAGATAATGAAATTTATGTGATGAGTCCAAAAAATGGTAAGGGGATTTTTTTGAAAGAATTATTTTAATTATATAATCATATATTATTTAGGAATATATTTTAATTTCATTAATTATTTTATATTTTTCCCTCATCTATACTTGTTATTGATGTATGTTGAGCTTTTATTGACTCATCTATTCTAATGTTTATGTCTTCATAAAGGTTCCTATTTCTTCTTGAAAGGTCTATTTCTCCAAAATCACTCGAGTTTTAAAAAAATTGAATTTTATTCATGATGAAAATTGTCAAAATTATTTTATCCTCAGATAATAATTTAGTCCATATTATTAAATGCTTTTAGTGGTTTATGAATGATAAATGTAAGTATTTTAAAGTGATTTCTAAAAAGTTGCCATTAGGGTATTGTATGAGAAGATAAGGTATGGGTAGTGAACACATGACCTTAAGGCTATGATAACCTACAAGTGATACTCCTAGTGACTATATAGTTTCCATAAGACCTATCATGTATAATTTTAATCCTCAAAAATTTATTATTTTAATATAATTTTTAATGATAAATTCAGTCATTTTTTAAAGTTGATTTTAAAATGGTTCAACAAAATGAATAGTATTTTAAAGGATTTAAAAACTGTTTTGTTAGGAATTTTTATAAAAACCCTAGATTATAAATTTTATCAAAGTTTTTTTGTTTGATATGAAATGTATTCTAAAGTATTATAAATATTTTTAAAAAGGATTTTATGTAGTTTTTAAATTCTGTTATAGGGGAAAATAATTTCTCACCCTATGTTTAAAAAATTATTTTCCTGAGGTTTAATAGAAATTATCTGAAGGAGTTCACTTCAAATATTGAGTTATCACACACAAAGTGTTTTAGTAGATTTATTATAATTTTTTAACAGTTTTGATAATTTTAAATGTAATTTTATGTTCTCCAAATCCTATACCAGAAAAGATCCTCTATAATATAAAACACAATGTATTTTTTTATAATATTTTAAACAAAAAATACATATCATGTGTTTGGAACTGAATCATGAATTGTGGGTTCGGGTCTTCAAACATTGAATTAGTGGAATAGTCTAGAAGACATTGGATATTAGAATTTTTCATTAAAACATAAATTACAAAATATACTTTTTAACTTTTAGTTAATTAATTACCAATAATAAAATAGTTTTCTCTCAATTCTCAATATGTAAATACAGAATTATGAGTAAAATGAATAGATTAAGAGAGTGAAATTCATTTTATGGGGAGAATGTAATGACCTAGTTATTTATAGAATCATATTTATTAGTATTTATAAATCAAATAGTTATATTTATTATGTAATTAATTCTTAAAATAAATAATTTATTATATGTTTTTTATTTTAAAGCATTAATTTCTCAATTATGGAAATTTTAGTTGACAACCCTAATTTCATGAATATTATATTTAATTAAAATATTAAAAATAATAAAATTATTGAACATGGCCGTAAATTTAAATATTTGGCTGAAAATTTGATGTCCTATGTTTTAGCCCTTTTTTAATTCCTTACCTTTATATTAGACTTCATATAATTTAACATTTTACAAAATTCATAAACTACCCCACACCTCAACTATAAATGGAAATTATTTTATTGACAAATATTAATCACCATGGGCCTTCAAACTTGACTATACACATCCAAATTATCTTCCCTTTTTCTATATCCTCATTATATATGTCATTTTTTAGGAAAAACGCCATCTTTTTTGTCTTAATATATCAAGAAAATAAATCCTTTGAGGAAGTGGAAGAAAAATAATGGTATGTGAATACTCGAACTATATGTAAGGGGATTGTTTTAAAAGAATTTTTTATATAATATTATATTTTCATGGAAATCATTTTAATTTGATTCATGATTATTGATAATTCCATCTTTGATAATTTTTATTGAAGTATCATGAACTTTTATTTCATCATCTTTACTAAGGATTATGTATTCTTAAATGGTCGTATTTCATATCGAAGGGTGGATTTATACAAAATCTCATGACTTTCAATAAAAATGAGATATATTCACGATTATAAGTACTATTATTATATTATTCAATGATTATAATTTATTTAAGATTTTTATATGTTTTTAATGTATTACGAATAATAGTGTAAGATCTTCTAATTTTTTTATTGATGTTTGGAATTAGTTTATTAAATGAGAAGACAAGTTATATGGAGTAATCCCATAAAATTAATTGGATTATTTCCTATAAGGGAAACACTTAAGAGACATATTGTTTTCATAAGACCTATCATGTATCATTTTAATCCACAAAAGATTTATTATTTTCAAATTATTTTTACTGAGAAATATATCTATTTTTCAAAGATGATTTTAAAAAAATTAAAATGAGATGTATTTTAATGGATTAAAAAAGTGTTTTCATATGAATTTTTTATGGGAAAATATGTTTATAAATTATATGAAATTTGTTTTTTTATATTTAATGTTTTAATGTATTTCTAATAGTATTAAAAAGGGATTTAACATTTTTTTTAAACCCCTTGCCCAGAAAATTAATTTCTCACCATATTATTAGAAATTAAATTTACATAAGTTTAATATAAATTATTAGAAGGTTTTTTCTTTGAGTATATAGTTAGTGCACCCGATGTGTTTTTGTTTTTTTATTATAATTTTTTTTAGTTTTGATAATTTTAAATGTAATTTTATATTCTCCAAAACCTAGATGTGAAAATTTCATCTATCGTATAGTGTAATTTTTATTTTTCTATAATATTTTATAAAAAATTACACATATTGTGTTTGGAACTTAATACAATAGTGCAGGTTTGGGTCTCTACAGTTGATATTTGAGGAAAAATCTACGCAATATTTGAGAATAGATGTTTTTAATTTTTAAAAAATTTCAAACAATAAAATTTATTTTTGAACATATATTTAATTAATTATATATAAAAACATCTATTTTTCATAATTCTCAATATGTAAATAAACAATTATATGTAAAATGAATTAATTGTGGGGGAACAATTCTTTTAAGCGGGGAAATGTAACAACCTTGGTATTTGTATTTTCTTATTTATTATTATTCATGGATTAAATAGTTTTATTCATTATGTTAAGTAATTATTAATATAAACAATTTATTATATTGTTATTTCATTTAAAATATTAATGTCTCAATTATATAATTTGAATTGGAAAAAATAATTTTACGAATATAATATTTAATTAAAACGTATAAAAATTATAAAATTATTGAACATGGCCAAAATAAGAAATATTTGGATGAAAATGTGATATACTATGTTTTTTATCCCTTTTCAAATTTTATAATCATATATAAGACATAATTTAATTTAATATTTTAAGTAATTCATAAATTACACCACACCTCAATTATTAAATGAGGCTCTTACCTTCACAAATATTCAGTCCCATGGGCCTTCAAGCATTACTATCAACTACCAAATTATATTATCCACTTATTTATTCTAATTAAAGAGTTCTTATATTAGGAATACCACAATATTTTGTGGTTTTATGGTATTAAGAAAAGCGATATTCTAAAGAATAAGAAGATAACAAAATTTTTTGATGAGTCAAACTAAATGTAAGAGGATCTTTTTTAAATAGTTATTTTTATTATTTAATATTATATTATACTGTAAAATATTTTAATTTCAATCTTAATTATATATATGTCCCACATATATAAATGTTAGTGACATATCATGAATTTGTATGAAATCATCTTCTCTAATATTAATGTTTTCTGAAATGTTTGTATTTCCACTTCAAAGGGGTATTTCAACCAAATCTCTTTAGTTTTTTGAAAATTGACATTTATTCAGGATGAGAAGTATTAAAATTCTATTTTTATATAATAATAATTTATGTATGACCATGAAATGATTTTAGTGGGTTACAAAGGATAAAGGAAGGCCATTTAGAATGTTTTATAAAAATTTTGAATTATGGAATCATACGAGAAGATAAGTCATGGGGAGTGAACACATGACCATAAAGGGATCATATCCAACAAGTGATAATCCTAGATAAAACATGTTTTTCAAAATACCTTTCATGTATCGTTTTAATCCAAAAAAGAATTATTATTTTAAAATTATTTTAATAGAGAAATCCAAGTGATTTTCAATGATGATTTTAAAATGGGTTTTCAAAAGGTTATGTATTTTAAAGGATTTGAAATGTTTTTTGTAATGATTTTTTTAAAACATTATTACAAATTATATTCAATGTTTTTCTCAATCGTAAATGTTTTTCTAAAGTATTTTCAAATGTATATAATATTGATTTTATCGTGGTTTTAAAACCCCTTAGCAGGATAAGTAATTTATCACCCTTTGTTTAAAAAATTAATTTCAAGAGGTTTAATTGAAATTATATGAGGTTATTATCTTCACCTATGGAGTTAGAAAACCCAACAAGTTTTAGTGGTTTTAATGTATATTTTAATATTTTTGATAATTTGTAATATCAATGTCAATTCTCCAAAACTCAGACTAGATAAGTGCCTCTATTGTACAAATTATTGTTTATTTTATATAAAATTATATAAAAAACACATCAAGTGTTTGGAATTGAATCTTCTTGTATGGTTTTAGGACTTTACATTAATGGTTATGAAATTGTATATCGCACATATATTTATTTCTAGGTTATTTATCTATGATATAATGGGTCACTAGGAATACCAAAATAGCATGTAATTTCATTTCGAATTATGTGGAATGTTTAAGATTATAAGTGTATGAGTAAGGATATCTATGTGAAGAGAGCCTTTAATCAATTGTTACAGGATAATTCTTGGTATATAAAAAACCAGGGTTCAAATCCAGGTGCGGGTGGGGTTTGGGAGTTACTATACCTGTAACATCCCAGGTAAATAATGAATATGAAATTTTTATATTTATTAATATTTTTAAATTAAATTTTAATTTTAATTTAAATGGGATTATTTATTCAATTGTGTACCCGACACGCAACAATGGGTTTCTCTTAAGTCTTATATTGCACAAAATGATGAGTCATATTGAAAGAAATAATAATATAATATTATTATTTGAAATGGTAGTTAACACCTAGCTATTTAATTTTAAGTAATAATCGGAACTAACCATATTATTATTTAACATGTTTTTAAATGTTTTTATATTTATTCAAATAAATTTAGAGTCTTAAAATGATAATGAATCCAATTTTAAGCAAAAATACTCTAATATTTTTAATAGTTAGTTTTGCCTCCTTTTAATGGATAAACCCTTTTAATCATAGTTTTTGACACTTTTATATGTTTAATTTAAAAAAGTAAACATCTTATTTAGAATATAGATATCAAAATTTACTTTGGGAAAATTTTTGGTATTTTTCTGATAAATTTCATTTTTTAGTGAATAGTGAAAAATACTGCATTATAAGTCAAAACTGTCTTTTCATCAAATGTATTTTTATGTTTAGATAATATTTTTAAATCGTTTTAAATCTTAAATTGAATATAATTTTACCATTTAATCCAAATTTTTTCATTGGATGAAATTTCACATTGAAATTGGACATAAACACTTGTTAATCTTTTTGTAGTTTTTACTTCTTAAAAACACGCTTTCAAGTTTTGACTAAGGAAATTAATTTTAAATTAATTAATGAAACATCTATGTTTTCAATTTGGTAAAACATAAATCATTTTTTAATTTGAATTATCAAAATTATCTTTGGTCAATTTTTTGGTAATTTTAGGAAAACGTTCAATTTTTGGTCAATTAAGAAAAACACTACATAGTAGCTAAAAACCAAATTTTTCAGTTTAATGAAATTTTAACACTTTTATGAAATGAATTTCAAAAAACCAATATATATGGTTGTAATCAGTAAGTAAAATTTGATTCAATAGGATGAAAATAATTTTTGGGGAATAGTAACTTTTGATTTTGATTTACTGCGGTTAAAGATAAATAGGGTAATTCAAGGTAAAAATTATATTATAATAATATAAAATTAGCATAACACTTGTCCAAACCTTATTGTATGATTAATGGCTGACTAATAAAACCCTTTGGTGAAACTTTTTGTCATTGAAGGCCACTTGGGTAAGATAATTACATTAATAACTTTTTATTTAAAGTAAAAATAAAAATATCACAAACATGTATTGTTTTGCTAAAATAATTTTAATGTGGGGTAATATAATTGATATATTTGACTATAAATATTAATTATAAACCTAAAAATATTGCATACATCATGGTACTCTATTTATAATTTTTAGACGAAATATAAATAAATTTATTTATGACACAATAATGATGTAATGATTACCTCATTAATGAATGTTTTAAATAAATGAGATTATGAATATTAAAATAAATGATTTTGAAAATATTTATTCCATCCAAGATTTTTATGGATTATTATGAATTGTTATCATTTAATTTATGTTATTTGTTCGAATTGAAATTTTTTTAGTGATTTTTAAAAAGTAATGATATGAATAGTATAAAAATTGACATAAATGAGCTTTTAAAACAATTAATATTTTATTAAATGATAAAATAGTCAAAAAATGAATGGTTCGGCCATATGACATATATGATGTTAAAATTCCATTAAGGATTCATTTTTGGTATGTTAGTATTTTATAGTAAATATATTAACCATATAGTATGAATATACATGAAGACATGGTAAAAAATAAATAAGTTAACAAAGGGTTATATAAAAATGATAATGGATAAAAAGTATCAATAAACCTATAAAATTCTTATTAGATGATTTTATTTCAAATTATATTCATATTAGATATGAATTTAATGCGTTTCTGTCCTTTTGAAACCAAAAATAATTTTATATTAAAATAATACGTTCAAACATTCCTAAAGAATACATCCTCTCTCTTATAAAAGGAAACCACCTCTAACCCATTACTCACACCACTCAAGCCTCTTGAATCATCAAAAATCTAACCAAATAAGTTCCCAACATACCTATGTTCCAACTATAATCCTTAATTTTGGAAGAATGTATTTAAATAGAGCCTTTTGGTTAAAACCAAAGGGTGTTACCTGATTTAAAGGTGGCATATTCTCTCAAGTTCTTTTGTTTTATTTTCCATCTCCAACCCCCTAAACAATATTTATTATATTATTTTATAACTACAGTAGTATATTAAATATTATAGGATGTTTTTATGAGAATTATTCTAACTTCACTTCCACACACCTCCATCTAATGGGTACGAAGATTCTATTTCTGTGGACGACGAACTACATCCTCACAAAACGATGATTGTTCAATTATATCATACAAACTCTCATGGTGGCCATTACGATGGAAATATATTTATATGTGATATATATTATATTTATATTTTCTATATTCTTCTATATTTTTCATTTATAACATACTTTTATGGTTTCCATAATGGGCAAATATGATACTTTCATTTGAGGAATTGCAGACTACCGTGCCCTCAATGTGATATGACTCATTCATGCCAAATGTGGAATGTAAAAAAAGATGAAGATAATAAAATTATATATTATATTATACTGGAATTATAGTATACCTCTGTATCATTAAGTTTTCATTACATTAAATATGAAATATAATGTAATGTAGCGTTCATACGTACGTACGGATTACCGTCTCAATGAATGGTGAATTTCATTTCTTATCTCCAAATGTTATGTAATATTAATAATACTTATATATAATGAATATATATGATATATATGATATATAAATCATTAATATAATTCCATTTATAATATAATTTTAACCACATGGACAACTTGTAATTATAAGAAGTCTATTTTTGACTCAAGTACCAAATATTGACAAAAAGACTATTATTAACTTAATTAATAATGTAATGTTTATAAAATAGTAATATGTGATATAAAAGGAATAATAAATTGGAAAAAGGTTCTAAAGAATTTAGAAATTAACTTTAGTTTTTATTCATTTTATTAATGAACGAATGAGTCAGTTCGAACACGAGGTAAAGGACATCCTCTCAATATCTTTTCATTGAGGCAAACATTGATTTATACACAACCTTCCATTATACAGTGTATAAAACCATTTGAATTTTAATTTAATTCAAATGGAATCTTTTCTTTATGAATCATTTTACTAATCAACAACAATAATGTTTCTTTTTAATGTACGTGGCGATAATGAACTTTTTTCCATCACGAGTATTATTTGATATATGGCATCCTTAACCAGCCGTAATGTTTTTAAAAAGAAAATAAATACATGATACACTTTTAAGGATTTTTTTAATAAAAATTATTTTGATAATGGATTTGTTATGTCAATATATTGATATTTTTTTGTGATTGCAATGTGGAAATTTTATCTTTCCTTTATTCTTGTTTTATGTGTTATGAATATGTTATGGTTCATGGGAATTGTTTACGTATACAGGTGGTTACATGATAATCCTGAGGTGGTTGATCTAGAGATAGATCTATAATGCATTGGGTAACATGAATAAGGTAATGTTAATATTTATCCTAAGAGATTTAGGTCATTTACTATGATGGGTATTCTTATTGTAACTCCCTATGTAGCTGTAAATGCTAAAATGTAAGTATGTTATGGAAGCCAAAAGTTACCTCTAAGATTTTGATTTTGATTTGTAAATCATAAATCTAATGATTTCATGAGGTATGTCAAAGAGGTTATGTTTTTTATATATGGATAGAATAATGTTTTATTTATTTATTTGATAACCCTTACTAATATTTTTATGCTCATCCCTCATTTTTGAATTTTTATTCATAGGGTTTAAGGTAGGGTACGAGAATGGAAGAATTGAAGAGTATTTAAATCAATAAAATACTTATTGATTTATTTTAAGAGTTTTTATTTTATGAAAAAATCGAAACTTGGTAGAAGTGTCTAAATTGTAATATCTGAAATGTAATGTAATTTTTATGGCCTAATTCGCTAAACCTCTAAACCTAAAAAGATCCTCAATGTTAATTGTTAACATAATTCCAGATTATGTAATGTTTTAAGGTTGATGCCTTATAGTTAGTATCAGAGGTCATTTTAAACAACATTAAGAGTTATGATACTTTTAAATTAATATCCATAAAATAATTTATGATAATATTGAAATGATATAGCATTTAAAAATTACCATGTTGCTTCACCTATGATATTTCACTGTTCATAATGGTTTGATATAAAGGAAACATGTTATCTATGATGGGACAACATCAAAAGGAAAACAAACTTCCAAATCAGCATCCTGAGATGGTCAGAATTGCAACTGTAGAGTTTTTTTAGTGATGGAATGTTTGAATCACGCTATAAATGGTGGTGGTATACATGTTTGAGATCAACCAGAAAAACCCCATAAGAACATTCCAATGGTAGAGCATTTCATGATGCGACATCCCCCATCATTCAAAGGATCATCTGACCTTGTGCTAGGTGAAGGGTGGATTATTTCACTGGAAAATATTTTTGATGTCCTCGGGTGTTCATAATATGAAAATGTTAGTCTCTATATTTACCATCTTGAACGTGAATCTAATCAATGGTATTCAACAGTTAAAAATTTTAGGCGTAGTGAAGATATTGATGGACTTTATTGGGAAGAATTCAAAGGTATGATTATTGAGAAATATTTTCCTAAGGTGGTTCAACTTAGGATTGAGAGGAAATTCATGGAATTGAGTCAGAAGGATGACTCAGTGGCTACTTCTGAATCAAAACTCACTCGACATGCATGTTATGCTCCAAATTTCATACAATATCTTCATAGTAAAATCAATCATTTTTACTCATGATTAAAAAAAATATATCGAAGAGCATTAGTTTCTTATGAGATTAAAATTTATGAAATTTTTTTTCGATGTGCGGAGAAGGTGGAAATGGAGTTTTCCGATGATTAGGTGTTCTTTGAAAAAACAAAAAATGAGATCGAGGTGGGAGACAAAAGGTAAAAAAAATTTCAAAAAATACTGAGGGTAAGAAACATAAGTTTGCAGTTTGGTAAAATAGTGGTAAAAAGCACAATGGGGAATGTCTTTTAAATTCTAATAAGTTTTACAAATGTGGTAAAATGGTACATAAGGCTCATAATTGCACTGAAATAGATCAGGGTAAAGGTAATAAAAAAATGATTTACATTTAATGAAAAGTTTTAAGTGCCATTAAATGGATCATTATAAAAATTAGTGTCTAACGAAGAACTCAAATTATGGGATGTAACTGAACTAAAAGCATAAATAAGTGGTGAAATCTATTTCAACTACTTCAATAGATGTTGGGCCATCAGAGGAAGTAGTATCAGGTACACATTTTTTATTCAAATTATGTCAATGTGTTGTTTGAGTCCGGGCCTACACATTGTTTAATTTTTGATAAATTTTCTAGTAAATTGTAAATTCCATCTCAAGGTATGAATCTATAACTTAAGGTAAAAACACTAGCAGAAAATGTTGAGGAAAAAAGAAATTATAAGAACCTTCATTTCCTTTTGGGTGGAAAGAATATTCCTGAAAACCTTATTTTTTTGCCTCTAATTGAGTTTGATGTTGTTTTTTGTATGTATTGGATTTCTTTTTACCATTATATTATTGAATGTCGATCTAAAATGATTTATTTTCACTAATAATTTCAATTTGTGTAGAATAATGAACATTTAGTTTTGATAAAATATCAATGAGCTGAAAAACTAGTGAATGATGGAAATGAATGTTACCTTGTAATTTTTTTTGAAAACAGAGGAACTGTTCAGATTAATTATGTGCTAATAGTAAATCAGTACGTTGATGTTTATTCAGATGAGTTTTCTGGTATTATACCTTTTCGGGAAGTTGAATTTACTATCGAATTAGTTCCTTATGCTAAGCCAGTTTCAAACCCCCCTTATCGAATATCTCAAATTAAACTTGTAGAGTTAAAGAAACAATTGTAGGAGTTATTAGATAAAGGTTTAATTCGACCTAGAACATCACCGTGGGGTTCTCCAGTCTTTTTTGTTAAAAATATATATGGTTCAATGAGACTAGGCATTGATTATAGAGCCTTGAATAATATCTCTATTATGAAAAATTATCAGTTGCCTCATATCGATGATTTTTTTGATCTGCTCCTGGGAATTCAATATTTTTCGAAGATGGACTTGAGGTTGGGGTACCATCAATTGAAAGTAAATTAAATAGGCATTCTGAAGACCATGTATCATACTATATATGGACATTATGAATTTTTGGTTATGCCTTTTGGTTTAACCAATTCACCTACCGATATAAATAAGAATCGTAGTTTTCATATATTGGCAGGCTATTACAGAAGGTTTATTTAGATTTTTTCATGATTATCTTCCCCCCTAATTAAGTTGAATTGAAAAGGTGGTAAGTTCATTTGGACAACAGAATGCGATGATTGTTTTTTGGAATTGAAAAGATGATTGATGAATGATCCAATATTGGCATTACCTTCTAGAAATGGTGATATTGTTATCTAATGTGATGTGTCATTGAGATGATTTGGTTTTGTCCTACTGAAGAATAATCAAGTAATTTCTTATTATTCACGTGTATTGAATCCTCATGAGTTGAATTAACCTACACAAGAAATGTATTTAGTTGCTAGTTTTTTCTTTAAAATTTCAGATTCATATTATCTATGATGTAAAATGTGAAATATATACTGACCACCAAAGTTTGAAGAATATATTTAATAAAAAAGAATTAAACATGAGACCTAGGAGATCGTTATAATTAATAAAGGATTATGATTGCAAAATTCATTACCATCTAGGAAAATAAAATAAATTGGTTGATGATTTCAGTCGATTTTTTTGCTACATTTACCTTGTTATGTTGAAACAAGTTCCATTGATAAATGATTTGATGAACTTTGGAATTGATTTTGTCAGTGCAATAAATTCCTCTATTTTTATTGGGGTTTTAGTAAAATATTCTCTTGATGAAATAAAAAATAAAGTGCAGAAAGATAACAGTGAGTTTTAGAAAAAGGTTGAATTGGTTCAGATTGGTAATTTTCATGAATTTAACATTCATAATGATTGTATTTTGATATTTTGGAAGATATTAAATGTTCCTTGTGATGTAAAATTAATCAATGAGTTGTTATGGGAAGCTCATAGTTCTATGTTTTCTATTAATCCTATAAGTATTAAGAAATACAACAATCTTCAAGAGTATTACTATTTTGATATAATTAAAATAGAAATTTTTTACTTTAATGTAAAGTGTTTCACTGGTCAAAATGTTAAAATAGAGTGGCAGTTACCGAAAGGGATGGTTCATCTTTTACTGGTGCCAAAATAGAAATAGAAAAATATATCCATGGATTTCGTTGTGTGATTACCAAAGACATCTCAAGGTAACAATGAAATCTGTGTTATTGTTGATTGGTTGACTAAATCAGCTCATTTTCTACCAGTTATAGATACTCTGTCTCTAGATCAACTTTATCAGTTGTATGTTAAAGAGATAGTTGGGTTTTATGGAGTTCCCCTCTCTATTTTATCTGATCGTGATCCTATGTTTACTTATAAATTTTGGAAAGGACATGAGAAGTATTTAGGTACTGAATTAAATTTTAGTACAACTATTCATTATAAATCATACGAGTAGTCAGAACGAACAATTAAAAGACTAGAAGGCATTCTATGTGCTTTCTCAATGGATTACTAGGTAATTTGGGGCCAACAAATAACTTTGGTTGCATTTTCTTAGTATACAGATGGCACCATTCAATGTATTATATAAGAAGCAGTGTTGAACTAAATATTTTTTGGGATGAAGTAGGTTAAATGAAGTTGATGGGACCAGAATATTTAGAAGAGATGGGAAAAAGTTCAGTTAATTTAGAAGCACATAATAACAGCTCAGAGCATGCAAAAACCTTATGCGGATAATCAGAGGAAGGATATTTCTTTCAAGGTAGGTGATCACGTCTTTCAAAAAGTTTCTCATTGGAAAAGGGTGATGCTTTGGGGATGAATGAAAATTTGGTTCTGAGGTTTATTAGACCCTATCAAATCCTTGATAAAGTAGGATCAGTTGCCTAAAAATTGGATTTACGTTCATTTTTATCCATGGTACACAATTTTTTTCATGTTTCAATATTGAGAAGGTATATGCCAAATCCATCTTATGATTTGAGTATAGAGGTAGTTCAGTTGGAAGAGAGTCTATCTTTTGAGGAAAAACCATTCCAGATTCTTGAACGAAGATAGAAAGTGTTGAAGAATTAGGTACTTCATCAGGTAATGGATTTGTGGGAAAACCCTTTTGTTGAACAGGGAACATGGGACACTAAAAGTTCTATGAAGGATACATACCCCCACTTATTTTATTAGTGAATAAAATTAAGTGAATGAAATGACCAAAAGAGAGGAGGATGTAACATCCCAGGTAGATAAATAATATGGAATTTTCCTATTTATTTATATTTGTGTATTGGATATTATTTTTTACATTAAAATGGAAGTTATGTTGGATGATGTACCTAAGATGCAATAATAGGTCCCTCCGATATATTGAAAAAAGTAATAATATACTATTATTATTTTAAATAGTAGTTAAAAGCTAGTTGTTTAATTGGTCAGAATAAATAGAACTTTCCATATTATAATTATACATGTTTTTAAATGTTTTTACATATATCCAAAAAATGGAGTCTTAAAACGAGAATGAATCTGCTTTTAAGCATAAATACTCTAATATTTTTAAAAGGTAGTTTTTCCGCCATTTGATGGAGAACCCCTTTTAAATATAGTTTTCTGTAACCTTTATATGTTTCATTTTTCAAATAAAATTATACTTTAGAAGTGGGATATCAAAATTTACTTTGTGAAATTATTTGGTGTTTTTCTAAAAAATCCATTTTAATGAATACTGAAAATAGTGCATTTAATGTTGAAACAGACTTTTCATCTGATTTATTTATATAGTTATATTATCTTTTTAAATGGTTTTAAACTTTATTTGGATTATATTTTTACCATTTAATCCAATGATGTAATGTGGATGTAATTTCACTTTGAAATTAGACATAACACATCTCAACCTTCTGGTAGTTTTTACTTCTAAAAAACAATTTTCTAGTTCTGACAATGGTAATTATTTTTAAATTAATTAATGAAACATCTATGTTTTAAATTTGGTAAAATAGACATCATATTTAAAATTGGAATATCAGAATTATCTTTGTGTGATTTTTTGTTATTTTTCTGGAAACATTCAATTTTTGATGAATAGTGAAAAACATTGCATTGTAGTTAAAACCCCAACTCTTGTAGTTAAATGAAATTTTACAACTTATATTAATTGAATTTAAAAAATCTGACATACATGGCTTTTATCAGTAAGTAAAATTTCATCCAATGGGATGGAAATATTTTTTGGTGTATAATAACTTTTGATTTTTATTTACCGCGGTTAAAGGTAAATAAGGTAATAAAAGGTAAAAATAATATTATAATAATATAAATTTATCTTAAAAATTCTCATAAAATTATTTTATGAGTTATTTAGGACCATTAATATCCGTAGTATTAACCTTTGGCCATTCTAATCCATTTGGGTAAGATAATTATATTAATAACTTTTTATTTATAGTAAAAATAAAAATATCATAAACATGTTCTGTTTTGCAAAAAAATATTATTGTGGGGTTATATAATTGATATATATGACTATTAAAAGTCATTATAAATCTAAAAAAAATTCCTACATCATTGTATTTTATATATAATTTTTTGACAACAAATAAATAAAATTTATTTATGACACAATAATGATGTAATGCTTACCCCATTAATGAATGCTATAAACAAAAGAAAATATAAATATTAAAATAAATTTATTTTGAAACTTTTTATGCCATCCAAAAAATTTATGGACGATTATTAGTGGTTATATTTTGATTAATAATGTTTATTTTAATTGATCAAGTTGTTATGGATTTTTAAAAAGTCACGATATGAATAGGTTAAAAATTGACATAAACGAGTTTTTAAATCAATTAATATTTTAATAAAAGGTAAAATAGTCGTAAAAATTTACAATTTGGCCAAATGACATATATGTTGTTAAAAATGTCATTAATGATCCATTTTGGGTCTCTTATAATTTTATAGTTAATATATTGACCGTGTATAATGAATATACAAGAAGACATGGTAAAAGTTAAATAAGTTAACAAAGGGTAAAATAAAAAGACAAAGATTAAAAAATATCCAAAACCTATCCAATTATTATTGGATGATTTTATTTCAACTTATGTTCTTATTATATTTTAATTTAATGAGTTTCGGACCTTTTGAAACCAAAACTCATTTTATAATAAAATAGTACTTCCAGATATTCCTAAAGAGCTCATCCTCTCTCTTATAAAAGGACACCACCTCCAACACATTTCTCGCACCTCTCAAGCCCCTTGACTCATCCAACCACTGCCTAAATAGGATCCCAAGACCCTCAATTTAACCTAGAACCCTTACTTTGGGTAGAAGGAAATTCAAAAAATCATTTTGGTTTAATCCAAAGGGAGTTACCCAATTTAAAGGTAACGTCTTCTCTCAAGTTCTTTTATTTTATTTTTCTTCTCCAAACCTCTAAACTCACTATATTAAATTATTTTATAAATACACCAGTATCATCAATATAGTAGGATTTTTTATGATATGGATTATAAATACACTTTCACACATCTTCATCTAATGCATACAGACATATTATTTTAGTGGACGACGGAATACTGCCTCATGAAATGATGATTGTTAAATTATCTCTTATTGCCTGTCAGGGTGGAAATTATGATTATACTATATTTAGATGTGACATTTATTACATTTATATTTTCCCCATGCTTATGTATTTTTCATTTAGAGCATACCTTTATGGTTTCCATAATGTGAAAATATGATAATTTCATTTGAGGAAGTGCCAACTACTTCCCTCTCAAAGTGATATTACACGTTCATGACATACATGAAACATATAATGGATCCAGGTAATGAAATTATATATTATATTGAACAAGAATTAAAATATTCCTATGTATCATTATATTTCATTCAATTAAATATGAAATGGAAATTAAGTAGCGTTCATGCGTACGTATGGCTTACCATCTCTATAAATGGTGCATTTCCTTTATTATCTCCAATTGTTATGTACTATCATAAATAAATATATATATATACTGGATAGATATGATATATATGATATCTAAATCATGAATATCATTCTGGAGGTAATGGTATTTTGACCATATGGACAACTTGTAATTATAAGTAGTTCATTTTTGACTCGAGTACCAAATATCCACAGAATAACCGTTATTAACTTAAATGATTATGTAATGATTATAACATGTTAATAAGTAGTAAAAAAGGTATAATAAACTTGAAAACGGTTCTTAAAAAATTATAAATTAACATTAGATTATTATTTGTGGGATTAAATAATGAATGAGTCAAGTCAGATATGAGGTAAGAGAGTTTGTCTCAATCCCTTTTCATTGATGCATACATTGATTTATATATTACTTTCATTTATATGGTGTATAAACCCCTTTTTATTTTAGTTTCATTCAAATGGAATCTATTCTATACGAAGCATTTTACTAAACAAAAAAATAATGTTTTTTTAACATACGTAGTGACAACGACCTTTCTGCCACTACAAGCATTATTTGATATTTTAATTCCTTAAGATGTTGTAATGTTTTTAAATCGAAAATAAATACCATATACTCTTTTTCTATTATTTTGTATTGAAAAGTATTTTATAATGGATCTATTGTGTCAATATATTAAAATGTTATATTTTTGTTGTAATGTGAATATTTTATCTTTCTTTCATGCTTGTGTTATGAGTTATGATTATATTATGGTTCTTGAAAATTATTTACATATATAGGTTGTTCCATAATAAACCTAGCATGGGTGAGCCAAAGATAACTCTCTAATTAATTGGGTAATGTGATGTAGGAAAACATTAATTCTTCTCCTAAGAGATTTGGGGAATATACTATGATGGTTATTCCAAACGTAACTCTATACGTAGCTGTGAAAGATAAAATGTAAATATGTTTCGGATGCTATGAGTTACTTTTCAGATTTATTATTTATATATATTATTCATAAATATTATGATTTAATGAGGTCTATTAAAGAGTTCATGTTTGGTATGTATTGATGGACTAAATATTTCTTTCTTTATTTTATAACCCTTAATGATCTTTTTATTCCCATCTAATGTTTTTTGAAATTTTTTTCACAGGGAATAAGGCATGGTAAGAGAAGGGAAAAATTGAAGAAGATTTATATCAAGAAAATAATTCTTGTTTAATTTTATGAGTTTTTATTTTAGGGAAAAAATGGATAATGAGTAGAAGTGTCTACTTTGTAATATTTTAGATGTAATTTAATAGCCATAGCCTAATTCTTTAAACCTCTAAACCTGTAAATATTCTCAATGTAAATTGTTAAATTTTTTCAAAATTATGTAATATATTAAGGTTAGGGCCTTACAATACCTATTATTATAGCACCATGACTATTCACCCAAAATAGTTCTATGGGCCCTAGATTTGGGATATCACATAGGTATTTCATGCCACCAATGGCCTTTGGGCTAGAGACACTACCATAAAAAAATTGTCCTTACAGCTAAAGGATTTCAGACCATAAATGGGCTTACGAGAACCAGGGTATCCGGTCTATGAAGCGGTGATATTAAAACACATAGGAGAATTCTCCAAAGAAGAATGGGAGAATTTAATGTCCACCATAGTAGGGATAATTGGATTTAGAATAATGATAGGGATAGAAAAAACATTACAACAGGGGCCACGAACTATGCACCTCTGCATGGGGTATTGATAGATAATAATCTTCACAAGGTGGAGAGCTAGGCACAATCAATAAACCATATACCCGAGTGAGGGTTTTAGTGTAGTATGGAAAATGTTACATTTTCCCAAGAGATATTCTATGACATTATTATATAGTCATTTTATATAGTCTATATTGAGAGTTTCATCGGATATGAATCCCTACTAGATCATCCATTTAAATACATTTCTATAAAAGATAATTTTGACCCATAAAAAGATAATTGATTTCATTGATCATTTATTTTTTACCCCGTTATGTGTTGAGACCTACCATATATTTGATCTTCCATTAATCACCTTGAGCCCATGAATTTTCTTATTGGATGAAATTTAAAATTTTTATGTTTTTCTTTCTACCATTATTTGATTATTTTTTCATGAATTATTGTGGAGTTAGTGATGGGAAAGTATTTTTTTCATAATTTTAATAGGGATGAAATTTATTTAAAATGGTCGAATGTAAAATACTTTCATTAGTTATGAGAGTAAGTCTTTTGAATTTGTTTTTCATATTGATTTCATGGAAATCCTCTAAAAAAATAAAAAAAATTAAATAGAAGGGAAATATTTTATTGATTTCATTATCAAGATTTTTGTAGCATTATCTGTGGAAAAGTAGTATTTTCTGTTATCTAATTAAAAATTAACATAGGTATTTTTCTATGATCTTGGAATATTATATTAGGAATTTTAATTAATAATTAAGAGTCTTATTTATATTTCATTTTAATTTTTTATATATTGAACCTGCATTATTTAACCTCAATATATCATTTCATTAGTCATAATCATTAGTTTCATTTTTTTCCTAGAAATATATTTTGATATATTTCGATCCAATATATTGAGTTTATAGGATTGGGAATGAGAATTAATAAAATAAAATGACCATGAATGATGAGATAAATTATTTTCCGATAAGTTAGATCACAATGGTGCATGAATTTTAATAATAAGTTGGAATATATGAATGGAAGGAAGGAATTTGATCATTAATTAAATGGGAAAAGTTAATATATGATTGATTGGTGTACAAAGAATGTGTGGAGTTTAAGAGATGTTTTTATGTGGTGCAAGAAATTAAATCATTGATAAGTGATTGATTTTGGTAACAATTTTTTTAAATAGTTCAAAAATAGATTTTATTATGATGATTTTTTATATCAATTATTTGGGAAACAATGAGTTTATTTATTAGAGATATTTATAACTCATGTTTGTGATTAATTTTCTACTATTATTTCTAGTTGTGATGAGAAATGTGGTCAAAGTGAGTTATAGAGAAATTATTCCTAGAAAATGATATTTAGAGCTAATGTACTAATACTTGCATTACCCCTCACCTTGGGTGATGCATCTATGAAATCATCCTAGAAAATACCAATTCCATGAGTGCGAAATCCCATGTTTTTACATCCTCTTTCAATGATATGTTCCAGAAATAGAGACATATAAATACCCCTCAACAAGAACTTTTTAGGTGAGATTAAATGTTTTCATGATATTTGTGAAACCAAACTATCTCAATTGATGTAATCTTAAGTTCCATGCCTCACCAAATACTAATCATAGTATTTTTATAGAACCATATAGTGATATTTTTTGTAAATTATGATGCATATTTTCATTTAATGCATTGGAAATGATATGAGACTATATCATATACCCCTCTTACCATGAAAATAAACATTTGTTTCAAGTAAATACTAACATGGAAAAGTGAAGATCTCATGAAATTTAACGAACCTAAGTCGAGAATAAATGATTTATAACCAATTTATATACACAAAAAACTATGAGTGAGATTCCATTTAGGGACGTCATTTACATAATCTATATCCACACATGAAAATATAATTTTTTCAATCACAATGAAAAAATTTTACCTCATAGTACAATATATTATATATAGTTTAAAAAACATCTAGTTAAATCCTACACATGTTCTTTCTTATTTTTGGAAATGTTCATGAAATACTTCACATAAACATTCCCATTATAGTTATCTAAGAGACTAAAACTGAAAAAATTTCTTTTTATCAATCCTTTCATGACACAATAATCATTACTGCTTGATGTAAAATTGAATAGAATAGTCCTATCACAAACATTTTATTATACTTACTAAAATATGTGGCTCTCTATCCATGTGTTTCTACCTCTATTTCCAGTTTCCTCTCTAATTTTACATTTCTTCTAACCCACTCTTCTCCCTTATTCTCCCCCAATTTACAACACTATATCCAACTCTCTAAGTATACATACCCTCCTTTTCACCATGTACCTCCACTCCATATTCCCTTCCACCCTAAAAATGAGTTGCATTGACTCCCCATTATAATCAACTCCATTTCCCCTCTGTTTCCCTTTATCCCAACTCATGTGCCCCAATATATTCTCCCCAAAATGAATCATCAATTTTTTCTATCTAGTTTCCCTTCTCAATCCCATCGAACTAGTAGATATTTTCAATTTACCCCTATGACATTTTTATTTCCCTATATCACGCTATGATTTATTCCCTAGTGGGTTCTAATTAACAAATATTTTCACAGACACATAATTCCATCCATTATCATATCCATGTTCATTTTTATATCATGGGTTCCTATGATTTCATATATCCTTTTATCGGAGTCCATCCCCTGGAATCAATTCCTATTATGACCGATACAGGTGAGTCAATTATCAAATCCATCATCTAATTTTTTGATGTAGACCTTCCTAACATGCACAAATTTTTACATAAATCAACCCATTCTTGGTATATAGTATTATTTTGTTATAATGGTTCCAACAAAAGTTTTACATGAATATATTGATTCCATTTTAAAATAACCAGCAGATCTTATGTGATATACAGTTTATAATTATTCTCTTCTCATTTAAAATATTATTAGAATATTAACCTATAGTTTATATAAAATGATTCCATTATATTATGTTTTGAGTTTTTTATATATAATTCAATTTAATCTTAGTTTTTTTATTATTTTTATATTCTCATGATTTCTTCTCATGAAATTTATCTTCCCCCATATTTTATTTATCTTGTTTAATTGTCCATCCATGTTAATATTTCTTATTTTGACTCTGGTTTCATGATATTTGTCAAAAAAAAATTTAAAATTACCTATATATGTAGTCTTTTTATATTTAACTTTTCACTATATGAAACATTATCTTAATGTGTTAATTCTAATTAATTTTATATATTTATTTGGTATCCAGATACAGGTGCTAACATTCTGAATGCAACACCAATCATCCCATCCATTTAAGTGAATCTAATTTTGAAATATATGTACCTAATTAACGATATTTTATTCCATTTCATTTTTCCAACATATTTTGAATCTACCAATAAGCAAAATAATTTTTTTTTCTGGGTGTATTATTTTCCCACTAAAACACATTTTTTGTTATATTTGGCTGTAATTCCTACAATAATAGATACATGTGAATGAATTATCAAATACACCATATTATATATTTATGTTGTCCTATTTGTATTTTTATATAGTTTTACACGAAACATCTACTTCTAGGTTTATAGTTTTATAGACTTTTAATGGTTCTATAAAAAAATTACATGAATCTGTTGATTCCATTTTCCATGTACCAAAAATATTTATATGATCTATAGTTTATAATTATTCCCTTATCATTTCTAATTTAAATTCATTATTAACCACGAATTTGAATAAAATTATTTCATTATATTTACTTTGATTTAGTGTATATAAAATGTAATTTAATCTTATTTGTTTAATGATTTTGTTTCTAGAGATTCTTATTTATAATACAGTTTATTAGGTGCCTATATCTGATTTTTATATTTTACTACCCTTATGTGATGATGTTCCTTGGTATGAATATGAATTCATGATATATGTAAAAATATTTAAAATTATCAATATATATAGTCCTTGAACATTTAAATTTTTAGAATATTGAATATTTTTATGATGGGTTAATTTTAATTAAATTTGTATATTTAGTATTGATCCATTTTCAGGTGATAAAATTATGAATGCAACACCTTTGATCACATAGCATTAAGTGATTTTTTTGAAGATATTCTATATATGTACTCCATTGGTAATATTTCATTCAATTTTATTTTTTTACAAATATTTTGTTTCAATAATCTAGCATTTTCAAATGTTTTATGTGTGGGATTTTACCACTATAATTCATATATATATATATATATATATATATATTATTGATCACTTTATCAAAATTTCTAATTTTTATTGTTTTGTCTTTGATATTCTAATTAACAATGATTCACCGACACATTCTTCCATCTATCAGCATATCCATTTCTTTTACATCTAGGGTTCATATGACTTCTAATATTCTATATATATCATTCACCCGTAGAAGTAATTCCTTCTATTTTCAATAAAATTGAGTAGACTATAAACTCCAATTAATTATTTCATGATGTTTACATATTATAAAAGTATAATGCCTAACATGAATTATCCCATTCAAGGATTAAGGTCTAACTATGTTTTAATTATTCTATAGAAATTTTTACAAGCATTTGTTGATTCCATATTCTAGGAACTAGTAGACTATTTGTAATCTATATGTAATGGATATTCTCTATTAATTTTCAATTTTACTTGATTATTATAATATAATTTTAATGAAATTATTCCTCTATTTTATTTTATAAGTATTTATATATAGACTATAATTTAATCATAATTTTTTATGATGTTTTTATGCAAATTTTTTTTATCATCAAATTTATCTTTAAATTGTCTCTCATTTTTATATTTGACCAACCTTAAATGTTCATGATTCTTGTTCTGAGTATGGTTTTTGATATATGTCAATAATATTTAAAATTACCTATATATTTAGTCCATATACATTAATTTTTTTATTATATTGAACATTATCCTGATGTGGTTATTCACATTAATTTTGTCTGTATATTTTTGATGTATTTTAAGGTGATAAAATTATCAATACAACCCCAATTTTACTATAACTTTATAAGATTTTGATTTGGATAGATTCTGTATATGTGATCAATGAAAAATATTCCCTTCATTCCCTCATTTGGTTTAACATATTTTTTTGCCAATCATGTTACTATAATTTCTAATGTTTCAAGTGTTGTGTTTTCTGACTATAACTCAATTATAGATTTATTTTTCATTGATCTCTTTATCAAAATTATAAACCTATATTGTTTTTTATCTTATATATTATATACAACCTATTTGTTATGAATATTTCTAATGAATAATTTTATGAAAATATTTAACTTCTTTTTTCTCCCCAATATTCATTAGAAATGTTTTCAATTTTAAATTCCCATTGGAAAACAACACCCTCTATTCAGCACCGACTAATATTTACCATGGGATATATAAAGGAAATAATTTAAAATTGATTATAAATTTTAGTTACTATATTTTCCTAACATAAAATCAATAGTATTTAAGTAAATTAGTGATTTTCAACAAACTTGGTCCCATGTCAGATATTCAATATATTTGGAGTGATATGGGTGGAAGTCGTTATTGTTAGGTTGATGCATTCTATAAGAATTTATATTGAGGATTTGTATGCATGATTAATTTATTAGATAATTCCAATAGAACTGTGCATGGTTATACATGTTTTAATATATAAGATATAAACCAATTTAATGAGTTTGTATAATATTGAATTTTTCGGTCAAATATTTCTACAGAAATGATTCCACTCCTCAATGTTTATACATCAACTATGTTTTTTTATTTTTTAAAAATTTATGACCCATTTTACATTTATGTTTCATCATTATATTTTCAATACTATATTTATTAACATTTATCAATTAAATTATAGGATTATAGGTTATCTAAAGTTCATTTTCATATCATACCATGAAACGAATAAATGATATATATGTTATTTGATTATGATTTGACAATAAACATGAATTGAATATAAGTATATATCATAAAACATAACTACAAAAAATAAATTTGAGTACTTTTTTAAAAAAAAATACTCTTATTGAAAATTTATATAATCTAAATAATCAAGTGTTTTATTCAAAAATTCATTTTTAAGACATTATCTTGAAGAAATAAAATACCATGTTCCTTATCATAGGGGGAAAGCACTGTAATATCTTTTTAGTAAGCAGTGTAAAATGAAACCCAAATACTATGATCTGTTTTCAATTTGTATTATCATAACAACCCTTATAATAAACACAACCCAAAAAACTATAGTTGTAACTATAGATCACAAATAAATTCATTATATTAATATTTTTATACAATTTCACGATGCACTTTCATTTATTTTATAGTTCTCTTATATTTATTACATGTGTTATGGTATTTTTCTGGTATAATAGTTTATATAAATTTTTTTAATACTATCAATATACAATTAATCTATCTAGATTTCACACTTGAAGAGTAATTCATGGAGACCTTTTTTGGGTAAATTATGTGAGTCATATTCATATTGTCTTGCATGTTAGCGTTTACTTTTATGATAGGAGTATTTCATCACCACTTGTGTTTTTTAGAATGGAATTTTCGATTTTGATGGTATATCTATATATAATGTTGTGAAATAGTTTTATATTTCCAATTATAAATTTCTATCTTCTTAATGTTTTTTATATTTTCTAAAATTTATTCCCTTTAAAATTTTCATTATATGATATTGATTTTTGTTCTATATATTTATAAATTCTAGTTTTTTAAAATGATTAATTATTTTTTATTCTTGATAGTACATAATGTTGTGTTCGTATACTTTTATTCATTTAAAAAGGTTGATGTTTGTTAGCATGTTACTATTTATTATTTTACATAAAATTTTATTTTTATTCATTAAAGATGATTGTCTCTTCATTCTCATATTTTATTTCATTCAGTTTTAAATATTCTTCACACCATACGTTTCCATAAATGTTTTATTATTTTTAATGTTCATGGGATGGATTGATTATTTTTATAAAAAAATAATTCATTTCATCATATTTGAGTTAGTGAATTATATTTTATTTTATTGACCCTATTCATGTTATTTAGTAAATATATCATTATGTAAACTCATATCATTACATTTTTTTAAATATTATATAGGTTAAATTATATCATATAGATTTATTTTGTGGATCCATAACTCATTTTCATGTGTTTTATTAATGCTTAAACAATGTCCCATGGTTTCCTTCCATGTTTACTATTTACGTATTTATTTTTATAATTCATAAAAAATGCATGTCTTAAAAATAAATATACACATCATATGTTATGAAATTTCATGGTGATAAATATTAATCAAACCATTAAATTCAAACTACCTAGGTTTTTATTCTTATTCATTGGATATATGGGACAACTGATTATGGTGAAATACTTATATCAATATCATTTCATCTTCCCCTAGAGATGTAGTATACCCTATAACCTGATCGTGTTCCTAAATCTTATTAATACCCCACTCCCCCCACACCCGTCCATAGATTTCTATCTTATGTGGAATTATTTCATAGTGTCTCCTCGTTGATTGAAAACCATTGGTGCCCCCCCAAAAATATAAACAATCAATTTACCCACTTGACCATAAATCATGAGTTCCCCCACTAGATTCTAAACAATGAATTTCCATACTTGAATCTAAAACATGAGTCTCCCCACTTGAATCTATACCATGAGTATTTCCAATATACATTAAATCATTAGTGTATATATTGGAATATAAACCACGAGAACCATCCTATTTGGATTCAAAATGTTGAGTGTCATCGCCTTAATGAATTTAAACTTATTGGAACATCATTCCTCATGTAATGATCATAATAATCCATCATTTTGTAGAATGAAAAATATATAACACTATATAACATACCAAATAACTTTATTCATCTAACAATAATGTCTTTGACTTGGTGAGGTTAAAAGTGATGTAATTAACTATTGTCTAAAAGGACGGAGGTGGGAATAGGTTTAAAAAAAATTTATTTATGAGGGAGTCCAAGATTCGGACAGAATATCATTAAACTATGGATATGACCTATCATCCCTATATTTGATAAATTTTTTAATCATCATTAACATGATGTTTAATGGATTCCCATATTTGGAAGGTGAGCTTATGGAAATGCATCACGAAATAGATGAATACACTTGTTCCTTGAGGAATGAATTTAAAACAAAAAAAAATAAATATTACATGAATCCTTATCCTTAAATAGTTAGTGAATGAATAAAATTAGGTATCACTATGATTATAAAATTATTCATAATTTGATTAAATTTTAGTAATCCTGCATAATTATTAACATTTCTCATTCAAGTAAGGGAATCCATACAATTCAAAATATAAGTGGTGGAGGCATTGATGCCTCTTATTTTTGTAATACTCTAAAACACCTTAATGTGGTTATTAATGCACATATTCCTTGGCGGTGGCCCTTATTTCCCCCTAAAATCATACGGTCCTTTACCCCTTTCCCGGATTAAGGTGATACATAACATTGTGATTAACTCCCTTGTCTAATTGTAAGAGAAATAAGGAATCATTATAGCCTAACTGAATGATCAAGATGGCCATAAATCCTTAGGATAAAATTGGTGGTCCCAGTAATAGAGGTCTCTTGGGGGGAATAAATTCTCCATCACTACTTAAACAAACATCATATTTCTTCTCCTATAGGTCGTAGGTGATAAAAATATAGTTTCGAATAGTGAATATTCGAGGATGGATCCAACCAATAGGAATTAATATCAATGTAGGACAACCCATCCAATGTAAAATCATGTAATTAAAATTCGCATTTATGTTACAATAGTCATATATACATGTTTTTAATGTCAACGATTGGTTTTTTACCATGCCCTAAAGGAGGTGGAACTACCTGATTTCATTACACTTTAATCCCAAACACTGTGAGGGGAAACTTCTCCATCAAGATAGTATCAAGGCCCTAGCCACCCATCACCATGTTGGTTTGTCTCTCTTAGTTATTGAAATCATCAAGATCCTGATGGAGATATTCTCTAAAACCATTACCTCAAATTATTCTTTTTGGAATGGTATGGTTTTACAATTGATGTATAACATATGGAACATCATGCACAGAATATTATTTACAATAATATATAATATATAATAATCAATAACCGGGTTAATTATATTAGATAAATGAATCTGAATGAGTAATAATTAAAAATTCAAATAAATCCCTTGAATTATCATTATCTAAGTCATTTCACAAAAACATTACTTATATGATAGATGGTTAAATGAATAAGGAATTACACATAAATTTTTTAACGCATTTGTAAATGCATGAAGTTCTCAAGAGAGTCCCCAATGATATATTATATAGCCTAGTACAATATGATTAGGGTATTATTAATTATTCATTATCAACAAAAACTCTCCTAATAAAATACATTTCTCCCAGTTTTCCAATATCCATGATGAGGAATTATAATTCCATGGCTGATGACTATATCTTTCTTAAGTGTTAATGGATTTAGAATAGACTATGGAAAACCCTATTGGAGGGACGTTATTTAGATGCCTCCCATGTTATCTTCATCAATAACATGAAGAAAAATATATAAGAAATATAACTATAGTGTATGGAAATGATTTTAACATATTCTTAATTTTATAGTTTTACTTATTTTATTTATCATGTTTTGTTTTCATATATTTGGGTTTCTTATTTACATATATTTCCTAATGTATTTATTATTTAATAATTACAACATATATTTAACAAGTTTTCGATTCTAAAAAAATAAATAGTGAACCTAATTTCTATAATCTACAACATGTCATATCACAATGTATGATATCAAATGAATGATTTTCATTTGTTATTTTTCAATTCCTTGTTTTATGATATAAGATATTGTAATGAAATATTCTTTTTACTATAATCTCTATGTATTTCTGGTTTGTATTGTAAGGTTTAATGAAGATATATCTCATGATTTTTTATATATTGTATTCTATCATTGAAGTGATATCATTAGATGTGATTAAAATTGAGGTTGTGAAAAAATTACATTATCAAAAGATTATTTCAATATAAGTGACAACACCGAATATGATTCAACAAATATAAGGGTCACTCTATTGAAATGTAAGGGTTCAAAATATGGAGATCCTCATATATATTGATAAGGAGATGATGAATAAGGGTTATAATAAAAGTAACCTTTACATATTCTTTCATATTATAGGTGTCATTTACTTATTCCTTTGCATGTGAATAAAAGTTGATCTGGTAATCATCACATGTACCTTTTCTTTTTTGTATGTATTATAACTCTATGGCATTATATAAATAAAATTCCTTCACTTTTCTATAAAATAGAAACCTCTTATATGTAAGGGTCTAGATGCATATGGTTTACACAACAAGAACCACAAATGTATAATGGTATTCCATTTTCAATAACTGTTAAAAACCCTATGCCAACCACTTAATATAAGTGGAAATAGGGTTATCATTACAAAAATAGAAATTTATAGTATTCAAATTGATTAATCATTACATCCATTTAAATATAATTTTTTGACTCATCGTATATTTTTATTTATAATTTGAAAGGAAAAATATTTAATTTTAAATTGAAATGAATAAAATATTATTTAAAAATTAATATAAATATTTATTTTAAAATATTTTTTAATTTATTATAGTATCTAAATTACATAACTATAAGGAGTTTATAATTAATTAATTAAATTTTTATTAAAATCATATTAACAAACAGTCATAAATATTTAATGTTCATAATAAAATGCCATTTAAAAATTATTTTAAATAACTTATAATTTATAAAATAAAGTGTTTACATTGAAATTATAAGATTGATTTATAATTTTTTATATATTTTAAAATTAGGGAGAATATATAAATTTTAATATTTACATTATGAATTATTTTTAATTAATTATTTTCAATAGTTCCTTTTTAACTAATTCAAATTGTTCATATTTATGCCCTTATTTAGAGAAATTATCTAAATTGCATCAGAATTATTTTTGGTAATTATTTTCATCATGGTTTAAGTATTGATAAATATATGATATTTTGATTATGTAAATAATTATATAATAGAATTAATATATAAAATTATTATATATCATGATATATCATATATTTAGATTAAATTCCATAAAATTTGTAATACTAAATATTTCATTCTAATAAATGTTTGTATACTGTTTATATTTAAAATTATTTAATGTATATATGGGTAGGTAAAAATATAAATTTTTTATAATTATAGTTTTTTATATTAGGCTTAAATTTATTAATTTTTCATTTATTTAAAAATCATTCAATATATTATTTATATATATAATTTTTATAATATTAATTTTTTGGTAAGATTTAGTTTAAATGAAGAAAAATTATTTTAGATATTATCATACATGCAACTAATTAGTTACATGTTATATATGATTACAAATTGAGTTTTACATGAAGTTAACATTCCATATCATTAAGTTATGAGATTGAATGGAGTAGTTAATAGTGTTTGTTACACATTGGTATTTATATTTGTTTTGGAATTGATATCTCCCTTTATAAACATATCTCTGGAGAATGCATATTTTTATTATACATCGCTCTATAGTGGAGGATTATGATTTATTTTCAAAATGTGAGTAAGAAATATTTTTGGTAAAATGATTACACATTTTGTGATTATTGATTTTATAGGACTCTAAAACTATATATGAAATAGATTAAGGAACCAAATACATTTGGATGGGAATGAATATATTTGTAATTTAGTTAGGGTAAGTGTAAAAATTATTGAGTTGAGTAAAGAGTTACACATAAATATTTTTTGAACATAATGATTTTTTCTTAGGGATAAGCTTATAATATTAGTCCCTGACAGCATGTATTCATAAAATTAAAAACATTACATAATATTTTAAAATTAAAATAAATTCAATATTATGTTTTATATTCCATCAAGATATTTATTTTTCCATACCTTAATCATCTAATTGGGAACATTTATGATAAATATGGATTATGATGGATTATATTATCTACAGAAAGAAAAAATGGGTCACCATAATAAGATAAATATAATGTTATTAATGGTTTATTTAGGTTACACATGGCTGGGAAACCCAACGTGTTTAAAGACTAGAGAAATATAGTTATTTCTATCCATAGGATGAATTACTCATGTTGGATTCCAAATAAATCTTAAAGATTCATCTATGATATCATTTAAATCATGGAATATATAAATTTTTAAAAGAAGATATGAACACTAGAGTGGACTCATGAATTAATGAAATATATATCATGGACCTATAATTTATATGATTAATCTAATTGGTTTTATCATTTTAATGAGACTAACCCTCATAAAATTCCTTAATAATTGAATGAAAAATATGAAAATCATCAGATAAAAATTCTTTATTAATAATAGGATCTTCATCAATCTTAAAATTGATATTATTTCTTGAAAATAAAAAAAAATAATGTAAGAAACATCTACCACAATTAACATATGAATAATTATACTGTATGGGAAAATATTTTTGTTAAAGAATATCAATTTTATATAAAAAATAATAGATGTTTTTTGAAAACATGATTATGGATCCTCGTGAGGGGAATATAATAGTTCACATAAGATTTCGAAGTCATTAAAATCATGATGTCCATTTGTATTTTCTTCTCCACATGTGTACTCAATTTGATTGGGTAAGTTAATGAATTGGTGAGACTGGAGTTTTCATATAATGACTATTAGATTTAAGTAATTAGTTTTTTTTGTCATTGGGAAAGTTATAATAATATTAATGTATTGAATAAATATTTACCCTATAGAGAAAAATGAACTGGGTAATGTCATGACCATATTCTTGTTCTAGATAGACAGTAAAACTCAATAATAAATTCATTCTTGAAGAATAAATAATAGTTACAGATTACAAAATTGTTCATTCAAGAAACTAGTTAAGGTAATTGGAAGTAATCATTATCTAGAATAAGGATACATAATTCAATATGATAGAATTTTAGGATTCCAAATTATAATTGTGACACTCTATGGAATTTTCATATGAGGTTTCAGTGTCATATAAATTAATTCATTGGTTTTTAATGGTATTTGATACAAAATTTATACTTTGGAAATGGTTTTAATATATGGGTGTTCTAAATATATGGAATAATTTTCTCAACTCATAGCTTACATTCATGATACGAAGTGATGAGTTTTTCATTAATGATTTGAATACATTAATATATATCAAGGTCATATGGATCTATGTAAATAATGTGTCTATTCAATTCATTTCTCTTATATGGTAAGAACTTTTTTTATTAACAAAATGATGTTAAAAACAAGATAAGATAATTTATTCAATACACAAACATTAGGATTCAACAATTTATATTTAATTATTGAGAATCATAATAGTGAAATATATCCATGATAAATAAGTTTATAAAAATGTTTTTTTAATGAAAAATTGAGATTCGACCACCACATATTAAGTATTATAATGAATAATCATCATTCCCTGAAAATTTTCTAAACACATTGAATACAATATATGATATGTGTGTAATATTTTTTCATTTAATATTCCCACTTAAATAATAAGTATTACTTCCTTGCACGAATGTGTTTTTATAACATATCATGATAGTATAAAGAGATTATCATTTCTTGGAGTCTAGTAAGAGTATGTTTGTACTAATAGAAGTTCAATGTTAATAAATAAAATATTATTCTATTTAAAAATAAAGATTAATTTTACTTAATAAACGAAATTAGTTTAGGATAAGGTGGTAGAGATAATTATAATGAGTTACATTATGTTATCATAACAATGTGAATGGAACATTTTCCTAAATAACTTTTTTATGTTTTTATCTCTGGTTATTGGTTTGTTGCTGGTTCGTTTGTGATGGTTTCGGTGTGTGCCTATGGTGGTCCTCGTGCTCGTCGTTCTTCTTGTTTGTGGTGGTTTTGGTGGCATGTGGTGTTGATGTTTATCGTGTGAAAGATTTTCTCCATGGTATATGCGACATGGTCTTGATTGGTGCTAGTAGTTGCAGCTTGACTCGGTCACAAAGACCAGGCCCCCAAGGAGGTTTCATTTCTCTGGTGATTTTGGCTCTTGTTGTGAATGTTTGACAGGTTGGATGCTTGAGTTGACTGATTTGGTGTTATTAATGGGTTGTTTGGTTGGTCTTAATCCTTTTATTCATGATGTTTTGAATATTGTATGTCGTGAAGTCATATATGGTTTACCACTTTTCCATCAAAAAGTGTTTGATGGTTTCTCACTTTTTCCTCAAAAGTGTTTACATAATAAAAAAATTAACTTTTCAGTGAATATACAATATAAAAACATATAAGGGAAAATTTTTATATAAAGGGTTTCTAGAATGAGGGTGATATATTTATACAAGGTTCCATGTCTATAACATAGTTTATTATTGTCATAACATTTGATGTTATAGGTTTAATAAGTTTTAATATATTATAGTATTTGAACATTCAGAATCAAATTTCGATGTCTCACCATTATCGAAAAGGTTTATATCATAGATGTGAATACTTATAGTGTTTTAGATGAGGATTTTATTTGATAGTAACATATATATGTTTTTTTAATAATATATATATATAGATATAATGAGTTAAAAAACCCCAAAATGTATTTATAACATAATGTTGATAAAAAATTATAAATTATATAAAATGTTAGATAAGTTATTATATATGGTTTTGTTAATTATTCTTATTGAAATTTATGAATATAAAATGTATCATGTTATAATAAAAGAAAATCATAACATTACAACTCTTTCAAATTTGTTATATATAAATATACTGAGAATTAAAATTGTAATTGACTAATCAAAGTATGACGTTGAGATATAGCTAACCAATGTCAAGGAGCACTAATGATTTTTAAAAAATTAATCTTATCTAGAGTTTGATTATTTTATTAGGATATAGAATATTCCATTAATAATGAAGTGGGGTTTTTATATTGGAAAAAATTATAAGTATACTACATGGAGTGTTAGACACATTATTATTGGTAAATTAGTGGTGAATGGATTATATTAGGAGTGTTTGGTGACAAACATAGCATAGTAATCATTATAAATAATAACCATTCTTACAAAAGCCTTGAAAATTAACTAATAAAGAAGTGGTTCGGTAAAATTTTGATCTATTCCTCAATTCATGATTAACTAATATAGGATTTGTCCTCTCATTTGATGAGTGTGTAATATGTAACAACAATTTAAATAGAATAATGAATCATGTAGATGTACTTATATAGTATATAATATGTGATTTTCTATTTGGGTTTGTGGAATTTCATCTTCCAATTCGTAAATTTGATCAAAATGTTACGTATTCAAAATCACGATTGTATATACTCACACAACTAGAAATTATTTTATCCAAACATGTATATACCCATAATTTATCTAAAACATGGGTATAAATATTCTTCTCAAATCTATAAGCACAATTTGTAAAATAGTATTATAGGATGAGATATACAAATTATTTTTCAAAAAACATGGGTATATTCCTTTAAAAAAATTCATCACTCGGTATCCCCTCCCCCCTTATTCAAAGCCTTAATCCTCTCCCCTCCTACAAGCCCTGAAATCCCATATTGTTTCTTCTGGAAACATTTCACCAATTGAATCAGTGTTCTTCCTACAATTATGGTATTTATTTTTTTATGATCACTGAGTGGTAATATTTCATTCCCTCCATTTCTTTATTCTCCCCTAACCCACAAGGAAACTGGATGTCTTCTCAAGAATTGTCCCATAATTCATTGATTTCTTGATTCTGATCCTCATCAATAAATTATTAGTGAGTTTGGAATCCATCTTCTCATCTTCTGGTAGTTAGTTTCATTTCTATATGTGCATTTGATTCTAATATATCATGCTATAATCACTTTTATCATCATGTTTTTTCAATAATAGTATAATATAGATCAAATTTAATTTATGAAATTATTAAAATCAATTTTTTAATTAGAATTTATTTATTTTAAAGACAATTATATGGATTAATAATAATTAAGCTTAAATTTTAGATTATTATGTTGGAATATTCTTGGGGTTTAGATATTTTTTGTGTTAGGTATCATATCTAAGATAACTACATAGGTTAATTTTGGATTTTATTGTCATATATTAACATGAATAAATTATTTAAATTTAATATATTATGTCATCAACCCTAGTTAAACTATATATTTTATTTTTTTAACCTATTAAATAATTGTTTAATGATATACATGATTATACCATCACATGTAAATCTTGAATATTTATTTATCTATGATGGTTGGTTCTTTAAAAATTCACTATTGTGTTTATTATACTTGTGAAACATATTTCATAGAAATCATTTTTATGATTTAGAAATGAATGGATGGGAAAAATTATATCAAATAATTATATATTAAGATTTCATATGTTTATAAATTTTAAAGCCTGTATTATGTATAAAAAATTTTAGAAGCCTTTAGATAGTTTCATGATATAATTATAAAAGATATAATGGAAAGCTTGTTGGATCATATCCACTTTTTGTAACATGTTTTCCATTGATAAAGTTTTATATAAGAATTTATTTATTTAAGATCACATTAATGGTATGATCATTAGTTTTACCTATTTTGAGTAACTGCTGATTATAACTTTGTTCACTGTTAATAATGATTCCTTTGTTCATCTATCATGTATTGTGTTTTTAGAAATTTATTTTTTATATATATAAAATCAATTAAAAACTATCTAACATATTTCCTCAATTAAGAGGATTCATCAGTACTGATGTAATTGATTGATATTATAATGTACGATGGAATTAATTAATTATTTAGCCTTGATGGATCTTACACAATTTAAATACATGTTAAGTTGAAATAGAAAATCATGTAAAATAAAATCTAATTGTTTTTAAAAAATATAAGAAAATGATAACCATAAATAAAATCTTTTCAAGCCTAAATTTTATCCTCAATTATGTTTTCAAATGAGATGAACTCTATGGATAATAAATAAACATTTTTTTGATAATTTTGATTAGTTGTAATTTATTCCAATACTTAAACCATGATTGGATTTATGTAATTATTGCTTTTTTTTATGATTTTCATTGTTCTTTTTATTAATGGATAGTAGTACCCTATAATGGTCCCTTTAATAATGAATTATATTCAATTTGGTTTTGTATTAGTGTTATTTAATTTCATCGACTTTATAGATTTAATTTGTCTTCAAAATTTGATATCATTTTAATTACGGTTCATGTTTTTTTTGAAAAAACAACTTATTTACCCTACAATAGGGAGGATATAAGAATGATGTATTATATCAACAATATTTCAATATACTTTCATAGTAATTAGTAATTTTTTTATATTTTTCATTTAACATTACTTTAGATGGAGGTTGTTTTGAATGCTAATGTTATAGTTGTGTTGGTATACCATTGATATGTCGGGAATCTGCTTTACACCATATAACAAAATCCTTATTTCAAAAAAAAATCTATTATTTTTGGTTTTACAAAGGAGAGATGGGACAATAATATACTTTTCATGAACTGAAAGAAATAAGTGGTAATGATAATTTTATTTTTGATATATTTCCATTTTTTAATCATCATGAGGGAGATAATATGGAAATTCAAGAAAGAAATGATATCAAAAAATATGAGGATAATATTAAAGATGATAATACTAAGAGACTACAAAATTTAATGGGTGACGCCAAAACTCATGTATATCCAAAATGAAAAAAATGAAAATATTTTAATTTTTAAGGAAGTTATATCAAGGAAAACGTATTTTTGGAATTTTAAATACCACCTATGATTATATTATTACCTTTTTAAAGAAATTTACTCCTGATGGTGCTAATATTCCATCATGTCATTATAAGGCAAGGATGTTTATTTAATATCTCAAATTTCATAACAATAAAATTCAAGCGTGTCTAATATATTTGAGTTTATTTTAATTGTACATAGTTTTCCTCAATGAATGAAAATAATTGTGATACGTCTCAATAAAAGAAAAATTCATATGCAACACCATATCATTTTCCATAAACTATCATCTGAAATATCCATAGAATCTGATGCTTCTAAATATATTTAGGTTTTTCAGAAATCTCATCCAATATGTGATGGAATGATACTAATGGAATTGACGGTAATAACGAGGTGGTTTATCCTACAGTTGAATTACATGGAGGTAATTCTATTCAAAGTTTATATTTTTTTTTGATAAGGTGAAAAATGTATGGATGGGTTTATTCTATGATGTTTTTAATCTGTTTTTTCATATTTTTACTCCTCATAGAACTTGGCTAGTTTTTATTCACATTTATAATCATTTTATGTTGATGTGTATGAAAAAACCATTCACTTTCTTTGGTAAACTAATATATAGGCCATTTGATCCTAGAAATGATATATATCTCTACGTGAAACATTTAATTAGAGAGTTGAAGAATTATTGGGATGTGGGTGTCCCCACATTTGATGCTTCTTCAAAAAAAATTAGTTGGTTCTCATCCTTCTATAGACTATAAATGATTTCCAGCCTTCTGAAATTATTTTTCATTATTGAAAAACATGAAGAAAATAATTTTTATATTTATGAAAAATAAATGATCCAGATGTCTTAAATATCATTATAGTTTAGTTTCCGGGGGGTATCAATGATTCTTACCAATTGTTAATCAATATACGAATAATTTATAGAGGATTGATAATAATATTATCCCCAAACAACCACCTCAATATATTTACGAATTAATGTTCCCATTGAATGGAAATATTTCATTTTTCGTTAGTGAAAGGTTAGATGAAATCTAAAAAGAGGAATAATTTTGACATTAAATACACTTACAATTGATAAAAAATAGGTATTTTTTAAGATATTAAATCTTGGTCAAAAAATTTGTTACATCATTTTTTTAAATAATTCACATTGGGAAAAAATAGATGTGAAATTTTCTTTTCAATTATTCTAAATATCAGGGTGAAGAAAAAATATGACATATGATCTCTGAGGGACTTTTTTAATTAGGGTTTTTAGCAAGAAATTCATAATTTTTGTATTAGTGAATCGAAATGGAATGTTCTTTGTCCTTCTTTTATAATAAAACCATTAGAGAAAAATCAATTTTATTATGTATTGGAAAACATCAAGGTTCCTGATTATATTCCATCAACATATCAGAATAATTCAATTGAAGAAAGTTGAAACTAAAATCCCAAAAAACACATAATTATCAAATCCATCATCATGGATATATTTCAATAGAAATATATAATTTTAAATAAAATAATGTAAGTGTGAAAGTGATTCCCAAGTTACATTTTATAAAGAACATGGTTATAAGTGGATATCCAAGTATTTATTGATAAAAATGAATTAAGTGGCACCATTACTTTTGTGTGAGTTGGAAAAAATAAACCATTCATTTTTTTATTTTCATGATGCATTTAACAGTTTATCTTCCAAAAGAAACACTTATCAGGGGACCCATATATTTTTAGATTATCTATCATACTTAAATAAATTTGTGCATAATGATTTTTTTTGAAACTAGAATCATCCTAATGGTTCTACTGTGAGAGGTTATCTATCTCAATAATATATGGATTTTTTGTTCAATGTATTTGTCTAATGTGAGAACAAGACATAACAGGCCAATGAAAAATGAATATGTTTATTATGGGGAAACTGAGACCTTATATCCATCACTTACCCCAAATAGTAGGAATTCTTTTGTTTATACATTGGTTCCATTGAGCCTTTTAGAGCATGATATGGAACATTGTAAAGTCCTGAATAATTATGGTTTTTTTGATGAGAATATTTTGTAAATAATTTCAATATTTATATTCTATCTCATACTATATCATTTCACATATACCATTATATTTTATTATCATTTAATATTTTGAACATACACAAATTTTATGTATATTTCATTGATCTTTTTTTTGGGAAGGGAAGAGGATTTTCATAGAAAAGAGTATCATGCATGGTTGAAATCAAAGGTATGAACTTTACATTAATATAATGTCATCAACGAACAAATTTTTTATTTTGGGGGTAGGTCTGCATGGGTACTCTCCCAACCATGAGCCTCCTCGCTCACCGACAGATGTCCAGTTCTTTTTTTTCCCTTTCTGCCTGAACATTCCTGAAAATTCTTTGCACGCCATCATTCACTGCCTGGGAGCTGAGTAAATTTGGAATAAATGGGGCATGACTTCTGCTGCTTCAATGACATCAGCCTCTGACCTTCCCGATATTCTAATGTGGTGTTGATCCTCTTTTTCCTTGGCTTCTTCAGGCTCACTTTGCACTCTGGCCTGAATTATTTGGGTCCGGCACAACGATGTCGTTTTTCATCAAGCTCAAAAACCCCCCGAATTCTGGATTGAATGGGCCACCTCCTAGATTGAGGGATGGGAAGACCACAATGGACATTTTATGCAAGGTGCAACCCCTCCCTTCCCCTTCCTTGGAATCCACCAATGGGAGGGACCCTTATGATTAACTAGGACGTGTCACTCCTAAAAGATGGGATTGTCGCCCTAGGCCTCCTGGCCCGAAACCACATTGGGAAAATCCCTGCTGAAAAATATGAACCTCATCAGGATTACTGGGAGCCTGAAATTTCTAAGTCCATGGTCATCCTTGCCGGTATGATGCTCGCATTGGATCATGGATGAGTTGATTCATCATTGAATCTGACTGCCTCACCGTAGTCGATGCTATCAACAACAACAATGGAGGACTCCAGTCATTTGGATCCATCACCAGGAGAATCTTCGAGCTTCGCCAAGGATTTTCTTATTCTTCATTATCCTTTACAAAAAGGGAAGGAAACAATACGGCCCACTAGCTGGTGGTCTCAAGCACCTTCGATGTCAACCAGCTCTGGCTGGATAATTTCCCACCTTGGCTTTTCGCTTGTACAAATGCTGATCTTCGTCATTAATGTTATCTGTCCGTCTTTTCAAAAACAATAAATAAATAAATAAATAAAATAGTGGATTTCATTTAATTTTAGTATTAATATATATATCTATATATTTTTTATTGATGTTACTAATTGGATCCGTTTCTCACGAATTAAGAGATTTTTTTGTCCCAATCCAGTGGTTCATGAGTGAAATTCCTTAACAGTCCTTGTGTATAAATTTGATAAAACTAATCAAGTAGTGAAAATGAGAACACAACATGATATCATTACATTAACTGCTATAGTATACTATTATGATAGTATGTAAGATTGTAGGACTTGTTATAAATATATATCTTATTATGGAATTGTTGAAGAAAATATTATTATAGTTTATCAACTCTAATGGTTGATTCAATATTATGAAATATAAATGGTTTGATTTAGTGATGTGACATGTTATATTTATTGATAATTGTGACTTCATAGTTATTAACATGAGTTCATTCTTCGATTATAATAAACCATAAATTTTGGCATCACAGAACAACTTTTTTTATTTGAAAGATCATCGAAGAACTAATTATAGTGTCATAAATAAAATAATCCTAAGAAATATTTCTTGTGATAGCTGCAATTAAATTGACGCCATTGACTCCCACATTAGAGTTGACCAAAATATTACATTTTATAACTCATATTGTCTCGTTGTGGATTTGATGTTAATCCTAATGTAATAATGGGTAATATATAGAATCAACCATATATGTATGTTGTTCACTCAGTTTACCTTGACATGAGATTCTCATGTAGGTACTATTCTAATTACTTTATTTTATTTTGAAATTGGAATTATATGATTGTTTTATTATTGATTGTTTTTTCTGCATCTAAATTGATTTATTTCAATTAAAAAAATTGGAATTATAATAGTTTTTAAAAAATGTAAACCATGGTTTTAAATAATTATTTATAAAACATGTTATTTCATTATTTATGAATTCATGGACTACTAAGTTGTATGCTAGAATATTAAAAACTATTTCTAAAATTTACACTTAATTATTCAACATATTTTGGAAAATATTGAAGTTGTTCGAAGGAATAAATTATTTGAAAATTATCAAAAGATGTTCAAGCAAGGGATGCCTACTTGAGTTCAATTAGTTGTTATTGTAATTGTAATATTTCTCTTCTGTATTTAATATAATATCTTGTTCTTATTTATTATTGAATTTTTTATGAAAAATTAGTTGAACTATAGTTTACACATGCTTATCCTACAAGTATGTGTTCGATCGGGGGTGCTCCTTGAGCTAGAAGGAGAACCCATTGTACTCGTTCCCACTCTGACCCATGAGTGGACACCCCATCTACCACACCTCTCTATCCTCTTATTGGGCCTCCAGCCATATTCCCACTCATGCCTCCCCCATAATCTCATTTAGCCTCTTTTTCCTATACCATGTATACTCTACCTCCAAGGATGTTCCCACAATTACCATATCAATGTCCTTTTATGTATCCCAAACCCTACTAAAAAAATTCTACCATGTCTATGTTGCCTCCATTTCAGCTAGCCATCCAGGATTTGTTTATTCTATTCCTTCAACTTCCACTCAAGTGCATGAAGATCTCCAAGAGAAGGCATTATAATTGGAACATCATTCATAGGCTACTTATTTAGGACAACCCATATATCTATCAGATCCTAATAAGAAGTTTGGATCAGGTTTTTTTAATTATATGTGTTTCAAACTATATCATATAATATTTCCCTATTTTATTGTGACTTTCTTCTTATTTTTTTCATTTATCTTATGTTGTTGGATCTTCTAGATGGAAATTTGGGAGCTCTCATATGCATAAATCCAGCAATTTCTGAAGACAAATAATAGTGTATTACAATGAATAGAATATGGCGATATGTAAAAATTCCAAGCATTGTAGAATTTACATGGGTAATTTAACCAAGTACAATGATATCATTCTGGTGGAACCATTCTCTTAGAGTCATAACAGTAATTAAACCAAGGTAAAATATGGGTAAAATATATGGGTTGGAATTTTTATTAAATATATAACTATATTATTCATGTATTTAAATGAATTATCATTTTCATTGTAGTTTTGGTTAAAATTTACCTTTGGTGAAGCTATTAAGGTTGGAATGTTGATGGATCTTGGGGAGTTTTAGTGATCACATAATCCCAAGTTATATTTTTTTTGGAAGATTATATTATGTTCTAATTTAGATGGTGTTTCAACATTACACTACTCTCCAACAACAAAATATCAAGAAAATATTTCATATTGGATGATTAATGAGTTTAAGGTATTCCTAATCATTAATGGAGAGCATAGAAAATTTAATTCTTATTACTTTTATTGATTTTTTAGGATTCATCGAGAAATAAAAAAAGAAAATTGATTTAGTGACATATTAGAACAATTTGGGGAAAACTAAAATACATGAGAATGAGAAGTGATTGCTACATTAATATGTCTAGAAATAATATCTAGATTCATATTGTTACTTATATTTTCATTCAAAAATTTATGTTTTATTTCCACTAATCTATTTAAAATAATAATGTAAATAACCCCTTCAAATTTATTAAGGGCCAAATTACCTAATTGTCTAATTGGTTTAATTGGGCTAATGGCCTATGTTTATTATTGGCCCAATGTATGAATGTCCTAATAGGCCAAATTTTCCCAATGCCCTAATTTTCAAATTTTCTCTATGGTCTAATTGACTAATTTTCATAATGGCCCAATGGAGAAATGGCCAAATGGATTAATACCCTAATTGGTCAATTGTCTTAATTCGCTAAATGGACTAATTTTACTATTGACCAACTAACCTAGTAGCCAATCAGCCTAAAGACCTAATGGCCACTAGGCCAATTTCCGTGATGGGAAAGTGGAAAAATTGGCTGATTGACCTAATGAAATAATGGACTAATACCCTAGTGGAACATTTACCAATATTCAAAATAGCCTAAATAACCAATGGACTAATTGTCTAATGGATTATTAGACATATGTACTAATGTCCAATTAGCATAATGACATAATTTCCAATTGGCCAAGTCTAAAAATTGCCTAATTGGAAAATTTTCCTAGTTTCATAATGGCCAATTGGTCTAATGGCATAACTGTACTGATTAACCTAATTTGGTACAATTGGATTAATTGGTATAAAATTGGGAACATAAATGTCTATATTATACAACATTTCTATAATTGGACTAATTGGAGTAATTACCTAATTGGGAAATCAGCCTAATTTATTAATGTCCTAATTGCCAATTGGACTTATTTCATCAAGGGTAATTGGAAAATTAACCTAATAGCTTAATTGTAAAATTATATAATTTCCAAAAGTTACTAATTAATCTAATAGACTAATTGATAAATTTGATGAATATTCCTAATAGCCTAAGGGGAAAATGTCTGTAATGGTTTAATGGCTCATTAGCCTAATAGACTAATGGACAATTGGCCAAATTGAATAATGGCAAATTATCAAATTATTCTATTGACATAATGATCTATTTAACTAATGGGCTTGATGGGATATATTTTTAGTTTCCAATTGGTGTAATGGCCTAATTGAAAATTAGAAAATTGGATGAATGGTCAATTAAAAATTTGTATAGTGGCCTATTTGGATTTAATGGACAAATGGCCTACAGACTAATTGGCTTAATTGGTCAATTGACATAATTTAATATTTGGATAGTTGAACTAGTGGCCTAATTGAAAAATTGTCCAAACATAAATATGTCAAAATAACTATTTCACCCAATGTCTAATTATACTAATGACCTATTGGACAATTGAATATTTTTCCTACTAGCCTAATTACCTAATAGATTAGATGAAAAATGGACTTATGGAATAATTTTTCAATTGGGAATTTTTCCAAATGGACTAATAAGAGAATTGTCCTAATGGATGAAGCGCCTAATAGAAAAATGTCTAATTGGACTAATGGAATAGTCCCCTATTATCCAATTATCGAAATGGTCAAATATCCATATGGCTAATTAGAAAATTGGTCGATTTCCATAATGGATAATTGTCCTAATGGCCTAATTGTCCAATTGGCATATTTCTATGATGGATAATTATCCTAATAGTCTCAATTACAATTGTCTTAATGGACTAATAGACTAATTTCCAATTGAATTAATAGTATAAGGTCAAATTTTCCAATTATTATAATGGCCTAATGGCCCACTGGCCTAATAGCTAATTTTATTAATGGCCTAATGGATAATTAGCTAAATGGCCTAGTTGACTAATTGCCCATTTTCTAATGTCCTCTTCTTCAAATTTACTGATGGACCAATGGCCTAATGTCTAAATGAATTAATTTCATAATGGTATATTGGCCTTATAGCATAATAGAATATTGGCCTAATGACCAGATGGAAAATTGGAATAACTACATAATGGCCTAATGGCCAGTTCAGATAATGGATTAATGGACCAATGGTCTAATGGCCTAATGGATTAATTTTATAGTTTCATAATGTCCTATTGACTAATGAACTAATGCTCAGTTGTCTAATTATCCAAAAGCCCTACTGGAAAATTGCCTAAATGTCATAACATCATAATGGGAAAATGGCATAATTGGATTATGGCCTAATGGCCTAATGACTGATTAGTTTAATGGCCTAATGGCCAATTTTCCAAATAGAATAATGGCCTCATTTTCAAATTTACCTAATATACTAATAGGAATAAAATAAATTGGACTAATTTTCCATGTTGAATAATGGCCAAAAAACCAAATGGCATAATGGATAATTATCCTAGTGGACTAATTGGACAATTAGCCTAATGGCATAATGTCTAATTTTCATAATGGTCAAATATACTAATAGCCTAATGGCCCAATGGAAAATTGATCTAATGAAATAATGGCCAATTGTACTAATGGAATAATGGCCAATTATCCAATTATCGAGTTTTTTTAATTCTTTATGGTGTAATGTCAATATGGAATAATGTTCTGATGTCCTAAGGTATTAATCGACCAAGGGCCTAAATGGCCAAAATCTCCAAAATGAACAAATTGGCCTTAATTACATAATTGGAATAAATGGTATCATTATCAAAATTCTATTTAATGTAATAATTGTTCTAATTGGTATAAAGTATCCTAAATGGACTAATTTGATTGAATAACCTAATTGGTCAAAATGGCATATATTGCCATAACATGTCTAACTGGCATAATTGGCCTAATTGGAAAAAAAATAAAAATCCTAATTAGACTAATTGGAAAAAAATCGAATAATTTTACTAAATAACATAATATGCCTAAACTGAATAATTAGCCTAATTAGATTGTATTGTCAAAAATGATAAAAATGGACTACTTAAGCTAAATGGGCTCATTGGCCTAAATGGCCTAATTGGCCAAATCTGAAAATGAAAAAATGCCCCAATGGTCAAATGGAAAAAGGGGAATATAGGAGAATGGGAAAATGGTAAATGGCTAAAATTCTAGACAACATAACCTAAAATGAACCTACTGACCAAATGATCAAAATTACCATGTGATCGAATGATAAAAAAACCTAAAAATATATATATTCATTTAAGTTAACATTAACGATATATTCATATTATATAAATGATTAGAATTATAATTAGTATGTATTATTTATTTTATGACACCCATATTATATTTTTAGTTAAATTTATTTTTAGACGATTCTTCATTTTAAGGAAATCCTCAACTACTGCAATTTTAATTCATTCAAGTTTTATCACATTCATATTATTCAATAATTTAGTATTATAATAATAAATTTCAATTAAAGTACACTACATTGGGAATCGAAGGATGTGTGCCTTGAGAAAAATTATTTTTTTCGGAGTAGGAAGAAATTTGATGGAATTGTAATAAATACACAAACACAAAAAAACATTGTAATTTTTTTATTGATAATTGAAATATTTCAAAAAAAATTCATGGGAACCCTCAATGACATATATGATTAGAACCTAAGTTCAAATGATAATTTTAGTCAAGTATTTGGTGAGGAGAACTAGGTAGGAGTTCAATGTTGACTCGATAAAAATATCATCCCCACTAGGTATTGTACCTCATTAGGAACCTCTAAAACCTCTTAGACCACTATGCTACAAGACACTCTTATAGAAGAAGATGAGGACAGAAAATATAGCTTTATAGAAGCATTATATAGGTAAAATAATCAGCAAAAACGTCCTAAATTATATGTATTTTATAAGTCCACCACTTTCATCCAATAATTCTAGTAATTTTTATTAATTTATGGAATCAATGGGATCTTTATATGATACCACAAGTGATGTCAATGGGGGTCCTAGTTGCAGTCTATATGGTGGTGGATGTGAGGAAAATGATGATATTGATGATAATGTAGGGGATCCATATGATGTTGTTAGTGATGGGGATTTTATTGATGGTGATGAGGATGAGGATGTTGATGATGGGGGAGATGATATTCCCATCTATTTTTTAGTTAGCTATAAAGAGACATGTGGGTTATGTTTAATGACTTGAATTGATTTTTTTTATAGATGTATATATATTTATTAGTATGGTAAATGGTTTTAAAATTATTACAAGTAGATAAATGAATTATAAATATACAATATATGTGTACCACAGTTTTTTTTAATATTTACTTGTTCAGGATGGGTTGGAAGTAATACTCTTTCAAAATGGGGATGGATTCCTATACCCATAGTTCAATAAACTGTGGGTATATGGTTTGTAATAGGAAAATCCATAACCACATTTCTTCTATCCTTGGAAATAAATATATAACCATGGTTTAACAAAAACAAATTGTATGGAAAAATATCATAGGCTATACCCAAAGTTCTTGTAGAAACTGTTGGTATAGAACTATACTGATGGATCCATCAGTCACGGTTTATAAAAACATTGGTATAGGCAATACCCATAGTTTAATGTGATATACTAACAGTACTAACCATGGGTATATTCTCATTTTCTAGTAGGGTCAGACAGTTGGGAACATGTGTGTTAGATATATGTGATTGACATACTCTTTGTATCATGGTCCCTCAATGTCATGGAATATAGAATAATATGGGACATGATGTTGCATATGCTACAACAGGAATACATAGGTCTAACACCCAAATATTTATGTATTTCCCTTGAATTATAGAAGGTGTCCTTAAAAAGTTATAATATTAGAAACTCTAAAATAATAGAAACCATGCACTATTATTTTGATATAAAATATCACAATGTAAGTAAATATTAAAAAATTATTATAATACAAAATAAAACACAATTAAGTAAAATACATGTGAAATGAATCCATAGGTAAATAAAAAGAGCATGAATAAGAATTTTTTTCATTGTGATTTTAATTTAAGATCATACATCCTATTATTACTGTAAAAAGAAAGAAAATATATTATTATTATAATAGATATTCTGTGAATAATTTAACTAAATAAAATAAAAAAAATTTAGAAACGTATAGCAATGTTGTTGGATAATTATTCATATAGAAATTATATTATTGTCTTTAGATATATGGCCATTAGGCATATGACCATTGTTTGTATATTTATTGGATTTATTTATATTTGATATATAGAAACATTACATACTTATATCCAATACCTAAATCGAAATTCTATAAATATTCAAAATAAATTAAATGAAATGTAATTCAAAAATTTTAAATAATCATTTAATGAAGAAATAATATTTTATTTCATTACAAATATTTATTTTTTCATAATATATTTTTATAATTTTAAGCATATAATTTGATGTGTTTATATAATTAGTGTTAAATGTTTAAGACCAATGTATAGATAAAATTGATTGGATAAATGATAACTAATTTTAATGGGATGAGACCAAAATAAAATATTATTCAGTGAATTTTATTTATATGGGGAGTGTATTTATATGTTAACAAATAAATCCAATCAACAATAAGAAATAATTTTAAATAACTGTTTTATTGTAACAGGTTACGTTTGAGACCCCTTAATTAAATTATAAATAAATCTATCATTTAAATACAGTTTATAGGTAACCATTACATTATAAAACGACCCAATAGAACCTCCTAGAATTTGAGAGTATAGTACAAATCCATGGGATGTCCCAATTTTTTTTAAAGATGATAGTGTTGTTTTTCTTAAAAGAAAAACCAAAACTAAGTTGATGTATCTACCATAATATTTGTGAATATATTAAGTAGAGTGCCCATATTACAAACTTGGATAAGAATAGTGTTTATATATTAATGATGTCTTTTGAATTGCGATATCGCATCATCAAAGGTAGTTTATAGGATCTCTACTCTAATTAACTACTGGAAAAATTTGTTCCATTTATTTCGATGAAAATTTACAGTCATTGATATCATATGTTCATCAATTCTAATGCATGTAATTTCAATTATTAATCTATTAAAGGGTGACATTAGAATAATAAAGAACCTCGTGAATTATAAAATTCTTGGTGCCACTTGGATCGTATGTACCATTAGGAATCATTTTTTAGGTCGGTTATACTAGAAGGAGAAGATTTATTTCCTATATCATTTCAGGTTCTCTATTCTCTCCCTTTCTCATTATAGGATGCATTTTCTCCTGGTCACTTATTCTCTCTCACTTTCTCTTCTCAGGGTTTCACCTCATCATTTCACCTCCTTGCTTTGTGAGGTGTTTAGGTTTCTCCCTGACCGCCTCTACTGCGCTTTGACCTTGAGTTCCTTAACTCCTCCTTATGTTGGATTTGGAGCGAGGGATACATCGATGTTTCAGGAAATCAGTTTGGCGAAATTCAGATTTCCAGATGCTCCAGTGTTGTTTATTCTTATTAGGGTTCCATTCCCATTTTTCTCTTCATCATTTTGGGATTTCTTCCAAGGGTTTCTTCCTCAGCCTCCACACCTTGCTCTGAACTAGCATTCCACTGCACCTCTGCAGGTCATATTCGGAGTGATGGATACACAAGGGTTTTGGGCCTTACAGTTTGGTGGTCATGGAGTCCCCCTAATCGTCCTTCTTTTGTTTGATTTTTGATTGGGTTTCATTCCAATTCAACTCTTGTTTCGGTATCGTTTAAGGATATTTCCCCAGTTTTGTTGTATTGTTTGGTTTTCTTCCTAGATGGAAGTTTGGGATCTGCAAAAATGGTTTCATAATCTGGTGTCGGTTTTTGGTGGTGAGAAGATAAGTTAGTGGCGACGGTTTGATGTTGATGATGGCTTCAACGTTCTGGGTGGATGTTTGAGTGGCGATGAAGATGTGGTGATGGATCGGAGACATAGAGGATGTTGAGTGCTGGAGGTGAACGATGGAGAAGTGGTCGATAATGACAACTCATTAAATACGATGTTGACGGTGATAAAACATGGTGACATTTGTGACGGTGGAAAAAGTATAAGGTCGGCTTGCGATGATTGCAGTAATGCCTCGGGTAATAGATATCTCTAACGGTTGTGGACGGTGGTCAGCTATTACAGGGTGGGTGAAGAAGGTTGGGCCCATGTTTGAAATTTGAATTTTGAAGTGTAAATTTTTTTCTTGGTTGTGGTTGGTCGGTTTTGTGATGGGTGGCATTTGTATGCTCTTTCCTTTTTGCAGTGGGAGGGATTATTATTTGGATGGACTTGTGTTGGATTCAAACATACCCATAAAAGTTTCATTATTAAATATAAAAAAATATGTATTGTGTGGGTACAATGTAATATACACTAGATTATTGGCCATAATGAGATTAATTTATGTCACAAAATCTGGATCGAAACCACACTTTACATCCTTAGATTACCTAATTTAGTTATAATTTTTATGAAATCTTTTAATTATCCCACCTTTAATAAAACCTTTTTAAACAAATATTAAGGTGATATCATCAAACTTATCATGTCAATAGATGAAAAAGATGTTTGTATTTTCATGGGAGCTTCATCAGGGTTTGACTCTATTATAGACTATAGAATAGTTCACAGTACATTGAATGTGTGGGATAATATAGGTCATATTCATTGGAGATATAAAATCCACTCCATGTTAAAACTTTTAATCAAGCATGTCGAGAACCTCGATATATCCACAAATGATGAAGTAAAATAAATAGGGATCAACATAATGTCAAAGTGATTCTGTTTCCACATTCACAATGAGTATTTGACACCCAACTTGTTTTTTGGACCTTATTGGAAATTATCATTGTGTCAAGGAGTGGGAATGTACACTTTTCTATCATCCCATGTTCTCAATGAAGACAACAATATCTAGAAGTTGTTCTAGGGAGAAGGCAATACTAACATAGTGAATAGGGTGAAAATTATTTTTCTAGAATATGAATGTTGGTTTATATAGATGGAATGGGTTTTGGATAAGAATAAAATATCCTTCTACTCACATATGGATCTATATTCTAGTACTAGGGGGATAATGACTGGCTGGGGAAGCTTCATAAAAAATGGTACATTGTCACATCCTTAAGAAAATCTTTGAATATATGACTATTCAACCCTCCATTGAGTGCTCTCCACCTCATAACTAGTTGACATGTTGGAATCCAAACAACAATTATTTCATGATTAATATTGGATATTCATATATCATGGGTGTTGGGAGGGGTGAAGCATTTTCTATGTCCAAGGAGACTAAATTTTTACGACCTTTATAGAATCCATCATGAGTGGTGACCCAGTCTTAGTGGAGTAACCGACAATGCTTAAAGGGTTAGACTTTTCGTAGGTGGAGAATATAGAACTTGATTCTATTAAATAAAATCCTCTAAAAGAAACATATTATCATCAGGACCTCATGGAAACCAATGTTTTATCTATTATAATGTGAAATTATGTGAAATTCATCAACAAATAGATGGAATTTCTTCACCTGTAGAATCAGATGAATAATCATGCTAACATAAATGCTTCAAATACCCCAAATAAAGACTCATTTTTATCCTTCTATAGTTTTTGATCTCTTACCCATGGGTTTTTAAACCTATTTAGATTAGACTCTCATGGGGTTCACTATATCAGACCCTCATGATTTTTTGGCCCCAGACCCCTATTAATATCATGTTTCAATGGTTTTGTTTCTTTCTTGTTCCTATATTTAATATAATTTTATTCTTAGTGATGGTTTGAATTATCCTAATGAAACATTTTGAAAACTACCAATAGCCCAAAGGAAATAAAATCTACCAAAGGCCGAAAGTGAGAAAATTACAACATGGCAGGTCACCAGTCATAAGTAACCCCACCCCTTTTTGTTTATAATCATGCCACTGTCTCAATATAATAGATGTAAAACCGCTATTTCTATGAAATGATTCATTATGCATGGTGATTCCTCTTGTAATGGGACCCCTATATCTATAGAGTGGACTTAGTAATGGATAACGTGTTGTAGAAAACCCATCTTTGTTTTTACTATCCCACCTAATTATTTCAGTATTACCATCACTGGTATCACATTCCAATTAATTCAAATCCTAGGAATACAACCATGAATAGATAGTCACATCAAGAGAACCCATTTATCCCACATTTTTAGAAATATGGGATTAAAGGATAAATGATAAGTTCCATCAGTCATATCCTATGAATCAAGGATTCCCATTTTGAAATGTCTTCCTACACTGAAAAATTGATATAATTATTCATATGTGTGATGCGTGTCACACTACCATATGCTCAATGGAACTGACTCAAACCCAAATTATTAAGATAATTATGTCCAATATTCCCTAGTTTTCCATGACCAAATTAAATTCTACAAGTATCAATGGTTTTGAAATGATATATCATTCCACATATGCTTTTAGTGAACCTTATGTTTCACGACTTCCGTCACTGAAAATCTCCTGCACTAAAGCAACACTGGTATCACCGCCCAAAGTCACTCATCCACAACTGTATAAGATCTTGAGTTCCACTTCCCTCCAAGTCACCATCTATCAATGAGGCTACACTACATTCTCAACCCAAATCAAAAGATAACATTGTAACTGATACTCACCCCTAGTGTCTGAGAGATATCCTATAATCACCAATAAATGACACATCATTGCCAATATGTGTAGAAAATGATGTTATTGTCTTCCCCAAAACACATAATAACAATATCCTTAAAACCAATATTTCCAAAAATTTACAACATCATGTAATGAAGAACACCTGACTATATCTTGGTTTAAAGAATCATATCTGACTAGATTTGAAAACCGGTAATACTAAAGAATGAGGTTGGAGAAACCCTGAAAAGTAGATAATGTAGTTCATGTTGGAATTGGAAAAATAATTGATATCAATTGAAAGAAAATTCCATGATAAATAAAGAGTGATCTGAATCACCAGAACCATATTTAATGAGAAGAGTCCATTTTGAAGAAAACCATCACCACCATAGATGATGAAGAAATTATTTGTCCATCAAAAACAAAATCTTGAAGACATCATCATCACTTGAAATCTCCTTTGAGAAAAATTAAAACACTGGGAAATATTTGGTAAACATATTTTATAATATTTAAAATAAAATAAATTAGCATCCATATTTTATTTCTAAAATCTAACGAAATATGGATATGTTCAATATATTCTTTACAAAATATTTTTATAATAACAATTACTACTTATCTCTTATTATATTAAAATTAAAGTTTATCACTTTTATTAATTGAAAATATAAAATTGAGTTTTAATTATGAATTATAATTTTTAAATTATTTTAGTTGATCATATAATATATTTAGTAAAAATTAGATACCACTGTAGAAAATTTGTCAATATATAAATGTAAAAAATGGGGAAAAATGACACAACATTAATTTTGATATATAAAACGATATAAATTATTTATTGTGGTAATTTAATATGTTTTTGGTCAATAATAAATTTCTCACCAACATTTACATACTTATCTCATGAAAGTCACATGTGACTCAATCATTACAATTCATATAACTTAGGTTTTCAACAAAATGTTCACTAATCTCACCTATAATATGAGTTATCTTCCACTATTTCATAACCACTAAAATCCTTTGGTTCACTCTCAAATCTAGTGAAAACATTAATTTCCAAAATTATTCAAATTATTTTGGTTTCTTATTATAGTTACCAACACCCTCGTAGCCTAGAGTCAGTGCCTACTACCATTACATTGTCATAGAATAAAAAGGAATGCATCCTTAAGGACCAATAAATCAGTAGTCTTGGTAATCTAGATAGATACATGAGTCTTAAATTACATTTTGAACACTCAAATTTCAAAATAATTATTTTCTGGGATATATTTAATCCTTCTATTATATCGATATATATTAGTCTTAGTAATATACATGGAATCCTTAGGAAAGGAAACTAAATAATGGTTAGAAAAAAATGCTGAGAAAGGATTATGTAATGTGAATTAAATATTGAATCAATGATCAAAAACAACATGAAAAGGTCATTAACTAAACACACATTCCATGTCTCTAATAAACTGAGAAGGAAGTGCATAAAAAAATAAAATGATAAATAACTATAAACTCATGCCAATTATTTAATTAACTACGAATTAAAGGCACCCATATAATTATTCATAGTGAAAGTATCATGGATAATAATTATTGGATCCAAATGAAGTAAATTCTCAATAATTATATTCTATGTTTCCCATGAACATGGAAGCTTTATCTGTAAGACCTTTCACATGAGAGTTTAACACTTATTTGGTGAAACCCATTTTAGTTTCTCTTATCCCACTATTTCATACCATAATACTCTCACTGAATCGAGGGTTTTGAATTAATCTATCTCCAATGTAGAATGGTAAATAACTAAAAACACGTGAAATTTAATAAAAAAATTAATTAAATGTATCCATATATTTTTTTCATTTTTAAAATACCATTGATAAAAATAACTAAAGAAAAATAATGAAACTACTTAATTACTGGATTTTATGTTTTCCAGGAACATGGAACCTTACCATCAAGACTTATCACAAGATAGTTTAAAACAGACAAGGAGAAACCCCATTTAATTGCGGTTCACTAATTTATTCATCCCATGGTACTATTTAGGCATTGAGGTACATGCATTAAACAATCACCAAAACATGTCATAATAGTCCAAAACATTCTTCATATATTTAATAATCAATTTAATTCATAAATAATGTGGCTTATAAAGTACCATATAGAGAAATGATACAAATTTATCAATATTTCAAAAATAATCAAATAAAATTCAATGTAATCAGTGAATGTAAAAATGTATATAGTTTATTAAATAATAATATACATGATAAATAATTTGGATATATATGTGAAATTAAAGGATCTATGATCATAGTAAAGTGAATAATTCAAGGTTATGTTAATGAATAAAAAATTATTCATGGAAGTAAATTTGAATACTATTCTTGGTCAAATTGATCAAAAATTATTACAATAGTAAATAAGGATTTCAAGAATAGAACATATATCATTTATATTACGAGAAATGGGGTTTTATCAATGATGAATATAAATATCATAAATTCGTTGAAATCATATTTTGGGAAAATATAGTTTTTATTTCTAAAAAAATTAGAAATTCTATTTAATATGAAAATATGTTTTAAAAAATTATTTAAAATTATTTTCATTATTTTGAAATAATAATCACCAAAGGAATGATGGTGAATAATTCTATACATGTCATACAATGTAAAGAGAATATTCCATATACATGGTAGAAAGGGATAGAAATGTTAATTGTCCACAAATAGAAAAATAATATTCCTTTGAAAACATTTGTTAAAAAGGAAAAATAGGTTAAAATTTATTTTTATAAATCATTTTGAAAAGGATAAATAAAAATTTTTGAAAACAATTTCAGAAAATGTGATCTTTTAAGAAAAGAATTTTCTCACCAAAGAGAGAAATAAAGTAATTTGTTATTTAAAAAACTCAATAATATTAAGAAAAAAATAGTTAAAATGGTACTATCTGTTGAAAAATAACCTGAAAATTTAAAGGATAAAAAATTAACACCATTTATTAAACAATTAACATAAAATTTCCATTAATGGGAATTCAAGAATAAACATGCTCGATTAGAATAAGACAGTGAAATAAACCCTTAAAATGATCATAACCATGATGTGAGTATTTATCAATGAATAAATTATGTGTATCAAATTTAATTACACATAAAACAATTTTAAAGATATCAATGGATACTAAAAATTCATTATAGACATAATCATAAAATATTAATGAAATTGAGTAAATAATATAACCTAATGAAATTAAATTCAGTTATGATATTTTTTTACCAATTTCTAACTGTTACTTCAAATCCCCACAAATTATATAATTCAAATTGAATCATAAAATTCCATGATAAATGAACTATTCATTTTATTACATGACAATGGGATGTATATACACCATATAAAATTAATTTGGTGCATAACTTACAATATGACTCAATGAAATGAAGTTGAGATGATGTCACTTACCTCACACTTCCCTTTTGGTATTATCTTCTTTAACCTCAAGTATAGTGGTTTTAAACATGTTATTAACTTATACCAAAACCAAATTAATATTTATAAAATCATATATGATCCTTTATTATCAAATTAATACATGTTCATTAATTATATTTCATTGCATTCATTGTTTCATGTGTTAATTACATTGTTTTGTGACTGTTTTTTTACTTCTTATTTTTTCCTATAAATAAAAAAGGTTCATGAACCTGAAAAATCTTATTCCATAAAAATATATTAAAATAAATATAGAGTTGAATCACAATGCATCTTAAAAATATGATAATGAAAAACACCATGCATGTCCATGTCAACTAAATTAGAGAAAGTGTATAGATTGATGTAACACCATCTTGAGATACTCTCAAAGATGTCCCTTTTTGATAGAGCATCGACAAATTGATGGTCTACCTTGAACATATGGGTGACATATAATTCAATATTCTCAATTTATATTATACATTCAATCTAATATAGGATAATTCACCATGGGACACGTCTATATTGAGTGTTTTGAAAATGAATAGATGCAGTGGAGTGAGATTCCACCCTAATACGTCTCATGTAATACTAAACCGCATACTCGATGGACTTCATAATTTCTCACAATTCTTCCTCAAGGTTAGAACCAATAAGAATATAATGGTTGAATCTTCTTTTAAAAAATATATGATATTTGTGATAGTTTCCACCACAACTCGATGGGCCAGGTGGACCTGAAGTCACCCCGTCCACATTCACCTTTAACAAATTTGAAATTGGGGTTCTCCATCTAATTTACTTAATAACTAGTGGTTTCATGATCCAAACAATTATAAAAAAAATAATTACAAGCTCTGAAATATCATTTCTCATTATACCTATTTGGACTTTAGAAGAAACAAGGACCACCCTATAAATCTGAGTGATTCCATATATTAATATAGGCAACTGTAACTCCAAAGAACATGCATTTCTTTCTCTCTAAACAAAAGAAATAAGAGTTTATGCAACTACATATAGCATTAAAGTGATCTAACCACAACATTTTGACATTCTGATGTCTAGAATAACATCTGTAAAGCTTCCCATATTCATAAAAATCCCAAATACAAGCGGAATATGAGACCACATATGAGAGGATAGAGTACAAGTAGTGAAATCGTGGTTTGTGGTTTCATTTGAGTAAAGGTAGAGAAAATGTAGTGTCATAAGTTGGAAACCATTACACTATTGTTGTCCCTGCACTAAAGCATTCACCTCCTTATCTGCCACCTCAGTAGCATATTTTACAGTAGAATGAGGTTTTTCCTAAAATGTTTCAACCACATCGGGATAGACATGTTTTCAAAAAAAAATCCTGTAGAATCCTTTAATAGAGAAGTTCTCAACAAGATTGAAAGTCCACATTAGCATGTAAATATTAAGAATAACATACTACTATATTTCCAGTAACAGATTTAGTGATAAATATTCCTAAAAAGTGTTATTAATCAAATCATTATTAAAAAAACTATATCCAATTGTTTGGAACATTAATAACATCACTAATTGTTATATTAAACGTGGTTGTATGAATGAAATTAAGATTTGAGTGCCATCAAAAAACCAAATTTGAATAGATCATGAGCTCTTTGTAAGAGTATTTGACTTCTTTGCATATTAAATATTGGATGTACACGGAATAGCCATTTGGTATCTTTGATGTGAATATACTTGAGGTAAATAACAAGGATTTTTCATTCGATATTAAAAGGTTCTAGGTAAATTTAATAAGGAGAGCCTCATTGAGGATACATGTTTCTTTAAGACCTAATCTTCCCATATAAATTGGATTGATTGAATCCTTACAAGCCACCATTATGAGCTTTCATTACTAAAAAGATACATTCCCCAAAATGTTCTTAATTAGAGATTGAACTTCTTTAATAATGGATTCAGGAGATTTATAAAGAGATAAAGCATATATAAACATAGAGGTTTTCACTGAGTTAACTAAACAAATTCATCAATATTGTGACATGGTCTTCCCCTTCCATTTTTCAATCTGACAAATAATTTTGAAAATGGTATTATAATGGCTGCATCTTTTGACTCTACCAAAAAATATAGGCACACCAAGATTAGTGAATGGTATAGTTCCCCAATTCACTCTAAGCCTCATAGACACCCTGTTCTTTTTAGAGTTAAAAGCTCAATCACTAAACACCACAATTAATTTCATCGAATTGGAAACATGACCAAAAACATAATCATAATAAGAATAGTGTATTTTAATATATGTGATAGTTTTCCTGGTTTCTTGTAGAAATAAAATAATTTCATCATTATAGAAATGATTTAATGGAGAAAAGGGATCTCTTCTTTCCCAAGTTGTTCAGTCTAAACTAGTCTATACAAGATCATTGATGCGAACACTCAATTAATTCTCAACAATAGAAAATATGATCCCATAAAGTGGATCTCCTTTTCTAACTTCTATAGAGCGTTTAAACAAGCCTCTAGGGGATCCATTAATCAGAATTGTCAAACTTGAACTTTTTGGAATTGCTCTGATTAAATTGAAAAAATCACTATAAGACCCATGACATTAGATCATATCAAAAATAATACTCTAGTTTTTTTGTTTCAAATTCCATTGAAATATAATGATTTATGGAAAAATTCATATTTCTCACTTTTTTCATCATGATTCATATAAATTCTGAAGAAGTAAAGAGATAATTCTGAATATTTCTTCTAGTAATAAATTAAAACAAATTTACAGAAATAATATATGAAACAATATCTTATACCCTTGTAGAAATGACTTTGATAATTATTTTTGGAATGTTTTCCCAATGTAAATTTTCCGGAAATCCATGACATCCACAATATTCTCCTTTTATGTAATGAGGGAAATAAAGTTGGAATTGATTCCATAGTGAATCGATATATAGTTAAAAAATTACCTCAAAACCATTATTAGATTGACACAAATAATGTCCCAATAAAATGTAATGAATTAATCTGTAAACCTGTCAGGACCAGCCACACTATAAATATTTAGTGAGAATACGGAACTCTTAATCTCTTTATCATGAGGAGATCTAGTTATAGAGTTATTCTAATGATTATCAATGATATAGTTTATTCTATTCATAATTTTGTATGTGAATTCATCCTCCTTTTTGCGTTTAATCCTTCAAAATATCCAACCACCACATTGGTAATTTAATTTTCTGAGAAATCTAAAGACCCATGAATTTAGAGGGATGTAATCCTATAAGGACCAGAACTTAAACATTACATAATCTTGAGTTCATTAAATAATTCACATTAAGGATCTTTTAGGGTTTATAGTTTTAGAGAATTAGGCCATAACTATTACATTACATCACAAAATTACAAAGTAGAGACATCAACATAGTTTCCATTTTTTTCATAAAATAGATTCTCTTAAAAAATATGCCCAGTTCAATGTTTTAGACAACATGACTTTTCATTGATCCCATCATTGACCCTATTAATCTTTTAGTCCAGTGAATCACATTTCAAAGTATGGGATAACCATAAAATGCTCTGTAAGGGTTATTAAATAAATAAAGGAAACCTTTACCCATCAAAAAATACAAATCAATGAAACCATAATTTTCAATCATAACATACCTCATGAAATCATATGATTTATGAATAACACATAGAAATAATAAATCATAAATATAACTCACGGAATACATAATATACATACTTTGTACCATTCATAGATATGTAGGGAGTTACTTTTGTAATACCCATCTTAGTATATTCCCTAAATCTCATAGTAGAAACATTAATGTTTACCTCTGTCATGTTACCCAATGCATTGGAGATCTATATCAGGCTCACTCGGCCAAGGTTTATCGTGGTACCAACCATATACATAAACAATTCCCAATAACCATAACATAATCATAAGACATAAAAAAGCATAAGGTGAATATAACATTTCCACATTCCAATCAAAATATAACATTTCAAGATAATGAAACAATAAATCAATTTTCAAAACAATTTAATAAATTTAATAATGATATTTTTGAATCAAATATTACAATTCAACATTGAAACATTTAATGGAATTAAAATTTTAAAATATTAACTTCCATATAAATAAATCCTTAAAAGCATTTTGAAAACATGGACATTAATGAGAAAGATTTAGAAAATTAAATCCTTAAAACATTTAAAACAATGTTTTAGTTAAATACTTCCTTACCACTTGAGAGAATACTTGAATAAAAATTGTTAAAGAATAATATTAAAAAAAATAATATCATGAGAATATGGATATTCATGATATAATATTTCAAAGGGCATTATATATACCCTAAATGATATAAAGGTGCAGAAGATGAAGATATGCCTCAAATGAAAGAAGATTGAGACATAGACCCTTATAAAAATTTGGCAGCCTAACAGCGTCTCATTAAATTTCAAAAAATGATTTGATGAGAGAGAAAAGGATCTCTCATCACGTGGACATATAATTTACAAAAATAAGAATATATATGAACATATCCCAAAATAGTAAAATTAAAATTAAAATACATAACCTAAAATATGTCTTCGACTAAAAGATAAGGGTGAAAGGTTCCTTTACAAATATCATGTAATTAATTTAAGGATAAATAAATGGAATAATTATCTATGACAAATATAAATACACCCAATATAAGTGTATATTAGGTTTAAAAAAATAAGTGTTCATTGACACATATTTATAGCATTACATAATCAAGATGTAGAAGTTCAACCCAATGAATGGAAATTGGGTGAAGAAGTTCCCCAACCTTTTGTCTGACTTGACTCGTTTGTTCCTTTTTATTCCTAAATAATATACTTAATTTAATTTATAAATTATTCATAACCCTTTCCATGTTTATTTTTCCTTTTATATCACTTATTACATTGAAATAACAATTAGTTAATTATTTTATTTCATATTAGACATTTTTTCATTAATCAGAATTTGAGTAAAAAATAAACTTGTTCTAATTACAATTTGACCATGTGGTAACAAGTAAATTATCTATAGAATGATATTTATGATTTAGATATCATTTATATAATATGTATCTTATATATATGTATTTATAATAGTCCATAACATTTGGACATCATAGATGAAATGCACCGCTCATGGAGACGTTAAGCCGTACCTACGAATCAATGCTACTTTCATTTATTTTTTCATTTTTAAAGAAATAAAACATTAATTATAAATAGGTATATTATAATTATATTATAATATCATCTTTTATATATGTAACATAATTTCATTAACACCATCCTTTATAAGATCCATGTATGGTATGAACGAGTCATATAACATTGAGGGGCGGTAGTTCTCACTTCCTCAAATGAAATTATTATTTTTATACAATGATAAAAGCATAACGTTATGTTATATATGATAATAACATAAGAATATTGATAAAATAAAATATATCATATATCATATATAATTAAATTTCCATCATAATGTCCACCATGAGAGGTGGTAGAAAAATATTCAATAATCATCGTTTCATGAGACAATAGTTCATCGTCCACAGAAACAGTAAGTTCATATCCATTAGATGGAAGTGTGTGTAAGTCTGTAGTTTGAATAAAAATCACAACAAAAACCTATTATATTTATGATACTGGTGATGTTTTAATATAATTGAATAAAGAGAGTTTAGGGGGTAAGAGAAAGAAAATAGAAGAAAATAACTTGTGAGAAGATGTTACATTTAAATTGGGTAACACTCTTTGGTTTGAACCAAAAGTTTTTCTTGAAGTGCCTTATACCTAAGTTAAGGATTATATGTGGAAGATATGGTTTTTGGGAGATTTTTTGGGCAGATTTTGGATGATCCAAGGGGGTTTGAGAGGTGTGAGTAAGGGTTGGAGGTGATGGATTTTTATAAGGGGTATAAGGGACTCTTTAAGAAAGTTTGAAAGTATTATATTATTATAAATAGAATTTTGGATTCAAATGGTCCGTAAATTATTTAACTCAAATATAAGTTGCATATAAATAGAAATAAAATCATTCAATAACAATTCGACAGGTTTTGGATGTTGTTTTAATCCTAATTATTTTTATTCAACATTTTGTTAACTTATTTAACTTTTATCATATTCATAATATAATGTTAATGTATTTATTATAAAATTACAAGAGACCAAAAATGGATATTTAATGAAATTTTTGACATCATATATGTTATTTGGATGAATATTATATTTTTAGGATAATTTTGAAACTTAATAAAATATTAATTGTTTTAAAAACTCATTTATGTCAATTTATAAACAATTCTTATCACGACTATTAAAATATCTATAACAACGTGATTCCTCCGAAAAAAGCCTCATTATATAAAATATAACAAGTCATTATTGTCTCTAATTTTTTTTATGGAATAAAAAGTTTCAAAATAAATTTATTTTAATAATTATAATATCATTTATTTGAATTATTTATTAAGGAAGCAATTACTGCATCACCATTGTGTCATTTTTTATTTTTTTTATATAATGTCATAAAATTAAAAATAAAATACCATAATGTAGTAAATCGTATTATATTTCAAATTAATATTTATATTCAGTGGGATTAATTATATATCCCCATAGAAAAATTATTTTACAAAATGGTATATGTTTATGTTTCTTTTGTCTTTACTTTAAATTAATTAATATAAAGTGTCATTATCACTCCCAAGTGGCTCAATGGAATCCCAAAATAGATACAAGGATGAACTTGGATGGAAATAACTCATACAATAGGGTTATGACAAGTTTAAGGGTAATTTAATATTATTATAATATTATTATTCACTCTTATTTACCAAATTTACCATTTAAACATGGTAGATATAATATTTACTAAAGTAAATATTCATAATATATAAAAATAAAAGTTTCCTATTTACTCAATTTGGATCTCCTAATTACAAATATGCAATATATTTTTCCATATTCAAAATATCAAATTTTCAGATATTAATTTAAAATTAATTTCTGTTGCCAAAACCAAAAAGTGTGTTTTTAAAAAACATTACCTATCAAAAGACATACATCTTTTATGTCCAATTTCAATGTGAAATTACTAATAATTACCTGAATTGGATTAAATTGAAAAAATATAATCTAATTAAACATTTAAACCAATTAAATAAATCATCTAACCATATAATGAAATTATATTAAAATTCAGTTTTGAATTAAAATGCAGTATTTTGCACTATTCATTAAAAATGAACTTTATCAGAGAAATGCCAAAATTTTATTCAAAGTAAATTTTGATGTCCCGATTCTAAATAAATATTTATTTGGTCAAATAGAACATATAAAAGTTACAAAAATATTTTTAAAAAGGGTTCTCAATCAAAACACGGTAAAACTACCTTTTAATGAATATTTGAGTAGTTCATGCTTAAAATCAAATTCTTTCCTATTTTAAGGCTCTAAAATTTATAAGATAAATCTAAAGAGATTTAAAAAACATGTATAATAATATTTTCATTAGTTATATTCAATCCCTCCAATAAAATGGCAATGTGTTAACTACCATTTGAAATAATAAGAATAGAGTATTTTTTGGTATAACTCAAAGTTGTGTGAAACATAAGATTTAATAGAAACCTGTTGTTGCGTGTTGAGTACACTATCATACATAGCATCCATTTTAGATTAAAATTAATATTTAATTCAAAAATATTAATAAATATGAAAATTTCAAATTCGTTATTTACCTTGGATGTTACATATCCCCCTTCCAATTCTCTTTTCCCTATGAAAACAATGAAACAATATGGTGTTTATGTCACCCACCTGCAGGCATATTATGTACTAATTATTTTAGGCCAGCCTTTCTTTGATTCTATGAAGATCATTATTCCTAGATAGTGACTTTATTTCATCATTTATAGGGACATTCTGATTTTTATTATCAATCTAACATTTCATGAGATGTTGTTCATCCTCTTCGATATCACATTAAATCTTGGAGGATAATGGTTTTCTCTATTCATAAAATAATTATTTAACATTCTTAGTTTTTTAGTCAAGACATGGATTGGACTGGAAAATGTTTATGTACTCCAAGAATTACTAAAGAAATCCCTTCACCGGGGAATTATAAGACAAGCTTTATTAAATTTAAATGGTAGGGGGTTGACAAAAGGTTTCTTATGAAAATATTCACCACAATATGATGATGGTCAGAATGGAATTTTGGTAACATCGATCCTGAGAAATCAATAACATAATTCCCAACCCCAATATAGATAAAATATCTATTGAATTTAAAGTATTTAAATCCATGGAGGTTTTATTTTCTCCATGTAAAATACCCACCCACAATTGGTACCTCAACCATGTTGCACTTATATGGAAAATGTCAAAATTCAGAACTTACAAGACTATAAAAATGTGGATATGTTTTCACATCAGGCCTTAATAATTTCTTATAATCACATAGCATGACTAAAATATTCCAATTCCTATAAAAAAATTCACATCATCCCACAAATCCCATCTTTTTCAATAATAATTCGATACATTGAAAAATTTCAAAGATTTCACTATACCCTGGATTCTAATGTCAACTGATGTATCCTACTGACTTTTTGTATAGGTGTGAATGATGATAAAATCATGATTTACAAACCAAATATGTTCATGGTAATTTTCACTTGCATTGCATAAATAATGGAGTATCCATTCTAGGTCCATTTGAAAGAGGTCTATTTCTCAGATTTCATTTTAGGACTAGCAAGTCCATTCGTCATAAGCTTGTTGGCCAGAATAAAATTTCATGGGTCTGTGACTATTGGAGAGTTACCAAGCACATTAAAATTAAAAAATAATATATCCATTTATATAAGGATGTACTATACCTTGTTTGAGTCCCTTCCTCATTTGAAAAATGATAATTTTCCTTTTTATCATCCCCTTTTTCATTATAATTTCAGACTTCCAATTAATCAACATATCATCATCCTTTTCAAAGGTTAAATCCATGATGAGGTGACTATATTTATCATCCTCATACCATAATTTCCCACTAAGAGTTGAAAATTATTAGGGGAATTATTTATTCTCAAAGTTTTGGTATCCAGAACTCTTTTTTTATTTTAAAGGGGCACTTGAGTAAAATATTTCTCTTAATAATTTTGTTGTAGTTCACTTTTAGCCAATGAATCCTCAGCAAGAAAGATTATCCTCTGTAAGAGATCAAGATAATCCACTTGGGAGTCTGGGACATTTTATAGTGCTTCCTTTGATTCTAAAACAGCTTCATATGGTGAGCCTCTAAGACATTCTAGTTATGCAGTCACCTATCGGTCATCATTTTGGAGGGGAAGAAAGGGTATGAGCAGAATTCTTTTATTCAGTGACCTCCTTGATGCTTCTTTCCACTGAGACACTCATTTTCCCAAAGCCCTACATAACTGAAGCAACCAATATCTAAGTTTTTCCTTCTTCTAAAATATTTGGTGAACCAAATCCATTGTTCAAGTCATCATCACTTTTCTTGTGATCAAAGGTATCCATAAGATAAGAAAAATTACAAATATCATGTTTATCAACCACCATAAATGTATTATAGGAGTTTTTATACAATATATCCTTACCGACCACTTCTATCATAAAAATGTCAAAAATCATAGCCACATCATTTCCATGCTTAGTATACGACTCATTAAGGTGATATTTATCAGTATTGTCAGAATGGTCTCCTCCTATAATTGAACTAGGACCTGTATCAGAACAGTGAATTGGAGGGTTCTACATTTACTCCTTCTATAGGTCAATTATGTATGATATTTACTCATTACCCTTATGATTTAATCTACCACATACATTTTATCTTATGGACACAATTATAATGTGACAAATAGGTTTCAATCACCACCGAACATTGGATTCCTTTTATATCCAATAAGAAAATCAAAGTTTCCATCTCTTGTGGTAAGAACCACCTCTACCACCAAAGTGCTAGCCATATCAACATCAACAAGTACTCTGTAATAGTTGACATACCTTGGGGTATCTATTTTTGTAACAATTATTATAGGATTTGATAAATTAGATGAAAAGTCCCAAAACATTATAGTGTTCCAGTGCAGCTAATTGAGCTTAATTATACGAATCCAGACCTAGGTATGTGTGTAATTAACACTGAATGACTTAAAATGTTGATCCCATTCTGGGATTTTCGGTAATCAAGGCTTATATAATTAGAACCAAAGATCCATGTCCATCTTTTTTTCTCATCATATGGAAAAAATATTTGGAAGTATCCTTTACCCATAAAAAGCATCCTCCAATTGACCAACCCCCACACCGTAGCAACTCGTTCTATCAGGTCATTAACATTCAACATTCATTCACCCTATGGAGTTATAACCCATGCTATAATCGAATATTTTCAAATATTCAACCTCTCTTCAACGGGCATGTGTTTCCCTAAGACATGGCCAATTTCCCTTTTTCTAGGGAGTCATCCAGGAGAAGGCACCCAGAATCAGAGAAACTCATGATAGACACATATTTTACAACCTCAGAAAAAGTATTCTGAAAACCAGATGAATTTAGAGGAAACCAAAGATATAAACCACTTTTCCTTCAAGGCACAGAAAGCAATATAATTTCATTTTTTCCATGAATGTCATAAATTTCCATATCTGGATATTTATTCATATAATCAATACAATCACCATGCTCGCAGCCTCTATCCTCTCCATGAAGATCCCCTTTCTCAGCCATCTCTCGAGCTTCTTCATCTTGATTTAATAATTATTTAGTCATCACCATATTGTAAAAAATGATGTAAATATCATATATATTCATTATATATGTATTTATAATAATAATAATAATCGGTGATAGGAAATTAAATAGACCATTCATGACATGAATGTTGTTTCAATTTTCATTCAATGTTGGAAGAAAGAAATGTAAGCTATATATATTATTATTACGGTATCATTATTATGTCATATATATCATATAGGAAATATTAAACTCATCCTCAATACATTACATGTAATGTGTGAATGAATCGCATGACGTTAAGAGGCGGTAGTCCTCCATACATACGAATGACGTTATCATATTCCCACAAAATGAAAAGAATGATGTTATGTGTTATATAATAATTAAAAAAGCATAAAACAATCAAAAATATCAGATAAAACATATATAAATATTATTTTACTCATTATTCCCAACATTTAAATGTGGTAATGTAAAACCGAACACCATCTGTTCATGTGGTGGCAGTCTACTATACACACGAATAATGATTTTGTAACCCATTTGATGGAAGATGTGTTTTTGTAGATATTACCCTTAACATAACAAAATATATGTTTATATAATATAATTATTTCAACATAAAAGTATGTATAAAATAATAATTGGTATTTGAAAAATAAATAAAACAAATTCATTCATTGATTAATGTTATATATTCTTCGGGTATATCTTTTTGGTATGCACCAAAATCTTTTATTGGTTTCCATTATGACCAAATTAAGTATTATAGGATTAGGGTAGAAAAGTTATTAATATATTTTTATTGGTACTTGACAATACAATTGATTTGATAGGTGTGAACAAAGGGGAAGAGGGGTGGCCTTTTATTAGTAGGGTGACAAGAACTCTTATAAATTTTTGAAAGAGTGAATTATAGACATTTTAAGTACATTTAAAGTGTCTCTAATAATGATTTTATTTTAATAATTGATATTATAAGGTCTAAATAGGTCCCAATATTGGTATTGAAAAAGTTTCTACATTATTTGGACCCTTATGTTTAATGTCTAGTCCTTTGGTAAACACATTTGTTTTTTAATCACTATAATTAATTTTAACTATTTTTATAAATCACATTGGTTAAAAACCAATTTAAACGTATTAGGAATTATAAATTAATTTAATTCATAGTATTAAATCAATTTTTCCAAATGTAATTCACATTATTGGCTAAATTTAATTAAAAATTAATCCTACAGACGAGGTGATAAAGCTTTTGATTTTTTATGTGAAAATGATCATAAGATTACTATGTTTTTGTATTTATATTCAATATAAAAGACATTCAGATTTAAAAAATTATATTAATAGATTTATAATTGAACTATTTTTAATTTAAAACCAATTATATATATAGTTTAAAATTATAAATCATTTAGAGGAAAATTTATTTTTCAACTAAAATTTAGTATTTTTCACATTTCATCAAAAAATAAAACATCCATGACAAATAAAAACAATTAACACTATGTTATTTTTGAAAATACGATTTAAAAAATTATTTTTATTTAATCCAATAATTTTTTTGAAACTTCCAATATTTATTTTAAAAATATGATTTCCATTAAAAGGGGAAAATGCCTCTGGAAAATTTCAACTACATATAAATAAAATAGGATTTGTTCATACATTATTCCTATTAAATCCATTAGATTAATGACCTAATATTTAATTAAATATAAAATATATGAATTTCACCATGATCATTCACAAATAATAAATAATTTAATTTGTTAATATTAAATATATTTAGAGAAAAAATTTATTCTTTTATTAAATACAATTCCTTTATACTTAATATTTATTTTATTTTAATTTCTATCTAATTATTGTCCAATTAATTCAACCATATATTTTCATAAGATAGTTATTCATATTAATAACCTACAATTAAAAATCTTGGATATAATTTTCATTTTAAATAATTATAGTAATAGAATTCATTAAAAATCTATCTTGCGTGTAATGCAGTATATCAAAGAATGTCACTATTTTGTGTAATGAAAAATAACTTATTGTTGGGTGTGTCCAAACATATATCATAGATTAAATTTATTTAAATTATTAAATATATTATAAATTATATGGATATTATATTCCTTTTTAATCATAGTGTTTTGTGTCATACACAATATCCAATGTGATATTTAGTTTTTTTTTAAATTTCAGGGTGTTACATTCTCCCCACATTAAATAAACGTCATCCTGGAAATTTAAACTCCATCTATGTCATTATAGGTCTAAATTATGAAATTATTTTATAGAAAAGAAGCTAATAATGAAAGGCTTAATTAGAAATCCTATTAATAAGGGAGAAAATGAAGTACGCAAATCATGTGGAATAACATATAAATGTTTTCTAAGTGGAAGAACATTAGTGGAGAGGGCAGATATAGAAATAGAGGAAAAGTGTAAATAATTATATAATATTTTTGAGGTCATTGATCATTGGAAATTTGTTGGTCAATGGAATTTTAATGGCCATAAAAACATAAATAAGTGATGATATAAAGGATATGTTGATCCATCAAATATAAATGTGATTGGGTAACATTTTTTTGAGATCCTTCCACTAAAATTTAATATTTTATTTAATATCTATGTCTATAAAAAATATACTTGGTATATTTCTAGTTTAAATGAATAATTTAATTGTTTGGCCCTGATTCAATCAATTAAATAAAATTTCAAATTAATCATACATGTGAATAACCAAAAATAAAATTTTTATTTTATATCACTAAAATTTAATTTTAACAGATCATATGATCTATAAAAAATGTCCTTAAAATTTTCACTAACTATTTTATTAAAGTAGTATAGTTATAAAATTAATATATAAACCTAAAAATTAATACCATTAGTGCACCATTAATATTTTTTTCCATATTGATTACACAAACACTATAACATATTAACCAGGACATCATGTTAGTCAATGGTTGGTGTGAAACCCTTATCATCCTTAGGTCATGGGTTCATGCCCTATAGCCTTATTAGACATGATGGGTTGTCACCTATAATATAGGTTGATGTTTTTATAGAACCATTTTATTGTAATTCTAAAAAAACATGATCAATATCCATGAAATTTAATCAGTAAATAACAAATTTTTTGATGTCTTAAATACAACCCCAACACATTAATAATTCATCTATTTTTTTCCCACATATTTCCTTCTATTGTATATAATTTATTCTCTAGAAGAGGGTATTGAAATGGTTAACTTCCATGTTCTCAGACATTAATACAATGAAATAGAAATTAATCCTTACAATTTATATTTATTTCCTTACATTATAAACTTTATTTTTTAGAGGAAAATTTTAATTTATTACCTACTTAGAAAAAATATAATTATACTAATCCTTTTAGAATTATTCATGGGTGTCTCTTTACACATTTCTGACATGATGGTAATCGAGGCTTCTTTCCTCTATGGTCATTATCACCCAAATTCATATTATACTTTATCCTTATATTATTTGTTGAGTCTTTGAGTTGGTTAATGTACACATTCATAGTTATTCTTTAGGAAAACTGATTTGGAATAATCACATTTTTTTTCCGAGTCTTCATCTCATTTGGTAACATGTGTCCAATGATTTGTTCTTTATATTCATTGTTATCACAATTTATTTTGGTTCTATCCATTGAATAAAAATTAAATAATGATGGGAGTAATAAAAATTATTGTGATAAAAAAAATTATTCATTTAAATGATGGATAAATCATCACATACTAATTTTTAATCTAGGATACCTTAGGTTTAACCTAGTTCATTCATTATCATCATAAATTATAATCAGAAATAATTGTGTGAAATAAAATGCGAATTATCCTAAAAATATTCACGGTAGTGTAAAAAAAAGTGAAAGTTAAGGCCTATTTTCATATACTAAGTTACAATCGAGTGAATACCAACATTCCATTTTCAGAGTTATTACATCCAGGTACATCTATTACAGAACCACATCCATTTTATTTATCTATATAGGGATTTATTTTTGTTAAAATCCACATAATATCTATCTTACCGAACCTTTTAGGGTGTTCTTTTATAGTAATATTAAAATTCTACCATAGGGTTTTGTTTCCTAATACACGTTATCCTAAATCTCGTTAACATGGTTTCTACTGAATCACTTTTGATACCAACTATAGAGACCTAGAACCCAGAATCCCAAATTTAGTTGATGCTACCATTACATTGGCCTGAGATATAATGAAAATCATCCCGACAGATTGATCTATTAAGTAGTCATGATAAATTAGATACATACCTGAGTCTAAAATTATAATTTGAATACACACATTACTTCATAATTTTGATTCTATGTTAGATTTATCCCTTCTAGTGTATTCTTTCAGATTAGTTATAGTAAACTTCATGGAATATCATGAAAAAATAAGTGTGATATCAAATTCATCGTAAGGGTTACGTAAATAAGAAGAAATAATGAACTAATCATCATAATCAATTTTAAAAGGTAAATAACTAAACACACATTCACATTTATCAAAAACTAATATGAAAGTGTATAAAAAATATGGAAAGGTAAATAAATAAAAACACATGTCTATTAGTAAATTAACTAATAATTAAATGTGTCCATGTTTTGAAAGCACGTAGTCATTTACTATCAAGACCAATCGCTAGATTGTATAATACATATTGGATGAAAACCCATTCATGGATGATAGTCAACTGATTCATCCCATGAAACTACCGATGCATCGAGGGACTTGTATTAACTAGTCTCCCACACTTGTCCTACAATTTCAAAGCATTACTCATATATCATAAAAATTATTTAACTCATAAACAATTTTCCTTATTAAATATCTTTATTGAGTAAGGGATACAAATTTATCAATAGTTTTTTATGTCTTAAAATAATTTTTAATGTAAACACCATATGTAAATATGTTATACGATTTATGAAATTGTCATATCAATAAAAATTGATATGGATATTTAATATAAATTTACAACTCAATGATGGTCAGGAAGTGAATAATTCAATGGGATGTTAGTGATTAAAATAATGTTTCAAGTATGTTAATTTCAATAAAGTTGTTTTAAAAAATGATCATAAACCATCCTTAGGGATAATATGAAAGTTATCAATAAAACACATATCCTTTAGAGTAGGAATAAAGGGTTGATTTAATTGATGATTGGAAATTGTATAAAAATATCTTTCAAAACAATATTGGGGAAAATATAATTTTCATTTTGAAAATAATCTTCAGAATACCTATTTAATAATTTTTTTAAAAAAACATATTTTTTAAAAATATTTTCTTAAACATTCATATAAATCTATAATGAAATTTTTTAGTCAATAAGTTTTCCTTATGACTTTTTCATTCCTATGTGTTTGAAAAATCATGAACACTCTATCTTAATGGAAATTATATTTTCCATAAGAATTATCTTAATAAGGAAAATTTTTCATCCCCAAGGAAATTTATACTTACCTATTTTTTCATTGATCATTTTATAGTTACTATAAATCTATCTCATTTTTATTCCAATGTATAAAATTCGGTTTCACTTTTAATACCTATAAATCATATAAATTCATAGATATAGAGTATTCTATATTCAGAATCCCAATTCAGGATCATAATTCTCTGAAATTATAGTTCCGAATTCCACAGTATTTAGACTCTGAATTCCTTAGAATTCAGGTTTTGAATTCCTTGAAAAATAGAATATGAATATCTATATTCTATAGTCTCCAAATTTTTATTTGGTTAGATTTCATACATTATTTTTCCTCAAACATTGAAAGTTATATTTGGTTAGGAAGCCTTATTTTTTATACACCTGATATAGTTATGAAATGATGTCGTATACTATATTTCTAACTAACCACTGTTTGAGTGACACCTGTAAAGGTCGCCCTAAAATTCATGAAAAAATATGACCATAGGAAGAGGGAGAGAACCATTGGAGAAGTGCCTATAAATAGAAGCTCATTTGAACAGGCTCAAAAACCATTCCATCATTCTAGAGATTCCATGATGTTGAACTGATTTCTAGAGAGAGAGACTCTCATGCTTTGTGCCTACTAAACATCTTGTTCATATTTATTCATGTGACTCTGATTGTTGTTGAGTACAATATAGAGATTCCATGGATATGAAGACAGAGTTTCTGACTACCTTGAAGTCCGATGACTTGTGGGGATAGAAAGACAGATTCTGATATTCCTGATGTGGGCTTACCCTGGTGTGGATAAGATAGACATTCTTGAAAGTATAAATCAAGGGACTGTTATCCAAAGATGTTCGATACCAAACTATTTGGGTAAAAAGATATCATACATGTTATTTGTTTTTTTTAATTTTATTTATTATGTATTTTGATAATGGAATAAAGTACAACCTTCTTATACTTTCTTGTTCTTTTGTATTCTCTGATAAGTAGGTCTCTATATTATTTATGGTAGAATCTTTTCCTTGTAAACATTCAATATGTTTCATTTCTGGAACAACATTTTTCGATCCTAGACTATTTGTAGATCTAAAAGGTATCTTGTAAATTTACCTAGTTTAACCTTGTAAAACATAGTTTTCCTTATGGTTAAAAATAAATGTTTTTAAACTTAAAATCCCCCCTCTTGTAATTGAGCATCTGAATTCATATTTCAATCATATAATTGGTATCAAAGGATGTCTCTAAAATACTTATATTCACATACAAGTTTTCTTTCTCTGGTTTTCATTATTCTAAATATTTTCCTTGCTTAGGGATTTTTATCCTTCTTTACAAACATTTACTATTAACAAGTATGTGTTGTGAAATTTTCTTTAAGAATGGCTGGAATGAATGTCGGTTCGATTGAATATCTAAATCCTACTAGACCACATATATTTTATGGTAATGATTATTAATATTGGAGAGATTGAATGATGACTTTTGTTATTACTACTGGAGTGGAAAACATTGTTATGCTTACTATAGATCACAAGATTCTTGATAATGATGTCAAAAATTTCACCAATCAAGAAAAGTCAGAATATCAACTAAAATACAAGGTATGTAATACTTTTTTGTGTTCCATGACTAGGAATATATATAGTCAAATTTATTCTTGTGAAGCTACTAACTGTATCTAGAATAAATTATAGGTTCCTCATTTTGGTACATCCAAAGTTATAGAAACTAGAAGACCTATTCTTAGGGTGGAATATCATGTATTTCTATAACCTTATAGAGAGCCATTATACAATGTCAAACAAAAGATTATGACTATTATTAACATCCTAAAATCAATGGGTGATAAAGGTTTAGATAATGAATCTCTGGTAGACAATATTATAGATATCATGCCTTATGAATGGGAATCTAATAGAACAAATATTGATGAGAATAGGAAAGTATCTCCAGTTAATCTTGATGATATTTCTGGAACAATTCTAAAACATGAGTGAAAAATGAAAAGAGATGCTGATATGAGTAAAAAGAATAATTCTAATGGAAATGTTTCCTTTAATACTACTAAATCCAAAACTTCTGAAAGGGTTACAAGATCTAAGTCTAATATTTTCATTTTTTTATCTAAATGTAGTCAAAGTTAACATAGTGAGAATAAACTAGCTAATCTTCTCAAACGATGAAAAATATAATTGGAATGAATGATTTTTAGTATAGATATAAAAATAATGAAATAAAAGATAAGAAAATCCTTAAAGTCATTTGATATGAATGCAAATAAGCAAGACATATCAGGACAGATTGTCCTATGCTTTTGAAAAATGAGAGAAAGGAAAAGAATTCTAAGAAGAATAAAAAGAAATATTACAAGGATAAAGCTAAGAATGTTTTAAAATCTAATGACACCAGGAGTGCCAGTGGTGGCGACACATATGATGAATCCTCAGAATATGATTCTTCTTATCTGAATAATCTTAGTATACTAGCCATACTTCTCATTGAAAATCATTGTCTAATGGCCAATGAAAACCAAGATAGTACCAATAGCAATACATGGTACACAGATAGTTCATGTTCCCAGCATATAAATGATAACAAAAACATCTTTGAACGTATTATCAAGGAAAAAGGAGTGACTTAAACATTTAGAGGTAATTCGCACTGAGAAAATATTTTTATATGTAACATTTTTCTTCTTAGAAAAACATTAATTTCAAATGTTTTACATTATATGGGTCTTAAGCACAATAACATTAAAAAAATTATGTTATGTAATGATGTTTATCTTGTGAATTTTAAGAATGATATGTGTTTAGTATGAAATTCCAAGGAAGAGTTTATTCTTTGTTCCCATAGGCAAGATAATGAATAGACACTAACATAGAAGACTTTAGGAAACAATACCTACCTTTCCTTAGTGAAATGGAAGATCAATATTGGTTATGTCATAGGAGTCTAGGACACTGTAACCTTAGGTACCTATGCAAAATATCAAATAAAATACTTGTTAAGTATCAACCAGTGCATAGATATGATTCTTAAAAATTTTGTGATCCATATCAATATGGAAATAAACATAAATCATGTTTCAAATCAATTGGTGAAGTCTCAACTACTGATGTATTACAGTTGGTGCATATGAATCTTTTCAGACCAACACAAACTGGATGCATTGGAGGAAAATATTATGTATTTTTCTTAGTTGATGATTATACTAGATTAACGTGGGTCTATTTTATTTCAAAGAAACTTGAATCCTTCTCTTAATTGAAAATTTTTAGTTCTCAAGTTAAAATATAGAAAATCCTTCCATTGATAACTATTCATAGTGACCCTAGAGGAGAATTTCCAAATTCCAATTTTGAAACTTTTTATAGTAAAAATGACATTACTCATAACCTCTCAAAACCAAGAAATCCTAAACGGATTTGAGTTGTTGAAGGAATAAATTGAATTCTTCAAGAGATAAAAAGAACTATGTTGATTGAATATTAGATAGCTAAACACTTTTGGGATGAAGCAGTATGTACTTCTTGTTTATAATAAATCGAGTTTTGATTGGACGTTTTCTTAATAAAAGACCTTATGAGTTATGGAATGGTAGAAAACCTAGACATTCCTACATTATTTTATTTGGTTGCAAAGTATTCATCCTAAATACTAAAGATAATTTACATTAATTCTCACCCAAATCTGATGAAGTAATTTTCTTAGGATAGTCCACAACTTCTAAATCTAATAGTGTTTTTAAGAAAAATACATGTACTATTGAAGAAATAGTACATGTTAATTTTGATGAAACTGATCCTTTTGTATTTAAACAACCCCAACCAAAATTTTTGGATTTTTTTTCAAAACTGATTATCAACTCTTAATAGAATATTATTCTAATAAGGAAAATTTTCAAGAAAATATTTCTGCTGCTTTTACCCTAGAAAACTTTCTACCATATATTGATGAACATGTTTCACAAAACCCAAATCAGTTGTTCCTTAAAAATTATCCCAGTGATAATATCATTGGAGATTTAAAGAAACCTGTAAATACAAGAAGTTAATTAAGAAATGAAGTAGAACATCTAGAATTCCTTTCTCAATTATAACCAAAAAGCACTGATGAAGCTTTAGTTGATGATGATTGGATTAAATTCACACTAGATGAGCTAAATGAATTGCAAAGGAATAATTTCTGGACCAAGGTTTAAATACCTACGTAAACTTTTTTTATTGGATTAAAATAGGTCTTTAAAAGTAAGTGAGATGAAAATGGAATCATAGTATGAAATAAGTCTAGAATTATTCAAATTTAAACATTTTCAAATAGATGTTAAATGTTCATTCCTTAATGGATATGTTCAATAAGAATTTTTTGTTGGAAAAACTTCTGGTATTGAAGACATAAAACATTCCGAACAAGTTTTCAAGCTTACCAAATATTTATATGGAGTTAAACAGGCCCCTTGATCTTGGTGAGATTAACTTACATGATTTTTGTTACAAATCAATTTTGTTAAAGGAAATGATGATCCAAACCTATTTAAAAATAAAGATAAGAAAAATTTTATTATTTTTCAAATTTATGTTGATGACATTATATTTGGTTTAACTCAGCAATCTTTAACTGATTTGTTTGCAAATCTAATGAAATATGAGTTTGAAATGAGTATGATGGGTGAGTTAATAGTTTTCCTAGGATTTCAAATTTTTAAAACCATAATAATATTATATATCTCAATATAATTATATTAAAGATATTTTAAAAAAAACATGGATACGACAACACTAGGAGTATTAGTACTCCCATTGGTACCTCAAATTCTCTTGATCTTGATGAAGCTGTGAAACTAGTAGATCAAACTTCATATAGATGTATGATATGAATTTTACTATACATGACAGCTAGTCATCCAAACATAATGTTTTCAGTATGATTATGTTCAAGATACCAATCCAATCAAAATTAATCCCATTTAATGGATTTGAAAATACTTATTCCTTATTTAAATAGAACCATGTTTTTAGGAATTATTTATACCTATAGAATTGATTTTGTTTTAAAAAGATTTTCAGATGCGGAATTTGGTGGATGTAAGATGGATAAGAAAGGTACATCATTAAATTTTCATTTCTCAGAAGATTCATTAGTTTCTTGGTCATGAAAAAATCAACACTTTGTAGCACTTCCCAATACTGAAGATGAATATGTGGTAGCCGAAAGTTGTTGTACCCAAGTATTGTGGATGAACCACACACTCACAGAATAGGGTATGAGTTTTACAAAAGCACATATATTGTGCAATTATACTAGTTCCCTGACTTAAGTAAAAACCTTGTACATCACTCTCTTTCTAAACACAGAGATTTTATGTATCACATTATTAGGTATCACACACAAAAAGAAGATATAATTCTTCATTTTATTGAAATTCAAGATCAACTTGCTAATATTCTCAAAAAATCATTACCCTCTGATAGATTTTAATACATTAAACAGAAGTTATGGAATATAAACATAAATAAATCTTCCATAATAAATTCTTGTTGAAATATATCTTATTATAGTAGGAAACTCTTTTTCATAAGGGGACTACATATTTTTGATAGTAAATTTTTTTTATAATCAAATTTTCGTAATCAAAATTTTCGTAATCAAAATTTTTGTAATCAAAATTTTCTTAATCAAAATTTTTTAATCAAAATTTCTGTAATCAAAATTTTTGTAATCAAATTTTCATAAACAAAATTTTTTCAATCAAAATTTTCATAATCAAACTTTTCTTAATCAATATTATCTTAACTATATTTTTTCCAAAATCTAAAGTAAATCAAAAAGAATATTCCCCATTACAGATAATTTTTTTAGCAATCCAGGTGGTAATTTTCCTTTCTTAAATTATCAAAATTATCTTTTCACTTGTTGGTATTTTCATATTATTGAAAAGTTTCAAATTCATTTGTCCTTAAATTTGGATGTTTTATCTTAAAAACCTCAAAAGATCAGAACCAACCAAATTCCATCTTCAGTTATCATCTCAATTTTCAGATCCTATCAAGATTTTTTCAAATGTTGGATTAATCAAGAAAGGTGAACTATCACCACAAATTCATATATAAAAACCCACGATGCTTTTCCCACATTGATTTTCTTAAGCTCTGGCCTACTGAAACCCTACTACTCAACTTAAGGTCCATTCTGATTTTCCAAGTTTTCCCAATTCCGAATGCTTGTGAAAGCTTCTCCTCCAAAAGAAATGTCATGTGTAAAGGAAATATTTGAATGGAAGATATACAAAGAGAGGATATTTGATCAAAATTTATTTTCTAAGTATGATTCTATTATTTCGAAGAATATCAAACTAAGTGGTTGGGAGATCCAATTTGTATCCAAACCAAAAGCACAAGATCTGGTTTATCCAGAGTTGTTTATTGAATTCTATGAATCAGTAAGTTTTTTCAATGAATTAAGTAGAGACATGTTATCATTCAAGAGTTATATAAATACATACTCCCTTTCCTACAATAAAGATACATGATTAAGTGGCATTCCATATGAAGGTGAAGATGAATTTTTCACCCGTAAATTACACGATGTATCAGGTTCATTTGAGAAGGAAAATGCTTTAGAGTGCCTTGGATTAAAAGAAGTGAAGACTCTGAAGATTATCCATATCTCTAAAATTTCTATATTTTTTAATTATTGGTTCAAGGTTTTATTATTCCGAGAAAAGGGGATACCGATTCCATGATGAAAAGTGACATCTATATTCTGGATTTCCCGGTGAAACTCAAGAAGATATATTTGGTGAAGTATGTCTTGATCATAATTGATAATATCAAGAATGGATCTCTGAAATCTCAAATCATCATGTATCCGGCTATTCTATCAAAGATTATAGTACTTTGTCTAGAGTCATTAAAAATCCATTTTCGTTATAATCCAAGGAATTTCAAAGTAATGTTGCTATGTGATGATACACTAAAGATAATTCAAGTTGTTTTTTCTAGTGAATTAGGATAATTTTATGATTTGTATAAAACTATAATCGAAGCACTATCAATGAAAACATAAGTGGCTGAAACATCCATGAAATGTGGAAAAAAGACAAAGGTGATAGAATTAGAAGATAAAAAATAATCTCATATTATTCAGGATACTCAATCTGCACCTCCAAAACTGAAGAAGAAAACTTCTTATCCTGATGAAGTGGTTTCTATGTGGAGAGAAGGCAAAAAGAATAAAAATTTGGGGGAGCCTAGTTTTTTCCTAGTCCTTGCTGAGGAAAAATCATTGAATTTGAAGGCTACTAAAAATATTGAAAAGAAAAAAAAGAATCAGAGGAAGAAAATGTCTAAAGCCGAGTTAGTTCAATCCATTCTTATGGGTACTGAGAAATCCTCTGTTCAAATTCAATTTCGAGAATCATTTTTGAAAGAAACACTCCCAATGACTCCAGGAAAGATGATGGTGATTCTGGAACAAGAATGAGATGATGAAATAGTTCAAGAGGAAGAAGTGGAAGAAGAAGAAAAAGAAGTAACTTTTGATACAGAAGACATGATAAGGAAAGTAGAGGAATATCATGAGCAGGAGAGTACTTCTAAGAAACTATCAATATGAACTTATGAAGCCAAAACTGGAAAACATGCTACACTAGGAAATGACAAAAAGGGTCTATAAGAAGTGAATAAACTATCTGAAGAAGAGAGTTTCAACCATGAATTAATTCATCCAGAAGATCTTGTGGCATGTGTTGAGGAAGAAAATATTCATGAAGAAAATATTTTTCAATTGTCATATAATGAGAAACCATCACCAAAAGCAGAAGAGATCGTTCTAATAGATGATAAGGGAAATCAGGTGTTGGTTGATACACCTAGGAAATCTGTTGGAAAATAGAAAGTTGTTGGTGGTTAGTTTAAAAAGAAAGCTCCAGAGATATAAAAAGAATCCTCACCAAACAAACAGTCTGATTTAGAATCATCCTCTCTTGGAAGAAATATTATTGTTCAATAATTGAAAAATCTTGTTGATACTATTCCCTTATTTATGAGTATAGAATAGATGTTCTAGAAGCTTCATCACTCATTTAATGAGAATGAATATTTAGTCACCATGCTTATAGATATGTTTTCCATTCTTGATACCAATTTCAAAACATTTCTTCATTGAATATGAAGCCCATATAAGATCGTTCAGGGAAATCACAAAATGGTCCAGGAAAACAATCGAAGAGATTATAATACTTGATGATTTTTAATAAAATGTGACGGATAATTTTGACACCGATGATGGGATGTTTAATGATTTTACTACTTGATTTTATGAAAATTTAAGTCTTGAACAAACAACTCGGAAGCAGGTAGTCAAGGATCTGAATGGGGATCTAAATTCAGTGGTTATGAATTGAAATAGGGAAAGGGAACTTAGAATAGAGTTTAAAGAAAATATTTCTAATAAAAAAGATTATTTGATGGCTCTGAAAGATATTCTTATGGCCCCGGAAAAAACGATCAAAGACTTAGAAATGAAAAATGATGATCAGGATCAGCTGCTCAAGCATGTAGAAGAAGATCACATAGAGATAAAGAAGCTAAAAACCATCATAAATAAGTTAATGTAGAAGGAGAAAGAAGGTTAATTTTTCCCCAATCTATTTTTTTCATTCTTTGTTGAATTTTTCCCATCAAAATGAAATTTTGGTTGTTAATCATGTGTCTAGTTGTATAGTAATAATTTATCAGTTGCCATATTTTATTCCATTATAATTATTCTTTTTTGAAAATCACAGAGGGAGAGAAAGGAATGATAAAAAAATTCTACGTAAAGTATTGAATTCCCTATGTTAGGGAGAGTTTCTTCCAAGAATATTTACTTATAAAAGAAAACGAAAAGTCTATTTAAAGAAGTCAAGAATAAGTTCCTTATGAATTACAAAAACCTAAAAGGGAGTTAGTCGTATTCAACATGATTAATAAGTAAAGGAAGATAATTTTTTTATTTTCTACATCCACAAAAAATTGTATGTCCTTATATTCTTTTTTTAATGGATTTGTTTCTGATTTCAAAAAAGGGGGAGATTGTTTAGTCAATAAGGATTCCTTATGAATATTCCATTCATCTATATTTTGAAAATCACAAACACACTATATGAAAAATTACCTTTTCCCTAAGAATTATGCCAATAAGGAAAATTTTTCTTCCCCATGGAAATTTATCATTACCTATGTTTTACTGGATCATTTTATAGTTACTCTAAATCTAACTCAATTTTATTCATAAGTCTAAAATTTTGTCTCACATTTAAAACCAAGGAATCCAATAAATTCATAGATACAGAGTTTTCTATTTTCTAGTTCTGAATTGAGGCTCCAAATTCTCTGATATTATGGTTCTGAAATCTCTGAAATTCAGTTTCCGAATTCTCTAAAATTAATGTTCCAAATTCTATGAAATTCAGGTTTGGACTTCTCTAATATATAGGTTCTGATTTCTCTAAAATTCAAAAACAGAATTCTCTAAAATTTAGAATCTGAATTCTATGAAATTAAGACTCCAAATTATATAGAATTCTGACTCTAAATTCATTAGAATTTGACATTGATTTTTTTCAGAATTAGAATAATAATTCCTTATAACTTGGACACTGAATTCCTCAAAATTTAGTCTCTGAATTCCTTATAATTCCATCTTTTAATTCTTTAGAATTAAGACTCTAAATTCCATAGAATTCTGACACATAATTTCTCAGAATTATGGTTATGTATTCTTTAAAAAATAGAATCTGAATATCCATATTCTATAGACCTTTAATGTTTATTTGGCTAGATTCTGATCATTGTTTTCCTTAGATGATGAAAGATATATTTGGTTAGGAAACCCTATTTTCCTTACACATGTTATAGTTATAAAACAATGTCATATATTCTATTTATAACTAACCATTATTTGAGTGACACATGTACAGGTCCATTTGATATTCATGGAAAAATATAACTATTGGAGGAGGGATTCAACCATTAGAGAAGTGCCTATAAATAAGAGCTTATTAGAACGAGCTCAAAAATAGTTCCATAAATCTTGAGATTGTATGCTATTAAAGTTATTTTTATAGAGAGATACATTCATTCTTTGTGTGTACTGAACGTATTCTTCATCTTTATTTGTGCGACTCCGACTGTTACTGAGTACAATTGAGGGCTTCCGTGGATATGAAGATAGAGGAGATGACTACCTTGATGTTCAAGGGATTGCCTGGATTGTAATACATATTCTGATATTCCATTCGAGGGCTTACCCTGGTGTGGGTAACACACACATTCTTGAAAATAAAAATCAAAGGACCTTTATCTATAGATTTTGGATACCCTACACTAGGGATGAAAAGCTTTCAAACTTGTTACTTGTTTGGTTTGAAGTTTATTTCCTATGTATGTTGATAAATAAATAAATTATAACCTTCTAATACTTTCTTGTTCTTTTTTATACTTTGATAAGTAAGATTCTATTTGCTTTAATGTAGAATATTTTCCTTATAAACTTTCCTTATGTTTCATTTTTGGAAGCACATTTCCAAAACCTAGCAAGTTTATATAACTAAAAGAGGCCTTGCAAATTTACCTTGTTTAACCTTGTTAAAAACAAATTTTGTTAAACAAAATAATTACCCCCTCTTGTAATTGAGTATGTATATTCATACTTCGATCCTACAAAAATGATGTTTCTTAAATCCATACATGTATTACAATGTAAAGAGAACATTCCTTTTGCAGAATTTAATGGCTAGAAAATTGATTTGTTCATGGAGTGACAAGAATATTCCTTTGAAACATTCTAGAAAAAAATTAAAAATGATTTATTTTTTTCATAAGTAGTTTTTAATAGGATAAATTAAGAATTTTGAAAAAAAAATTACAATTCTTTGTTTTGTAAGAAACTGGATTTCTGACCAAAGAGAGAAATGAACTCATATTTTATTAAAACATTTTCTCAATAAGATTCGGTACCAATGGATTTAAAAATTGTACTCTCACCTAAAAAAGATCAGGAATAGATATAGAAGAATAAAATTAAAGGTTTTTATTAAAAAATAATTATATAATTTCCTTAAATTTAAATACAATAATAAATAATCTATATTATAATGATATCATGAAATAGACACTTAAAATGATCATAATGTTGTAATTAAAATTAATAAATTAATAAATTATGTATATAAACTACAAATACAAATGAAACACTATTAAAATAAAAATAGATTATCAAAATTAATTGTAATCATAATCATAAAATATTAATGACAATGTGGATGTAATATAACCCAATGAAAATAAATTGTGTTAAGAAATTCTTTACAACACGGAAAATCTTAATTCAAAAAAATAAAGATGAAATAAATAAAATTTAAACATTAAATAACATTAATAATTAATTATTCTTGATATTACATTTACTTTAGTTGTATATGAACCAATTAAAATTAATTATTTTCATAACATTACAATATTCCTCAATGAAATGAAATTGAGATAAAATCTCTTACCTCATTTTTTCCTTTTGGTCATACTCACATCAACCTTCGGAATAATGGTTTTATGCAATATATTAACTTTTAAGAGAACTATATTATTGTTTTATATATCATATATGACCCTTTTGTAACATATTATTACCCAATATTTAATAATATTTCATTATTTCCATTGTTCCCAGTGTTAATTGTCATGTTCTTAGAGTATGTTATGTCTTTTTCTTTTTTTCTTCCTCTTAATTATATCATGACATAATAATTTTCTGAATGTTAATAAATATTTTAATATAATATTTGTTCATTATTTATTTATTTATAATAATCCCTAAAATTTTGTCATAAGAAATTAAATAAACCATTCAAGGACACGCTAGGCCAGATGTATACATGAATGTTATTTTCATTTTTATATCATATTGAAATAATGAAAAGTAAATTATATATATATATATCATAATTATAATATCATTATTCTGTAATATATATCACACATTTTTATAAATCCTTTGATTAATTTGTTCTATATAAATCGTGAATGAATCACATCGCTTCATGAGGATGTAGTCCTCCATATACACGAATGATGTTATTGTATAACCAAAAAAATTGAAAACATAATGGTATGTGTTATAAAATATTTAAATAAGAATAAATTAAACCTAAATAACATATCAATAATATATAAAAAATATTCCAATCATTATTCCCATCCTTGATAGGTGGTAATGGAAAAAATGAACGACATTGGTTCATGAGGTGGTAGTTCATCCTACACATGAATGATGATTTCATAACATTTTATATTGATGTGTGAGTGGTTATAGGTATTAAATTTAACATAACAATATATATGTATATATAATATATTTAAGTTATTATATAAGTATTATTTAATGATTATCAAATGGGTTTTAGGAATAAATAAATCAAAAATGTGAGTTGTTGGATGTTACTTATTCTTCAGGTATCTCTATTTGGTTTTCACCAAATTCATTAATTGGCTATATTTTTCCCAAACATTTCTTATAATATAATTTTATAGAATTAGGAAACATATTTTGATATGTATTATATGAGGAAATGATTTTAGAGGTGTGATGATATAAGACAGGGTTTACCTCTTATAAGTTGGGAGAGTGTAACTCTTATAATTTTTTGAAAGAGTGAATTGTACCCATGTTTTATATAGGTAATGTCGATCTCATAATGAACCTTTTTATATAAAATTAGCTATATGTTCAAAATATTTCTATATTATGGTTATTGGACAAGGTTCTATGTCAATTTTTCTTTTTTAAGATTAATGTTCAGTCTATTTGTGGACTCGCTTTTCTTTTTATCATTGTAATTTATTTTAACTATTATCACTAATTACATTTATAAAAAAAGAACATTGAATTATAATACATTATAAATTATGTATATAAAAAATATTTAATAAAAATTTAAAAATTAAATTCACATAATTGGCTAAAATTAATTTAATATTAATCCTGTATACGAGATGACAAAGTGGGGTTTTTAAGTTAAAATGATTAAAGGATTGTTTAGTTTTTATATCTAAATTCAATAAAACATTATTCCAACAAATTAAATTTTGATAATATTGGTATAATTGAACTGATTTTACTTTAATACAAATTCAAAATATAATTTATCATTCTAAATTATTCATATTAAAATCCAGTTTTCAATTAAAAATATATAATTTTTACTATTGATAAAAAACGAAACATATGAGAAAAATATAAAAAAATCACTCTAAGAAAATTTTAACATTATTATATCATAAATTATGTTTATTTTTTATATAAATATTATAAATGTTTAATAATTTAATTTTAAAACAAGTGATCTCTTAAAAGTCAGTAAAACAACCCTTTGAATATTATAGTTTTTTTACATAAAATAGTATTTGTTCTTATATTCTGCATATCAAATCTATTGGAAAAATGTAAAAAATTATTTAATATATAATATATTTAATTAATTAATACCATTAAATTATACAATTAATTTAATTTATTGATATAAAATCCCTTTCATGATTCAAATTGTTTTTCATTAATAACATTTCATTTATATTCAATTGGATTTTATTTTAATTTCTAATTAATTGGTATCCAATTAAGTAAAACATATGTTTTCATAATTTATTTAAACATACTCATAATAGAAATTTTAATATCAAGGAGATTTTTTTAATATAAAATAATAGTATTAGTATTCGACAACACACGGTCATGTGTGTAACACAAACTAGTGAAAATAGTTACTGTTGTGTGTAATGAATCCTTACTCTGTATTGTGGGTTTTGAAATATATATCTTATTTTAAATTTATTTAAAATATAATATAAATATATATATATATATATATCATGGTACGATATATTCCCTTATATTCATATTTTCTCTTGTCATACGTGCTAGAAAATGTGATATTTATTTTTAAAATTTTCAAGGTGTGAGACTTATGGTACAAATAAGTGGGCATAAACCAATAATTCCTATGGATATTGTTTTAAGAAGGAGAAAATTAATAATATCATGCATATAGATTTTATCCATATTTCTCTATTACATTACCATGTAAAATATTTCTAATTATAAATCTCTTATATAATTATGATTTATTAAAAGAATTATGCATCTCTAAAATTGAAACTGTTGTTATATATCCCTCAACACTTGCTTATTAATTATTATGGTGTGTCATTATTTGAGTTTGTTTAACTACAAAAAATAATTATGTTATGACAACATCATATTTTTCATCACGGAAAAATAAACAAAAATTATTACTAATAATAGATAATATTAATGATAAATTTATATTATAAATATTGTTATAAAATTTTAAAATAAAAATGAATTGTTATTATATTTTAAGGTGTTTTTATCTATAAAATACTTGAAACATACTCATTATAGATTACATTATTGTGAAGTATACAAATTACATGCATCAATTGAAAATGGTACTATATAAATTTTCCACAAAGATACTAATATTTTTTATAATTTTATAATGAATAACTTTTTATAAAAGACCAAGGATTTATGTTTTTATAATGAAACGTCTAAAAATTAATATTTATAACATTTGATGATGAAAATAAAAATATAAAATAAATATATGTGTAAAAATGAACACATTTCAATAGTATAATAGTTAATTGAACTGAATATTTTTTCTAAAATAAGTAATTAATATGTTTATATGTGTCATACATGAGGCTAATGATACATATTTGAAATTAGTTGCAATGGTATGTTTTCCCCATTTAAATATCTATTATTTGAGGTAGACTTCATATTTATTAATTATGCAATTTTATATTCTGTATATATTTTTCTAAACATAAAATGGAATGGTGTGGGTGAATGTAAATTAAAAAAAAAATATGATGCTAAAAAATAAAAGAAAATATCCTGAAATTTTTTGATTCACGAAAAAATAAATCAATGTAATTAGTCCATTGCTAAAATTTAAAATTTTAACCATTTAAAAAAACTGTAAATATTAAAATCCTACACATTAATAATGGATTTTAGAAATATTTAAATAATTATACCCTATTTTCTCTTCTCGTAAGAAGTATTGTGATGGTTATAATTGACCCTTGGTCTCAAAAAATCAAGAACCAAAAATTTTGAAGAGGAAACCCTTGGTTTTAACAGAAACCAAGATCCTAAAAAATACTAGGATTTTATGGATACAACGAACCAAAAACCCAACATTTATCGTTGGTTAGAACCTATGTATGAATATTAAGACAGTTGTGTTATTTGTTTACAAATCCTATAAAAAGAACACAACTCCTTTGTATATTTATAACAGGATGAATCATGGACATATCTAGAAAAACCACTTAGAGGAAGGATTCAAAATCATAAAGTCATTATTGAGGTTTTATGTAATTATTATTTCAGATACATGGATCCATATGTGTTTATTTATATCCTTTATTGAAGATAAAACATCCCTTGTATTTTTCATGGTAATTAATAGTAGATTAAGGACCATAAAGGCATGGAATTAATGCATCATGACACATTAGGATCAAAGCCTATGAATCACCCATAAATACCCACCTCCCCAAATTATATGGATATTTTATTCCCTTGTAATCATAGTGTTTTGTCTCATACACAATATCCAATGTGATATTTTGTTTTTCTAAAATTTCAGGGTGTTACAATCTACCCACCTTAAATAAATTTCATCTTCGAAATTTAAACTCCATCTATGTCATTATAGGTCTAAATTTGGAAATTATTTTATAGAAAAGAATCCATTGATTAAAGGGTAAATTAAAAATCCTATTAATAAGTGAGAAAATGAAGTACTCCAATCATGTAGAATAACATATAACAGTTTTCTAAGTAGAAGAACATTAGTCGAAAGTGAAGATATAGAAATAGAGGAAAAGTGTAAATAATTATATAATATTTTTGAGGTCATTAATCATTGGAAATTTATTGATCAATGGAATATTAATGGCCACAAACACATAAATAAGTGATGATATAAAGGAAAAGTTTATCCATCAAATATGAATGTGATTGGGTAAGATTTTGTTTGAGATCTGTCCACTACAATTTAATATTTCATTTAACATCTAGGTTTATAAAAAAATATTCATGGTATATTTCTAGTTTAAATGCATAATTTCATCATTTGGTCCTGATTCAATCAATTAAATAAAATTTCACATTAATCTTACATGCAAATAACCAAAAATAATTTTTTTGTTATATCACTAAAATTTAATTTTAACAGATCGTATGATCTATAAAAAATGTCTTTAAATTTATCACTAACCATTTTCATAAAGTAGTATAGTTATAAAATTAATATATAAACCTAAAAATTAATACCATTAGTTCACCATTATTATTTTTTCCCATATTTATTACACAAACACAATAACATATTAACCAGGACATCATGTTAGTCAGTGGTTGGTTTGAAACCCTTATCGTCCTTAGGTCATGGGTTCATGCCCTGTAGCCTTATTAGACATGATGGGTTGTCACCTATAATATAGGTTTACGTTTTTTCAGAACCATTTTATTGTAATTCTAAAAAAACATGATCAATATCCATGAAATATAATCATTAAATAACCAATTTTTGATGTTTTAAATACAACCCCAACACATTAATAATTCAACTATTTTTTCCCACATATTTCCTTCCATAGTCTACAATTTATTCTCTAGAGGAGGGTATTGAAATGGTTAATTTCCATATTCTCGGACATTAATACAATGAAAAAAAAATTAATCCTTACAGTTTGGATTTATTTCCTTACATCATATACATTATTTTTTCTAGGGAATTTTTAATTTATTCCTTACTTTTAAAATCAAAAAGAATTATATTGATCCTTTTAGAAACATTCATGGTTGTCTCTTTACACATTTCTAATATGATGGTAATCGAGCCTTCTTTCCTCTATGGTCTTCATCACTCAAATTCATATTGAACTTCATCCTTATATTATTTTTCGAGTATTTGAGTTGTTTAATGTACACATTCATAGTTTTATTTCATGAAAACTATTTAGGAATAATCACAATACTTTTTCCCGAGTCTTCATATCATTTTGTTACATGTGTCCATTGAATTGTTCTTTGTATTCATTATTATCACAGCTTATTTTTGTTCTATCCATTGAATAAAAATGAAATAATGATGCAAGTAATAATAATCATTGTGATTAAAACATTTATTCATTTAAAGGATGGATAAATCATGACATATTATTTTTCAATCTAGGTTACCTTAGGTTTAACCTAGGTCATTAATTATCATCATCAATTATAATCAATAATAATTTTGTGAAATAAAATGTCAATTATCTTAAAAATATTCACTAGGAATGTCAAACAAAGTGAAATGTAAGGCCCATTTTCATATCCTATGTTACACTCGAGTGAATACCAACATTCGATTTTCAGAGTTATTACATCTAGGTATATCTATTACCTAACCACGTCCGTTATAATTATCTATATAGGGATTTATTTTTGTTAAAAGACACATAATATCTATCTTACCGAACCTTTTAGGGTGTTCTTTTATAGTTATATGAAAATTCCACCATAGGGTTTTGTTTCCTAATACATGTTATCCTAAATCTCGTTCACATGGTTTCTACTAAATCTCTTTTGATACCAACTATAAGGTCCTAGAACCCAGTATCCCAAATTTAGTTCATGCTACCATTACATTGTCCTGAGATACAATGCAAATCATCCCGACAGACTGATCTATTAAGTAGTCATGATAAATTAGATACATACCTGAGTCTTAAATTATAATTTGAATACACACATTACATCATAATTTTTATTCTATGTTAGATTTATCCCTTCTAGAGTATTCCTTCATATTATTAATAGTAATCTTCATGGAATCTCATGGAAAAATAAGGGTGATCTCAAATTCTTCATAAACGTTACGTAAATAAGAAGAAAAAATGAACTTATCATCATAATAAATTTTGAAAGGTAAATAACTAAACACCCATTCACATTAATCAAAAACTAATATGAAAGTGTATAAAAAATATGGAATGGTAAATATATGATTACTCATGTTTATTAATCAATAAACTAAGAATTAAATGCGTCCAAAGTTTTTTATCATTGTGAAAATATCAAATATAATAATAATAGGATCAGAATGAATTCAATTCTTAATTGTTGAAAGACATGTTTTGAAATCAAATGTTCATTTACTATCAAGACCAATCACTAGATTGTTTAACACAGATTGGATGAAAACACATTCACTAATTCTAGTCAACTGATTCATCCCATGAAACTACTGATGCATCGTGGGACTTGTATTAACTAGTCCCCAACACTTGTCCTACAATTTCAAAGAATTACACATATATCACAAAAATGATTTAACTCATAAACAATGTGCCTTATTAAATATCATTATTGAGTAAGGGATACAAATTTATAAATAGTTTTTATATAATGAAATAATTTTTAATGTAAACACCATATGTAAAAATTTTATACGGCTTATGAAAGTGTCATATCAATAAAAATTGATATGGATATTTAATATAAATTTACAACTCAATGATGGTCAGGAGGTGAATAATTCAATGGAAAGTTAGTGATTAAAATAATGTTTCATGTATGTTAATTTCAATAAAATTATTTTCCAAAATTATCATAAACCATCCTTAGGGAAAATAAGAAAGTTATCAATAAAACTTATATCCTTTGGAGTAGGAATAAAGGGTTGATTTAATTAATGAATGGAAATAGTATAAACATATCTTTTATAACAATATAGGGGAACATATAATTTTCATTTTGAATATAATTTTCAGAATACCTATTTATTAATTTTTTTTAAAAAATATATTATTTCAAAATATTGTCATAAACATTCATATAAATCTATAAAGAACTTTTTAAGTCAATAAGGTTTACTTATGACTTTTCCATTCCTCTATGTTTTGAAAATCATGAACACTCTATCTTAATATAAATTATATTTTCTATAAGAATTATCTTAATAAGGAAAATTCTCCATCCCCAAAGAAATTTATACTTACCTATTTTTTCATTGATCATTTTATAGTTACTATAAATCTAACTCATTTTTATTCCAATGTCTAAAATTTAGTTTTACTTTTAAAACCTGTGAATCTTATACATTCATAGATATAGAGCATTCTATTTTCAAGATCCCAATTCAGGTTCCGAATTCATTGAAATTATGGTTTTGAATTCCGCAGAATTAAGACTTTGAATTCCTTAGAATTTAGGTTCCAAATTCCTTGAAAAAAATAATCTTATTATCTATATTCTATAGTCTCTGAATTTTTAATTGGATAGATTCCATACATTATTTTTTCTCAAACTCTGAAAGTTATATTTGGTTACGAAGCCTTATTTTTCATACACTTGATATAGTTATGAAATGATGTCGTATATTCTATTTCTAACTAACCGCTATTTGAGTGACACCTGTAAAGGACCATCTGAAATTGATGGAAACATATGACCATTGGAGGAGGGAGCCAACCGTTGTAGAAGTGCCTATAAATAGAATCTCATTTGAACAAGCTCAAAAACCATTCCATCATTCTAGAGATTCCAGGCTGTTGAACTAATTTCTAAAGAGAGAGACTCTCATGCTTTGGGCCTACTGAACATCTTGTTCATATTTATTCATGTGACTTTGATTGTTGTTGAGTAAAATCGAGGGATTATGTGGATATGAAGATAGAGTTTCTGACTACCTTAATGTTCGAGGACTTGTGGGTATAGAAAGATAGATTCTGATATTCCTATTGAGGGCTTACCCTAGTGTGTATAAGATAGAAATTATTAAAAGTATAAATCAAGGGACTGTTATCCAAGGATATTCGATACCCTACTATTTGGGTTAAAAGATATCATAAATGGTATTTGTTTTTTCCATGTTTATTTCAGATGTATTTTTATAATGGAAGTATGTACAACCTTCTTATACTTTCTGGTTCTTTTGTATACTCTGATAAGTAAGATTCGATATGCTTTATGGTAGAATCTTTTCACTGAAACCTTTAAAAAGTTTCTTTTCTGGAACAACATTTACGGAACCTAGACTATTTATAGATCTAAAGGATATCTTGTGAATTTACCTTGTTTAACCTTATAAAACAAAGTTTTCCTTATAGTTAAAAATTAATGTTTTTAAACTTAAAATCCCCCCTCTTGTCATTGAGCATATGAATTCATATTTCGATCCTACAATTGGTATCAAAGGATGTCTCTGATATTATTATATTCAAATATAAGTTTTCTTTATCTGGTTTTCATTTTTCTAAATATTTTCCTTGCTTATGGATTTTTATTCTTGTTTACAAACGTTTACTATTAACAATTCTGTGTTGTGAATTTTTCTTTAAGAATGGCTGGAATGAATGTCGGTTTGATTGAAAATCTAAATCCTACTAAATGACCAATATTTTGTGGGAATGATTATGAATATTGGAGAGATCATATGAAGAATTTTTTTATTAATACTGGAGTGGACAACTTTATTATGCTTAATGAAGATCACAAGATTCTTGATAAGGATGTCTGAAATTTCACCAATCAAGAAAAGGTAGAATATCAACTAAACTACATAGTATGTAATACTTTGATGTCTTCCATGACTAGGAATATATATAGTAAAATTTATTCTTGTGAAGTTACTAACTGTATCTAGAATAAATTGTAGGTTACTCATTTTGGTACATCAAAAGTTATAGAAACTATAAGACCTATTCTTAGGGCGGAATATCATAGATTTCTATAAACATATAGAGAGCCAGTATGAAAGTTAAAACAAAGGATTCTGTCTATTGTTAACAGCCTAAAATCTATGGGTGAGATTGGTTTAGATAATGAATCTCGTGTAGACAAGATTATAGATATCATGCCTTATGAATGGGAATCTAAGAGACCAAATATTGATGAGAATAGGAAAGTATCTCAAATTAATCTTGATGAGATTTTGGGAACAATTCTAAAACATGAGAGAAAAATGAAAAGAGATGCTGACATGAATAAGAAGAATAATTCTAATAGAAGTTTTTCCTTTACTACTACTAAATCCAAAACTCCTGAAAGGGTTACAAGATTAGAGTCTAAGAATGTCATTTTTTATCTAAATCTAGTCGAAGTTAACATAATGAGAATAAAATAGCTAATCTTTCTCGAAGGATGAAAAAGATAGTTTGAAAGAATAATTTTCAGTATATATATAAAAAGAATGAATGAAAAGATAAGAATATCTCTGAAGTCACATGCTATGAATGCAAAAGAGAAAGACATATCTGGCCAGATTGTAATATGCTTTTAAAAAAGGAGAGAAATTAAAATAATTCTATGAAGAATAAAAAGAAGTATTACAAGGCTAAAGCTAAGAATGTTTTAAAAGCCAATGAAACCAGGAGTTCCAGTGGTGGTGACTCATTTGATGAATCCTCAGATCATGATTCTTATTATCAGAATAATCTTAGTCTACTATCCAGAATGCTCATTGAAAATCATTGTCTACTGGCCAATGAAAACCAAGATATTACCAATAGCAATACATGGTACATGGATAGTGGATTTTCCCAGCATATGACTGGTAACAAAAACTTCTTTGAAAATATTATCAGGACAAAAGGAGTGCATTTAACATTTAGAGATAATTCTCAGTGAGAAAATATTTTTATATGTAAGATTGTTCTTCTTGGAAAAACATTGATTTCAAATGTTTTACATGTTATGGTTCTTAAGCACAACAACATTATCAAAATTCAATTATGTGATGAAGGTTACCTTGTGATTTTTAGGAATGATAAGTGTTTAGTACACAATTCCAAGGAATAGTTTATTCTTTCTACCCATAAGAAATATAATGAATAGACACTAACACAGAAGAATTTAGGAAACAAGACCTACCTAGCCTTAGTGCAATGGAAGATCAATATTTGTTGTGGCATATAAGTCTAGGACACTGTAACATTAGGAACCTTTGCAAAATCTCAAAAAAAATACTTGTTAAGTATCAACCAGTTCTTAGATATGATTCTTCAAAAGTTTGTGATCCATCTCAATATGGAAAGAAACATAAATCATGTTTCAAATCAATTGGTGAAGTCTCATCTACTAATGCATTACAGTTGGTACATATGGATCTTTTCAGTCCAACACAAACTGGATGTATTGGAAGAAAATATTATATATTTTTCCTAGTTGATGATTATACTAGATTAACATGGGTCTATTTTATTGCAAAGAAACTTGAATCCTTTTCTTATTTGAAAATTTTTAGTGCTAGTGTTAAAAACGAGAAAATCCTTCCATTGATAACTATTCATAGTGACCCTATAAAAGAATTTCCAGATTCCAATTTTGAAACATTTTATAGTAAAAAATTCATTACTCATAACTTCTCAGCACCAAGAACTCTTAAACAGATTGGTGTTGTTGAAAAAAGAAATTGAATTCTTCAGGAGATAACAAGAACTATGTTGAGTGAATATTCGATAGCTAAACACTTTGGGGATGGATCAGTATGTACTGCTTGTTTACAATAAATCGTGTTTTGATTGGACATTTTCTTAATAAAAGACCTTATGAGTTATGGAATGGTAGAAAACCTAGACATTCTTACTTTAGTGTATTTGGTTGCAAAGTATTCATCCTAAATATGAATGATAATTTACATTAATTCTCACCCAAATCTGATGAAGGAATTTTCATAGGCTACTCCACAACTTCTAAACATTATAGGGTTTTTAATAAAAATACATGTATTATTGAAGAAATAGTACATGTTAATTTTGATGAAACTGATCGTTTTAAAAAAAACCCAAACAACATTTTTGGTTTATTTTTCCAAAACTGATTATCAACCCTTAATAGAAAATTATTCTGATAAGGAAAATTTTCAAGAAAATATTTCAGTAGCTTTTACCCTAGAACACTTCTTACCATATGTTGATGAACAGGTCTTACAAAACCCAAATCAGTTGTTTCTTATGAATTATCCCAGTGATAATATCATTAGAGATGTAAAGAAACCTTTAAGGACAAGATGATCCTTCAGAAATGAAGTAGAACATCTAGAATTCCTTTCTCAATTAGAACCAAAAAGTACTGATGGAGCTTTAGTTGATGATGATTGGAAATAATCCACATTAGATGAGCTAAATGAATTCCAAAGGAATAATTTCTGGACCACGGTTTAAATAACTACATAAATTGTTTTATTGGAGTAAAATGGGTCTTTAGAAGTAAGTGTGATGAAAATGGAATCATAGTAAGAAATAAGTCTAAAATTATTCAATTTTAAACATTTTCAAATGGATGTTAAATTTTCATTCCTTAATGGATATGTTAAATAAGATGTTTTTGTTGAAAAAACATCTGGGTTTGAAGACACAAAACATTCTGAACATGTTTTCAAGTTTACCAAATATTTATATGGACTTAAACAGGCCCCTAGAGCTTGGTGAGATAGACTTACATGATTTTTGTTACAAATCAATTTTGTTAAAAGAAATGCTGATCCAACCCTATTTATAAATAAAGATACGAAAAATGTTATTATTGTTCAAATTTATGCTGAAGACATTATATTTGGTTCAACTCATCAATCTTTAACTAATTTATTTGAAAATCTAATGAAATCTGAGTTTGAAATTAGTATGATGGGTGAGTTAACATTTTTCCCAGGTTTTCAAATTTTTCAAAACCAGAAGAGAAATAAATATCTCAATATAATTATATTAAATATATTCTTAAAAAACATGGATATTACAACACTAGGAGTATTCGTACTCCCATTGGTACCTCAAATTCTCTCGATATTGATGAAGCAGGGAAACTAGTAGATCAAACATCATTTAGAGTTATGATAGGAAGTTTACATTATAGGAAAATTAGTCATCCAAACATAATGTTTTCAGTATTCTTATGTTCAAGATACCAATCCAATCCTAATTAATCCCATTTAAAGGCATTGAAAATAATTTTTCACTATTTAAATGGAACCATGTTTTTAGGACTCTTTTATAACTATAGAAATGATTTTGTTTTAAAAAGTTTCTCAGATGATAAATTTGGTGGATGTAGGATGGATAAGAAAAGTACATCATTAACTTTTTATTTCTTAGAAGATTCATTAGTTTCTTGGTCATGAAAAAAAATCAACACTCAGTAGTGCTTCCTAATACTGAAGATGAATATGTAGTAGCTGAAAGTTGTTGTACCCAAGTATTGTGGATGAAACACACACTCACAGAACAGGGTATGAGTTTTACCAAAGCACAGATATTGTGTGATTATATTAGTTCCCTGCCTTAAGTAAACACCATGTATGTCTCTATATTTCTAAACACATAGATATTTTTCATCACATTCTTAGAGATCACACACAAAAAGAAGATATCATTCTTCATTATATAAAAATTCAAGATCAACTTGCTAACATTTTCACAAAATCAATACCCTCCGATAGATTCTTATACATTAAACATAAGTTATGAATTATAAACATAAGGAAATCTTCCATATTAACTACTTGATGAAATATATCTCATTACAGAAGGAAACTCCTTTTCATAAGGGGACTACATATTATTGATAGTAAATTTTTTTATAATCAAATATCGTAATCAAAATTTTTGTAATCAAAATTTTTGTAATCAAAATTTTCTTAATAAAAATTTTTTAATCAAAATTTATGTAATCAAAATTTCTATAATCAAATTTTCATAATCAAAATTTTTACAATCAAAATTTTCTTAATCAAACTATTCTTAATAAAAATTTTGTTAACTATATTTTTTTCAAAATCTAATGTAATTCAAAAAGAATTTTCCCCATTATGTATAATTTTCCTAGTAATCCAGATGGTATGTTTCCTTTCTTAAATTATCAAAATTATCTTTTCACATGTTGGTATATTCATTTAATAGAAAATTTTCAAATTCATTTTTCCTTAAATTTGTATGTTTTATCTTAAAAACCTCAAAAGATCAGAACCTACCAAATTCCTTCTTCGTTTATCATCTCAACTGTCAGATCTGATCAATAGTTTTTCAAATGTTTGATCAATCAAGGAAGGTAAAATTTCTCCACAAACGCCTATATAAATACCCTCGATGATTGTAACACATTTATTTTTTAATCTTTGGGGTGCTAAAACCCTACTACTCAACTTAAGGTCCATTCCGATTCTCTATGTTTTCTCAATTCAATATTCCAGTGAAAGCTTCTCCTCCAAAAAAAATGTCATCTGTGAAGGAAATATTTGAATAGAAGATATACAAAGAGTGGTTATTTGATCAAAATTTCTTTTCTAAGTATGATTTTATTATTTCAATAAATATCAAACTGAATGGTTGGGAGATGAAATGTGTATCCAAACCAAAATCACAAGATCTGGTTTATCTAGATTTGTTGATTGGATTCTATGAATCGGTAAGTTTCCTCAATGAATGAGGGAGAGACAAGTTTTTGTTCAAGAGTTATAGAAATACCTACTCCCTTTCCTACACTAAGGATGCATTATTAATTGGAATTCCATATAAAGGAGAAGATGAATTTTTCACCCATAAATAACAGGATGTGTCAGGTTCGTTTGAGAAGGAAAAAGCTTTAGAGTGCCTTGGATTAAAAGAAGTGAAGACTTTGAAGATTATCCATCTCTCTAAAATTTCCAGATTCTTGAATTCTTGGTTCAAGGTTTTATTATTCCTAGAAAAGGGGATAATGATTCCCTGATGAAAAGTGACATCTATATTCTGGATTTCTCGGTGAACCTCAAGAAGATATATTTGATGAAGTATGTCTTGATCACAATTGATAATATCAAGAATGGATCTCTGAAATCTCAAATCATCATGTATCCGGGTATTCTCTCGAAGATTATAGTAATTTGTCTAGAGTCCTTCAAAATCACTTATAGTTCTAATCCAAGGAATTTGAATGTAATGTTGCTAAGTGATGATACACTAAAGATAATGTAAGTTGTTTTTTCAAGTGAATCATGAGAATTTTATGATCTGTCTGAAGCTGTAATTGAAGCACTATCAAAGAAACCAGAAGTGGCTGAAACATCCATGAAGGTTGGAAAAAAGAGGAAGGCGATGAAATTAGAAGTTAAAAAATAATCTCCTATTGTTTATGAAACTCAATCATCCCCTCCAAAACTGAAGAATAAAAATTCTTATCCTGATGAAGAGGTTGCTAAGTGGAGAGTATACAAAAAGAATAAAAAGTTGGGGGAGCCTAGTTTTGGCTTGGAATCTACTGAGGAAAAATCATTGAAGTTGAATGCTGCTAAAATTCATCAAAAGAAAGAAAAAAAGGAATTAGATGAAGAAAATGTCTGAAGACGAGTTAGTTCAATCCCTTATTAAGGCTACTGAGAAAGCCTCTGTTCAAATTCAAGTACGAGAATCATTTTTGAAAGTAACACTCCCAGTGACTCAAGGATAGAAAGTGGTGATCCTGGAACCAGAATGATAAGATGAAATAGTTCAAGAGGAAGAAGTGGAAGAAGAAGAAAAATAAGTAAGTTGTGATATAGAAGACATGATAAAGCAAGTAGAGGAATATCATGGGAAGGAGAGTCCTTCAGAGAAACTATCAATATGAACTTATGAAGTCGAATCTAGAAAACATGCTACACTAGGAAAAAAAGAAAGGTTCTAGCAGAAGTGAATAAACTATCTTAAGAAGAGAGTTTCAACCATGAATTTATTCAGACAGAAGATCTTGTGGTTGGTGTTGAGAAAGAATATCTTGATGAAGAAAATATTTTTCAATTGTCATATAATGAGAAACAATCACCCAAAGAAGAAGAGATCATTCTAATATATGATAAGGTAAATTAGGTGTTGGTTGATACACCTAGGAAATCTGTTGGAAAAATGAAAGTTGTTGGTGGTTAGTTTAAAAAGAAAGATCCGAATATATAAAAAGAATCCTCACCAACCAAACAGTTTGATTCAAAATCATCCTCTCTTAGACAAAGTTTTATTATTCAATATTTGAAAAATCTAGTTGATACTATTCCCTTATTTATGAGTATAGAATCAGGGTTCTAGATGCTTCATCACTCATTTAATGAGAATGAAAATTTAGTCACCATGCTTATAGAAATTTTTTCCAAGCATGAAGCCAATTTCAAAAAAAAATTCATTGAATATGAAGCCCACAAAAGATCGTGAAAGTAAATCACCAAATGGTCCAAAAAAACAATAGAAGAGATGATAATCCTTGATGATTTTTAAGAAAGTGTGAAGGATGATTTTGAAACCGATGATGGGAAGTTTAATGATCTTACTAAGTGATTTGATGAGAATCTAAGTCTTGAATAAACAACTCGGAAGTAGGTAGTCATGGATCTGAATGGGAAGCTAAAATTAGTGGCTATGAATTGGGAGAGGGAAAGGGATCATAGAATAGAGTTTGAAGAAAATATTGCTAAGAAAAAAGATCATTTGATGGCTCAGAAAGATATTCTTATGGCCCCGGAATAAACGATCAAAGCCTTAGAAAAGAAAAATGAAGATCAGGATCAGTTGGTCAAGCATGTGGAAGAAGATCACATGGAGATAAAGAATCTGAAAACCATCATAAAGAAGTTAATGATGAAGGAGAAAGAGGGATAATTTTTCCCCAATCTGATCTTTTGTTTTATTTCATTCTTTGTTGAATTGTTTCCTATCAAAATGAAATTTTGGTTGTTCATCATGTGTCTGGTTGTATGATAATAATTTTTTAGGTTCCATATTTTATTCCATTCTAATTATTCATTTATGAAAATCACTGAGGGAGAGAAAGGAATGATAAAAAGAATTCCACGTAAGTATTGAATTCCCTATGTTAGGAGGAGTTTCTTCCAATAATATTTCATTATAAAAGAAAAATTAAAATCTATTTAAAGAAGTCAAGAATATGATCCTTAGGAATTTCAAAAACCTAAAAGGGAGTTAGTCGAATTCAACAAGATTCATAAGTAAAGGAATATAATTTTATTATTTTCAACATCCATAAAAAATTCTTTGTCCTTATATTATTTTTCTAAAGGATTTTTGTGATTTTAAAAAGGGGGGAGATTATTTAGTCAATAAGGATTCCTTATGACATTTCCATTCCTCTATATTTTGAAAATCACAAACACGTTATATGAAAAATTATATTTTCCCTAAGAATTATCTTAATAAGGAAAAATTTTATTCCCCATGTAAATTTATCATTACCTAGGTTTTCAGGGATCATTTTATTGTTAGTATAAATCTAACTCATTTTTATTCTTAAGTCTAAAATTTTGTTTCACTTTTGAAACCACAGAATCCTATAAATACATAGATATAGAGTTTTCTGTTTTCTAGATCTGAGTTGAGGCTCCAAATTCTTTGATATTCTGGTTCTAAATTCTCTGAAATTCAGACTCTGAATTCTCTAAAATTCAGGTTCTGAATTCTTTGAAATTATGGTTTGGAATTCTCTGATATTTAGGTTTGTAATTCTCTAAAATTAAAACACATAATTCTCTAAAATTTAGAATCTGAATTCTATGAAATTAATACTCCATATTATAAAGAATTATGACTCTGAATTCCTTAGAATTTGACATTGAATTTCTCATTATTAGACTGATAATTCCTTAGAATTCGGACACTGAATTCCTCAATATTTAGACTCCAAATTCCTTATAATTCCAACATTGAATTCTTTAGAATTCAGACCCTGAATTCCATAGAATTCAGACACATAATTTCTCAAAATTTTAGTTCTGAATTCCTTGAAAAATAGAATCTGAATATCTATATTCTATAGTCCTTGAATTTTTATTTGGCTATATTCTGATCATTTTTTCCTTTAGATGATGAAAGATAGATTTGGTTAGGCAAACTTATTTTCCTTACACATGTTATAGTTATAAAATAATGTCATATATTCTATTTCTAACTAACCATTATTTGAGTGACACATGTAGTGGTCCGTTCAAAATTCATGGAAAAATATAACTATTGGAGGGGGGATCTGACTGTTGGAGAAGTGCCTATAAATAGGATCTCATTTGAATGAACTCAAAAATTGTTCCATCAACCTAGAGATTGTATGCTATTAATATGATTTTTATAGATAGAGACACTCATTATTTTTTTGTACTGAACATCTTCTTCAGCAAGCTTTGTGAGACTCCGACTGTTGTTGAGTACAATCGAGGGATTCCGTGGATATGAAGATAGAGGTGCTGACTACTTTGAAGTTAAAGGGATTGCCTAGATAGTAATACATATTCTGATATTCCTTTCAAGGGCTTACCCTGGTATGGGTAAGACACACATTCTTGAAAATAAAAATCAAAGGACCTTAATGTAATGTTTTTGGATACCCTACTCTAGGGAAGAAAATATTTCATACTTGTTACTTGTTTGGTTTCAAGTTTATTTCCCTTGTATATTGATAAAGAAAGATATTATAAGCTTCTTATACTTTCTTGTTCTTTTGTATACTTTGATATGTAAGATTCTATATGCTTTAAGGTAGAATATTTTCCTTGTAAACTTTACTTAAGTTTCATTTTTGGAACCACATTTCCAGAACCTAGCAAGTTTGTATAAATAAAAGAGGTCTTGCAAATTTACCTTGTTTGACCTTGATAAACATAGTTTTCCTTAAGGTTAAAAGCAAATTTTTTTAAATATAAAAATAACCCCCTCTTGTAATTTAGTATCTACATTCATATTTTGATCCTACAAAAATGATGTTTCTTAAATCCATACATGTCTTACAGGGTAAAGAGAACATTCCTTTTGCATAATTTAATGACTAGAAAATTGATTTGTTCATGGAGTGACAAGAAGATTCCTTTGAAACATTCTAGTAAAAATTAAAAATGATTTATTTTTTTCATAAATAATTTTTAATAGGATAAATGAATAATTTTGAAAAAAAAATTATAAGTCATTGTTTTCTAATAAACTGGATTTCTGACCAAAGAGAGAAATGAACATAGATTTTATTAAAAACATTTTCTCAATAAGATTCGGTACCAATGGATTTAAAAATATTACTCTTTCCTAAAAAAGATCATGAATAAATATAGAAGAATAAAAATAAAGGTGTTTGTTAAACCATTATTATATAATTTCCATAAATGTAAATCCAATAATAAATAATCTATATTAGAATGAGATCATGAAATAAACACTTAAAATAATCATAATGTTGTAGTGAAAATTAATAAATGAATAAATTATGTATATAAACTAAAAATACAAATGAAACACTATTAAAATAAAAAATATATTATCAAAATTAATTATAATCATAATCATAAAATATTAATGACAATATTGATTTAATATAACCCAATGAAAGTAAATTGAGTTAAGAAATTCTTTACAAGATGGAAAATCTTAATTCAAAAACATAAAGATGAAATAAATAGAATTTAAACATAAAATAACATGAATAATTAATTATTCATGATATTAAATTTATTTTACTTGTATATACACTAATTAAACTTAATTATTTTCATAACATTACAATATTCCTCAATGAAATGAAATCGAGATAAAATCTATTACCTTGTTCTTTCATTTTGGTTATACTCATATCAACCTTCTGAATAATGGTTTTATGAAATTTATTAACTTATAAGAGAACTATATTATTGTTTAATATAAAATATATGACCCTTTTTTAATATATTAATACCCAATATTTAATAATATTTCATTATTTTCGATGTTCCTAGTGTTAATTGCGATGTTCATAGAGTATGTTATGACTTTTTTTTTTCTTCTTCTTAATTAGATCATGACATAATAATTTTCAGAATGTCAATAAATATTTAAATATAATATTTGTTCATTATTTATTTATTTATAATAATCCCTAAAATTTGGTGATAGAAAATTAATTAAACCATTCAAGGACACGCTAGGCCAGATGTATACATGAACATTATTTTCATTTTTATATCATGTTGATATAATGAAAAGTAAATTATATATATATATCTATATATCATAATTATAGTATCATTATTATGTAATATATATCACACATTTTTATTAATCCTTTTCTTAATTTGTTCTATATAAAGCGTGAATGAATCACATCGCTTCGTGAGGATGTAGTCTTCCATATACACGAATGATGTTATTGTATAACCAAAAAAATTGAAAACATAATGGTACATGTTATAAAATATTTAAATAAGAATAAATTAAAACTAAATAACATATAAATAATATATAAAAATTATTCCAATCATTATTCCTATCCTTGATTTGTGGTAATGGAAAAAATGAATGACATAGGTTCATGAGGTGGTAGTTCATTGTACACATGAATGATGATTTCATAACCTTTTATATTGATGTGTGAGTAGTTATAGGTATTAACCTTAACATAACAAGATATGATTATATATAATATACTTAAGTTATTATATAATTATTTTTTAATGATTATCAAAGGGGTTTTTGGAATAAATAAATCAAAATTGTAAGTTGCTGAATGTTACTTATTCTTTAGGTATATCTGTTTTGTTTTCACCAAATTCATTAATTGGCTATATTTTCCCCAAATTATTCTAATAATATAATTTTATAGAATTCGGAAACATATTTTGATATGTATTATATGAGGAAATGATTTTAGAGGTGTGATGATATAAGAAAGAGTTTCCCTTTAATAAGTTGGGAGAGTGAAACTCTTATAATTTTTTAAAAGACTGAATTGTACCCATGTTTTTTATAGGTAATTTTGATCCCATAATGAACCTATTTATATAAAAGAAGCTATATGTTCTAAATATTTCTATATTATGATTATTGGACAAGGTTTTATGTCAATTTTTCTTTTCAAGATTAATGTTCATTCCATTTTTAGACTCATTTTTCTTTTTATCATTGTAATTTATTTTAATTATTTTCACTAACCACATTTATAAAAAAATAACATCGAATTATTAGACATTATAAATTATGTATATAAAAAATATGTAATACATTTTTAAAAATTAAATTTACATAATTGGTTAAAATTAATTTAATATTAATCATGTATACGAGATGAGAAATTGGGGTTTTTAAGTTAAAATGATCAAAAGATTTTTTAGTTTTTATATATTAATTCAGTAAAAAAATTATTCCAAAAAATTAAATTTTGATAATATTGGTATAATTGAACTATTTTTACTTTAAAACAAATTCAAAATATAATTTATCATTCTAAATTATTCATATTAAAATCCAGTTTTAATTAAAATTATAGATTTTTCACTATTGAGAAAAAATGAATCTTATGAGAAAATATCAAAAAATAACTCAAAGACAATTTTAACATTATTATATCTGAAATTAAGTTTATTTTTTATATAAATTTTATAAATCTTTAATAATTCAATTTTTATACAAGTGATCCCTTAAAAGACGGTAAAACAACACTTCGAATATTATAGTTTTTTTACATAAAATAGGATTTGTTCTTATATTATGCCCATCAAATATATTGACAAAATGTAAAAAATTATTTAATATATAATATATTTATTTAACTAATACCATTAAATTAAGAAATTAATTTAATTTATTGATATAAAATTCTTTTCTTTATTCAAATTTTTTTTCATTAATAACATTTCATTTATATTTAATTGGATTTTATTTTAATTTCTAATTAATCGGTATCCATTTTAGTAAACCAAATATTTTAATAATTTATTTAAACATACTAATAATAGAAAATTTAACATCAATGAGATTTTTTAATATAAAATAATAGTAGTAGTAGTATTTGACAACACACGGACATGTGTGTAACACAAACTTCTGAAAATAGTTAATGTTGTGTGTAATGAATCCATACTTTGTATTATGGGTTTTGAAATATATATCATCTATTAAATTTATTTAAAATAATATATATATATATATATATTATAACATGGTATGTTATATTCCCTTAAAATCATATTTTCCCATGTCATACATGCTAGAAACTTTGATATTTATTTTTTCAAATTTCAAGGTGTTAATCTTATGGTAAAAATAAGGGGGAATAAACCAATAATTCCTATGGGTATTGTGTTAAGAAGGAGAAAATTAATAAAATCATGCATATAAATTTTATCCATATTTAACAATTACATTATCATGTAAAATATTTCTAATTATAATTCTCTTATATAATTATGATATATTAAAAAAATTATGCATCTATGAAATTGAAACTACTGTAATATATCCCTCAACACTTGATTATTAATTATTATGGTGTGTCATTATTTGGGTTTGTTCAACTACTGAAAATAATTATGTTATGACAACATCATATGTTTCAACATTTAAAAGTAAACAAAAATTAACACTAATAATAAATGATATTAATTACAAATTTATATTATAAATATTATTATATAATTATAAAATAAAAATGAATTGTTATTAATTTTTAATGTGTTTTTATCTATAAAATACTTGAAACATACTCATTATAGATTACATTATTGTGAAGTATACACATTACATGCATCAATTGAAAATGGGACTACATAAATTAGCAACAAAGATGCTAATATTTTTTATAATCTTATAATGAATAACTTTTTATTAAAGACCAAGGATTTATGTTTTTATAATGAAACGTCTAAAAAATTAAAATTTATAACATTTGATAATGAAAATAATAATATATAACAAAAATTTGTGTAAAAATGAATATATTTCAATAGTATTATAGTTAATTGAACTGAATATTTTTCTAAAATAAGAAATTAATATGTTTATATTTATTATACATGAGGCTGATAATACATATTTGAAAATAGTTTCAATTGTAAGGTTTTCCCATTTAAATATCTATTATTTGAGGTATACATCATATTTACTAATTCTGTAATTTTATATTGTGTATATATTTTTATTAAACAAAAAATGGAATGGTGTGGGTGAATGTAAATTAAAAAAATAATATGATGCTAAAAAATAAAAGAAAATATCATGAAATTGTTTGATTTAAGAAAAAATAAATCAATGTTATTTGAACTTAGCTAAAATTTAAATGTTAAACCATTTAAAAAATAGTAAAAATTAAAAACCTACACATTAATAATGTTTTTTTGAAATATTTAAATAATTATACCCCATTTCCTCTTCCCTTAAGAAGTATTGTGATTTTTATAATTGACCCTTGGTCTCAAAAAATCATGAACCAAAAATTTGGAAGCGGAAACCCTTGGTTTTAACAAAAACCAACATCCAAAAAAATCCTAGGATTTTATGGATACAAAGAACCAAAAACCCGACATTTATCATTGTTTAGAACCTAAGTAAGAATATTAAGACAACTGTGTTATTTTGTTACAAATCATTTAAAAAGAACATAACTCCTTTGTATATTTATAACAGCATGAATCATGGAGATATCTATAAAAACCACTTCGAGGAAAGATTCAAAAGCATAAAGTCATTATTGAGGTTTTATGTAATTCTAATTTGAGATACATGGATCCATATGTCCCTATTTATATCCTTTATTGAAGATAAAAAATCCCTTTTATTTTTCTAAGGTAATTAAAAGTTGATTCAGGACCATAAAGGTATGGAATTAATGCATCTTGACACTTTAGGATCAAAGCCTATGCATCACCCATCAATACCCACCTCCCCAATTCATTGTGATAATTTTGTACATGTATTGACATAAAAATTTTGACCACCATGTCTGTAGTTTTATTATATTGGTTTTTTTCATTGGAAGACTATGGGGTCACCAAGGATTTATGTTTTTATAATGAAACATCTAAAAAATTAAAATTTATAACATTTAATAATGAAAATAAAAATATATAATAAAAATATGTGTAAAAATGAATATATTTCAATAGTATAATAGTTAATTGAACTAAATATTTTTCTAAAATAAGTAATTAATATGTTTATATTTATTATACATGAGGCTAATGATATATATTTGAAATTAGTTTCAATTGTAAGGTTTTCCCATTTAAATATCTATTATTTGATGTATACTTCATATTTACTAATTATGTAATTTTATATTGTGTATATATTTTTTTAAACATAAAATGGAATGGTGTGGGTGAATGAAAATTAAAAAAAAATATGATGCTAAAAAATTAAAGAAAATATCATTAATTTGTTTGATTCAAGAAAAAATAAATCAATGTAATTTGACCTTAGCTAAAATTTAAATGTTAATCCATTTAAAAAACAGTAAAAATTAAAAACCTACACATTAATAATGTATTTTTGAAATATTTAAATAATTTTACCCTAGTTCCTCTTCCCGTAAGAAGTATTGTGATGGTTATAATTGACCCTTGGTCTCAAAAAACCTTGAACCGAAAATTTGGAAGAGGAAACCCTTGGTTTTAACAGAATCCAAGATCCAAAAAAATCCTAGGATTTTATGGATACAAAGAACCAAAAACATGACATTTATCGTTGGTTAGAACCTAAGTACGAATATTAAGACGACTGTGTTATTTTGTTACAAATCCTTTAAAAAAAACATAACTCCTTTGTATATTTATAACAGGATGAATCATGGAGATATCTAGAAAAATCACTTCAAGGAAATATTCAAAAGAATAATGTCATTATTAAGGTTTTATGTAATTCTTATTTGAGATACATGGATCCATATGTCCCTATTTATATCCTTTATTGATGATAAAAAAATCCCTTGTATTTTTCTAAGGTAATTAAGAGTTGATTCAGGACCATAAAGGCATGGAATTAATGCATCTTGACACTTTAGGATCAAAGCCTATGCATCACCCATCTATACCCACCTCCCCAATTCATTGTGATAATTTTGTACATGTTTTGACATAAAAATTATGACCACCATGTCTGTAGATTTAATATACAACATGGACTGAATGAATTCAGTATAGTGTGTTCTAGGATAAGGTTAATATCCACATTATCAAAATTCTCTAGATAATTTCATCCCTTGGTCTTCTTGAAACCTTAGTATAAAAAATTAACATATTAACTAAAAAACTCAAAATAAAAGTTATAAACACCTTAATTGAATGTGATCATAGAAAAACATTAGAGGATCCACATATACTACCCATGGATTTATTTTAATCAAATATCTAAATCAACTAAATTTATTTTATGTACATATCTATTTTTCTTTTTCAAAGGATTTTTACTAATATGATGCCAAGGTTTTAAGTGTTTCTTCTTCAATCTCAATTTCAAATAACAATTATCATTTTTTGAAACCTTATATTATTAAAATAAAAGACATTTATCTCTAATTCATTATTTTTTTTCATCTCTTATAGTATTTTTTTGTTTTACATTTCCGCTTACCATTTTACCTCATTTTGGTTCACCATTCAACTAATTGGTTTCCTATAAATGGTGCTCACCTAATATTTTAAATAAGGAGTATTTATTTCCCATTTTTATATTATTTATTGTGTTTAGAAATTTTACCAATCTATACATATATTAATTTTCAAAAAATATTCTATTTTTCATGAAATTCATCAAAATATAATACAAGGAATTTATTTCAACTTTTACACTTTGATCATTTTCTATTTAATTCCCCTTATTTTACACAAGTATTAGATGAATTGATTTATTTGGACATTATTATAGATCCCATTTTCTCGATGTCTTATTTTGTTTTCAATATATTCATTCCAATAAAATAATATGGTTTTAGACATTAATTTCTATATTATTAGTTTTATAAATTATTTTCTATTCTAATAATATTTATCAAATCAATAAAGGGTATTTTTATTTTTATTTTCTAAATTAATATTTAATGATGTTACAAACTATTTTTTAACATTATTAATGACATTTTTTCTATTATTTCTGTAGGTGTATTCTCTAATAATATCAATTAACATATTTCTCTAGATGCTTCATGGCCATGTAATAAATAAATTGTCTTAAAACACCATTATTTCACATGTGTTAATAAAGCTATGATGGAATTATGATTGTTTTATTTTTTATATGGAACAAAAATGAATGGTTTATCATTATGTGATTTTGGGGTCTTATATAGCCATCCATTTAACTGAATAATGTTACATATATAATTATACCATTATAAGACATGACTGTTTATTCCAAGAACAAATTTTATATAGTGTGGTTAGTTTTCCCATGTCCACTATATTATAGGTAGTTAGATAGCCTACTCTTCATGATATGAATATCATAGAGGTGAAACTATATATATGTATGGTTTTTATACTTATGTTTTTTCCACAAAGTTTTATTATATCATGTACCCATGTTATTTTCTCATCTCCCATGATTATTGACTCATGTTTCCAAACACCTATGACTCTGAAATTATGTTATGTCAAAACAATTATACAATGACTCATGATTTATGATATGTGTTTTATTTGGTATGATTATATTAGGTAATTTATATGAAAATTTCTTATAATATCAAGTGCATATGATTATATTATACTATATTCCGATCTTTTAATGAAGTATCGTATGTTCCCTCCTTATAGAGAATTTGAGCTTCCATTTTCTTATGTTAACATTACCTCAAGTTATAATGATTTTAGTTATGTGTGTATTTTTTATAAGGGTATTATTTGTGATGAATATTTGTGTGAACTATTAAATATATTTTTTAAATAAGATGATTATGTACCTTGATTCGAAGTACAATATACCTATAGGATCTCGGGCATGTTTTATTAAGAGATATAATGATTAATCAGATAAAATGATTCATTGGGAATATATGTTATGGTTGGGTAGTCTAAATTTTTACCAGGATATAAAGAAGAAATTTTGATGGATTCGGTAATGAATAATTATAGGATAGAACTGAGACCAAGTTTTGATGATCAAAAAGTGATATAAGATGAATATAAAATTTCATATATTAAAATAAAGGCATCATTATTAATGACATCATATGATTAATTTCACTTTTTATATGATTGATCACTCTAATTAATATTTGTCAATAATCAAACTATCCTCTCTGTTTTAATTAAATGGATAGAAGTAAGATGATCTATGTAAAAAAATAGTGTAATGTGAAATGAAATGATTTTTCTAATTAGAAACAAAATGCGGTAGATACAGTAGTATAAAATCCTTTGGAAATACTTACACAACATTATAAAGTTATAAGATATAACAATAAAACTGATGAAAAAATAAAAATAAAAATATTGAAACAAATACCCATGGGTTTCTTTTTTTTGAAACATCTACCCTCTATTACTGGGTCTTTTCATCAAATAATTTTCAAGTAATGTTACAATAAACTAAAAAAATATTTTTTATATTCCAATGCTTAGTGAATGAAATATTTTATTAATTTATTTATAATTTTAATTGTAAAGATGAATAAATTTGGGATCTGCTGATGAAAATGATGAAAGAATATGAAATTTACACAATATAATGGGAAGTGTATAATAAAATATTAAAAAAATAAGCATTACCCTCAAACCCATATCACTAAATTTAAGAGATAATTCATTGAGATAAAGAAAAATGGGGGCATATCCATTTGTATCCATGAAGAGAACATCTTAATATTACATGGTATTCCCTTGGTTTTATCGCTGACCCTGAATGAAAAATAGATCATTTCATTAGTAGATTAATATAATCATCTTTATTTTATTATCTATAAGGGAATTAGGTTTCCAACAAAATATAAGTGCTCATAAGATTGAAATGGAAATGAGATAACCCAATTATTTTCATGTTTTTTGGGGTAATAAGAGAGAAATGGACTTCTCTGGACACTAAAATGATAAAATATTTAAAAGAAATAATATTCATCATTCTATATTCCAAATATATTTATAAAAGAATATGATGAATTTTATAAAAGGAATAGGAAAATTCTTTAATGTTGGGTAATAAGGCCATTAGGATCGCGGATGATGGTGGAATACGAAGAATGATAATATTGATCAATCTAAAACCTCATTAATACTCCAATGATTTAAATTAAAGGATTGTATACATTTCACCAATAGGTGCACCAAACTATGGTTCAATAATCATAATTTAGTTATATAACCTCTAAATCCCTAGGAAAAAATGAAATCCATTGAAATCATAACTGTTCGTTTGGGTCATAAAAAATACATGGTTAAATGTACTTTCATAATCCAATATTAAACTAAAAATACATTAATTGATTCTAGATTTTCCATCTTTTATATTTCCAAAATTTTTATGAACCAAAAATCACTAACCTAATAATTGGATATTGAATTATCAGTGGAAAATCCACATGGTGTTATTATTTCATCCAAATTTTATAACTCCTATATCATAGTATTTTTTCGATATGTGATTTATAAAAATAATATTATTATCCTTTTTATTGAATTTAATGTGATTGTATCTATGTGTTGGATTTCTCTATATAGATACCATATTAATTAATTAGATAAGTAATATATATTTTATATCATGAATCAATATATGGTCATAAATTTGTAAAATGATTACTATGGACACTCTATTGAATTACTACCATTGTATTGAATCATAATTTTGAATCTTAAGGGTTATAAAGCACAATTGGTTTGGGAGATGAACGATAATGAATATATGTTGATCATTAACATATATATTGATTTCTTCCAAGAATATTTTCATTTTATTCTCTCTAATAATGAGGTAATTTTTTATATGGAATTCATGTGAGGTGTTATAACAATATAAAGTACTCTTTATATAATTGCCTTAATTGAATTAGACGAGCTGATTAAGTAGCTATTATAGAATATTTCATACAGTTTCAAATTTACATGTGCTTCCCCATGAGGAGAACTAATCAATTTTTTCAAAAATAAAGAAGGAGTAACATGTATTTTAATTTATAATCTTGAAATTAATAAGATCGTGATTAAAAAAGTATTCTCTTATCTATATTGATGATTTGTTTGATCAACATAGAGGGGATCAATAATTCCTGATGGTGGATCTTCCATTTGGATACCATTAATTAATTTTTAAGAGAATATAGATACTAAATAAAACCTTCTTCACAAGATATGGGATATATGAATTTATAGTGATGCAAATTAGACATATAAATGACAATTTTTTCATCATGGACCTAAATAATATTGGTTTTATAGAAAACCATGATCAATTTTTGGTATTTTTTATAGATGAAAATTTCATTTTCTTTTATAAGATTAAGGCATAAATTAAATTTTAGGATTATTGTAAATTCATTTATAAAGGATAAAATATGTTAACATTTTAGTGTGTATAAATTAAAATTATATAAAATATAATTAATAGATCTTATAATAAAAATAGGAATTTCTATGGGTCATTTAATGATAGGGGTGTTTGAACAATGGCCTAGGACAACCACTATAATAGAGATTCATATATTTTTTATATTGTATTGATATTATAATTTCATAGGGAGAAATTTTTCACAATAATCAAATCATTGAACAAGTTAACTCAGAAGGGATTGAAGTTATTTTAACATATGTATATGAATAAAAGTTTAGGTATATCAAAGGAACGTGGGTCACTATACCTAGAGTCATACAATCTAACAAAGATAAAAGGTGTGTAACATATAGAGATGCATAATATAAGTTATTAGGATGAATTATCATGAAAAATAATAAGGATGTTTTGTAATCCTCATTTAAATTAATGGTTTATGAGAATTATTAACTAGTTCATGATTAAATCTAGTTGTTTTAGTTTTTTGATTAATTATTTGGAGTAATTATATCTATAATAAAAAAAGTAAAATTAATATTTTTTGATATATTTAAAAGTATATACTCACACTGAGGTATTTGGACATGCACCATAGAAAATGGATAGAGTTGATCAAGTACTATGACTTCACAATACATTACAATTTAGGGATGGGGAATGAGGGGGATAATACTCCAAGACGAAACATCAGGATACACTGTCCATGATAACGTTTCAAATATAACCAACACTATTGGATTTTTAAAAGATTATTATTTAAAATTATAGGGTTTGGGGAGAAATAATAACATGTTCAAATGATGATTGAGTGATCCATCCATGCGATGAAGAAAGATGCATAGAAGGAGAAAAGGTGTCTATAGAAGATGGTATGGAATATTCTAGAGTTAAAGTTTAAAAGTATGGAATTTTAGGATTTTGGATGTGAATTTTGGTTCCATCAATTCCAATATTTATGTTTGATCTATTGTATGATGTGTTAGCTCGTGTTTCTTTATCCATCGATCCTACAAAAAATGATTATAAATCTCAATATTAGATTCTAATTGATTAACATAAAGAGGAATATTGTAGATTATATATCTCAATAACTAGTTTTTCAAAGAAGTTATGGATGAATATAAAATTTTTATTGGGATATTGGAATTATCACCCATATGAGTAAATAAATGGTAAAATATCAAAACAGGAATAATTTTAGGTCCTCCCTTGAAATCAATAGGCTATAATTTGATTTGTGATGTATTTTGAAAACTTATTACATAATAATTTTTCCCTTTTATTTAATACTATTTACACTTTGAAAAAATTTCCAGGATACGTATAATATAATTCTTAAGAATTCATGGAGTACCACTCTGAATTTTGATTGATTTTGTTTTGAGGTTTAACTCAATATTTTGGAGAATTTGTCCCCCAACATTGGAAACCATTCTCTACTATTAAAAATTAAATTATTCATGCTATGATGAGATGTTTTTTAAATTATTTCAAATGAGGTTTATATGGACACCATTCTCTAGTAGTGTTTTCAAAAAAATGATTGTTTCCAATCTAGTAATAAAATGGGACTATATGACACTCTATGTGGGAATAAGTTCAGAACACACACATGTTGGGATGACGCAGTAGAGTGTAATATACAGAGACTGAATCCATAAAAATAAATGATAGAGAATATTCAAAATTTTAAATGATATATTATATCTTATCACAGTTTATAGAAGAGTTATATTGATAATTGGTCATGATATTTGAAGTATAAAGTAAGGGAGAAATTATTCCATCAAATATCACCATTGAATATGGTTATGTGATCTGGGTTAAATACAATTTTGATCTATAGACACATTTTCCCCTATGAAATCCTCAATCATGTGAGGATGGTAGATTTTCAACTTACACTTCCCTTAAACCTATACCAAGTGGATAATGTGTTTGATGTATTATTTCTGAGAAAGTACATACCAGACCATTTACATGTAATGAACTTCTAATTACTATGACTATAACATGATCTTTCTCTTTAGTAATAAATAATGGAAATCTCTAATCATAGAGATATTATACTACAAAATAATTACACTTTGTTGTTAAAATTTTCCTAGAGAAATCATAAGTTTGAAGAAGATATATGTGATCATGAGGATTTAATGGGGTATAAGTTCACATTATTAATTTATTTGAATAATTAAATTTGGGGGATAAATTATTTTAGCGGGATTGAATCTAACACTCGTTAGCTGGTTAGGAAAATTCCACTAAGTTATTTTTTGGTTATTATCCTGTTTCATTATAATAATAAAGTCTTATAGTTTAACCATAAAATATTATCTGATTTATATGTTTATATTTTTTAATATAGATATTTTATTTAATGTGAATATGATGTTTTATCAGAACTCGATATTATTATATCATTTTCTACACTCTAATTACTCAGTTATTATGTTGATCCTAAAGCCACAATCCATGGATCATGATTTATGATATATGTTTTATAAGGTATGGTTATCTTATGTTATATACATGAACCTTTTTCTCTCATGCATGTATTCACTAATTATACTCACTTATGATCTTTTATTTACATATCATTTATTCATCCTTTTCAAAGAATATGAATTCACCATTTTTTATTCTTCAATTTCCTCAGGTTATGAAGAATATTATTACATATGTTATGTAGATATGGTTAAAATTTGTGATGAATATTTGTGGGATATATAAAATAATGGTAGTAAAATAAGTTGATTATATATTAGGTCATTAAAGAAACTAAATATATAGGATACAAGGTGTGTTTCACAATGGGATATAGGGAATAAAAAATTAAAATAATTTAACATATATGTATTTGATTTTTTATTCACTAAAATGTATATATATACATGTGTATGATGGATATCATTAAGATTCCATTGTAGCATTAGTGTAATTGATTCTTTTTTAGAGGACACTCATTGCATTCGTTAATGGACACAGTGGTTCATATTTGTTTTCAATTCTATAAATTCCCATGGGATCACAGTGTGTGGTTTATGGAATGAGTCTTGAGTTTAGCTACAAAATATATTCAAAAGGTGTTTTAATTATTTTCTAAAAAAATATATTGACAATTATTCCCAATGTGTTGTATAGGATGTGATGCATTTTGAGGTTGAGGATATTTTTTCAAAAAATGATTCAGAGAATATACAAAGTGTTTTTGGATATAGTTTCCCTAAATCATATGATATGATTTGGGCCACATCATATATTATGATTGATTAAATTCATGGGATATGACATGGATGGAATATATTTGACTATGGTATTTGTGATATAATTATCAATAACTTGGTTTATTATTTTATATAATATATATGATATATTTAATAGATATGTTTTTTAATAACTCCTACAAGATATCTTTATATTATCCATTTCATAAAATTAAACACAAATGGATTTCATTTTTTTGATGAATGAGGAACTATCAAAGGCATTACTCATGTTTTTTAAAATGCAATAGTAAATTCATATTGTTCTTGGGAGAGTAATTGAGGATATATAAATGAGACCATTTCCATATTATGTGGTTGTTATTATTCATGAATTATTTGTTACAACTCCCTTGATCTTATATAACAATTAAAATTCACCATTATCCATCATGAGGGACTATAATTCCTAGGTTATGAGAGGATCTTTCTTGAGGGTCGACTGATTAATCATAGCATGTGGATACCTATAGGTGAGGGGTGTCATTTGGATTCCCCTAATTTTATCGATGTTAAGAACATTATGATTAAGATAACAATAGTAGTTTAGTGATTTATGATACAAATATAGTAGCTAACTTATTTTATAGTTTTCGTGATTTAATTTATCTATATTGGTGTTTCAAGATTTGGATTTTTTTAGTTTTTAGCCTACCATGTAAAAAAGTTTTATGGTCCTCTAAAATAAAAAGAACTATATGAAGTTACACCCCAAAAAAAATAAGGTCATTTCTTTCAACGGCCTACCTAGGGTGAAATAATTGTCATCCATCATAGAGGTTCTCTACACTATTTATAGAAAAATTCTCCCTAAACTATTCCTTGTGATGTAGAGATGATAGGTAATGGGGAACACCCATGTAGAAACTTTTATTCTAACTACTGGCATAAATGTTTAATTACCACAAATCATTTAGTATACTAGGAAATATAGGAATCTATGAGAATGATCATAACTCCACCACCACAAATCCTGGAAGTAATTACATAGTAATTGAGGATTTCTAATCCAATAACAAATTTTCTTATAGTTTTGAAGACCCCGTCCAAGTACACGTTCATGGAGGATGTGTTTTTAGCAATTAAAGGTATTTCTGTAATATTGTCTCTAGATTCTTCATAATTATTTCCCTCACCCTCTTGTCTAGATATGGTGAAGGTTTTATGGTACAAACCCATATATTAAGATGAATAACACTACGAAGAACAATAAAAGGTACTCGGAATTTCCTCTTAACAAGGGGATATAGGGTCACCACCATTTAGATAAGAACTATTGAAACATACACCTTCTCAAGAGAAAATTTATCTGTCTTAATTTTAGTAATTCTAGAGTATATGACAACCATGCTAAGATCCACAACAAGGGGGTCCTCAGTGCTACCCTCCCCCCGCTAAGAATTTCCACAATCATTGTTTATAACATTAATGTTATAGGAAACACAGAATAATTTTCTTTACGATTCAATATAATACTCTCGATAAATAATACTTTTAAGAGTAAGATATGGGGGGATAAATGAACTCATCATAGGTACTGGAAAAGGCCCATATTCTAGTCATGTTATAGAAAAATGAAACTGTAATCATATATATCCATGAGTTTATTGATTAAAACAACATAAAGTTCCTAAAAATACTATAACTGTCATTTAACTAAAAATATTTAATTATTTATGTATCATGAATGTTCGAAACACCATAAGGCACATGAGTAGTAGTGTTGAATAGAGGAATGCACTACTCATTATATGGAATAACACATTAATTATATTTCATGTTTGAAAAAATCTATTGGGTATATGCTAAAAGTCATGTTTTAGTGAATCAAATTGTCTAATAGGAATCTTAACATGTTTACATCAGGGGTTGGGTATATTATCATCCCTATAATTTTCTACCCTAAGACATTAGTAAGATTTTATTGAAACCCCATTACTAGGTTATGTCTTGGGGGATAATTTTATGGAATATTATTATCTGGTCATGATCAAAGAATGTATAACCTTGAATCATGATTTCCACTCACAAATTATACAAAATAATATCCCCATATCTTTATCAATTAAGATACATAACATTTATGTTAATGTTATTAATATGAGACTCTAAAGGACTATTCAAATACTAAGGGAACCTTAGTTTCATCATCCTCTCATTCATTGTACTCCTGATAAAAATAAAAATTTCATAGAACCTAATAGTAAGTTAACTGATCTAGGTGAATATTTTAGGATGATAATACCTACTTTAGAAAACCTACAACCACCAGTCACTCTAATTATTGATTCCCAATCATTAGGAAAATACATGTATTCTTGAGAGGGAAGAGGACACCTTATAGTTTCTAGCAAACATAGATGTTACAATTGGATAATTACTCTAATTGATTTTCACATGGTAATAATCCACAATGGGAAGAACATCTACACAAAAGTTATTATAAGTAAAATAAGTAAAAATATAATATTTTTTATCTGTAATTATTTTCAATTGATATACTCATACTTTCAATAGGTAGAGTTAGTTTCATGATGGAAAACAATATTCATCATTTTCCATTTGATGATGTCAATGAATATTCACCACTGACAACCCCTATGGTAAATATAACGACATTCAATCCCCATCAAAACAAGAATATTGATAAGGGAAATGATGTGGGTGATGAATTATTTCCCTAAGATATCCCACCACGATAGTTGAATCCTCCATAAAGAGTTCACACTTGATAGAAAATATGAGACATGGGCCATGGGAGTTCACTTATCATGCCAATCTGTAACATTTATTGAAGCCTTAAAAATATAACCATATGATCGATCCATTTGGTATGTCCAAAGCCACTATAAAAATTTATTTTTATGCTCAGATCATCTAATGACTCTAAAATCTTGGTATCTATCAATATTATAATCTAAAAATCGGCCTGGTATTCCATTCTATACAATATGATGTTCAATATCATCTCAACACACATCCTCAATATTTTCATCAAACGAAATCACTTGGTAAATAAATCAGAACATATGATGGGTTATTTTCCAACCAAAGGTAGGATCCAAAAGTTTATATGGTTATCCATCTGGTGGATTAGTTTGATTTACAACCTCAAGTTCATTTTTACTCTACATCATGGATGAGTTTATCATAAAGGGAACATATATTGGAAGAAGTGTCCAAACATGAGAGGATTTGTTACCTTTAAACATTAATGGATGATATATTAATGAAATAGGATTTAATATAACCTAAAAAAATTTATACTTGTATGGTGAGGATAAAATCCCCTACTACTGTCTTTTATAATATATTTATAATATTTTTATATAATGGGTGACCTAATGTAATACATGAAACACTTTTCCATTAATTTTTTTTTCTCAATTCATTAGAATATGGACTAAATAGACATAAAAAATACTCAATACTTCATATAGTCATTAAAAATTTCATCCATTATAGGGTCTACTATTCTATCATTGGGATGTAACAACACTTGGATTTCTATGGTTTGATTTTTTTTATCATTTTATAACATATCATTGTGGGGATTGGCCAATGGTTTGTTGGGGTTTTTAATTATGGAGTTTATTGTTATCTTTTGACTATTTTGGAATTGGTTTAGAGTGTTCATGGTTAGCCTAAATCTGGGAAGATTTTTCTGAATTTCCCCAAGAAATCATACAACTAGAGACTTTTTAACATTCTTGTTGATATAGTCAATTCTAGGTTAACAAAAAAAACATGAGCAAACCATGTTACCTAAACAGGGTATAGATATTGAAACCAATATGGTAGGTTCATGACATAGAAAATTTTAGTAAAAATCATACTGGGATGTTAAATTAATTTGAAAATTATAATTTTAAACCTAATCCTTTCCAAAATCCATTATTTTCATCCCATGATAGGGGAAATCTAACATGAAGACTCGTTTCAGTGCTTTTATGAATTCCTCTTCGCCTAGAATGTGTTATGATCAGATCATACCTCTTCAGTTATTGGAATAAAATTATTTCTCTATATTTTCTTATTATCATTTATTTTGGTACCTCCTCTTGAAAGGAAACCTATATTGTGTTCACTATGCACAGATATATGGTCTAGGGTATTATGTGATTCATTTACATTATGACATTGAAGGAGAGGAACCAATACATTCATTAATTTTCATAATTCCATTCTACAATCTGAGATATGTCTATTTTATTTGTCTATATTATATATGGCTATGACATTATTAAACCCATATTTTTTCATATTCATGGATCTTTCATCTATACTCAAAATGTGATTATTTTATGACTAATTATAGAATTTTTTACCATTGAGATTGTTTTGTTTAAAGGATATTCATGAGTTGGTTTCCTATATTATTGATTTAGTATGAACGAACCATGTTTTGTATTTTATGTAAATATATATTCTTTGACTGTCTTATGTGGGTGTGTGTAGATTTATGAGAACACTTGTGTGAAAATAAAATTTAATGGGGGTGCATGTGCTTCACCATGATGACATTGTTGTATAAATTAAAACCAAAATATGACTTATATTATAGTTTTATATTGTCTAATAGTTTGGTCAAGGGAATAAATGTGTTACCTTTCACTAATAATATTTTATTAATACATCGTCACATGGTTGAGTTACAGGATTATATGTGTATAACCTAGTGATAATATTATTGTGGTATTCCATTTATGAGTTGGTTGGGTCATCGTATTTTTTGTGATAATATGTTACAATTATTTGAATTTATTTATATGTAATATCTTCTATAAATGGTGTTGAAGAGTATAGGATAGGGGTTCTGCATGGCATAGATAGAACCTGATGAATCGGAATATTTTAGAGAACACTATGTTTCTTTTACACTCATTGTATACACTTATATAAATATATATATATATATTATAGAGATATATTATTTATTTATTAGTGGTATAATATTTTATTTGTACACACACCCTACAAGAGTATCATGATTCATGTACAAACTCTATAGCTAGGGTACCAACAATGGGAAGGGTCAATGTGTCATGCAATTCATATAGAGAAACTTGTTTGACTATGGTGGGGTAGGGACAAAATTGTAATTTTTTTTATCATTAATCATTTATCATTCTATATTTTTAGTATTTCTAAGACATTAATCCTCACATGTGGGGGTCCTTTTGGCATGAGATTACTCTTGTATTATATTTTTTATAATAAGGTTTTTGATTCCTTTATTTTCTTATATATTGTTGTGGGTGTTGTTTATTTAATTTTCTTATGAATTATTTTGTATTTTTTTACTGATGGACATATATTATAATGGGAATTGTCTCCACATAATACCTCATAGTCCCTCACCACTAATCATCATCCTCTTGATATGGAGATATTCTCATGAGGTCATGTGGAACCAAGGATTGTATTGGGTAGTTCAGGTCAAGGAGTTATAAATAGGTATCAATGCAGTTTTAATTTTTGTTTTTTTAACATGGAGTATTAGATATTGGTTTATAATAACTCAAGTTAAGGATTCATGCTTGTTCTTGTATAGCACTCATACAGTACATCTCTATGTTACTAATAAAGTGACATTTTTGTTTTTATTTTCCTTGTTATTGTATATTTATTTACACCTTGAATGATTCACATTATTTTTTATGATTTAATGTATTTTATATCTATTAATTATAAAGGGTGGTTAATTTAATGTATCATGTGTAGGAACATTGGTTTACAAATAATACACTTGATTCTAGTGATTGATATAACCTAAACATGTTATAAATTGTCATCTATAAAATTGTGACTTTCAAGAAGGTGAAATGATGGGTGAGCCCTTGAATGATTCTGATTAAGAATATAACAATATTATTTTTAAATTGGGAAATATACATTTTTGTTCTATTATTTCAGATAATTTGTATATAATAAATCCTATTATTCTACATAAGGAACCCAATCACGATGTTCTTGAGGTGATATATTTTTCTAGTGCACCTTCATATATACATGAGATAGTGATGCGTAATGTTTCAATTGTTGTTCTAGCTATCTAGGAGGCTGAATAGATTCTATCTAGTGTTTATTTTTAGTTCTTGTTCTAAGTGAAGGATCACATCATGTTGGATTTATGAATATATAGTTTTATTGATAAATTTTATGGTATAATCCTATATCATTCAAAGGAATATAGGTTCTGAAAGATATAAAGGATTCTAATGAAATTATAGAAGTGATATTTAAGCTTCTTGAGACTCCGGGTGATCAGAGTATCATATTATCCACCTTAATTATTTTGGGACATTTCTTGGAGGTGGGGGAGAATAATGATTTAGGAGAACAGTAATAATGGTCTCACAAGGGGGGCCTTCACGGAACTCTTTTTCAACTACTTCATTAAAGAATATATGAAGAATGATCAAGTAAAAGATTTTATAGAACATTAAAATGGAGAACTATAAGTGGCCATTTATACTACTTGTTTTCTAAATATAATGTGTGTTGTATCTCTATTATCTTGGTACAAGGCCCGTAATAACAAATTATTTGGGACTAAGTTAAGATAATTGACTTGATTCCATATTAATACATTCTAAAAAAGGAATGAATGATTGAGAAGGGTATAGAGGAAGAGAATGTAGTATGAATCCTACATAATTTTAGTAGACCAATGAGTGTCCTTTCTTATGGAATTGTGGTTTCCCCTTCTGGATGTAGGAAGAGTTGAACTGAGGATTTACATAATGGTGATAAAAGGTAACCATATAATGGAAGGTTCCTTTTCTATCCAACTATGTTAAGTTCCCACCTCGATGTTATTAGTGAGGTATAGGATGAATAATAGAATGTTCAATACTACTCAACCTAGAGATTCCCATTGGTGTGTTAATATTGTGATCACATAGTATTTTCTTGAGAATATCATAGATAACTTCATATAGATATTATGTTATGACTCATCCATCATGATATTATTCCAGGGGACCGCATACTAATATTTGGGCTACTACATGAAGGTTAAGCCTTGGAATAACCCATAGATTTTAATAATAACTACAAACTATACATAATTTGGATTCCTAAGTGAGCCAAGAATAATGATGTATAGTTTTAATATGTAATGTAGGAAATATTATAGATTGGAATAGGTTCAATCTTACAATAGATAGGGAACTTCAATGGTGATATGTAGGGTAGTGATTATGTCTATTTTTTTAATAACATATTGGATATAGGTGTTTCTTAGGATTTTATCTCTGATAAATTAATTTTTATTTTAGAGTTGTTACTAAAGTTATCATTAGGATTTATATCCCATGACACACAACATGGATTTATATAATATCATATTTAGAGATTCTAAGAGTCTTGTGTAGTAGTTTTAGTCTACAAACAACTATGATATTTTTTTATTCTAAAAAAGTACATCCTTTGAAGATACTTTTTATATGGAATGACTTGTGATTATTTGATATATCATTAGCTACCACCATAGGATATTTTTGTTTACTGATCCTAAGGGAAGGAATTTAATTTTGAATATGTAATTTTATTTACAATCATGTATAATGAGATATAACCTCATTCAGATTAGGACCATTCCAACCCATGTGGAAGGAATAGCCTTAATAGAAAATGAGATAATGGTTTCATACACTCTTCCTTCAATGGGGACTATTACTATGATTTTTGATATAGAGGATTACATGGGACTTCCTATTAAATTAAAAACTATGTTTGTTATATAGAATATTCTATATGTAGAACTAATATTAATTCATCTATATCATATATGAACCAAGAGAGTTGGAGGGGATAAAAGTGAATCAGGGTGATATAGATGATAATTTTTCTACTGAAATGATAACATCTCCTTGAGGTTATCCAATATAATTCCCCAATATGGTGGATGGTGTTATTTTATATCCATCAATTACTGGAAACTGAATTTTCTCATATTGAAAATAGTTAGAGACATCGAATGATTGATGATCATGTTCAATCATTTGAAAGGAGACTAGTGGTTCTCTAATATTTAATTGTTATCTAGATATCATCAATGACGATTGAATACAAAATACATATGAAAAATATTGTTTAGAATAAGGAAGGTATTGTATGAGTATCTCATCATGTCATTCTGGTTGATGAATACACCATCATTATTCATAAATATCATGCTCTTCTTTCTAATCCATATATAGACACAATTTCATTTTTTTGAGGATATATTTATTTACTCATGGTCCTAGGAGTTACTTTATATACATATATTTATTTTCATGAATATAATTCTAGCTCATTAAAATTATACAAATTCGTCTAGGTGTATATTTGTAATCCATGAGTTATGTTTTCTAAGAATTATGATTTCTAAAATATGTATATCAGTTGATATAGAGAATCTGTAAGTAATTATAACATGAGAATGACCAAATAATATATGTGAGATTCAAATATTTCATTGGTTTTATAGAAATTTTAAATGAATCATTTAGTAACACTACTAGAAATTTAAGATATAGCCACAAATAGGTAGCCACAGTTTTATAGATCCTTGGATATAGCTTATTTATAGCCACAATTTAGTATATACTACAATGGATAAAAATTTTCACTGTCTATTTTTTCAAATCTCGTTGGGATCCTCCTTTATTCTCCCCCGATCTCTTTTTTTCAAATCGTGTTGGGCTCCTCCTCCATCTTCTAGCGATCACGACCCTCTGAACACTGTCTCCCATGACGACAACCCTTCGAACCCTGGATGTCTCTCACTGTGCATGACCCTCCTTCCCCAACACATCGCAACCTCTCCTCTCCCTAATCCTCCTCCACAGACGGTGCCCCTTGAGACCCTCCAAACCCTCTATGTCTCTCACAACGGCACCCTCCTCCCTGATACCCACTGCGTGCGACCCCCCTCCCCCAACCCATTACGACCTCTCCTATCCCTGATCGTCCTCCATTGATTGTGTCCCTCGTGATGGTGCCCATCGCTGACACCGAACAAGGAAGCCCCACCATGAGCCGCTGCCACAAAATGTGGGACACCTAACCTCCCTTGCTGATGCTTCTCCTAGGTTGACTCCCCACCTCCTCCAGCGTGCCTCCGATGTGGACAACCCCCTCCAAGTGATCCTCGTCCTCTTTGTTATGAAAAATTATGTGTTAATTATTTTCTTATCAGTGCGTAGAAGTAAACTTGAATAGTTTCACATTTTTGATTTTGGTAAAGAGGTTTTTAAATTAGATACATTATTCTAATTATAATTGATATCCATGGAGTGAGGGACAAGTGGTTTTCAGTTAAGAACCAATTAGTCTATATTGGGAATCTACATGGTGGAGTTTTGGACAATTAGTATCGATAAAAAGTGATGGTATCAAATTTTGATGGTTAAATTGGGAATTAGGGGATCATCCTGGAATCTTCTCAAGGATTTCAATTCTTATAGTTGGGAGTTTTTATGACCTACACAATTAGATGGTTGTTAATTTTAGAGGAAATTTGATTTTTTTTCCCTGAGGAAGAGAGATTTCTAATAATTGGGATTTGAATTAGAATTTCACGAGTTAATACATCTCTAGGATGTGTTTTCATTTAAGGCTAATGGTTATTTTGAGGGTTGGTTTCCAAATCTTAGGGTGGTGGCTAACTGCAAAAAAATTGCAGTAGTTATTGGGTATTCGATTGGGAGGCACTTGGTGCCTCTTAATGGGTAGGTGAAAAACTAAATCCTTTATAGGGTACATGATGGAGGGGTAATAGGTACTCGGTGGGCTGCAAAGTGTAATGGAACTTTTATAAGGGCCATCAGGTACACAGTGGAGGGGGATTGGTTACCCAGTAGGGATGGGTGTTGTTTTTTAAGGATAAAAAAATAGTTATTCTGGATTCCACCTCTAAAAATTCCTTATGGGGTTCTTCTACTTTAAATGGATAGAGGTAAATATTCCTCTTCTACATCCATTATTCTTTCTTATTTATATCTTTTAAAATTTATTTTTTTAGGGTATGGTTTGTGTCAGATTTCACCAAGACATATTGTGGCACATGAGAATGTGATGTTTCCAAGATTTATTTATTTATTGATGTGTTAGAAATATTCTGCCACTTGGAAACATTTCTTTCTTTTTCTCATTATGTTAGATAGTCCAATTAATTCTTATTTATTAAATTTATCCTTCATGAAATCATTACATTGTCACTATTCTCTCATAGAATGTGGTTCAATGACATTAAACTTCCAAATTATCATCTTTAACCAATATTTCATGTGATCTTATTCTTCCTTATATTTTGATATATTTACACAAAAAAACATACCAATTGATATAGTATATGTTTAATAGCATGATTATTGTTTCTCATGGTTTATTCCCTGTATAAATATTCTCAAAATAATGTTTCTTATAGATTATATGTTAATATTATTCTAATATTTCATGGATTCGGGTATGATAAAACATGACCAAGATGTGTCATGATCATATTTTGGTGTTATATTTAAAAATATTGATGTTCTAGAATCATCCCCAAGCTAAAGGTGAGCTCATGGAATTTAAGGATCTATCCTATAGTGATAAAATTGAATATTTAACCACTTATTATTCTTTGGTGGTTCATCATTATTAGATTTAAAATTATCAATAGTGACAACGATGTTACCATCGTTGAAGCTACTATGTGATGACATGGGACCAATTATATTCTTCCCAGAAATAAAATTTTAAATATTACGTCTTCCTCTTTACCTATATTTATGAAGAATAATATTTTTTCTTCTAAAAAAATAAGTAATTTCATAATTCTAAAACTAAAACTCTAAACATGTCAGAGTGAATTGAGGTTCTTTAACATGCTCAATTTACTACTTTCATAAATATTATTGAAAGAATAGATATTGGAGACATCTTATCTACTGTCTATACTAATCATGGGTTCCTCTCCATTCCATGTGTCCAACATTCAAAAACCCATGTTTCTTCTTTGTTGACTTCCACGCACCTTCTTCGTGTCATTCCCTTCCTCTTCCTCCTTCCCTCTTTGGCGTGTGGTTTACCTCGTATTCTCCTCCGGCTCAGGATTCATCTCTTATCGACTTGGGGTTCATTGTCTTCCTTTTCATCATACCGTTTCTTTTTCCTCACTCCCTCATCCACACATGGTTTCCCTCAGTTTCTCCCCAAACACGCTCTTTTTCTCCTGTCGACCTATGGTCCCTGCAGGCCCCATTCATCATCTTCCTCCAAATCTCGGTTCTCGTACACTCCTCGGATTCCCACACACTATTTCCTCCATCGTACTCCAATACCATCCTTCGCATCAATCCACCAAAATTCCTACTATTTAATGTGACGCCACCTTACTTTTCTGGCTCCATAATTTTTTCAAGTCAACACCAAGTATTGATTTCCCATGGTTTCTCCTCCTACTAGATTATCACCTCTAGTCAAGCTAGAGTTCCCGCCTACCCCGGTCGACATCTCCCTCCATCACCTGGTTCCCCTTTAATCCTCTAGGTGTTCCCGGTATTATCTGTCTCCAATGAGATCTAACTCGGTAAAGCACACCATGTACTCACTTCGCATTTCCATTCACCATTATCGAAACTTGCTACTTTCTTCAGAAATATATCTTATTGTTTCTTCGTAGAAATAGTCGAGAGGGTAGAAATGTTCCCTAAGTGTAGATTCATCCAGCTCCCGATGAATCATGCATATAGTATTTTCTCTTCTATACCATCTCGGTATCATTTTTCTATACTCTATAGTTTCACATTTCTCTATGTTCATACTAATTTTGCAGGGTGTAATAAAATATAGTTCTTCACAAATGGTGGGTTCTCATAACTTTCTAGAAATAAATTCAGTTCTCTCCACGGTTTAGTTCTTCTAGCTACATATGCATTTTTCAAACATTAATACAATATGACTCCTATTTTGATTCACCAATTACTACTTGTACTTTTTTTCTTGGTCAATATTTCTTCATCTAAAATTTCTTCCATGGTTGATCAACTTCTATTTTTTTTATTGTTTTTCTAAAAAATGGAGCACTTTTCATTGTAGCTCAAAAGTGTTCTATTTTCTTTGTGCATTCTTTTTTCTTACATTCTAAACATTTATGAAGAGGAAATGTGGTTTTTTATTCTTTCACAGGTTTATTATTGTTTGAAAAGAGAATATTCACTTGAGCAATTAGAGAACTCTCACAGTTTTTCATTTTTTTGGTTTATCCTTTTATAACTCATCAGACTATATGATCAAACATTCTTTCTTATCATGTTCAACCTTCTTCATTGGTGTGGATCCATTTTTTTCATGATATATTCTATTTGATTATAAATTGTTTCCTATAGTAAACTTTTATTATCGAGTGGGATAAAAAAATTTATCGAACAAAAACAAATTAATCTGAAACTAGAGCCAAAATAATTATATACCATTAATAGGAATAATAATAATTAATTAATAGGAATGTATTATTTGATAGTATCATTTTGAAACATGGATCTATTTTCCCCATGCTTTTAGGAACCTGATTTGACCCATGGGGCATTGTAGTTCTTATATGTTGGGTGGTGACATGTATGGTCATAGGAGACAGGTATGTTTTAGTTTAGTTTTTATTTTATTTTCATTATCACATTGGCCACTTAGGTCTTTTACTTATTTCTGTGGACAACGGGTAATTATATTCTATGAAGGGGGAAAATGGGGATGATATTGATTCAGTCCATCAGCTTTGATCCAAGGTAAGATTATATGGTTACTACTTGTCCCGCACCTCATGTATTTGGTGATTTTAGTGTTTTTTACTCCATATTATGTTTTCAGTAGGGCGTTGGATCATTTCATGTTGGTTTGGGTGGATTTGGTTCTCCCAATAGAAGTAAGACTTTAATGTCATTGGTTGGTTTCTCACTGGTTATGTAACATCCTTTATGTGTTTTAATGTTCGTAATATCCTTTGTGTAGTGTGTTCATCACTGCTCGATAGTTTCGAGTATCCAAGTTAAGGCCGACTCACCAGTATGTGCATAGGTAAGAAAGTATATGTATGTGGGTTCCCCCGTTACGTGTATAGTCAACCCTGGAAGTGATTATTCACGTATGGGGATATGTGTGCCCATGTATATATATATAAATGCATACACATGTGAGTGGGGATGGGTATATGCATATAAGCATAAGTGCAAGGATCCCCTTGCACATGCTCATGGCCATGCGGGTGTGTGCATAGGTGCTAGGTGTACTTGCATGTAAGTTAAGGAGTGTATACCCAGTGGGGGACCAGAAACTTTTAGTTAGAAAGTTCCAAGAGCTGAAGGGGACGGTTTGGTTCCACCTTGAGGTAGGATCCCTCTTCTAGCCTCTTTAATTCATGAATGCTTTAAATTGAATATAGATTTCTTAATTCTGCTTAATTATATTGAATTTCATATCTTGAATAAGTGCTCTTTAATATAATTTTTTCATTTTATGAATAAAGTCATGTTTTTATAATAAAACCCCTCTAACAGAGGTGCGCTTTCTGCGAAAACTCACAGTGATAGTTATGTTGATCTAGTTGCTTAAATTATTGCATTTGATTTGTGTTGAATGAGTTTTAGAATAAATGATAAATATAATTAAATGAATTGTGTGATAAATAAATGCCACGATTTTATAATAAAACCCCTCCAACTGAGCTACGTTGTCTTCTAAACCAAAGAGTAGTGATAGTTATTTGTATCATGTTTAGATTTGGTTTGATTCTTTCATATGCCACTAGTTGGTGTTTGTTTTATGGATAGTTAGTTTTTTTTCTTTGAATAATATAAATTGGATTATCATACTCATTTAACTCAAATGAAATTGCACGACTAGGCATATTCCTTGACCATGACACTTTCCTTTTCACACTTTAAATATTATAAAAAAATTTCCATGTTTAGGAAAAGTGAATGAATTTGTAAACGGTTTGTGTAGGGTGTATGATTACTTTCCATCATTCTGTTTCCCTTTAGACATTGCATCATTGTGCCACTCGCTACAACCTTCTCTGTTGATCCCTTGTTATAGAATATTAAATAGTTGATCTGTTCTATCATCTGTCAGTGGTGCGATGACCAGAATGTTTCCTCACCTCTTCTTCCTCCCTTCTCCCCTGGCCAGAAGATTCTACCCTGTGGATGTCGCTAAACCGTGTCAACAAGTCGCGGTCATGCCACTATCATGCCACTGTCATGCTGCGGTCATGCTGCGGTAATGCCATGATTTGGCCCTGATCCAACCAAATCCAGCCTACACTATCCCCCTTCCACCTTCATTTCAGCCTGCTGCCACCAGCATTCTAGCCCAAAACAGCCCCCATCCACCATCGAATCAGCCCACACCATCCCCCCAGTACCTACAACCTACCCCTTCCACCAGCATTCCATCCTCCTCCCGCTCCCTTCGCTCCTGGATGGAAGATTCTACCTCGTAGATGTTGCTGGACGGGGCCAACACGACACGGTCCCGCCGTAGTCACACCGCGGTCATTCCACGGTCACGCCGCGATCACACCGCGGTAATGTCGTGATTTGTCCCTACTCCAGCCACATCCAGCCCACACCATCCCCCTTCCACCTTTATTTTATCCCACTGCCACCCGCATTCCAGCCCGCAACAGCCCCCCCTTCCACCTTCGAATTAGCCCGAACCATCCCCCCAACACCAGTAACCAGCCCCCTTCCACCAGCATTCCAGCCACCTCTGGCTCCCTTCGCTCCTGGCCGGAAGATGCTTCCCCACGAATGTCGCTGGGTAGGGCCAACACGTTGTGGTCACGCTGCCGTCACACCGCGGTAATGCCGTGATTTGGCCCTACTTCAGCCACATCCAACCCACACCAGCCCCCTTCCACCTTCATTTCAGCCTGCTGCCACCAGCATTCCAGCCTACAACAGCCCTCCCTCCCACCTTCGAATCGGCCTACACCATCCCCCCAGCACCTGCAAGAAACCCCCTTCCACCATCATTCCAGCCTCCTCCCGCTCCCTTCACTCCTGGCCGGAAGATGTTACCCCGCAGATATCACTAGACTGGGCCAACACGACATGGTCATGTCGCAGTCACGCTGTGGTCACGTCGTGGTAATGACGTGATTTGGCCCTGCTTCAGCCACAACCAGCCCACACCAGCCCCCTTCTACCTTCGTTTCAGCCAGCTTCCAAAATCATTCCAGCCAGCAACAGCCCCCCTGCCTCCTTCAAATCAACCCGCACTATCCCCCCAACACCTGCAACCAGCCCCCTTCCACCAACATTCCATCCTCCTCCCGCTCCCTTTGCTATTTTCTAGAAGATGTTGCCCCGCGGATGTCGCTGGACCAGGCCAACATGTCGCGGTCATGCCACGGTCATGCCACGGTCACACCGCGGTCACACTGCGGTCACGTCGCGGTCACACCGTGGTAATGCCGTGATTTGGCCATGCTCCAGCCACATCCAGACCACACCAGCCCCCTTCCACCTTCATTTCATCCTTCTTCCACAAGCATTCCGGCCCGCAACTGCCCCCCCCCCCCCCCCTCCACCACCTTCGAATCATCCCGCACCATCCCCCCAGCACCTGCAACCAGCCCCCTCCACCAGCATTTGAGTCTCCTCCCAATCCCTTCACTCCTGGCTGGAAGATGTTGCCCCGAAGATGTCGTCGGACCAGGCCAACACGCCATGGTCACGCCGTTGTCACACCGCAGTAACGCCGTGGTTTGGCCCTGCTATAGCCACATCGAGCCCACACCAGCCCCCTTCCACCTTCATTTTAGCCTGCTGCCACCAGCATTACATCCCACAACAGCCCCCCTACCACCTTCAAATCAGCCCGAACTATCCCTCTAGCATCAGCAACCATCCCCCTTCCACCAGCATTCCATCCCCCTTCCACCAACATTCGATCCCGCACCAACCCCAAGCCACCTAAAATCCAGCCCGCACCAGCCACCACACCAGCCCTCCCCCCCCCCCTTAGCCTCATGCAAAACACTCATGCCAGCCATCTGCCACCTAAAAAATAGCCACAGGCACCAGTTCCATCACACACCAGCCTCGTACTCCTACATCCCATCCCGCACCAGCCCCTTCCACATGCCCAACAGCCCCCAACCACCTATAATTCATCCCACACCATCCCCATGCCACATATTCCAGCCTGCACCAGCCCCTACCATCCCTTTCTTCCTTCCTTCCCGCCCGCACTAGCCACTCCAGCCCGCACCAGCCACTGCACCAACCCCCAGCCTCATGCATTCCAGGAGGCATGAGAAAAACTCCATGAAAATCACAAAAAGGAAAGGTGAAAGCGGATCCCCTTTCCTGAGCCCCCTTTTCCATGAAAATTAGCCATGTAAACTACTATTAATGTTCACTGAGAACATTGTGGTAGAGATGAGTCTTTTAACCCAAGACGAGAACCTAGCCAGAAAGCCGAGCAGATCCAATGCATCCCATAAGAAGTCCCACATGACGGAATCAAAATCCTTGAATAAATTGATATTGAAGGCACACCTAGGAACCCCATAATCAAGATAGTACCCCAACAATAATTTCTTGGTAACAAGATTCTGAGGATTAATTGGTTTTGGTACTGAAGGTTGAGGATATTTTTATCCAGCTTTATATTTATGAGTCTCTTGAGGTTATTTTTGTAACCATCCTACTAGAGGATCCAAGTTATAAGTGGTGGTAGTCTATTATTCAAACTAAGACAGAAAAATACTAATATTGGAAAATTAGCAAGGCATTGTTCATTTAGTATTCTTTTATAATGAAGTGAAGGTACTGATGTCTATAGAATTTTTTAGGAGGGGTTGTTCAAGTGGGGTGTCGGGGGGTGTCGGGGGGTCTGCAGGGTAGGGGGAGGGTGCAGTTTGGGTGTCTAAGAGGGGATATCCAGGGGGTATATAAGGGTTGTCTGGGGGGACTGTAGGACAGGGTACAGGTGGGGGTCCAAGGGCTATCCAGGGTGTCGGGGGGTCTGCGGGTTAGGGGGAGGGTGCAGGTGGGGTGTCTAGGGGGGTTGTCCAGGGGGTGTCCAAGGGCTGTCTGAGGGGGGGGATTCTGTAGGATAGGAGAAGGGTGTAGGTGGGGTGTCTAGGGGGGCTGTCTAGGGGTTGTCCAAGGGCTGACCAAGGGCTGTCCATGGGGCGGATTTGAAGAGATAAAACCATAAGCAATGCGACCTAACCTCATATCAATAATTTTGCTAATAATTTTTGGAAAGGTATTCCCAATAACAATAGGTCTAAAATATTTTACATCCATTGAATTTTCCTCCTTTGGGATCCGGGAAATAAAATTGGAGTTGATTCCATAGGGCATTGAGGCATGGTTAAAGAACTCCATTGTAGCATTAAGGAGCTCATCACGAACTATGTCCTAGTAGAACATAAATAATTAATATTTGAACCCATCAAGACTATCCACACTCTCAATATTTAGAGAAAAAAGGGAATTCTTAACCTCCTTCTCATCAAGGGATGCAACAAGGGAGATTGTTGTATTGGTGTAGCCTGATCTGGTTGGGCTGAAAGCTTTTGGCCCACAACTGTATGCTTTGATCCATGGGAACCATTGTCTCGAAACTGTAGCAACTTTGACCATTGTAGTAGTGCGGACTTTGGAGTCTACTTTACTTTTTCAGTTTTTACTTTCACCCGATAGCCACTAGAGTATTGGATACATATAGGAACGGCTTTTTAAGATTGAAAAATTCTATAATAATATTTCCACATCTCTCCATACTACTAATGAAATATTCTCCTCTATGAATAGATTGAGTAGAGTTGTCATCACATTCAACTGGTAAACCTATTCCTTGAAAACCCATTTTACAGAATCTGCCTCAATTAATTCTGATGAGATGAATGCACATCACCTATAAAAACATGGAGATACTATTTGACTATAGACTAGATCGAATCAACATCAACTAAAGTTGAGGGAGGTGGATCACTAGATGTAGATGCAACAAAAGGAGGTTCTTGAAAACTCAAAATTCCACTGAAATCTAAAATAAGTCTTTATCTAAAATATTATAAATATTCTATGGATTCATAATATAAAGGTATTGGGGAAACAAATCTCTCAACACTTGGTAAAGCAACCTCTACAGGATATGATTTGGTAGGTACATCTATGTGAAAATCCTGAAGCTCACCTGCTTGGTCAATCTTCATAACTAACGATCCCTTAGGATATGTGCAAGTGATGTGTAAGGGGGTGTGTAGGTTGAGAATATATTATATGATCTCAATTAGTGCCACATTTCTCTCAAGTTCTCTTTTTCTATTATGATATCACCTATCATGAGAATATATTATATGAGCTCAATTAGTGCCACATTATTCTGAAAATATATCTCCTTCATAGTGTCGTGAAAAGGAATGAAATTTTCCATTCTTATGTAACTCTAAGATAGTCACAATGAAGCTTTAGTTCTATTCACCTTTACTTACATAAACATTATTTATGTGTTTTAACCTTAAATGAAACTTAGATATACAAAATTTATCTCACAAGAATTCATACCATACTTTTCTTAGACACCTCCACCTTGAACATATATAATATTACAAATTTCTTTATATTATTCAAATTAATTTCTTACAGCATTCGAGTTTATTTGGTATAGATACAGGTTAATCTTTTTCTTCTTCTAAGACAAATCATTTAATCTCATATTTCCCCTTTTATGCTAGTTCAATATCTCTCAGCCATGATGAAATAGTAGAGGCCATAGAAGGTTTAGAATTTAGGTGTATGTGGGAATCTTGTGTTGATTCGATGAAATTCTCAGAGAATGTAATAGATATTTCGGTGGTGGTTCATTTAGATAGTGGATCAAGTGAAAAGTTTATTTCTAAAAATATTTCCTAGGTTTCCAATGTATTCATCAGGCCAACCAAGCAGTTTATATCGTACTTTTATTGGATACCTCTACCTTGAACCTATGTAATATTAAATATTTCTTCATATTATTCAAATTAATTTCATGCAAGATTCAAGATTATTTGGTATAGATATGGGTTAATATTTTTCTTCTTCTGAGACACAACATGTTATCTCATATTTCCCCTTTTATGCTAGTTAAATATCTATCAGCTATGATGAAATAGTAGAGGCGAGAGAAGCTTTAGAATTCAGAAGTATGTGGGAATCAAGTGTTGATTCTATGAAATTCTCAGGGAATGTGTTAGATATTTTAGTGGTGGTTCATTTAGATAGTGGATCAAGTGAAAAATTTATTTCTAAAAATCATTCCAAAGTTTCCAATAAAGACTCTAGGCCAACCAATATGTTCATACCATACTTTTCTTGGACACCTCCACCTTGAACCTATATAATATTACAAATTTCTTTATACTATTCAAATTAATTTCATGCAGCATTCAATTTTATTTGGTATAGATATGGGTTATTGTTTTTCTTCTTTTAAAACACAACATATAATCTCATATTTCCCCTTTTATACTAGTTCAATATCTCCCACCTATGATGAAATATTAGAGGCTGGAGAAGCTTTAGAATTCCAGAGTATGTGGGAATCAGGTGTTGATTCTATGAAATTCTCAGGGAATGTGTTAGATATATCGGTGGTGGTTCATTTAGATAGTGGATCAAGTGAAAATTTCATTTCTAAAAATATTTCCAATATTTCCAATGTAGTCTCCAGGACAACCAAGTTGTTCAGAATTGGACTTTGAGATGGGAATTAACAGTACTCTTAGGGGTTTATAAGGGTGTTTAGGTGACTATGAAGAATGTTTTTCACTAATAAGGATCACGTGTTTGACATAGGTGGACCATATTTGACTCTTTTAATGACTTGGGAAATAATTTTGTTTATATTTTTCAAAAATTAGAATCATAAATCAATGGAGTTCATGTGGGATGTCTTAGTGGTGAGATTACATAGGGAGAAAAGAAAATATGAATACAACTGGAACTAAAACAAACATTCTGCCCATGGATTCTTCTTTTAATGTTTTGGTTTTGGAAAACTAAATTTAAATGTTTTGTTACCAAGAAAATCCATACTTGGGAAGAAAACTAGTAGAAAATGGAAAACATTACTTTTGGATTTCATTTCATATTTTATGAACCAAGAGAGTTACCACCTGAGTTAAAGATCATTTTATTACATTAATTAATGGTGCAACACCAATGAATAAATATGACCATATAATATAGATCATTCCATGATTGAGGAGGATGGAAAACAATTATCTATCAGGGGGGATACATGTGGGGTGTAGGTGGGGTGTCTAGGAGGGTAGTTCGGGGGGCTACAGGGTAGGGGAGGTGTAGGTGCGGTGCAAGGGGGTGTCTAGGTGGGGGTGGGGTGCAAGGAGGGGGGGTCTGCAAGTTAGGGGGAGGGTGCAGGTGCGGTGAAAGGGGGGGGGGGTATCGAGGAGGGGGGCCTGGTAGGGGGGGGATACTGGTGGGCGGAAGGGGGTATTCAAGGCAGTGGGGAGGGTTCAAGGGGGTGTCCAAGGGGGGGACCTAGTAGGGGGTGTAGGAGGTCATCAAGGTAGGGGATAGGGTGCAGGTTGGTGTTTATGAGGGTTGTCTGGGGGGTCTGCAGGTGGGGGTGCAGGGGGAGGGTGCGGGTGTGGTGCATGGGGATGTCATGGAGGGGGGACCAGGTAGGGGGGATACTAGTGGGGGTGCATGGTGTCTATAGGTCAGTGGGGAGGGTGTAGGTATGGTGCAAGGGGGTGTCCAGGAGGGGGGAGACCTGGCAGGGGGTTTGCAGTGGGGTCTTCAGGGCGGGGGGGGGGGGGTGCAGGTGGGGTGTCTAAGAGGGGGTGTCCAGAGGGGGTGCAGGGGGAAGGGGGTCTCCATGGGGAGTGGGGGTTATGTCTTACATCAATGTCCATCCATCATGTGATGTGTCAAATTCTTAGATATACACTAATGATACTAGTGTTATCATACATGATCAGAACATGTATATGAGTGAAACCATTATCTAGCCCTTTGAAAATACCCTAGGATTTTTTTGAGTTGTTTTTCAACAGCATGGACTACTCTATGTTCTCTGGCCTTTTGAAGAGACTCTTCAATACACCCCTTGACTATCCAATACCAACTCAATAGCTCCTTTCTTGGTCCAAAAATGATGGGTAACTAGGTAGTTTTTCCACACCCAATCTTTAAACAGTTGTTGAATACTCTAGAGGAACCCCCCTGCTACATCAACCAAGCAATCTATTTCTATATTTCTAGAAATCCTTGATGAGCCTGGGGGAGTAGGGGGGTCTACTTGTCTAGGGGCTGTCCAGGGTCTATCTGGGGGTCCATGGGGGTGTCTAGGGGGAGGGAGGGGTGTCCAGGGGGTGTCTAGGGGGAGGGAGGGGTGTCCAGGGGGTGTCTAGGGGGGAGGGGGTGTCTAGTGGGGGTTATAGGGGCTGTCCAAGGGGGGGAATGGGGGCTGTCCAGTGGGGTGCAGAGGGGGAATGGGGTGCAGGGGGTGTTCTAGGGGGCTGTCTAGGGGGTGCAAGGGGTGCAATAGGGCTATCAAGGGGGCTATCCAGGGGTTGAAAGGGGCTATCCAGGTGGGATGGGGGTCTAGTGGGTGTGTAAGGCGGAAATCTATGGGGTGAAAGGGGGTGGTCTAGGGGGCATGGGGTGGGGGGTGTTTAAGGGGGTGCAGGGGGCTATCCATACAGTGCATGGGGGGCGGGGGATGTTCAAGGGGGTGTAGGGGGTTGTCCATGTGGGGCATGGGGTGCAGGGGGGTGTTCTAGGGGGGGGGGGGGGGTCGTGGGTTTTTTATGAAATGGAAAGGCCTCCATCCATGGTTTCAAACTGCAGTTGTAGGTCTATTTCCACGGTTTAAAACCGTGACAAAAACCATATAGTCAGGATTCTAAACTATGGCAATTGGACCTGTATGGATTACTTTTCTTCCACGGTTTCAAACTGTGGCTACAGTCATTTAGCAAGAGTTTTGAACTGTGGCTATAGCCCTTTATCCACGGTTTGAACCGTGGATATAGGATTTTAGGCATGGTTTGAAACTATGTCTATAGGTCTTACCCTATTGCCATGCCAATACCAACCACGGTCCGTTGAACCGTGGCTATAACCCATAGCCATGGTTTTTGGGCTTATATCCACGGTTTGAAACTGTGGCTATAGCCTAAATTTCTAGTAGTGTAATTTTGTCATTTGACAGTACCTAGGACTGAGTTAACAAAAAAGAAAGTCAAATTTGAGTTGATGGATTAGTGTGATGTGGATTTTTAGGAATAGAGGAAGTATTTACAATATTCCCCAATTCTAAATCTTCAAAAAATAAAGATTAGATATATATACTATTTTACTGCTTACTGGATTATCATAGTGTCTGTTTTAATAATGTAAAATCATGAAGTATTTTATTGATCTCTTCATCTATAACCCAATGATTTGATCTACCATAATCATTACCTATAGTTAGTTTTTATGGTTCATGATTTTAAGTGGTGGTGTTAGTATCTCTTCAATGAACTGTTTTCATCTACATTGATCATAATAGTTTATGATAAATTTGTTCCTAGTGAGACTTAAACATATGATAGATACGTTTGGGGACATAAACATTAGAAGGGTAGTAGAAATTGATGATCGTGTTAGCATATTAGAAGATGGGTGCATTTGAGGATCAAGGGATAGTATAATATGGTTCATTGTAAAATATATCATTTTTTTGTGAATTGAGTGATGACTAACCAATAGTCTGATTTAGACTATCAGATGATGTAGTAATTACTGAACAAATACAATATTATTCTAGGATGGTCTTTCGATTGCTATGACATACATCCAGTTCTTGGATGAGTTTTGGTTCCTACAACCATGAGGGTAGAATTGATGAAATAATATCACACTTCACAGTGAAATGTACATTCGAGATTGAAAAATATGTTTTGAGACATGAAACGTAATTGTTTGGTTTATTCTTAAAAAATAGTTTTCTTTAATCATTACCCCACCTGTCATAGGGTAAACTAACAACACCAATGACCAGGAAGTTCGTGGTATCCCAATTCAATTTCTATATGGAATTCGAATGATTTGATGATGGAATTATTTAATGGACACCCCATGACTCTATGGAGTCATGATGCATTATGGGTTGTGGTTGAAAATTTGATGAATGTGTGACACTTATTAAATATTCAAGAAAACATTTTGTGAATAATTTATTTGAACTTCTGTTGAATGAAATAGTGATATTACATTGTGTTCCTATAAATATCTTATTTGATCATGTTACTTGTTTCATGTTTTGTTTTTTGAAATTCATGTATAAAGAGCTTGAAGATCATTAGTTATTGAGTTCATCCCAATGCAGGAAACTTTTTAAGTAGGTATAGTTTATTCAAAAGTTGTTAGCTGACACTAATTGATGGAATTATTCATATACTAACCAATGTATGTAAGCAATGTAGTTTACTAATAGTGATTGATAATTAATTTTGGGTGTTACCTCAGTTAGGGAATCTACAGTTACAAAAATAGATAAAATTATCCATGTGATTTGTGGTAACATTCATAGTAATAGAACATATTTGGATGGAAGACTAGAGGAATGACCTTCCAAGATGATAATAGGGTATGCATGATGTGTTTCCAGTTTCCTAACTCTTCATGTACAAGTCAAATCATACTCATGGGATTGATAATGAGGATATAAGGTTTGAAAAATATTCTTCGTATGAGAAACATCTACTACATTTTCTAGATAATATTGAAAGGGTTTATATTGGGAAGATAATGCCTCTTATTTTAGTGTTATTCCAAAATGAACATCTCCTAGAAGATACTAGGTAGTGTAAATATGATATACATGTTTATTGTACTCAAATATTTTACATAGACTCAATGATATTCTTCTCAAAAAAGATATGTATTTTAAAAGGGGGTTTGTAACCCGCTCATGTTTTATAAATTTGTTAAAGTTTTTCATTATTTTATGGCTTGTTGTTATAATTATTTATCTATAGTTCATTTGGGATTGGATATGAAGTGATTCTGGGTAGTTTTGAGATGTTTTAAAAGTGGTTTGGAGGGAACATGGTTGGCTCACAGTTAGAAAAAAACCATGTGTATTTCCTCAAGTAATAATGAAACTATGAAATTTAGAGATAGCGGTGTTCACATGGATAGAACATTGTGTCCAAAACGATGTGGCCAAATTTTGTGACCATTCCTAGGTTTGGACAATGCCACTCACAAAGTTGTTGCACCAATTGGTAAAGTATGTGGCCAAACCATAAAGATGGGTTTCATTAATATGAAAATTATGATTTTATACAAAAAATATCCATACATAACATCATGCATCCTCTTATGAATAAGGATATAAAACCAAGTAATACCTTTGTTTGATTCAAGGGATTCCTTCCCATACATAATTTATTTTAAATGGATCATGGAATAAATGTTATGTCTCAATTTTGGTCTTAATATATTTTATTTTATTCTCGTATCTCAAAAAGAAACACTATATAAAATCCATACTTCCAAATATACATACAATATATTTGCCTGATTAAAATAAAATTCATTTTTGATGGATAGGATCATGAATCCTACAAAATTACCTCAATTCCATTAGCTGATAATATATCCATTCATTACGGTAGTTTTCGTTCCCAACGTATGAGCCTATATTAACGAGCGATAGTTATTCATTGTTTTATCATACTTCTTGAATCCTTATGTGATGATTTTAGGTACAATTAAGGTTTTTTTTTGGAAATGTTTTATTGTTCTTGATTATTTCAATTTTGGATCAGATATTCCAGAAGTAGGAATGGCATAACCTTTTACTTCTTTTATATAAAATTTTATGGCTTGATTTTAATGTGGATTTGTGTGTATCCCTGAGAGGGAACCATATATTATTACATGATTTAATGATGGTGCATGTGTTACCTTATGATTACTGTATTGTTTGAAATGAAAGTGATGGTTGATTTATATTTTGTAAATTCATCATGAGATGGTTGATTTGGGGGATGATATGTGTAAGCATTCTCTAATAATGTTTTGGCTCTCACCCATGAAATTTTTGAGTAATGAGATGATGTGTTTGTATCCTAGTAATAATACTATTTTGGATTTCCATTAATTATATGGATGAATAATGAAGTGAGTTTTTCCACCGTGTTATGATTATGTGACTGAATAGATATGTCATATCTTCCAACATGTTGTCGATTCATGTAATATAGGAGCATGTGGATACATAGTTAGAACATGATGACTCAGCTGGTAATTGATTAATTTATGCTTCATTTTTTGTCATTTCATACAGTTTTATGCACACACACACATACCCACACACAAATATGTGTGTGTGTATATATATATATTACACACCAAGGCTAAGGATGCATTAGTGATGTCCTATTCTATTTTATACTCACACATCACTTAGAATTCTCAATGATCATCTAGATTTTATGGTTAGGGATCTCATAAAGTGAAACAGACCTCTGTGAGGCAGTTTAACAGGACAAGTAGGGTTGACATAGGTTATTTTTAGATAGAATCCATGATGTTATGTTTAAATTTTATCTTATTTTTGGTACATAGACAAACCACGTATGTGGATCCAGTTTTCTTGGGACTACAATTCTATCTAATTTTTTATAATATGGCCATTGTTTCCTTTATTATTCAAATATATTTAGTTTTTTAATGTTAATTTAATTATTTTATTACATTTAGTGTACTTTATGACTGGTATACATCAGTTATCTAGTAAATAACCACCCTGTATTTCCTCTCATGCGCAATTTTTGAGTCAATATCGTATTATGTATTGGGATATGTGCATGAGGTCATGAGGCACCATTTATCAGACCATGTGATTTTGTTTGGGCTTTTACATGGGGTCTATTTCATACTAGGTAAATATTCATTAACACTTACTCAACTAGTTCATCTCTACATTAAGAATATCATAAGTGACATGTCCATGTGTATATAGTGGGATAATGAATGTGTCTCTAATTTGATTTACCAATGTACGGGGCAGACATAATCCCTTAGTATAAAATTCCCACAATAGTAATTGTTTTTGAATCTGTATAAAAAAACAATAATAGTGGGTTCTAAAACCGGTATCCTTCAATTATCTAGGTATATTACATTAATTTATGGAGGGGACTCATCGTCTAGTGGAGTCCATGAATTTTAATAAGAAAAATTTATATCCATAACATCTAATTACATTATATAAAATATTGAAAAGTAGAAACAACTACTTCAATGTAGGCTTTATCCCCCCAACTGATCTGGTTCTTGGTGTCCCATAGAACAGGCCCTAACAAGTATAGGCTTTTGTCGAAGATAATTCCTTGGGAAACCATAATGGTTTGATGGAAAATATATTATAAGATAGAAATAATAGTATATAATCGTTTATGAATTTTAATTTTTCTAGATTCATTATATATTCCATAGAAAAGAACATCCATCAGATTCCAAAAAATAAAAGGCTAAAAGAAGTTTTGATGAAGAACCATCCCTACTATCTCTTCAACTGTTGGTTCCCATAACATAAAATCAAATATATCATTCTCTTTAAATATTTAATCTATAATATTGTAATCCATGGAATAGTAGGATTGGTTTACCCATTTTCAAATTTTATATGTATTTCTTCCACTCTAGACAATGATAATGAATTTAATGGGTATTGGAAACAGGTTTCTAGTAATGATGTAAAATAGATCAATAATTAGATAACCCGACATTTTCTATCTCGAAACATGGAATATTTCACAAATTACTAAATTAAGAAGAACCATCACCATCAAATAATTCTTTCATAGAGACACTAATAGATATACAACTCAGTGTAGCTACAAGGAGTCTTAATCAAAATTAAAAGGATAATAATGAATCCATATCATCTCCAATGTTGTTCTGTACTCTGATGGATTAAATTACACCTTAATTAGGAAAATTTATATTTCTCTTCAAGTGATAGAATAATTTTATGATGATTATAAATAATATTCATCACTCAATTTTATCCTATAGGAAGATCAATGTGACAAAAACAGGGATGAAACATGTGTATCATAACCATTTGAATCCTCATGATGAAACACTCCTGTTATGGAAATATGTTCCTTGGGAGTGAATGATTACTATCATTTTTTCTATGAAATAATTGTCTATTCTGTTGGTAAAAAAATCCCACATTTGATTGGTCTTAGTAGCTGTAGTTATCCACTAATGGGACCTCTAGTGTATCCATGTTTCCCATTAAACTAATTTATCACCTAGATAGGTCACAACCACTCAATAGGCAAAATAATATGTAGATTTCCAGTAAAAAAATTAGTCCTAGTCATTTGGGGCTCTAAAATTATTGTCATGTAGTGAATAAATGTGAATAGAATTATGACCCTGGTATAGACGTACGTCATGAAGATGTATGTTTCTAATATATCATCTGTACTCTCAATATTTGATGCACTACACTTGTCAAAGTCACCTCACAAGGACCTAAAAATTTATCAGTATTTTGAGACTAAAGTAATCATCACTAAAATATGTATTAATGAATAAATTATTTGTGTATAATTAATTCCCATTATCTCATTTTATAGGGATCATTTAGGTCTGGTTAGACATGATTTTATGCTTTAATAAATATCAATAGTGTTCATATATATATTAATTTAAAGTGGATAATGAGTTTTGGATAAATCATATACCAACTATGAAACAACATGAACTGGTTTATACAGTGGTTGATCTAGCCACAACTATGATACTAATTCAGATATAGGACAATAGTGGGGAAAACTGATCATAATGGTCTAGTATAAGAAATATTTTAGAGGATTGGTATCAAATACCATGTTAATTATAGTCTAAAATTACAAAAAAAAATACAATTCCTTAATGGGGAAACAATGATTATACATTCTTGTGGTAATTATTTTATCATATCATAAATTATTAATGTACTCAAAAAATAGTCATGTTTCGGTACTCTATAGTGATGATGTTGTTGGTCAAAGTATAAATTTCAAGAGGGGTGAATTTACTTTTTCAATTCTTTTTTAAATTAATACTAAAATATAGTATATTAAAATAGTTAAAGAGATGGGAGAAATTATAAATGTAAATAACAATGAAAATATAAAATAAAATACAATACACATGAATTTAATAAGTGTGTTCATCAAAAATACATTAAGGGACCCTTAGGTCTCATCCAATCAATTTATTAATAGTTCCAATATCCAATTGGATATATTTTTATCTAAGAAACCTATTTACAAAGGGTAATAACCTTTATTTTAATAGGTTTTATAACAAAATAAAATTATTACATTTCACATTTAATGTTCATGGATATAAACACAATCCCTACACTTTTACTGCTAGTTTACATCAACTACCTTACACTCAATGGTAGTGAGCACCAAAACACTCACATTCAATGATATTGAGCACCCAATAAATGGAAATAATATTTGGTTTGAAAATTAAAATCCATTTAAGAATACTGAAAATACTTAATCAATAATTATTGTAATTAAATATTGGTGGAAGTGAGCCAAGAGTACATAGAATCATGTGATTGATGAAATTAAATCTTTATGAGTTCAAAAAGTATATTTAATATTTTCATATGAATAAAAGACCCCATGAATGTGAATTTATAGACTCAAAATGACTTAAGACCATTCTAAAAACTATGAGGTTGGAAATGATTCATTGGGGCTTAGAATAATGTATTGATGATCACCACAAATGTGTATCTATTCCCCTTCAAGGAAGCCATAAAGCAGTTGGTGGGTGGTACTGACCATCCGGTAGCACGTGGACATAACTAGTGTTTTATAAAAATACCAATTTATGTATAATGTACACTAATAATTATAAACTTATTCAAAACCTTTAAATTCATTGATATTTCTATTTGAATAAGATTGATTTCTATGATTACATGTTTTACACACAACTCTGAGTTTAAAGAAATTTTTTTATAATATTGAAATATAGTTATTTACTCTGAAAGTTATGGAATTTCCATTAAAATTAAGTGTATGTATTGAGATATCTTAATTTTGAAAATAAAATATTGATTACACACACACACACACACACAGATATATATATATATATATATATCATTGGTTATCAAATGGTTATAAATGAAAAAAATAATTTGAAGGTAAATAAAAATTCATTTCTGAAAAATAGTTTTACTGTTCATAATGTGTTTTCATATAGATGAATTTTATTAATACATATTAATGGATTATTGTAATGATATTAAAGGATAATATTTTAAATAATTTTTTAACTTAAATTTAATATTTTTATTTAAGAATTGGATAATAATTAGTCTAGTTATTGTCTTAATAATGAATTATTCTCAAAACCATTTTTGTTTCCATTTATGCTGTTATTTTAAAATAGATTGGAACCTATTAAAAATTAATAATTATTTAAAAATAGACTCATTTTATGGAATTATAAATATCAAATGTGATAAATATTCCCCTTTTACATTTTTCTATAATGAATAATAACCTTGGTAAATGGTTATCACCTCAGTAAAGGTAAATGTGTAAAAGAAGGTTAAAAATTAGGGATATGGATTTAGAATTCCTTAAAACCACAGTTTATCCTAATTAGTGATATTTTTTTCAAAAAAAAAATTTATTGAATCATTTAAAATATGTATATCTAGTGCATCTATCATTGATTTTGACATTTATATTATTTTATGAAAAGAATAATTAAAAAATGTCAATCTCTTTAATTAAATATACCTAGAAACATTTCATTAATATAAAATGACAATTTGTTTAGTAATAAATATATATTTTAAGTATAAATTTCTTTTATAATTATATTTATATTAAAATTTTCTTTACTAAAAAATTTACTTAAACGCTTACATAACGTTGACATTATATTTATTCATTTAATAAAAAATAAATTAAATTATTTAAAAATATTAAAAGTAATACAATTTGTGTGAGAATTTTATTTTAAATAATTTTCATAAATAAATATAACCTATTAGGGTTGTGTTAGATTTTAATATTTTAATTCCTTTTCTATCATGTTGGTTTCAATATCAAAATAAATTAATAGCTCCAAAATTGAAATTATTAATATATTATAAAAATTATATTTTATTAAGTGATTTAAAATTCATAATGATATTTTATTTTGATAAATAAAATGGATATTTTTTAAAATATAAAAAATGGACCATTTATGGACCATTTTTTCTTTTATGGTAATATTATTAAACCATAATGACTAGAAAACTTTGTTATCATGGTAATTTTCAAAAGGTTAAAAGAAGTTAAAACTAACACAAAAGGGTGAAAAAAACCAAAACATATCTAAATTTTATTTTTTAAGAGTATTTGTAATCATACTCACCTTATAATATATTTATATCAATTTTGGCCATTTTTTAAATGAAAATTAATTTATAATAATTGAATAAATTATGAAATTTCTAGAGTGCACCTCCCCTCACATGTAAATTAGAACCACCTCTCATTCATTAATAAAAATGTTAGAGCCTTATATAATTACAATTAACTACCATAATACCTTTTTATATTTCTTTTTGATATCCAATATCTTCTTTTGTTTCCAAAATACCATCCTCTCAAGGCTTTAGAGGTAAACCAAAATGGGTTTCTCAGTGAAGAGGTATAACTCTTAACAGGGCATTTTCAATTTTATTTCTTATTATATCTCTTCTAAATTTATGGTATCTATAATAAAAAAAATTAACTAAGAATATAAAATATAATAAATTTTTTTATGGTGATATAAAAACTAATATCCACTCTATTCCAATCCATTAGAAAATAATAATTTCAAGCGTATGTATGTGTGGACTACCACCTCCATAAAGGTATGTGATTAGTTTTACATATATGATTTACATGAATGGTAAATATGATAAATTTAATGAATATATATGATATATATTATATAATAAGGATTCTACATAGGATAATTATTATTTACCTATATTTTATTCTATCTCTCAAAAAATGGAATTAATATTCATGCCTAGGTATATTCCGCCATCTTCATGAACAATGTAATTTATTTCTCTTCCAATTTTTACCTTTTATAGATAACTACATATATATTATTAATATACATGATATTAATATCATTATTATCGTTAATGTGATTATTTTACCATGATCAATGTACGTCTATCAAAACTACAAAAATGTATATACCATGAAAAATGAAGGATTTAACACTTTGAAATGATGTTTTAAATTATTAATTATTGATAAATTTATGTACAAATTTTATAAGTGGATCATATAAAATATTATAATTTTGAAAAATATTATTCGTAATAATTATAATAAATACGAATTTATTTTACAAGAGGTTATATCATAATTGAATAAAATTTAACTTTTGGTATGGTATTTTCATCTCAATTTTTTTTTCTATGAGACACATGACATATTCAACACTTATTTATTTTATATTTTGTATATACTTATGTTTAATGTATTTTATGATGATTGTCATCAAAACTATGTGGATTCTACATCCATCTAATGTTTCCTCTTTCATTTGTCATTATTAAATACTTACCAATGTGTGATGGTATTTTCGTTAAAATGACATTGTTTATCGATGATGTTTGTTATGATGAAATTTTATAAAATTTATATCATGATTACCCTAAATTATATTCACTATTGTATATTTCAAGATATTAAATGTTTTAAATTCATATTACTCTTTTTATATAAAATTATATATACACAATTCTTTTATGTTAAACCAGCATTATTTCTATCTTTGATCAAAAATTCATTTTCAACCATGTCATTTTTTTCTAAAAATGTTTTCATGAATTTTTAACCTGTGTTTTATTAAATACTTTCTTAATAATTTTATATTTTAAAAAAAAAATATTTAAAAATGATTATTCATGTCATTTGATAAATTAGTTACTTTTCATGTTTTACTGAAAATGTTAATGGAATTACTATCTCAACATACATGGAATGACTTGAATATATGGTCATCATGAATAATCAATGATTTGAACTAAACTTTATAAGTATCATATTTTTATTTTAATAAAAATAATTCTTTAATACTTTTGATATTAATATATTGTAAATAATTAATTTCGAAATGAAAAGGGTAATTTTCCCACGAAGCATTTCATGTGATCTTTTAAATGATTTTTTCATCTAAGATGAATTGTTTTAAATTTATGGATGTTTTACTAAAAATATGATCCAATGAAACCATCCTTTGTATTAATATATATATTATGATTATGTTGATAAGATGTTTATAAATCAAGGTAATTTTCTGTGGGTTATTCTATGATTAAATGATGATTTTTTTAAACGACTTTCCATTGCATAGATGATAAATGTTTTATGGTCTTATGTAACACATGTATATATGATTTTATTTATGTAATGGGAGGGAATAAAATTATATATCCCTCATATTCATTGGATAAAGGTCAATATCTCATGAGATAATAATGACTACAATAGAGTGTGAATACAGTTCTGTAATGGACCTTGTCTACTATAATAGTCATGGTAGTAAACCTTGACCAATGATATGATGGAATAGGGAGTGAACCCAAGAAAATTTTGGAGCCTTGGTAGTGTTCATTAACTAAAGTAATTATTTTCTCTACTTATGTGAATTTCACATTCTGATTTCTTTTGAATGATTTATTCATTCATGTCTCATGTTATTTCATTCATTTATGATTCATATGTTATGAACTGTCATGATTTATTCCATGAATCAAAATTTTAATATTTATTTTTAATGGAATATTTTTCAAATGTTGAACTCATTTCCTCATACCCTGTTTCTAATTTCATAATTATGTGATTGTTGATATGCACCATTGATTACCCTTATTTAGAATATGAGAATCCCCTATCTTAAGTATCCTTTATAGGCTATATGAAGAATGGTTTTAAATATGATATTCCTATGAAGGTATATATTTATGAAAAACGTTTCGGAGGAAAACATTGATTCATTGTGAAAAAGTTGGTTATGAATTCATCCTACCAAATATAATAAACTAACATGATCCATGCATCTATTGTAATGTTATTTATTTAATATTCATCTAATAAAATGTAAAAATTATATATGAATTGTATGGGTCGCTATAGGTGGAGGAATCCAAACATATCCCCCACAAGACTCTCAAGCACAATGTTTGGTATGAAAATTCAATAGTATGATGTATAAAATATAAAAACTAAAATAAATTAAAATAAAAATATTATATACCTAGTTATGTGTATTTTATACTTAAAACACACTTATAAATTGAAGAAGAACTGATTCCCATTGTTCCCCAAGTGAAGCCCACTACATTGATGTTAGTAATTAAAAAATGTGTAGAAAGTATCCTTCTTTTAAAGTATCTAAACACATCAATGGACCCAAGGACCTAGATGCTTCCTTAGTGAATCAATTGGAAGACATGACGATAAATTTCCTACTACTTATACACTATATTATAGTGATATATCTATTTCTAGGAAGACACTTCATTAGGATATAATTAATGTATTATTCACACGTAACTAATTTCTCGTATGAGTTATAATTGAATCAAAAGCTGTTGGAAAACTCTCCCAACATATATTTAAGGTTTATCCCTATACGCATTAATAAACATCTCATTCATTCATATAATATATTGGATTGGATAATTTGTGGTTGATAGAGAAACTATTTTTCAACATGTTGGGTAGACCAAGTGGATGAACATCGCAATGATTGGGTTCTACAAAATCTGGAAACATGGCTTCCATTTAACCATATGGATAGATATTTTATTATAATGATTATAACCATATAAAATAAGGTGATTTAATTTTATAACTTTCTATTCCCATTAAGTTTCATTCCACCTTCATCCCACAGTCTTATAATAAAATTGAATTTGAAAAAAATCATTTTTCCATTAAATGGGTAATTTCATTCACCTTATATATGATTACAATGGTGAAACTCTATATTTAGGAAAACTTGAGGCAAATATAAGTCTATTTTATTATGAATCTAGCCAAACATAAGAAGAACATTATGTTCTTCAAGAAACACCCTGATATATTTTTACATAATTATAAATTGATAATAAAGCTCAATAATTATGTCACTCACCCCCATCTAGGCCATCCTATTATACATTGTAAGTATAATAAGGCACCTAGAATGATAACTCACTCTCCCAGTTCTCTAGTATGGTTGAAGGTGACCAAATGATAAAATAAAACTTTTTTGGAGGACTGATACCCCATGTGGCTGGCCAGAAATTAACAAAATACAATGAATTGTAGGAAATCATTATAGGTATTGACTTCTCGGATCTCAAATTACAATACCCGAAAGATGATTTCCTTTTCCTAGTTACCATGATATTTGTTAGTGTAACTTCATATTTTAAATAACACTCTTTCATTGAAGGAAAATTATGAAATAATCAAATCCATATTTCCCATAATGATAAATTGACCATAGTGAAAAGGGTACCACATGCAACATATTTTAATTATCGATTCTCTTTGGGTAGAAGAGTTTCAGTGAAACCTATATGTGGGATTTTTAAAATTTCGTCATTACATTATTTCAAAGGATATTGGAGTTATTTGTTGTTGATTTGTTTTTAAAATTATTCCAGTTTTATAATCAACATAGTGATCATGATAAAGTGTTCTCCATTTCATGGGTACAAATTATAAGGACAAACCTCTTGAGCATCACATATAGATAGACCTCTTAAATATTACAAATATTTTTTCAAATATATAGGCTCCTAGATTGACATATTAAAATTCATGTCAAACATTGAAGTTCACAATTTTCAAAATTTGTGAGATATGAGTTGTTTAAAAGGATTGTTATCTTACATATAAATTTTTATCACTAATTTTATAGGAAAATTCATGTCCTTATTGAATTTTTTGTTGAATGTTTTTTATATAGTTCAGATGAGTAATACTAGGGAAATTTAAAAACATCAATAATAATTTTATTCTTCCTCTTTTATTTGGATTTTGGACCATAGTAAACCTTTAATTCTCTATATGGTAACCATGATGAAATATCTCACCACCCTCTAAGAAAGAATATCCAGAGACTAAGGAAAACTTTTTATTCTACCTCAGTCATATTTTTATATAAATTAAGAATAAATATTCCCCAATAGATAAGAATATAAATAGTTATTTTTGGAACATAAGTTGGGTCATTATTTACCAAATTAGGAGTTTTTATTAATCTATTATGATTATCCATTGATGTATAATCATATAGGTTTAATACTGATCAGAAAATTAACTTGATGGGCTATGATGTTATAATAATTCAACAAATGATTTATTACGTAGAATATTGTTAGGTGTCCATCATTGGAAGATTAATTACCTACAAAACATTCTGCAAAAGAGTTACCCATGGATATCATATGTATAAATTAATCCCTTATATCCATTGATAAAGCATTTATATTATATTAAGAACACTTTTATGGTCACTCTCTATGCCCAATAGGTAAGAGCATATAAAAATAATAATAATAATAGGTTCATCTTTGGAGTTATTATTCTTTCTCCTTAAAAAGTCTCTAACTCCATATTTGTTCCTCCAACTAGAAGGTTTCACTAAAAATGAGGTTGATCCCCAATCCCTCATTAATATCATTGAATTGTCCCTCATAATATTTTTACCTCTCTTCTTGTGATGGATTAATATATATTATTCATTAGGAAAATTAATAGTGAATATGCAATTAAAAATGTGGACATTTTCCTCTAGAATGAATGTAGACACTAGTTAATAGAATGATTTTTCTTTTGAATTGAAGGTTTCTAATGTCAGAATTTCTTATAATTATTATCTAAGATACTAAAAAAACATTGTAGAATCCCATGACAACTCAGACTATGATAACATGGTCATCATTTGGAAGTATCAGAGAGTCATTTCCAAACCTATTCATGTTATGGAATATCAAATGGTAATGTAATTATACATCACATCTTAATTGGTGGGTCCCTTGAGTGCACATTGGATAGAATAACTGTCAAATTGGATGACCTATGTTATTGAGTACATACAACATGGGTTGTTTACATAAATATTAGATGAGTGAGAAAATATTTATAGCTGGGTAGTGAATTTCATTGTTTATAACAACCCCAATATATTAAAAAATATTCTAGAGCTAAATAATTGATGGAAAAATTATTTGTTTCATCAAGGAAAATAAATTTCCATAGGTCTTGTAGGAAGTTTATACTAGATCATGTAGGGCCCATTATCCTTGATTAGCTCCCTCCCACTAGGTTTGGAGTCATATTTCCTTTTTTCCCACTATAATTAATGAATACATAGAGTTTTATCAGATGATTAATTCATGATAGGTCAATGAAAACATCACACATATTTTTTAGAAGTATATCCATAATACAATATACTCTTATCCATTTTGTTTTTAGGGATTCAATGTTACGGGTCCCTTCTTGTTGAAAGAACATGTCTTTTAAAATTTATTATTACTTCCACTATTTTATTTTTCAAATGGGTTGTTGTTATTCCCTTTGAGAATATTTATACAACGTATATAATCAAGTTTATGCAATAATACACCATTAAAATTTTTGAGATCCCTTATACTTTTCTAATAGAAAAAGAACTAATTGTTTCTCCTCTAAACAAAAGAATGTTAATTTTATGAATTATATTTTACCAAACTATACTTCCCATTATTATTCATAAAATAATGTATATACCATGAAATTAAATAATTTCTCCTCTAATATTATAAATAAAATTTAGAAAGATAAAAAAACAGGAGTTGGAGCCGTAATCTCTCTAATACATTGCGAGCGTATCAGAACATGACTCGATCATCCCCCCAGGATACTCCTTACACATTGGCATATCAAATAGATGTTATTTTCCCATTGAGGTTTTGTTATCATTAATCTAGATATTTATATATATATAACACATTGAATTATACAACCTATTCATGATTCTAAAAAACTATGATTGATTACCTTGTTGAAATATTGGTTGTAGGTATTTCATAATCTTGCAGTTTATAAAAACCGTGAGGCCTAGGAATATAATAAGAAGGTTCAAATTCATTAATACCTCTTGGGTAATTTTGTTCTAGAATTTATAACACCAATGATACCAAAAAAATACACCAAAGTTAGAGACCATGTTGGATTTATCCTTCATCATACACAAGTTTTACTCTAATAGTCCATATTCACTAAAAACAATTTATGGGGTGTGCATCAACCCGTCCCCCAATGCAAGGTTTCTAAAATAATTACAAAGTGTATTTTTCACTACACCATTTTCTTTGACCTATATTATTAAACTGTATGGAATATATGTCTTCCCATAATTTTAAATATCATAGCAATCATCCTCACCACACAATGTTAAATTACATGGAGATGTCCTTATCATATGACCTTAAACAATTTAATGAATTATTTTTAGATAAATAACCTTGAATTATGGATTATTACTTTCTAAAAATGGTTAATATATAGAGTTTTGATATATTCCTTACATGAAATAACACCCCTTTATGGATTTTTTGTTCTCCACCACAACCAACATTGATTTTGTGCACTTTTGCTACCAGAATAGTTCCCAAATAAAATTTATGTTTCTTGATTATTTTTTAATAGGATACGTCAGAATATACTATTCTAGAACTAAATAGACGTAACAATCTTAGTCCACCTTATTCTCTAGGACACCTCTTCAAAAAATTAAGGGTCCTTCTTCATGTCCAAACACTCATATAATTCCCCATTCAACCTTATAAAACATATGAGAGATGGATATATACAGTTTTTTCATATAACACTTCTATATATGGATTGATTATTTTTTAATTTTATATGTTGTGATGCTCAAAAAACCGACCCAAGTCCCAAAAAACAACTCTTATTACCCCATCTCATCTTGATGCATACGTCTCTTCCATCAATTTACCAATACCCAACATCTATTAAGCCTTCAGAAATTAAACATATAAATGGTTTGAATTGTATGACCTCAATCTCATGGAAAATAATATAGTCAATAATATAAAATCATAAACTCAAATCTCAATTGGTCCGGGATATGTGAACCCAAAATATTTATCCCCATGGATCATATCAGTCCCCTTCTTAAGGAATGATAAAAACCAATTAGTTTGTCTCTTGTGGGGTTTTAGTTTTCATTTTACCAAAAATTGAACATGCTTTTATTCCGTCCACAAATACATGTACACACAATCAATTTTCCCAACACAATATGGTGCATCCCTTGGGTATTAAAATTCTTCTTGAGGATTTTTCATTCTTTTCAAAGAATAATTTATTTCTATTGAGTTTGTATCATCGTCACAATAATTAAATTCAGAAAAATACTCACTATATGTAATGATGGCACATTTTCCCCGGTCTTAGCTCATTACTACCCATGTCGGGCACATGTCCTAGTGGAAACATATTTAGTATAAATTTTTTGGTCGGGTTCAATGGTTACGAAAAAACATTGTTCACCTCTATTTACATCAATATGAAAGTGAAACACAAGTTTTGTACATGTCATTAAGGGTCATATGAATCCAAATTTGCACTTAAAACATAGTATTAGATACCCCTAGTAACATTTTAAATTCTACCCTATTTCCTTTTTTCATGGTATGTTTTAACAACATTGTTGTTGTGCCGCTATGTGCTTGTATATGTTTCAGATGAATTGATCATTTGGAATTGAAACTAGATCAATACCTCCACCTTTATAATATCTATTATATGTTATATTTGGTTCCCAAAAAATATCTTCTCTATATTTTAAAATTAATTTCATAAATATTTTAATATTATATAAATTTCTTATCACATCATGATGGTTAATCTACATGAAATAGAATGTGATGGTTTTTTAAGGCCACCCACTACATGGAAAGATAAAATATGTTCCCCACTATGATGAAGACACAAAACTTATAGGATAGTATCTTTATATATATTTTTAATAGGAAGATTATATCATTTCATGAGATAAAAAATGAAACAACCTATTAGGGGTGGAGACTCATAATAATCTGAGACACATTCTTATAGTGTATGAACTTTGTAATATTTAGTAAAATAAATTATTATAAAATGAATCATTTTAATTTCCCAACCATAGTTCCACACATCGTTACCTCGATCCAATCTGACACAAGACCTTAGGGTCACCAAACCACTTTCCATAGGTTTTCGAGTTGTAGTGTGGGTCTGATATTGATCCATTGGATATTAAACCTTCTTTATCAAAGTATTACAATAGTGGAAATAAAAATTAATAATAAAATGATAAAACCAACAACCAAACCAAACCAGTATAAAATTATGACCAAAATATGAAATACATTATTCAAACCTAAATAGTATATATTTCATGCCAAATCTATGTCAATTTTCAGTATGCAAAATGAAAAATAAATAGGCATTGACAACTCCCTTGAAAATAAAGAATCTTGTATTGTTAACTCATCCATGATCCATCCCATGTTATCCATCTAACATTGGAAAATTTACCTTATCATGTCCTTCAAACATGTTGTCTATTCATGTGGTGATTAGGTTTCCTGAGTAGGTATGAGTTCTACATATAAATGATTCACCAATGGAATCTAGAAAAATATCCCAAAAATAAAATTATATATACTTTTATAACAAATAATGTAAATTGCATATGTAAATAGTTATCACCTTTTTAAATTGTCATTTAATTAGATTCATAAACCCCTAGGTCCCTAAGGACACCTAAACCCTAAACATTAGTTCATCCCTTCCCAAATACTAAACCAAATCACAATTCCATGGTTATCATTCATCACTTCATTTCATATCATATAAAAGAAAATTGTAACCATTGTCCAATGGAAACTCATGGGTGTAAAATGACGTTTTTAACATTCCACGGGTATTTAGAGCCCGTGTCCCTACCCCACACCTCAATTCCACATGGGTATTTGGTGCCTCAATCCCTCTCCCACAATCTCTATCTCGTATGGGTATTCGGAGCCTTATAACCTATCCCACACAATAATATGTCATGGGTATTTAGAGCCTCATTCCCTGTCCCAAATTCATTTATCCAAAATGGGTATTTCGAACCACATTCCATGTACCACACTCGTATATCAATCAATCACACATATATTGTCACGACCCGTCCTCGGCCCCCGTGCCGTGACTACCACAAGCCCGCCTTCCATAGGCCAGGGGCTGGCGACTAGCACCAAGGCGCCAATCCCGGTAAAAAGGGAAGACATTGCCTTTGTAAAGTAAACAATCACACAGAGTACAAGCGGAAGAAGTAAACACTAAGTAAAAACTGAGTACAACAGTAAGTGCAGAAAGTAAAAAGGGGCTGGAAATACAAGCCCAACTGTAAATTACAACTCGAAGGGAAAACAACAACTGAAAAGTAAAGCTGCTATGCCGAGCTGTCCACTGGAAATCCCACAAGAAGGGTGGGTACAGATAGCTCCTCTGCTACTCGGGTCCCGCCGTCCGCTCCGAGTATGTCCGCCCAGTGGTCCACCTTCAGGTACCGCCTCGTCGTCATGTCCACCTCTGGGTACCGTCTCGTCGTGAGGTCCTCCTCTAGGTACCATCTCGTCGTATAGTCCACCTCCAGGTACCGTCCAGTCCTCTAACACTCGGCCTCTGTCAGCACTTCCCGTCGTCTGCAACCAACACAATGAGGTGTGGGCATAGCCTGTGCAGGGGTGAGTATAACGATACTCAGTAGGGACCCCGAGACCTTCAAGGTCTCACTAAACCAACAAGGATATCCACAAATAAGATCTCAACAGATAACCTCTACTTAGGTATATTCCCATACATATACCTAAGTTATCAAGTAACCCATCTCAATCATGAGGAAACACAAGGATTGTGAAATCAATGGATATCCACTACCCGGGTATATGCCCATACATATACCTAAGTTAGAAAGTGACCCATCTCAATCATGAGGTAAACACAAGGTCAAAAGTCTCGGCTCAAACCAGGATTTTCATTATCGAAACTGTAACTACTGAAGAGCTCCGTCTCAGGAGTGTACAGTGGTCCTGTCACGACTCCGAGGTACTGCTCACTAACCTAAGACTGCTGAAGTACTCCTCCTGTTGAGTACTGCGGGCCATCCACCCAAACACAGTAGTGCTTCCCGCCAAGGTATGTCACCCAAACACAGTAGTGCACACCCCCTAGTAGCCTGCTGAGGTACTCTTCGGACGAGCACCGCGGGTCTGCACTGTCACACAGGTAGTGCTCCGTCCGCCATGGGTCTGCACCTCAGAATGTAGTGCTCCGTCCACTGGGCTAGTCGACTCACTCCAAGTCGAGTCGGTCAAGCAGTCGTCACGTCTCATCCAGCTACACGGTCTCCGTACTCCGCACGCTCGTCACTGGGAGGGTCCGATCCACGAGCTACAGGTCGATACTCCAAATATCTCAAAGTCCCACGTAGAAGTATCTCAAAGGACAGCCTCATCATAGGGGTCTCAACGCAACAGATGACGCGTCAATCGGACGCCCGGTCTGTGAGTTACTAGCCTTTTCGTCCCAGGGGCCCGGTTGGTTTCGTGAGCAAACCATATCCGGCCGTATCTCAACTGTACTCCGAACTCTCATAGGGTATACTCATAGGGACCGTTTCTCAACGAGATCACCAACGCTGCTGACGGTTCGTCAAACGGACGTTCTGTCAGAAAGATATCAGCTTTTCCGTTCTAGGGGCCCGGTTGGATTTCGGGTGCAATCCAATCCCGGCCACTATCCAACTGCATCCAAAACACGGGCGAAGGATGCCAAAAGTTCTGTATCGTCAATAGGAACGCAACGCAACAGACGGCGCGTCAATCGGACGCCTGGTCTGGAAGTTATTGGCTTTTCCGTCTCACACCCACCCTGGGAAACATCCCAGGAGGTCACCCATCCTGATCACTACTCTAGGCCAAGCACGCTTAACTATGGAGTTTTAACCACGTAGCCTCCCGAAAAAGAAGATGTACCTTGAGTATAGTATACCGAAACGACAGTCTCGATCCAAGGATCACGTTGCCGCAGACGACGAGTCGTTTGGAGGCTCGTAGCCCAAGATATGGGCGAAAAACCGAAACCCGTCCGAAACCGGGGGGTATGGGCCCGAACCGACCCGGCCCGCCCCCCTGGTCCGACCCGAACCGGGCCGTCTGAACCGGGTCGACCCGACCCGGACCGGCTGGACCCTACCCTGCCGGCGGCGCGGCCCGGCGTGGGGGCGCGGCCTGGGCACCGCACGCGGGGGGGGGGGGGGGGGGGGGGGTGGTAAACACCCCCCGGGTTTTGTGGATCTCGGCCGGCCTTAGGCCGGCCGTTTTCCATTCACACGCGGGACCCGCGGGGTCCCGCCTCCTAAGCAAACCGGCGGCCGGCGAGGCCGGCCGCCTCTGGCAGCTCCGCCGCGGCCGAGTCGGCCGCGGCTCTTCATTAACCGCCGGCAGCCGGTTTTCCGGCCGCCCCTTCCAGCTCTGCCGCGGCAGAAGCCGCGGCCCTTGTTCGATTGGCACGGCGCGACGGCACCGCGCCCCTCCGTCATGGCCCGACTCCGGCCGCGGTCTCTTCGACTACCTTGGACGCGACGTGACGGCTTCGCGTTCTTGAAATCTTTCCATGGCGCGGCGCGACGGTGCCGCGCGTATCTTCCACATTAAACCGCATGAACCCGCGTGGTGCGACGACACCACGCCCTTCCGAACCATTCCACAAAAAATCAACACGAAGTAAAAGAGGAGGATCGGCCGGGTTTGTACGGTCCGAAATCCTCACGTGATAAGGATAGCAATCGGCCTTTAACGAATAATAAACTTTCACAATCTTTTTAGATTAAATAAAAAGATTTGAAAATCAAGGCCCGATAAATATAAACAATCAAGTTCGAAGAAACTTCCACGTAACTTTAAAAAAAATTACCACAAAGAATTTTCACGTCGAAATTCTCGAACAAATATAAACAATTGAAACAAACCCCTACCTCGGTTCTGTTGGAACCGGGCGTGCAGCGGAAGCCCCAAATAGGTGGGTTTTTAAAATTTTTCCACCGCCATTCGCCGTAAACTTTCCGACGTCGGTGAAGGGCAGCCCGGTCAAAGCCGAGGACCACGCGTGGAGGATTTTAAGCACAAAATTAAACCGTAAAATACCTGGTTTGAATCCAAAGCCGCGCACGACGTCTGCTCGTCGTTGGCGATCGCTGCTCGAAGAATCCGAAGCCGAATTCCTCTAGATCGTCCACACGCGCTTCAAGGAATCTGCGGGAGCACCGTTCGTCGTAATCCGGGTGCTAGCGCGGATCTGCGACGATGTCTTCGATGCTCCAACGACCACCGCATCGCTTCGCTAGCGATGCCTGAGAGAGAGCTCCATCCGAGCTCCTTGGATCCAGAGCATCTCTCTCTAGAATGTGGGAGAGAGGAGAGGAGAGATAAACTCCATGAATAGTCTTTGGCAAAGTCCCCTCCTCTTATATTTATAGTGCTCAATTAAAATACCCGGTATCGCATCGCCAGCCCCGAATACTTAACGCACTATTAACGACGTTTTTATGACTTCTAAAATGAGCCATAAATATTATTATCATTTACTTGTAATATATTAAAATATATTACATGATAATAATTAAGTCATTAACCCGACTCGTCACTCCCATAAATATTAATTGAACCTTGAATAATTTAATATTCGTCAATTAATATTTTTCATGTATTTACATAAAACTCGTAAATACATTTAATAAATAAATTCAATACTCATTATTCTAAACTCGAATAATATGAATATATTTATCGCATTGGTGATTGTTTAACTTTGGACAATTCTCGGACCCCTAGGGCGGGGCCCACTATGTCCAATACTCCTATTCAACTGAATAGGGCAGATTCTTGAATACGCTATTGTGTGTGACCCTCTAGGCCCTTATTTCGACAGCCGTGAATAGTATTCACAGACCAAGAGCGGGATCTAGCAACCCATCATGGCCCCTGAAGAAATAAGGATTGTCACAGCAGCGACAACCAACCTACGAACACTCACTGTGTAATATAATCTCTTTGTCTATAATATCTCATAAAGCAGGACGCACTCTCATGTCATCGCCCTTTTCTTGCTTTATTGTTTGTTGATGTAACTGGATGGATTTACCCACGACTGCCATGGCCATGGTCTTATTAAGGTACTGCCATCCATATCAACATGGCCAGAGATATATTACTTCCATAACCTAGAAGCGACAAATCCTTTCTTGACCATTCAACCAATGACATGCCACTAATGACGCACCCGACACAAACTACCTCGCCATGACTTTATTGCCATGGTTTTCGTATTGCATCAAAGTACGCGATCAAATGACATACATTGGTAATGATCTCAAGTCAGGAGACCATTACACATGATCGTAGATAGGAACATCCAATGACACCTGAAACATGTGGTGTTCCTATTGGCGGGTCCGTCCTCATGATCTCACTACTAGAGATCACCAAGTGCGAACTTCATGAGAAGAAGTCTCAATGCTTATGAGCCCCCAACACCTGATGGTCAGACATCTACTATGTCCAATTAGTAAGATGTATCTAGACCATAGAACATATATTTATGATTAATGTCATAGTATCTAGAGGTTCTCATTATAGCCTGGGAACTGTTATAACCTTTCGATACGACAATTAATCTTTGGACATTACCATTTCAATAGTGGATGCAGAAAAGTCTACACTATAATGGTAAGATGACATCATGCATATCATACTGTATACACGATATGGTAATCAAAAGCACATAATAGTTGGGTCTAGGGCACCCACTATTTCAACACTCCCACTTGCACTAGAGCCAACTTGCTAACCAAACTTGTTAGCTACTCACATGATAAGCATCATGTTTCTGCTGAGTAAAGGCCTTAGATACTGGGTCTGCCACGGTTCTGCTGCATGGCTATTCTGCTATAGCGACCTCATCTCTTTGATTAAAACTTCTCAAGAGATGGTATCCCGAGTATATACCCTTTTTTGTCCACTGTCATAACTTGACATCTTGGCTAGAAAGAATATCATAATCTACATTATGATAATACTTTTCTCACCAGGTGCGATTCCAAGAACTGGAACAAATCATTGCATTTAACTGCTTCTTAGATATCTTAGAAGCTGCAATGTACTCGGTCTTATAGATATGGCCACCACAGGCTGATATGAGCTTCACTCGCTCATCGCCTTTAGCCTAACTGCAATACTAGATCTTTTGATCTTTGGAAGACTAGTTTTTATCCCCCAAAACTAGTATCCTTTCTTCTCTACTTACCAGGTACATATCTTTTGTACTTGCCGAAGTACAATTAGATTGTTCTGACTGCATCCCTTGCAGTGCTCCTGGATATAACTGATATTTGCCTATTGTAAAATATACCTTGGCAATATCGGTTCTTGTACATATCATGGCATACGTGATTGATCCATCGTTCTGACGTATGGATTTATACTCACCACATTTATCTCTTCTCATGTCACAGACAGGTCAACATGGAGAGATTATGCCCTGTGACACAGGCAACAATTCATCTCTTGAATTGTTCCAACATGTATTTTTCAATACAATGTCACAATATGTACGATTGACTAGAACCAAGAAACCTATAGATCTACCTTAATAGATCTTTTTCCCTAGAACATAGGTTGCTACTTTAAGTCAATCATTGGAGAGTAAATTGGTCTTAACTAACTGTCAGACCAATATTTGTTTTCCATTTGTTACCGAACACATTTCTTATTGGAAAACCTTTGCGCTCCCACTAGCCTCTAGTAGACACATGGAAAACATTTGTTTTAAATGTATATACTATGATCATGTTTCTTACTTCAATCCTAAACCGGATTTTAGTAACTTGAAACCTTTATCAGCATTCTGTGATGTGACCATCCCTTTCTGGTTTTGTCATATAGACACCATCCAAGATTGGTGGTCATGATATCTAATGCCAAATAAATTGATCATTGATATTAGCTATGATAAGTAAAATTCTAACGGATTTAGGCATAACAACTTGGTGAAACCAATTGAGCCTTATTGGTACTAAGCTCATACCATCCATGTATCAACTCACTTGAATTCCCACCGCTGTATTCAAAATAATTGCCCCTTTCATACTTTGATACATGGAATCCATTAATTGAATTTTAGTTGATCTTATCAATTTTAGCTAATTTCCATATACTGCTTACTTGTAGGAAATATTATTCACTTTGAGTAATAGATCACGGCCGTAGTGAATATAAAATCATCACCATGGTTTTATCTTTCCTACGCAGTATGTGTCTCTGGAAAATACTTTGTTCCACATGTACTTGTGGAACTAGTTCCTATGCCAGCTATTTTGTGCATCTTGAGCATTGACTAAACACAAGTCAATATAGCTCCCACTATCTCTAATAGAGATGTGCACCCTTGTATAGAAGTGTAGTCTATTGCTTGACTACCTATTCTTCTATCTTGTAACATCCCAAACAATTGTTAGGATTATTACACTAAATGCACAATGTGTTTGTCTTGACGCTAGTTTGTTTATGTCCTAACAAACTCTTTGCATCCAAACACATGTTCTTATGGCATAATGGATTTACATCATACTATGGCTCGTATGATATCCATTTGTCATTATAGCTGGCATATGGTTGTGGGATATTGCTGTTATTTGAAAAGCATTTCATGAAATATAGTGGAAGTTTCTGCTAGTTCTAACATTGATATTACTTACATCAATACTTTGATGTATAAAATGTGCGTTTAGGAATTACTCCACGCTACATTTTGTTGATCAATGTTGATATGTAAGACTTCATCATCAATCCTCCCCATTAACATCAATGTCGTGATGTTGATAAGGTAATGTGTGTTTAGGAATTGCTCCACGCTACATTATCATGATTGATGAATGCTTGGTCGATATATTCTTCGGTATCCCAACCCGAAGTAACTCATATCTCCTGACCATGAAAATACTTCACTTTGATATTCCTTAATTACTTAAAAGAATCTTATGAAGTATATATACCTCTAGCTTATACTTGGAATAGTTCATACTATCTTGTTGAACTATTTCCAAAAGCTTTGTGACGTACCTTTATTTCTAAAGGCTCCTTTGTCTAAACTAAAGACATCGATAATACCAAAAGTATTTAGCTGTGCCGAGCCTAAATACCATACTTGGTATATTCGTGAAGTCCATTTTTAGTATTACTTGACAAAGAATTATCCTGTCACAACTGGGTATAAGTCTTACATTTATATTCATCACTAATTGCCTATGATCCATGTATCACTGAACTAGTGATTGAGTTTACCAAAAACAACATTCATTTCAGAAACTAAAAGAATGTCTCCTTGCGTCCAAGGACACATGAGATTAATGTTTATGGTTATACTCAACAATAGTTCAACACGAATCTTTCACTTGGCAATTAAAGAAGTTGTGTACTTCTCACCACTGGCCTAGGTATCACCCTTTCACAGCCACTTGGAGAATACACCTGACTTCTAGTAAGTTTTCTATACTAACTTGTTTATCGTATTAAAATACACATATGTTGTCAACATATTGTATTTAATACCCAAGTAGTAAAAGAGAAACATTATAATGATGAATATACCTGATGTAGAAGCGGAAACATGCTTCTTTAAATCAGTCTATTGCTTTTAAACTTCCAAAGCATTATTTTATAATATGCAATGCATATAACCATTGTTACTACCTCATTAATTGAAGGACGTCGCGAATTTGTCTTTGGCATTAAATGCCTTTGGACTTTTCACATTGTCTTTTAATTTATCCTCCATAAGAATTAAAGCTTAATTGTCTTTGATTCTTATTCACTTGGAGTACCTTACCTAGATAGGTAATGAAGCGTTTACTCAATACTTGTTCGTTTTGTATCTTAAAACGAGACTTGAGTAATGTGGTGAAAATGATATTTAAAGATCATGATCAATCTTTAAATTTACACATGTCGGTGTAAACTTCACCTTATTCATGTCATTGCTTCACTTTCTCCTTACAAACATCTCGGAGATGAGACTTTATGTTATATCATCTATGTCCTGGTGTAGCGACCGCAACTGACACCGGACGTTGATTAAAGCATAATGATATAACTATTATATGCTTTGTATATTAGTCTCCTGTAAGCAATTTTCATCCTCGCTTCTTGAGGTAGTTAAACAGTATTGGGGACACTAACACCTTGAGTTTCCTATATCATAGTACTATGCCCACGCGCCTGTACTATTCATGGATACTCGTGTCACTATGGACATTTACTTTGTCCATTATAATATTGCAGTTTTAATCTTGTGGTATAACTTGCCATTTTTCTACAAAAATAAATTTTAGCAGATAAGTGCCTTTTATCTGGATTACCAGTTTAGACATTTTGATCATTTTATGTCTCCCACTATTTTATCGGATTCTAGGAACCCTCTGTGCTAGAATCGGAATACTCTGTCGCTTGAGTATTCTAGTGGCAAGGATCCCGGAACCACCCCTCATAGTCTACAAGCTTAGGCTACGCCACTACTTGGAGGGTTCTAGGTAGGCTTTTGGCTGACTGACCGCATTAACTTGCGGTTCCTTGATCTGTTGAGTGAAGTCCCAGCTTCTTAAAATCAAAATTTGATTTACTCAACGCTTGCCTCTAAAATGATAGCAAGTTAGCTAGGGCTAATCCTTACTAGCACTTTAGTTAAGTCGACCCATCATTCTTATAAGGACTCCCCAGTAGTAAGAGGCACCCTCAGCTAAGGCATGAACCGACACCTCAAACAGCTGGTTTTGTCCAAATTTGAAAGACGGAAGGCTTGTTTAGACTTAATATATCATTGAGGGTTTTATTATTTTTAGTGTGACGAAATAAATCATTTTTCTAATTTTATAAGCACGAACTATGTGATCGCACTCACAACTGGCCGTGCAAGAAATAGAAATCTCATCGCGTCACATGTTCATTTTATCTTGCATGCTTGTTTATTATTATACTATGTGATCGCGCAATAAATTACACATGCACAAAAATAATAAACCATGCAGAAATAAAATGAACACCTGATCATGAGCCGGTACTATTGGTTGATCCGTTGAGTGAATAACGGACCAACCGAAACCCTAGGGGTAAATACCTTTAGTCGCGTGGCTTGCAACTTGAATAGCAATATCTGCTCATCAATGCATCCAACTCATGTCTGGTGCGTCGCCGTCACTTGGCACGAAATGCGTCACCGGTCGTCTCGTCATTATACAATTTTACTCGCACGCAGGCGAGGGGGTCTCGGGCTATAAATATACAACTCTGAGAATGGGCGCGCATGCCCTTATACATATAATGACTCTGAGACGACACACAGATCGCCTTTTATTTAAAATAATAATTATTACAAAACCACATGTAATAAATAATTAAATAAATAAACATACACCAGACATGCATTGGTCGGTCTCAGCTCATGATCAGTTATATACGCATTAAACTTGCGTATATTAAATAAGTGCAGAATAAAAATTAAACTTGCATTAAAAATAAACTTGAGGGCATTTAAATTGAATTAAAAATTTCACTCTAATTTTTAATCCAATTTTTACGTCGTTCGGTCCCATTTAATTAATTTAATTCTAAAACTAAAATTAAATTAATTAATTAATTTAATTAAGCACAAAATTAAATTAATTACGCCGCATTAATTTATAAACCAAAGTTAATATTTAATTAATTTAATTCTGAAACGAAATTAAATTAATTAATTTAATTAACTTTTTGATTCAAATAAAAATTATCTGAGCCCCATAAACCCCGAGCAGGGCCCGTGCGGGTCGGGGCGAACCCACGCAGGCCCTGTCCAGGCACTAACGACCCCATGCAGGGGCGTTCCGAGATGGGTCGGCCTGCCTAAGTCCATTTCGGGCAAGGCAGACTCATCCGAGCCTGTTTCAGGGCAAACCCAATCTGTGCAAAAAGGTTACCTCCCGGTGGTGCGCATCAGAACAAGACACGCATGGTGCGCCGCGTCCGGGAGTGGCCCGACACGCCTGGTGCACCGGAGGTGTGCGGGGTGCCTGCTGGTCGCCGGAGGAGTCCAGCACGTGGTGTGCCGGGTATATCTGCACCGCGGGAGGACCGAGCACAAGGGGGAGCAAGAGGGGTAGCCTCAGTGTTGGGAACCGCTGCTATGGGCAGTGGGGTGCGGCCTGTATCACATGCTGCTGCAGGTGAAGGCGCCGCACATGAGGCCTGGTGATGCACTGCTATTGCAGTGGGTAGAGGAGGAAAGGAGGCGCTGCACATGCTGTTGTGCGCCGGGTCTTCCTACTGCATGGCTGAGGAAGGTGGTTCGCTGGAGCCGGAAGAGGACCGCGGGTTGCTGCTGGAGTTCCAGGTGCCCCGCATCTCATGGGAAAGAGAAAAAAAAGAGGCCTGGTCGAGGTGCTACAGTGCACGGAGAGAGGAGGTCCAAAAAAATTTTTTTCACGGCCTGCACATGCAGGCCGTCGACCCCACCTTTTTTTTTTAAAAAAAATTTCTTGACCTGCTGTGCAGGTCAGTCATCTTACCTTGTTTTTTTTTTGATTTTCTTGACTTGCAAAAGCTGGTCCTCTCCCCCCCTTTTTTTTGCAAGACCTAAAAGGAGGTCTTCTACCCCCTTTTAAATTTTTTTTTTCAAAGCCTATACTAAGCTTTGGAAAAATAATAATATTATTATAATGATAATATTATTATAACAATATCAATATTATTATTTTAATAAAACCAAATAATTTTATTATTATAATAATAATATAATTAATTTTAATAAATTAATATCAAAACCAAATTGATTTTTCGGTGAGTATTTCGTACCGAAAATCAATCTCGAATCCGAATTCGAAACTTCGGATGGCTGTAGACTGACCATCCGATATCCGATTCGGGTTCCGTCTGCGGCGTTGGGACCGTTTCGACACCCTCTTAGCATTTTAATGCAAATTTAAATTTTTTTTCTTGGCTTAAAATCGACACACGCATCGCTCTGATACCACTTGTTGGAACCGGGCGTGCAGCGGAAGCCCCAAATAGGTGGGTTTTAAAAATTTTTCCACCGTCGTTCACCGTAAACTTGCCGACGTCGGTGAAGGGCAGCCCGGTCAAAGCCGAGGACCACGCGTGGAGGATTTTAAGCACAAAATTAAACCGTAAAATACCTGGTTTGAATCCAAAGCCGCGCACGACGTCTGCTCATCGTTGGCGATCGCTGCTCGAAGAATCCGAAGCCGAATTCCTCCAGATCATCCACACGCGCTTCAAGGAATCTGCGGGAGCACCGTTCGTCGTAATCCGGGTGCTAGCGCGGATCTGCGACGATGTCTTCGATGCTCCAACGACCACCGCATCGCTTCGCTAGCGATGCCCGAGAGAGAGCTCCATCCGAGCTCCTTGGATCCAGAGCATCTCTCTCTAGAATGTGGGAGAGAGGAGAGGAGATATAAACTCCATGAGTAGTCTTTGGCAAAGTCCCCTCCTCTTATATTTATAGTGCTCAATTAAAATACCCGGTATCGCATCGCCAGCCCCGAATACTTAACGCACTATTAACGACGTTTTTATGACTTCTAAAATGAGCCATAAATATTATTATCATTTACTTGTAATATATTAAAATATATTACATGATAATAATTAAGTCATTAACCCGACTCGTCACTCCCATAAATATTAATTGAACCTTGAATAATTTAATATTCGTCAATTAATATTTTTCATGTATTTACATAAAACTCGTAAATACATTTAATAAATAAATTCAATACTCATTATTCTAAACTCGAATAATATGAATATATTTATCGCATTGGTGATTGTTTAACTTTGGACAATTCCCGGACCCCTAGGGCGGGGCCCACTATGTCCAATACTCCTATTCAACTGAATAGGGCAGATTCTTGAATACGCTATTGTGTGTGACCCTCTAGGCCCTTATTTCGACAGCCGTGAATAGTATTCACAGACCAAGAGCGGGATCTAGCAACCCATCATGGCCCCTGAAGAAATAAGGATTGTCACAGCAGCGACAACCAACCTACGAACACTCACTGTGTAATATAATCTCTTTGTCTATAATATCTCATAAAGCAGGACGCACTCTCATGTCATCGCCCTTTTCTTGCTTTATTGTTTGTTGATGTAACTGGATGGATTTACCCTCGACTGCCATGGCCATGGTCTTATTAAGGTACTGCCATCCATATCAACATGGCCAGAGATATATTACTTCCATAACCTAGAAGCGACAAATCCTTTCTTGACCATTCAACCAATGACATGCCACTAATGACGCACCCGACACAAACTACCTCGCCATGACTTTATTGCCATGGTTTTCGTATTGCATCAAAGTACGCGATCAAATTACATACATTGGTAATGATCTCAAGTCAGGAGACCATTACACATGATCGTAGATAGGAACATCCAATGACACCTGAAACATGTGGTGTTCCTATTGGCGGGTCCGTCCTCATGATCTCACTACTAGAGATCACCAAGTGCAAACTTCATGAGAAGAAGTCTCAATGCTTATGAGCCCCCAACACCTGATGGTCAGACATCTACTATTTCCAATTAGTAAGATGTATCTAGACCATAGAACATATATTTAAGATTAATGTCATAGTATCTAGAGGTTCTCATTATAGCCTGGGAACTGCTATAACCTTTCGATACGACAATTAATCTTTGGACATTACCATTTCAATAGTGGATGCAGAAAAGTCTACACTATAATGGTAAGATGACATCATGCATATCATACTGTATACACGATATGGTAATCAAAAGCACATAATAGTTGGGTCTAGGGCACCCACTATTTCAACAGGTTCAAGTGCGGAGCACGTCAACAAACCGCGGAAGACGAGCGTCGCGGAGGTCGGGCATTGCGGTAATCGTTCGTCGATTCTGTTGACGTAGAAGTACATCCGAAGAGGTACGTCGTTGGTGAATCTTCGTAAGCCGACGAAGAAAGTCTGATGAGGAAGCGGCGTTCCCTTTCGTTGACACGGAAGGCGTCGTCGATCTTCGGAAACAATCCGGCTAGGAAGAAGAGAGAAGTGGCATTCTTGAGTGTTCTTCATGTTCTTCATCAAAGTTGAGGATGGTAGAGAGAGCTTCTCAAATCCTCTCAAGTGGCAAAAGAAACCATCCCCAAAATGATAACATAAGCTTAATCTTATTTTATTACACAACCTCCCTCTTAGAATTTCAAAGGTTTTAAATTTAAAACATCTCACCTCAATTAATTATTCCAAGTGTCAAACATTAATTAAAGTGAGTTAAAGGGGAGTTTTAAAAAGAGGAGGTGAAGAGTTAGGGTTTGTGTGGGCCCCACCACACTTAATCCTCTCAAGGGAGGTTAAGTGGATGTGGGTCTCACCCCTAACTCCCTTTGGGAGGAGTTAACCAACACGTTAAAAATAAAATGTGTTTCCACATTTTATTTAACTTTATTTTAAAAACCAAAAAACTAACTCTCAACCCGCAATAAACGCAACCTCAGAAAAGGTCTCCTTAAGCGAATATCGACGCTGCGAGTTCATCGGTGCCTTCGGAATTCGATTCCGGGCAACGGTTCAAAAGATTGAAATTCCCGCTCGCTCGTTCACTAAACGTACCCGAGCCAAACTTCGGAAATTAATTCCGGGCACACCGGGCCTCGGAATCAGGCGCCGTCAGAAACTGCGTTCTTGTAAAATTACAAAAAAATTAAGAAAAAATATTCATTGAAATTTCCGGGTCTTTACATTATTCCCACCTCAGGGCTTTATGTCCCCGCAAAGCTTCAACACAAACTAGTGTCACAAAAGCAGTACAGAGCACGCATCTGAGCCTTCCGCTCCCATGTGCTTACCTAGAGGTTCCGTACTTCCAAAGAAAGTGCACCTGAGGAATCGATCGTCCTCGTAGGATCTTCTCCTGTCGATCCCCAATACCCACTGGAATCTCCGTGAAAGGAACCCCATCACCATCGTCCAACTCCTCATGGTCGATGTTATGCGAAGGGTCGAGCACATATCTCCTCCGTTGAGATACGTGGAAGTCGTCGTGTACCTGGTGCAACTGCGGTGAATGGGTCAAGCGGTAAACCACCCCGCCTACCCAGCTGGGGACCTAAGAAGGTCCACTGAACCCCGGAGATAACTTGCCGCCTTGGCTACATCTCTGTAAACCTCGTCGAGGTGAGACCCGTATAAGGACGTGATCGTCATCCTCGAACTCGAGAGGTCTCCATTTTCTTTTAGAACTGGAACTCGAAAGGCTGCTGCCACGAGGGTAAGGTTGACCGACTCAAGAGTGATCGGTCGCACTCTCCTGTGCAAGAGTTACCCTGCGCTGCCTGGGGTTTCCTTTTCCGCCGACCAATGAAAACTCATCCCGACGTTTGCCTAAAACCGTCAATTTGAGTATAAACTGTTATTTCCCCTTCCATACTCAAACTAACGTCGTAAGGCCTCGACGCTGCCACCAAGAGATTCCAACCGAAACTCTCGCCTCGAGGGTCTGACCACACCATCGACGTAAGTGTGATTATCGAGTCTCCTCCCAAGGTATCTCCAGACGTGAGGGTCAAGTCCAGGGCTTACCGGAAACTCTAGGTCTGGAACAAGATTTGTGAAAGCAAGGAATGATTCATATCGACGTCTGTTACTTCAGCAGATAGTAGTGGACACAGACTGTCCCTTGAATCATTTTTAGAGCCATTGGGTCACACTCCTTGACCGCATGCAGCCGCATTCTTCCACCGCCCTCCAGCTCCCTGAGCTTGGCGGGGATAAATAAGGCGGGTGGTTGTACAATGTTAGGATGTACACCACCTCATGCTACTCTCCTAACTCTTCCTTCACTTCTACTGCTTCGTAGACTCATCTCTCCTTCAAGCTTCCTCTTCTTAACACGCCCGAGTCTCTATGACTGGCACCGGTTTCCTGTTTCTTACTGCACTGTGCAGTCATCATCCTCTCTTGGATGTCCTGGACCTCCTTTAGTCTCACAAGAGCTGCTATGGTTTCTTCTTTGCCGATAAGAGAAACCCGGTCTCATCCCCTGGATGAACCACATTCGTTGCCTAATACAGTCAATCCTGACATGAATGATGCATTCATGCCATTGATGACGTCGTAAGGCATCGACGAATCTACTAGGAGATCCAACTGTCACTCTCGCCTCCAAGGGTCGAGTCACACTTTCGGCATTAGTGTGAGGTCACTGGGTCCCCTCTAGTAGAAATCTCGAAAGTGAGGGTCAAGTCAACAGTTTACCCGGGACCACTCAGTATCAACCAAACAAAAGGACAGGAAAGAAAACAAAGATAAGTGTCTTTTTATTATTTCAGCTCATAGTACAAAGACACAAATACAAAGCAACATGGAACTAGAAGTACCAAGGACATATCCACTAGTTCATCTCCTGCCCACCTGCTCTCGAAGCTCTACTGCCTTGTCCACTGCTCGGCTGTTGCTCAAGCACTAGTCGCTGCTTCTGTCTCGGTGGCTCCTCCAACACTCGCTGATCAACCGTACGAGGATTCGGATAGTCACGTGCCAGGTGACCCTTTCCGCCGCATGAGTAACATTGTCTGTTTCTTGCACGCCTGGCTCTAACCCCACCTCGGGTGCCCCGCACCACCGGTCCTAAAACCCGAGATCGTCTAACTGCTAGTATGGTCCTCCTGGACCTCTGCATCATCTGTCTACTGCCCACAGATGACTCGGATACTGATCGAAAAGCACGCGGCAAAGGCAGAATCTCTTGTACACGCTCGGGGTGTAGAGATACTGGCACAAAATCCACCCTGAAGAAGGTCTCGATGTCTTCCCATGCGAAGTTCATCTCATCGCAAAACTGGAACAAGTGGATCCACCACCTGCCTGCTGCTTCCTGAAGGAGGCTGGTAGCAAAGATCACCATGAAGTCTGCTGGCGTCCCCACTAGTTTGAAGACTCTCACCACAGCCTCCAGCCAAACCTCAGCCGCCTGCGGGTCCGTCTCTCCCCTGAACCAGGGTGGCCTCTGGCGCTGGAACTCGTGCAGCGTGCTCAGACGTCATGCATCGCCTACTGCTGGGGCTGGTGGCATCAGTGGCCCAACGGGTAGTAGTACCGCTAGTGCCTCCGCTGGTGCCTCAACTGGGATAGGGCCCTGTACTGAGGCCTCGTCGCTCGATGGGCTGTCAGTACGTACCACTCTCGGGGCTCTAGCTGGTCGTCTGTGAAAAGGCATTCTGAAAGAAACATCGTGACACGGTCAAACGTTTATACCTGGTGAGCTGACCTGGTTTGATCTGTTTTAAGGGAAAACCTTTGAAAACACACACGCAATTAGTGTTTTCGTGCACAAAGTCAGAAATCAGTTGTCAGGGTCCTGGTGTATGGATACGTCGGCCTCCCGCACCAACACTGGACTCCCTGAACTGAAAACCACACTCGGTACTCTCAACACTATTGCTTCACAGAAAGAAACATCAGAGTTATAAGTTCTGTGGTAGAACTGAACTCCTCTGATACCAATTTGTCACGACCCGTCCTCGGGGCCCGTGCCATGACTACCCCAAGCCCGCCTTCCATAGGCCAGGGGCTGGCGACTAGCACCAAGGCGTAAATCCCGGTAAAAAGGGAAGACATTGCCTTTGTAAAGTAAACAATCACACAGAGTACAAGCGGAAGAAGTAAACACTAAGTAAACACTGAGTAGAACAGTAAGTGCGGAAAGTAAAAAGGGGCCGGAAATACAAGCCCAACTGTAAAGTACAACTCGAAGGGAAAACAACAACTGAAAAGTAAAGCTGCTACGCCGAGCTGTCCACTGGAAATCCCACCTGAAGGGTGGGTACAGATAGCTCCTCTGCTCCTCGGGTCCCGCCGTCCGCTCTGAGTATGTCCGCCCAGTGGTCCACCTTCGGGTACCGCCTCGTCGTCACGTCCACCTCTGGGTACCGTCTCGTCGTGAGGTCCTCCTCCAGGTACCATCTCGTCGTATAGTCCACCTCTAGGTTCCGTCCAGTCCTCGAACACTCGGCCTCTGTCAGCACTGCCCGTCGTCTGCAACCAACACAACGAGGTGCGGGCATAGCCCGTGCAGGGGCGAGTATAACGATACTCAGTAGGGACCCCGAGACCTTCAAGGTCTCACTAAACCAACAAGGATAACCACAAAGAAGATCTCAACAGATAACCTCTACTTAGGTATACGCCCATACATATTCCTATGTTATCAAGTAACCCATCTCAATCATGAGGAAACACAAGGATTGTGAAATCAATGGATAACCACTACCCGGGTATATGCCCATACATATACCTAATTTAGTAAGTGACCCATCTCAATCATGAGGTAAACACGAGGTCAAAAGTCTCATCTCAAACCAGGATTTTCATTATCGAAACCGTAACTGCTGAAGAGCTCTGTCTCAGGAGTGTACAGTGGTCCTGTCACGACTCCGAGGTACTGCTCACTAACCTAAGACTGCTGAAGTACTCCTCCTGTCGAGTACTGCGGGCCAGCCACCCAAACACAGTAGTGCTTCCCACCGAGGTATGTCACCCAAACACAGTAGTGCACACCCCCTAGTAGCCTATTAAGGTACTCTCCGGATGAGCACCGCGGGTCTGCACTGTCACACAGGTAGTGCTCTGTCCGCCATGGGTCTGCACCTTAGAAAGTAGTGCTCCGTCCACTGGGCTAGTCGACTCACTCCAAGTCGAGTCGGTCTAGCAGTCGTCAGGTCTCAGCCAGCTACACGGTCTCCGTACTTCGCATGCTCGTCACTGGGAGGGTCCGCTCCACGAGCTACAGGTCGATACTCCAAGTATCTCAAAGTCCCACGTAGAAGTATCTCAAAGGACCGCCTCGTCATAGGGGTCTCAACGCAACAGACGACACATCAATCGGACGCCCGGTCTGTGAGTTACTAGCCTTTTCGTCCCAGGGGCCCGGTTGGTTTCGTGAGCGAACCATATCCGGCCGTATCTCAACTATACTCCGAACTCTCATAGGGTATACTCATAGGGACTATTTCTCAATGAGATCACCAATGCCGCTGACGGTTCGTCAAACGGACGTTCTGTCAGAAAGATATCAGCTTTTCCGTTCGAGGGGCCCGGTTGGAATTCGGGTGCAATCCAATCCCGGCCCCTATCCAACTGCATCCAAAACTCGGGCGAAGGATTCCAAAAGTTCTGTATCGTCAATAGGAACGCAACTCAATAGACGGCGCGTCAATCAGACGCCTGGTCTGGAAGTTATTGGCTTTTCCGTCTCACACCCACCCTGGGAAACTTCCCAGGAGGTCACCCATCCTGATCACTACTCTAGGCCAAGCACGCTTAACTATGGAGTTTTAACCACGTAGCCTCTCGAAAAGGAAGATGTACCTTGAGTATAGTATACTGAAACGACCGTCTCGATCCAAGGATCACGTTGCCGCAGACGACGAGTCGTTTGGCGGCCCGTAGCCCAAGATACGGGTGAAAAACCGAAACTCGTCCGAAACCGGGGGGTCTGGGCCCGAACCGACCCGGCCCGACCCCCCTGGCCCGGCCCGAACCGGGTCGACCCGACCCGGGTCGACCTGACCCGGCCGGCGGCGCGACCCGGCCGGCGGTGCGGCCAGCGCGGCGGCGCGGCCCGGCGCGGCCCGGCGCGGGGGCGCGGCCTGGGCGCCGCACGGGCCGCACGCGGCGGGGGGGGGGGGGGGGTAAACTCCCCCCGGGTTTTGTGGATCTCGGCCGACCTTAGGCCGGCCGTTTTCCTTTCACACGCGGGACCCGCGGGGTCCCGCCTCCTAAGCAAACCGGCGGCCGGCGAGGCCGGCCGCCTCTGGCTGCTCCGCCGTGGCCAAGTCGGCCGCGGCTCTTCATTAACCGCCGGCAGCTGGTTTTCCGGCCACCCCTTCCAGCTCTGCCGCGGCTCAAGCCGCGGCCCTTGTTCGATTGGCACGGTGCGACGACGCCGCGCCCCTCCACCGTGTCCAAACTCCGGCTGCGGTCTCTTCGACTACCTTGGACGCGACGCGACGGGGTCGTGTTCTTGAAATCTTTCCACGGCGCGGCGCGACGACGCCGCCCGTATCTTCCACATTAAACCACATGAACCCGCGTGGTGCGACAACACCACGCCCTTCCGAACCATTCCACAAAAAATCAACACGAAGTAAAAGAAGAGGATCGGCCGGGTTTGTACGGTCCGAACTCCTCACGTTATAAGGATAGCAATCGGCCTTTAACGAATAATAAACTTTCACAATCTTTTTAGATTAAATAAAAAGATTTGAAAATCAAGGCCCGACAAATATAAACAATCATGTTCGAAGAAAGTTCCACATAACTTTAAAAAAAAAATTTACCACTAAGAATTTTCAAGTCGAAATTTTCAAACAAATATAAACAATTTAAACAAACCCTACCTCGGTTCAAGTGCGGAGCACGTCAACAAACCGCGGAAGACGAGCGTCGCGGAGGTCGGGCATTGCGGTAATCGTTCGTCGATTCCGTTGACGTAGAGGTACGTCCGAAGAGGTACGTCGTTGGTGAATCTTCGTAAGCCGACGAAGAAAGTCCGAGGAGGAAGCGGCGTTCCATTTCATTGACACGGAAGGCGTCGTCGATCTTCGGAAACAATCCGGCTAGGAAGAAGAGAGAAGTGGCGTTCTTGAGTGTTATTCGTGTTCTTCGTCAATGTTGACAATGGTAGAGAGAGCTTCTCAAATCCTCTCAAGTGGAAAAAGAAACCAACCCCAAAATGATAAAATAAGCTTAAGCTTATTTTATTACACAACCTCCCTCTTAGAATTTCAAAGGTTTGAAATTTAAAACATCTCACCTCAATTAATTATTCCAAGTGTCAAACATTAATTAAAGTGAGTTAAAGGGGAGTTTTAAAAAGAGGAGGTGAAGAGTTAGGGTTTGTGTGGGCCCCACCACACTTAATCCTCTCAAGGGAGGTTAAGTGGATGTGGGTCCCACCCCTAACTCCCTTTGGGAGGAGTTAACCAACAAGTTAAAAATAAAATGTGTTTCCCAATTTTTTTAACTTTATTTAAAAACCCCAAAAACTAACTCTCAACCCGCAATAAACGCAACCTCGGAAAAGGTCTCCATAAGCGAATATCGGCGCTGCGAGTTCATCGGTGCCTTCGGAATTCGATTCCGGGAAACGGTTCAAAAGATAGAAATTCCCGCTCGCTCGTTCACTAAACGTACCCGAGCCAAACTTCGGAAATTAATTCCGGGCACACCGGGCCTCGGAATCAGGCGCCGTCAGAAACTGCGTTCTTGTAAAATTACAAAAAAAATTAAGAAAAAATTTTCCTTGAAATTTCCGGGTCTTTACATATATCACATATAACACATTCAGCTGACTCATTATGTTTTATCCTTATTAAACTTCTTACTAAACATTCACATAATGGTATACTATTTGAATTCATCAATAATCAAGGTTCATCACTTATATTCACATGGAATAATATGAACAATTAACTATTAATCCATTTATCAAAATTTAATCATATAAATCAGTAACCCTTTATGGTTTAACCAAACATCCCTTAGTCCCCATTATCAATTAATTCATAAAAACAATAATTGGCCAATCACACAACCCCAATTTCTCACCAATTATACAATCACACATTCCATAAATCAATCCACCAATTAATTAATCAAAATTAACCAATTTCATAATTACAACATTCCCATAATTAATACAACAATTAATTATTGCAATTCCAGTAATTTCATAATCACAATATTCCAATAATAAATTCACCAATTAATTATTCCATTTTGATCAATTGTATTATCACACCTTTCCATTAATTAAATATGATGGAATGACCCCGCACTCACCCAGTTATTCCTTCTCTTGACTCTCCTGATGCTTCCCCTAATCTCTCTCTTACGGTTTCAGGGGTCTACTTGATAGAGACTACACTCTTTTCTATGCCTCGTTTCTTCAATTTCATTATGGAACCTTATTCTACTCCGTCTCGACTGATTCATCTTGCTGGTGTGGAAATATCTCATTGTTCATGGCTACTCTTTTAGTCTATCCTTATGCATTGGTCCCCTGTCTAGGGTATGTGTGATGGGTAATTATACGATATGGTTTGAAACTTTCAGTGGGGATCAATGTACTTCTTCTCCATATCCACTTCTTTTCTACCCATCATGTTCGACACTACTTTTGTTGGACATGATTTGGGATCTGGGACTACTTGGGATGGTGTTTGAGAGGGGATGGAAGCAGTCTTGTTTTAGGTTCTTCCACGGTATGGGCCTTATCACTTATTAGGAATTTTTTATTCCATGTTTCATAGGATTGGTTATTCCTTTTGGGATTGTTCCAACATTCATTTGTTTTTTGGATTCATTGGATATTTTTGTATTATCTCAAAATTATGGTATGGACTACTATTTTTGTTTCTCTATTCTGGGATCATTATTTTGATGGTGGAATAAAAAACTTTCTCCTCTATTGATGATGGTGTTTTTTCCAACATGGCCCTTAATAAGGCCTCCATCCTCTCAACCCTACCCTAACATCCTGGTCTAGTGTTCTCTTTCGAGTCATTCTAGTTCATGGGAATTCAAGGGGGTTATACGATGTGTTGTTTGAGTGTCTTAGGGTATCCAAGAGGGAGAATGGATCACTGATGAGTGTTTTGAAATATTTGGTAATATGTTATAATGTTTTTATTGTGGAAATGATTGATTCATATGAAGTTGATATAAGGAAAATGGTGGTAGTGATCTCTGATGGTCTCTGGCAGTCTCCAGCAATAGGTATGGTGGCTTACCGATGCCCTGATGGTGGAGATATAACGTAAATGGTGGCTCGTGATTATATAGATGGAGTCTTGACTAATCATAATTCTGGTGATGGATTGGGATCTCCTAAAGAGTTGTGTATTTTGAATTTTGAAATGTGAATGTGGGTTTTGGTTCCGACCTGAGGGTGCCTAGGTTCTTACTTAGCCTTTAGAAGTAATTTTGAAAACATATAAAAAATGAATTTTCAATCCTAAAATTCCATTAATTATTTATCCAATTAAATAATCTAATTCCTCCAATTTTATAATCAAAACATTCCAATAAATAATACAATAATTAATTAATACAATTCAATGTTTCAATAAATTAATGAATAATTAAAGATTCAATTTACAATTGTTTCAGTTGAAATATAACAAAGAATACATGTAATTATAATAAAGGGTATTTGAAATGAATTCAGGCCACCAACATCAACATTGATTACAAACTCTTGCCAATGGAAATCCCCAATTGAAATGAAACAACCAAGATCATGACGAAGTAAATGATATAGATAAAAAACTAAGATACAATATCAATTGGGTTAGATCTATCAAAACCTATATCTAGATCAAGTTATAATGGAGGAAAGAATCCCTTCAATTCATTTAAAAAATATGAGAAAGACTGAGAAAACTATTTGGAATAACAATCTCTTACATAGAGGGGTGCATATCTTCAATTTAGAATTTGATTCATAAAAAATGATGTCTAGAGGCCCAGGAATCCAAATAAAAACCTCCAGAAATGAGAGAAATTAGCAAGGGTTGAGTTGGGTATAATAAGGGTGATGTTGAGGGGGTTGGGAGTTTTAAAAAAATAGGATTATTTATACTCGTGAAATATTTTCTTGGGCAGGGGAACACTATTTTCCACATCGTGCGTGAAAACTATGCACCACTTCTCGGGGGATTCATGGTTAATCCTAAAAGGTGGAATGGTTTGAGAAAACATGTTTCATCAATGAAATACATATCTTTCTTGGGATTCATGGTTTTCTATTGTTGGTCACACAGTTTGGAAAAAAAAATTCTCATCCTGAACTGCCCAAAACTCCTCAAAAAACATACAATTTTCACCCAAACTCAACCAATATAAAACTCAAAAAAATATAATAAAAAAGGAGAAATATTACATGATAATTTTCTTGAGGAATCTCTATAAAAGGTTAAGATATTAGAATCTCCATACCTTATAATATCTCATCCATGAGCTATTCTCCCTAGCATTTCTAAGATTCCACGTCAAAATGATTGTGCAATTGAGCTCACATATCATCTTATCTCTCCCATGATTCCTCCTACACACGCCAATATTACCTTAATATAGGAACTATCTACATATACTTTCCCCAAAAAATATTATCAATATGATTTAAAAACACATATATGATTCTCCTTCATGGATGAATTGGTCCCATGCTCAACATTATCCACATCGCTCACATGAGATTCTTCAAGGTGATACATTAGAACCTGTGACTCATGAAAAATTCCATTCATAGAAATGTACCTCTTTCTAGGATCCAATTGTAACTCCTCTATCACGATTTTCCCCACAAATACAAACTATCCCATAAACTAGAGAATTATCATGCCTTGTCTTTGAATCCGATGGTGATACAATCTTGGAGACACATGAAGGAATGCATTATCACTCTATGTAAACTCTATGTCTCATCGACTCCTATCAGCATATAAATTGTTTCTATACTGATAAATAGTTATTTCTATTTGAATTAGATGAACCTGCTCTGACATCTCATATATGAGACTCACTCCCAACAGCTCAAGCTCACCTGACTCCATCCAAAATTGTGGTGATCTACATGTCCTACAATAGATGGCCTTATATTGATCCATATATGTAATTTCATTATAACTATTTTTATAGGTGTACACACCAATGATATGTGATTCTCTAAAGACCCACTAATTTATAGAACACACACTAGTAGTATATCCAAAATCTCTATTATAATATGCTCCTACGGCCCATTTATATGTGGGTTGAAAATTATAATCAATAAAACCTTTATACAATACACCTTCTAAAATTGTTTATAACAGAATTATGTAAAATATAAGGCATGGTCTAAAACAATACTCATTATCACCCTGTGTAGATGTACTATTTCCCAAATATATATGTCTCTCAGCGAATCCACTGAGAAGGTCTCTCGTATAAGAAGGAAATTTTCTACACTCAACAATCGGTCCACAACATCCCAAATAGAATCATTCTTATGAGGATACATTATCAGACCCTCCATGAATTCCATGGTAACATATTCAACCATTAAATCTAGATTGGGAAATAACATTAGTTAAACACCGGTTCATTAAATATTGGTATTGACCTATTGACAGGTGTAGCATTATTCCTTGAACTATGTTATATCCTTTTTCATGTCCATCTACCAAAACAATCATTATAGGTTGGGGTACATTTTGGTCACACCTAGAATCACCACCCACTTTGAGGAATGATATTCACACATTGGCTCATCCCATATACTCATAGTAACAAGAACCCATTCCGAATATAGATGATCTCATCCTCATCTATGGTCCAATAGAGTAGTGATTTCCCACCATCATTGCTTTTCCATAACGACTAACATTATGGGTCATCGTACTATATGCCTCTAATATGGATCAAAAGTGTATAATATATTAAAACTGGTACAATTGTATTCTTCTCCTAGCTATCATAAGACATAACATGAATCTCATAACGTAAAGTCTTCATATACCTCTCCATAGTAGACTGTAATACTGCATGAGTTTTAATTTTACTACTAAACATGTCAGCAACGATATTTCCATTCCTAAGCATATATGCTAGCTCAAAAAAATATTTCATATAATAAACCCACGTCCATTTTTGAATATTCAAATATCATTGCACGAAGGTACAATTTATACTCTTGTGATCAGTATACGTAGTAAACATTCTTCCTAATAGATAATTCCACAAACTGTTCAATGCAAATAAAACTACACCCAACTCATAATCCTGCATAATGTAATTCTGTTCATGTGGACCCAACTTCCATGACCCATATTCCAAAAATCGATCTTCCAATATCTACACTTCCATAAGTCCAATCCCAGAAGTGTTCCAAAACACATTTTACTCTTCACCTAGATCAAGTAGCATCATTATTAGTGTTGTTTTCAAGCATTTACACATCTATTTGTAGATTTCTCACATGCTCCATCCCATTAAATATTTATTCACTTTTTGATCAAGAATAAAATTTGATCTTACAATATGAAAAATAATTGAAAGAAACTATAATAATAGGCTTCCAATCCAAGAATTCTATAGACATCAAAAATATTATTAGGATGCTCCCAAGAAACCACTTCTTACTGCTTCTCTGTGTCCACTGAAACACCATCCTCCAAGATAATGTCACCAATGAATTGTAACTGATCAGTATAGAATTGGAACCTATGTATATTTTCATGTAGGAAATTATCTCCCATTCTACATAGCAGGATTTTAAGATTTCGATCATGAACATCATCAGTCTTATAGTACACCAATATTTCATCGACTGAAAATACCAATGAATGACTTAGGTGTGAGTGAAAGATTCTTCTCATTAAGGACATAAACACTTCTAGTTTTTTTTAAACTGAATGAAATAATTAATAAATCATATTGGATATAACTGCTTCTGGATCAAAAAGATTAACTCTCAAATTATGATACCATTATCTCACTTAAATATTTGAGAAGACGCAAGATCCCCTCAGCTGGTCAAATAGATAATTGATATGTGAGAGGGGATACAAGTTATTCATAGTCATTTGGTTCATCTTCAAGTAAGGAAAACATAACTTTAAAATAATATTATCCTTATTTGAAAAATAAACTAGTGAACCCCATGGAGACGTACACAGGAAGATAATCCTTTTATCCATCAACACATCCAATTGAAACCCATGATCTTGAAGCTATGCTGGTTATATTCTATATGGTGGAATTGAAATTGGCTTATCCCTAGAAATGAGTTCAATTCAAAATTACACATCTCTTTCAAGAGGCCAGAATTATTTAGAAAACACATCCCAAAAACATTCTAGTATAGGTTGAAAAAATCATGTTTTTCACCCCCATCATCCAGCAAATGACTAGTAACCTATGAGGTAATATATTCCAATTGCTGATGAACTAGTCATGCACGGAACTCCTATATATCCCATTTTCCATGGTGAATATAAGTTTAAACCTCAAAATATATTAAATTTACTCTCCATTGGAATCAATCAATGTGGGTTCATTATGAAACTAACCAATCTATACCCATAATTATGTTGAAACATTACATGTCAAGAATATACACTCCCTAATCAAATTGATACTCCCCAACATTAAGAGAACACCCCTTTCCAAAACAGAAGTATATCAACCATACTCCCAACAAAATATCAATCCTCATAACACCACATAAAACCCCACTATCAGAATCAACCCATTCACAAGTTGTGAAGATATAAAATAACGACAGTCACCATTTTCAAATAAGGAACTAGAAATCATAGAAGCTGTAATAAAAATACCTCAAACTATTCATGGTCCAGCCTCCCTATCCACAAGTATATAATGAGATATATACCACTTTCCTTCCCATATTCCCTATAATGAAATCTAATTCCCAAAAGATGCACCACCATTTTATATGGATTTGTTTCCTAGAAGCACCACATCCACATCATCTACACCCATAGCTAGTAGAACTCCAACTGCCTTCATGATATGCGGTTGAAGACCCACTTCCAGCACTTTATTTCTTCCTAGACACTTGATCATTACCCAACAATCATCTATTCCAAGAGAACCTTTTTAGATGTACCATATTACCTCCATATTGGAAATCTATCGGTGTTTGAGGGAAATTGAAACACAAGTGACCAAGCATACGACACTGGTGGTGGAGCACTTGGGTAAGATCCTGTGTAAATGATCCTTCCCCATGTCCACTATTCTTTCAAAAGCTCTGGTCAACATTATCATAATAATTCTTCTTACCATAGGTATATGTACAACCTAATCATCCAGATGAATCCACCTATCCTCTATTGTAATCCTCCCTCAGGATCAAATAGCCTATGAGAGCCTGATCCACCACCTTAGAAAAGTTCCTAACTAGAAGATGTTAACCATGGACTTAATATCTCATTTAATTACATCCAGTAAATGCCTTATTGTAGTATATCATCCTCTACCAAAACTAAATGATACTGATACATGTTTGTAAGGTGACCCGCATATTCCATCATGGATATACTCCCCTGAGTCAACTGCATGAAATCAGTTACTCTATCCTATCTCAGTGTCTATAGATTAATGTGCTCTAGAAACATCAAGTAAAATTCATTACATACCATACTGTCGGCTTTCCCTATCCAGGAATGAAAATCTGACCAGTTCTTTTCTGATCCTCATAACATATAAAAAGAAAAAATGACCCTCATCATAGTAGGAGACTCCAAATGGTCATGTATAGTTTGGATAGAATTAGTATGTATCCCTACATATTCAAGTCTTCCATCACAGATGAACATTGAAGGGTTCGGTAACTGAATATCCTATGTCACATCGGAAATAATCATTTCTACCCAATATTGGTCTGTCTCCAGCAACTATACGAGCTAGGAAAATTTTAATCAAAATTTGTCTCTGACTCTTTTAATATACAGTATTAGTGCCTTAGATTACACTACTACAAGTTAATTTTTGTCCATGTCCTCATGTCATCCTAACAATAAAGTACATCATGCATGGATGTATCTATAATTTCAAACACACGTATCTTGACAAATAACACAAAGTTAACATGTTTACATAGGAGGGATTCAAAATAATTCAAAATAATTCATTCCCCCAAACCCCATCATGCGATCAAAACCAATGTACTATCACTACAACTAACCATCCTATACATATTTCAAGGTTATCAAAATGGTAAGCAAAATCTAATTAGTCATGTTTCAGATTAGACGTCCATTTTTCACACCTTGAAACATTTTTTTCATATCTAATATCATGGTTTCCCCCTTTTTAATTAATTATTACTCATTAATGGAAAAAATATTTGAAATACAATAACTTAACCAAAACTAGTTTTCTAGTACATGCCTAAAAATGATTAATTTCACAATAAATCCTAAGTATATAGAAGAATTCCTGAATAATTTACTCTCATTTCTTTATTGGGACACATGTAAAATCATAGAAAATCCCAAAAACAATAATCACATCACAAAACTAGTGAATCACTTGAGGTGAAATAGAATTGATTGTAACAAAACACATCAATAATAAAAATCCCACCATGGGTACATGACTTTTACCCTCGTACCTAGGTTAGCTACTCCCATGAACGATCTCTTAAGTAGGAATTAACTCATCAAATTCTAATGTCCACATTACCAATACAGTATGTCAAAAATAAAAATAAAAGAAACATCCTTTGATTCAAATTTGTGGCATCCCGAATAGGTTTCCATACAACAGTGGCTTGAGCTAGTCAGTTACATGAATTCCAGGATTGATCCCCATACTCTAGATGCTGCTAACTAGCAGTGATGGCATGTTATTGATTATGGGGAGGATATAACCGCTTTTGAAAAGTAGCACTAAAAAATAAATAATTAAGAATAATGAAATGATATAACCAGTAACAAAACCAAAACAACATCTCAATATGACCAAAACATGAAATATAATATCGAAATCTATGCATTAGATATATGATTGCAAATACATTTCAACTATAATTATAGGAAACCCATAATAAATAAAAACATTGAAAACTCTCACATGGGTCCTGAATCACATCTATTTCCCTTATCAATTATCTATCTATAAACATCCATATAACATAGGTCTCTTTCCATTATCATATATGAAATACATGATATTTATTTGGGTTCAAAACAGGCTGCCTGAGTAGCGTCTGAGAAAGAATCAGTAGGCCACCACCAATGGCATCTCAAATAATATTCATCCCATAATTGTGTGTTCAATTTTAAAAAAATTAATGTAAAACTCCTAATTAAATAGTTATCACATTTTAAATTATCTATTAATTAACCACACAAACCCCCAGATTCCTTAGGGAACCTGAGCCATCAACACCATCTTCATCCAGTTCTAGAGTCTAACCTATATAAAAATACCATGGATATCATTTATCATTTTATTTATGATAATATCATCAAAAACTTGAAATATAGTACAATGCCAACTCATGGGCATAAAACATCATATCTAACACCTTGTTAGTATCTGAGGCCTTTTCCCCTATCCCACACATCAATGAAACATGGGTATTTTGAGTCTTAATTCCTCTCCCACACTTTCTATTTCATATGGGTATTTGGACCCACAGTACCTATCCCGCACCTCAATATCATATGGGAATTTGGATCCTCAGTCATTTTCCCAAACTCATTTATCACTTTTGGGTATTTTAAACCTCTTTCTATGTCCCATACTCATATATCAATTAATAACACATATATCACATATTACACATTCATCTCATTCATAAAGAATAATCTTCATTAACCTTCTTATCAGAGTTTCACATCATGGTATATTATTTCAATTCATTTACAATCAAAGTTCATCACTTTTATTCACATGTAATAATATGAAAATTTCACTATTAATCCATTTATAAACATTTAATCTTATAAACACTTAATCTTTTAATGTTATTCCAAACATACCTTAATCCCCATTATCAATTAATTCATAAACACATTAATTGACCGGTCACAAACCCCGAATTTCTCCCTAATTTTAAAATCACAAATTTAATTAATTAATTTCATAATTAATTAACCCAATTAAAAAAAATTTATAATCATAAAATTTTAGTAATTAATCCACCAATTAATTAATCCAATACCACTAATTACATATTCAAAAGAGTACATGAATTAATTCATCAATTAATTATTTAAATTCCACCAATATCTTAATAAAAAAGATCCATTAATTAATTCACTGATTAATTAATTTTATTCCCCCAAATTCATAATCGCAATAATTCATTTACTGTTTCACTATTTAATTAATCCAATTACATGTTTCCATAAATTAATAAGTCAATTAATTTATTCTATTCAATATTAAATTAATAATAATTCCAAATAAAATCTAACAATGCATACACTCAATTGGAATCAAGACTATGGGAATTGAATTTAGACCACATACCTCAAAATTGATGATGAACACTCACTGACCGAAGCCGTTAACTGAAATTGAACATCTAAGATCATGAGAAATAATAATACTTAGATCTAATATAGAGATACAGGATCAAATGTATTATTTATCTCAAAACCTAGATCTTGACCCATTCTAATAGAAGAAATCATCTATTCATAGAATAAAACAATTATGGGATAGGGGAAATATTTGGGATAAGAATCTCTTACAGATAGGGGTGAAAATATTCAATATAGCGTTAAATTCATCAATAATTGATGTATAAATGCCTTGAAATCCATCTTGGAACCTCCAAAAATGAGTGAAATCATTTATGGATGAGTTGAGTTTAATTATTTTGACAAATGTGTGTTTGGAAATTAGAAAACCAATTTAAAAATTAATTAAACCCATGTGTATGGTTTGCTAGGTAGGGTCGCATGGTTTTCCTAGTTGTCAGTCAAAACTATGTACCTCTTCCAGGGGTGGGGTAATTGTTACTCTAAAAGGGATTACATGGTTTTACAAACCATGCACCCACTATGAAATCCCTCTATATGTTTGGTGATACAGTTTACTATGTGAGGGAGCACATTTATGGAAAACCAATCACCAATCATCTAGTAACCAAAAATCCTCTAAAAAAATCCAAAATTCACCCAAATTAACCCATGTTAAAAACCAAACAAACTATATTCAAAAAATAAAAATTTCTACCGGAAAAGGAGCTCAATAAATCTCTAGAAAATAGAAGGATCGTACAATCACTAATAGAGAATCTGCAATTTTATGTTCTATTTGATATTCTAATATATAAAAGTGTGTAATGGTCTACATAATTTAATATTATTATTAATATATATCATAATTCATGTACATTGATGTATGTATGAAGAAAATTTTCAACAGATGCTCACATCAAGGTTAGATACATTAGGTTCATGACCAGTGATGTTGTATTAATAGATATTGGGGGAAAGAAATTATCCATTTTATTAATTAATAAAGGTTGATATGTTAGGTCATTTTATGGGAATTTAACTACCGAATTAATTTCATGGATATGGGGTTGATGTCACCAGGTTAATTTTGGGAAATTTAGAGAAAAATTCAATGAGTACATAGGTTTTGACACTGGAATACATCTTTATTAATTAGATATATTAATATAAACGGGTTATGTTATATAATTTATATTCATAGGATATTAAAATGTTATTGTTACACTATCTTCTTTCTCGATGAGAGACTTAGCTAGTTTCTAAATGATAACCCTATACATTATGCAGTGTATCCAAATGACATTATGAAAGGATCCCATAGGATGACAAACAATGTGTGTTCAAAATATCGGTTGAATTCCATATAAATTTAACATATTGAATAAATTCCATTATTATTCATGGTTTAATTGTAATTCAAGTTTTTTTATTATAAACATTCAATCAACATTTCTTCCAAAGAATATATGTGGTTGTTGATTTTATAATAAATTTGTTATTAATCATGTAATTATTTATTTAGTTATATGAATACATAAAATTTACTTATTTTTGTTCATTCACAAGGTAAAAATATAATAATTTCTTTATGTTAATATTTAATAAATATTTATTAACTAATTTGGTTTATATAATATTTATATATTTTTTGATAATAATGAGGTGATAATTATTTAATTATATTAGTAGTATTTATTAAAGAAAATATATATAACGAGGAGGCTATTCAGAATGAGTTTAATGTTATGGTTACAAATTTTTTATTAAAAACTATTTCGATAAACATTAATTTACTTACTTAAGAAGATATAATTTTTTTCTTGATTTAATCACATATAATGTATATATCAATTATTATATTATTATTTAGACATGGGGATTTCTAAATATTAGGAATATATTAATAAATATTTATTAATTATTATCTTTATAATCCTAATAGTATTTAATCATAATTAATACATTTTATGATACGGTGAGCAACATTATTTCACTGTGAACAACCAGTTATAGGTAGGATTCTCTTAATGCCTAATGTACCTCCCCTATAATTCTTTCAGTAATGAATACCTTTTCTCCATTTTCTATATAAATAATATATTCCCGCGTGAAGTATTTAATTATGATCAACCATAATCACTAGAAATTGTTAGAACCATATTCTCTAGAGCCCGTAGGATTCTATGATGATGATATGATGATTGTAAGGAACTGGTGAATCTACACTGGAGGGAGTCTACCATGGATATCTATTATGAAAATATGGTAAAACATGATAGAGAATAAATAATTCAACATAAGGTAATTATTTATTTAAAGTTATTGTTTATAAATTAAATTTGAAAAAGGTACCCTCATCTTGGTTTCGGGATATGGTTTATTGATCTTTGTATTAATTTGGTTAGTTATCGAGGATCTTTGTCATGTACATCATTTGTTATTCATGGATTGTGAAAAATATGTGAGTTGCAAACAACCCTACCACTAATTTCATTGTACCTAAAACCATCATGTGTCATATGAGCCATCACATAATAATTATTTATTATTTATTTTTCATTGGTTGGGTATAAACTTATGTGGTTTGTTCATCACTTCTAGTTTATTTTTCCATTTATCCTGAGTTTGTTTAATATATTTTGACATATTAATATAATTATTAATATTTCATATCAACTTAATAATATTAATAAAAAATGAATTGCAGTCAACGGTCTCATCTATAAGTCACATGGATTCGTGCTGGTAGACACATATACACAAAATGTGATCAAAAGAACAAGTCATGTACCTACGTTGTATTCACCAAGACAAATGACATGAAAAAAGACTCCATAGGTATGAATAACATGTTATTAATTTAATGTACACCACATAATGACTAGCCTATCCTGGTATAAGTTTTTTATCCACATGACATGTCAGACACATACATGTTGTGTTGTCCATGAGGATTAGTGGTGAAATTTACACTAACCATCAGGAAAAATATAATGAATATTTCTCATGAAAATAACTAGGTATATCATTAATGAGATAAAAATGATGTATATATATTACATGATGCAGGAATAATTATTTATCATGTCCACATAACACACTGAGTCCATAGGCAAGTCATGATGACACACAACATGCAGAACACAAGGTGTGTAGTGCATTAGTACACAATGTGTATCCTATGTGAGGTAAAGGTTTAGTCTCTTTAAGTTTATCATAGATTCATAGAATGTGAATAACATAGAATATGTCTCTTCTTTATGCATTTTTTATTATCCTACTATTGAATACAATTAAAACACATAAATAATAATTAATTTCAGTATTATAAAAAGTTAAACTATTGGCATCGAATGGGAAGAATGTGATATAAAATTATAATAATTAATAATTTATCAATAAATTACATGTTATTATCTATAAATATAGAAAAAACCATTTATTTTATATGATTAATTTATCATATGTATCTTTATGAGACTTCATATGAAATGAAAATAATTTGATTTAATTAAATAATTAACTAATTAAAATAATTCAATCATGTTTATATTGATAATAATGAATGAATTGAAATTAATTCTAGTTTATTTACATTTTTTGAATTTTTTTCACATATGTGGATGACCATGAGCTTTGACTGAACTAACTATGTGATTGGTTTATTTTATTTTTTATTATTGCATTGTATTTTAATAGTTCATTAAATTAAATAGTGGTATGTGATTCATTCCACTCATTCCATTATGTAAGGGTATGCATGCCCATGTTTTCTTTTATAGTATATTTCTAACAAGTAATTTAGTTACCCTCACCTTCCTATGATTAAAATATGTAATGCATGGTCCTCCTATATGTGTGGTTGTAGTTAATTTTGGAGATATATAGTAACCAATAAAAGAGGTACACCGAAGTGTTGGGGGAATATTTGAACTCAGACAAGTGATGGTTCCATAAGTTAATTCAGACGGTTCATTGGTTTTTCAATAATTAGATTGATAAAACAACCATTAAAAATATCATTGTAATATAACTTCATTTACTTTATTTATGTCACATTCATGGTTAATTATTTATAGATGTTTAAATCCGATAATATATTTATTAAAAAAAATAAAATAACTACTTATAGTAAATAATAAAAAATTTCTATATTTAATTTAAATGTAGTTATTCACTAAGTTAAAATATATATTATATTAAAAATGGCTTAAGGATATAAAATGGGGGTACTAAGAATAATGTTTGAAATCCCACAAAATAAAAAATGGTATTTGTTACGAATCCAAATACAGTAACCCAGAGCCAATGCAGACTTTATTACATTGGTATAATATATAAAGGATCACATAACTAATGATCAATCTATTTAGTTTCCTTAATAAAATAGATATATACATTATTTCCATACGATATTGGAAATATTAAAAAAACATTCCATAAGAGAAATTTATGCATCTATTCTATTTTTCATAATGTTCTTATTCATATCCTTGGGAAAAGAAAACAAATGAATGGTAAGATAAGATTCTCATTAAGGGTTACATTAATAAATAACTATTATGGGTAAATAATGAATAATTATTATGATACGTTAAAAAACAAAAAAAATGTCATTTAATCAATAAAATGAGCATGAAATACGTCCATGGATAATATCAATTCAGTAATATAGTGCTTAATGATAAGTACACTCCCAATAAAAGAAATGATAGTTATTTAATATTTTTATGTCAAATATCTGGATATATTTACCATCATGTACTTCTTCCAAGAGAGTTTAATTAATGGATAGGTATATAGTAAAAACCAAATTAAGAAGTTTGGCCAATAGGTTTTTCTAGTAAGACACATCAATTCATTGAGAGGATATCTATAATCTGACCCCACCCATCACTGCATGTACAATAAATTCCTTATATATTGAATGATAAATTTAATATTTAAACGTTATAAATTATCAACAAATATCTATATTGAGTAAAGAATATGAATTTTTTTTATTCCCATAATTGATTATATACCACTCATAGTAAAACACCCTATGTATAAATGGTATATATTTTAGTAAATAATCATATCATGATACAAATAATATAGATATTTAAGATAAATATAATGCCTAATTAATAGTGTTCATAAGAATGTTAATTATTTAAGGGAATGTTAATGCCCAAAAAATAATAATAGTTAAAATGTGACCAATAATTCATCAGAAAAGTTAATTTTAGCATAAAAATAAAAACTTTTGAAGAATAAAATAAACTGAATAAGGCCATTTAAAATAAATTTTCATTTAATTATTTTCATTTTAAAATACTTACAATCATATTTAAGAATCTAAATATCATAAAATGGTAATGGACTTGCAAAAATCCATTAACACTATATACATTTAAAATAAAAATTCCTTTTGATTTTTTCAAATGAATGTATAAAATAAAATCATTAGAAAAGTTAAGAAAAATTCATTTTAAAACATTTTAAATGTAAAATATCACAAAAAAAATCCTTAGTAAATCTTTTTAATGAATAAATTTATATTTTTTTAAATAATTTTGTAAAATATAGACATGTTAGAAAAATATATCTAATTAAAAGTGAAGTAAGATAATATTTTATTTTTAATATTATCTAATTTGATTCGTGATCCAAACAGATGAAAAGATTTATCAAGAAAATAAAAAATATTTAAATATCTAGATCATTATTAAAATATATGGATTTGTTTAATGATAACTTATAAGATTCATTCAATGAAAAAAAATTAATCTATGAACAATAAGATTGTAAAATATATTTTTAATTATTTTTTAGTTTTAATTTGTGACCCCTTGAATGATTGAACCTCAATTGAAATTTTATTGATTAATAATAAATGTATATTCATGTTAAAAACTTCAAAGTATTATTATATCAAACATATAAAAAATAGGTTCATAACACCCAAAAAAATTCAGTGGAATGGAAATTGAGACGGAATACCCTACCTCATGTTAAAATTTCCTTCTAAGTTATTTAAACATCCAATATATTAAATTATTATTTATTATAATTACATATAAGAACCGTATAAATATCTATAATAACATATATATTCCATTTATAGAATCTTATAAATCGTTTTTTAAAAATTCTTTTATTACAATCATTATTTTTCCTACTAACTACTTCATTTTTCATATATGTTTTGATTCAAACGGTTCAGTCCTTCAACATTTATTATGTTTTTATTCTATCTATAATTATAATCATGATATATACATAATAATTTTGTATTATATACATAGTTAAAATAATTTCTGAGATACACACATGAAAACTACATCACATAGCTCTCTGGTAATGGAATGTTGTACTTATGCATGAGAGACATTATCATTTTCTGACAGGGTAAAGGGTAAGGAATTAGATGATATTGTAGAGACTCGGGTTTTGGCCATATCGGACTTTGGAATATTCCTAGGAATAATTATTGAGCTAGGCGCGAAGACGGCGTGCGATTCCAAGCCCTGGTGTGCCGGAAATTAATTTTATAAAAATATTAAGTATTTTTATACTATGCCCATTGCGGGGGTGTATTATCTCCTAAACTGTAGCTCAGAATAGGAATATGATGGAATGGTTGAATCCAGAGTGTGTCGTTTACCATAGGTGGGCTGTAAACATTGCGGGCGTAGGCCTGTTGTGAGAAAAGCCACAAGGGTCATTTTTGTAAATAATTGGAAAAGTTTATTTATTAGCGTCAGCTCGAATAACTCCTAAACAGAGACACATATCGTAATTCTGAGTGAACTTTTTCATTCATGACTTCGTGTTTACCCTAGGTATGACATAATTTTAGTCGGTGGCGGGTTCCAGGTCGGAGGCGTGTTGGCGGGGAGTTAAATTGATGTTTTTATTCAAATAATAATAATAATAATAATCAACCCCCCCCCTTTGTTATATGGTACTAACCAAGAAAGAGCCTCTCGTTCCACCTCCGTTTCACCGGTGATCTACCAAATCGAGCAAACGAAGCACCCACGAGCTCAGATTCTGACGGCGGACGCTCCAGGATCGTGCATCGGAAGCTTTGTAGTGCAGATCTAAGCCAGAACGTCGGTATTTTTCCCGCGAGGTAGGTGGTTTGAGTATTAAAATATTGAATACCGTTTATGTGTTGTTTTTCTTCAAATCGTCAAGATTGTTGTGTTGTGTGGTGGTGGCTCAGCGGCGGCGCAGCAGATGTCGGCAGGCGGCAGCGGTCCGGTCTGGCAGAAGGTGGTTTCCGGCGACCCTGCGGTGGTCCGGCCAGATTTTTTCTAGAGTTCTTTAAACCACCGTAACTCACAAACTGTAACTCCTATATGCGAGCCATTTGTGGCAACACATTCCTTGCTTCAGGGAAGACCATTTAAAATCACTTTGGGAATTTAATGAGTCGGTTTCGTGGTCCAGAGCTATGAAATGTTGAAATAATAATAATATTTTATTATTATCCAAATTTGACCCGCCGTAACTTTTACACTAAGTGTCTGATTGATGTGTCATCAGTGACGTTGTGATCCAAATAGTAAGGTGGACTTTTCAGGAAATTTTCTGGGTGTTAGGACGGAGATCAAAATGTGGGCCCAACGAGGTTGGTTTTGGCGTTTTTGGAGAAATGAAACTTTTTTGCCGGGTATCCGTTTTGGACAAAAGAGTAGTTGATTCCGTGTGTTTTTTCGAGGAGAATGAAATGGTGTGATCTTCTTGATGAGTTTCATGAGCATGGTTTGGGCCCCACCTGGGCTGGGTTCGATGAATTGTACTTTTTTCACCGGGAGTCCGTTTGGGACGATCGAGTAGTCGATCCCATGTGTTTTTCCGAGGGGATCGCAATGGTGTGATCTGCTTGATGAGTTGCAAGAGCGTGGTGTGGGCACCATTGGGGCTGGCTTAGGTGAATAGTTCCTTTTTTACCGAGTGTCCTTTTTGGATGATAGATTAGTCGATCTCATCTATTTTTCAATGGGGATCATAGTTGTATGACCCACATTATGAGTTTCATGATCATAATGTGGGACCCACACGGGCTAACTACAGTGAATAGTTCCCTTTTCACGGTTCTCCATTTTGGGAAAGTAAACAGCCTATCCTAAGTGTTTTTCCATGACGATCACAATGGTGGCCTCGGTATCGGCGTTAGAGGTGCGATGTGTGACGTTGTGGCAGGTCACTCGGGTTAGCGACGTTTGGACTAGTATTGTTTGATGGTACTCCCTTGGTTTGTTCCTATGATGGTTTGTGCGGCATCACAACCTTAATATAGGTGTTGGGAAAAAATCCCTCAATGCATCATTGCAGTATTTTTGAGGTGATTGTATTTGTTGACAAAATGAACATTTGCATTGTGATTGTTGACAATGAAAACCATGACATACAAATTTGTTGACAAAGGGGATTTCATGGTGGAATTTTGTGTTCAAGAGCTGTGGTCAATGATCCATGTTTGATTCAGGAACGTCGAAAAAGGAATATATGATATGGAGGCAGTATAAAAATAATAGAAACACGTATTTGAGGATTGAAAACGTGCACACCATATGTTTTTGAAGATCGGATCATCAAAATATGGAAAATGGATAAGGGTCGCGCAAGTATTGGTGTGGTCGCACAGGTGACTTACGCACCATAAAGAGAATTGTGTGCCGATGCGTTGGATTCTTGAGAGCTTCTACACCTGTTGTTTTTCAAGATCAGAAGATCAAAATATGTCAAAGGAAAGAGGGTCGTGAAGGTTTTTGGTTTGGTCGTCCAAGTGACTTTTCGGGGAAGAGACCTACGCACCGAGACCTGCGCGCCGAGGGTTGACTTATGCCCTTTCGCACAGGGTGGTCAAATTGCCTATAAATATTGGACCAACCCTCCTCATTTCTCAACGGAGTTCAACACTTTGAATAATCATAGCTCCCGTTGCGTAGGTGTGGTGGTCGCGCAAGTGGTGGTGTATCGCACAAATGGGACTTGCGCGCCAGATTTGAAGAAGCGTGGTTGTTGTTAGTTGCGCGCCAATATTGGTTTGGACATAAATGGAAGTGAGTCACGGAAGTTTGGAGTTGAAGAAGATTGTGTTGTGCATGTTTCTGAGGTCGACTTGTGCGCCAGTTGTGACTTGCGCGCCAATACTTGCTCGTCGGATTAGACTTGTGCTTCATGTAAGGTTGTTTTTCCAACAGTGTTTCTAGGCTGCATGGAAGCTGGATGTTTTCCTGATACCTTCGGTGTAATGTGAGATTCATCTAAGGTTTAAAGTTGGACTTCAACAGAGCAACTACATAAAAAAGAATGTGCATTATTTCATGCAAATGAAGAAGCCTACAGGTGTATAAACTGTGAGTGGATTCCTTCTAGAGCAGTGAGAAAAAAAAGAGAAAGAAGGTGATCCTCTCCACCGGCAGTGAGCTAGAGAGAGAGAAACAGGGAGTGACCCTTGGGAAAGCAGTGAGAAGACCCTAAACATTGTAAAGGAACTGATCCTGGTCGTAGAATTGATCTATCCTGAACCTTGTAATCCACAACTACTGAAGTTTAGAGGAATTGGGTACGACTGGAAACCTGTTGGCGTATGCTCCTTGGACGTAGCCCTTAGCGGTGAACCAAGTAAAATTGATGTGTCTTGTGCTTTCTTTACTTTCTGTTTATATTGTGCAGCAGGAAATAGAGAGAAGAGTGTTTTTCTTAACAGTGAAACCAGATCAGAATGAGATTTAATTTTTAATTAGTCATACCCTGATTCACCCCCTATCATGGTATTCAGCCTTGTATACCTAAAAATAGGTTTTTTATCCTTTTGATGGGATGTTTAATCTATTAGAGTTGTGGAATCCCTATAGTGGGCCCAGAGTAGGATCCTCTAGCATCCTTTCCCTGGGTCAGGTTCGTGGTATCATTGTGACTGCTTATCCACAGGTGGCGATCCACTATCTAGCAGGTTAACCCCATAGGGTTTGTGGAATCAATGTGAATATGATCCCATACGTAGTGGACCATGCTCAGTATGGCTGTAGCATCATCAGGTATATGATCCCCTACTCAGTATGAGGATTAATGCAGGGTTACAATATCGTTGGTTATACGATTCCCTACTTAGCACGTGGTTTTGGTAGGTTGTGTCATCGTCAGTTCGATCCCCTACAGCGCGAGATGTACCAGATAGGGTTGTCATTATCGTTGTGAACTCCATGACATGGGTGATGATCCTCTATCTGAGTGAAGTGTTTCTGTCGTGTGCCAGATCGGGTTGTGGTATCCCCTAGTGGATCCTGGGAGTGATCCCCTATCTGTGTGACCTATGAATGCCAGATCAGGTTGGGGTATCCACCAGCACACCCTGGGAGTGATCCCTTATCTATGAGATCTTCGTATAATTGTGTGAGTTCTGGTATCCCCTAGATAACCCTCAGAGTGTTCCCCTATCTGAGGAGTTTGGTGTTTATGTTGTTTCAGCGAGGTTTCCTCAGTGACGATATCCGACGAGCGTGCTCTCTTGGGAGAGCATCTGAGATGTTTGTGTGGGACCCGATGGAGTGTATCTCTCGGATGAGTGTCATCTGGGATGATAGTGATCATGGAGTGTGCTCTTCTGGTTGTGAACCATTGTTGGTGATGAGGTCAGTACCTCATGTGGCTTGGTGCGTGAGCTGAGTATATCTAGATGTTTTTGGTATACGTAAGAGCATATATCTAAGCGGGTTTTCATTGTATATGTATGGGTGTATACCTAGGAAGATTTTTGAGATATATGTTCGAGCGTACTCCTGAGTAGTTGTTCAAGGTGTATGTATGGGAATACACTTAGATTGAGCTAACTAGCTATGTTTTGTCGGGGATGGTCACGATATGGAGTTTCTCTCTCGTCTCAGTTCCCTCTGGATGGGATGAGTAACATGTTTCCTTTTAGTTTCTCTCTTATGTTTTGGGTTTTTGGGGTGCCTACTGAGTATTGTTATATTCACCCATGCATGGGCTTTTCCCACACATGTTTGTGTCTTGTGGAGACAACATGCCTTTCGACAGAGTCCCAGGAGGACCCGGAGCAGGCGGAGTTGAGTGAGCAGGACAGACCGTGGAGTCTTATCATAGATGTTCCAAGGAGATTTCCCATGGTGCTTTTGGAAGCGTACCCCTTATTCCGAGTAGTTTGGATGCCTTTGTAGTTTTATTTTGGTGGCCCCTATTTTTTCCCTTCTCACACTATTGTTTCACTCTGGTTTGGGATAGTTTTATGCATGCATTTACAATTCAGATTTATACATCTCTATACTTTTTCATGGAGGTGTATGTGGGTGTGTGTGTATAGGTACCTTAGTCTTATGCCTCCCATGTGTGTGATATCCTACTTTACGCTAGTCGCCATCCCCAGGCCTATTGGAGACGGGCTTGGGGAGTCACAGCTCGGGCACCGTTTGTTTGGGTCATGATAGAGTGGTATCAAAGGCAGTTACACCAGTGGGATCTTAGAGTGTAGTTGGTCTAGCTGTGAGTTTTTTTTGGGTTGCATAGTGGTAGTGTTAGGATGTTTCGAGTTCGGATTTCAGGACAGGGACTCCAATATTGGTGCAGCAGCCAATGTATCCATTCACCAGGACTCTGAAAACCTTCTTTTCTACTCGAGATGTTCGTACACAGGTCACAGGGGAAAAATAATTATACATGCATCATATAGGACTGGTTTTTGGGTTTTTCCTTGTCCTTATTGAGTCATCTCTCTGGATATACTCTTTGACTTTGTTCCATCTTGATTGTATTTTAGGATGCCTCCAAGACGACAACCAGTGAGGGTTCTGCAGCGAGAATTTAGTGACAATCCAAGATATGTAGAGGCTGTAGACCAGAGTGCGGGTTTTGAGGCTTCACCTCCAGGTGGTCCACCAGTTGAGCCACCACCTGTAGAGCAGCTAGTTTTGCCGGTAGTTTATGATGAGGTTTCTCGTAGGATGAGTACACTGCATGAGTTCCAGAGGCAGTGACCTATGAGGTTCTGGGGTGATCCAGACCCTCAGGCAGCTGATCACTGGCTCGAATTAGTCACCCGAGTTTTCCACCTAGTGAGGACACCCCCAGATCAGATGGTGGTCCTAGCGGCGATCCTTCTAAATGGTTCGGACGGGCGATGGTTGAGTCTGGTGATGCAGTCCCACGATAAAGAGTTGCTCATGTGGGTAGATTTTGAGATGCTCTTCAGTGAAGAGTTCTATCCAGTGACACTGACGTCAGTGCAGATTCATGAGCTTCTGTAGCTTCGGAAGGAGGGCATGACTATGTCAGAGTACTCAGTGAGGTTTATAGTCTTATCACTCTACTCCCTGGATATGGTTCGAGACCCGTTATTTAGGGCTCATGCCTTCGAGAAGGTCATACGCAGAGACATCCAGGCAGGTGTGGTTTCATTGTGTATGCCCACCTAGGTTGGAGTGTTGTAGTGAGACATGGCGATGGAGATATTTCTAGATGAGCATATTCAGCCCGTTAGTGTTGGACGCGTTGCGGCTTAGACATCGTCAACTGGTATCCGGCGGTAGGCGCAAGGGTTTAGATGTGGCCGACGTTTCAAGAGGTGACCACAGGATTAAGGATCAGAGGCTCGAGGATCACAGGGATCACATGCCAGTTTTGGTCAGTCGCATGAGAGGTGGTGTTATGCTTGCAATGGTCAGGGACATCTTTCAAGAGATTTTCAGACCCATTGTGCTGCTGAGAGGGAGCCGGTCGAGAGGTCGCCTTGGCAGCGACAACGTCTTGAGTTTAGAGGTCTGTAGGGTGACGAACGTGGCGACGGAGCTGGTGCAGCAGCAGGGGGTGGTAGGCGGTATCAAATGCCACCACCACCACCCCTGGGTGGTTCATGCCGAGGCCAAGCATCTAGAGGGAGAGGGCGAGGACAGCTGTATTCCCTAGAGGCTGTTGACCAAGAGGTTCTGTGGATGGATAGAGGTACGCCTTGTGTCTTTTTTACTTTCTGCATTAGTTTTGATAGACACAGTTTAGCGATACTCTTCCCTTTCTGTTGCTTGCTTGAGTTTTGTTTAGGGATTTGGTAAGACCCTATGTGGGTGTTGTTCGGCGTGCTTCAAAAGCGTGAGTAACACTACTAGAATTCTCGGTATTTGTGATGGGTTATTTGTGATGGGATCCCATCACAAATAAGCTTTAGTGACAGGGTCCTGTCACTAATAGCCCGTTGTAGAAAATTTCATCACAAAAAATATTATTTGCAACGGGCCCATCGCAAATAATATTTGTTGTAGGGGGGAACTTCACTATCTCAAATAAGTTTCTGATTATATACATTATATATATAAACTTTTTTTCAACGGGCCCATCATAAATAATTTTTCCGACGGGCCCGTAATCCCATCGCAAATACTTTTTTGAAAATACTTATTTAGACTATTTGCGATGGGCTCATCTGAAATATTTTTTTACAACAGGACCGTAATCCCGTCACAAATACTTTTTATAAAAAAAATTATTTAGGATATTTGCGATGGGAACCCGTCGTGACAAATCCCATCACAAATAATAAATATATAAAAGAAAATTAATTTAATAAAATAATGGTTATTGAAAAATTAATTATATTATTATAAAAATAATAAAAAAAATAAAAAATATTAATACTCTAAATATTCACAAAAAAATATAAAAAAAATCATAAAATATTATTATTATTATTAGTTAAATAAACAAACGTTAAAAAATATAGTACTAAAAAAATATTTTTAATAAAATTATGATTAATGAAATAATAATATTAATATTATTAAAATAATAAAAAATTTAAAAATTATTAAAATTCTAAATATTTATAAAAAAATCAAAAAAAATTATAAATTAAATTATGTAATATTCACACCGATATAAAAGAAATAAACTGTATATAGTTCATATTATAAAAAATGTTAAATTCAAATGTTTTTAACATAAAAAAATAATTAGGGGGTCATCTTCTGGAGGAGGTGGAGGAACTGAAGGAGATGGTGGAGGAAACTCTATCCCTAAACTACGAGTCAGATGATGCATGTAATCCATCTTCTCGTGATGCTGCTACTTCTATTGACACATCTCCTCCTCACACTGAAGCTTCTGCTGCTGCAACTACTGACACATCTCTTCTTGCTTCTTCTGCAAACTCTCTATAAGGTTATTCTGAGCTCAGAACTGCTCCTGATACTGTGAGGCAGAAGATGATGCCTCTCCATGAGCTCCTCTCGAGATGGACGCTTACATCACAGCAGTACCATAACAAGTACCAAGAGTCACATGAGATCCAATACCAACTACTCATCCCTTTCCAAAGCCATACTGAGTCGCCTTCATCTATTCCGCCTTGTCGAAATAGTGGGCACTGGTCTGATCAGTCGCCTCGTCCTGACCCTCAGCCTGTGTCTGAGAAGTCACAGCCTTATATGACTCCTTCAATTCCAATTTGAAATTAAAATTGTGAAAATATTATATGCAGTTAATTTTCTAACTGAAAAAATAAGACTAACCACAATCCAATGCTGGAGATCACCTCTAACCCCTCCGGTGGCTGGATCCGTGTACATCCTATGATAAATATCGTACTCTGTAATATCTAGATTCTCGACTACCTATATGAATATAAAATAAACTCTTTATATTTTATTTTTTATAAAATATTTAAAAAATTACTTACCAGATGCTCTCTATGCATACTAAATGTACGACTACCAGCTCAATGTGTCACCTCCTATCTCCCCCGATTCTGCCGACCCAATGAATACCTCCTTTGAAATCCACCATCCAACCAGTGTGCACATAATCCATCCCAAACCTTTGATGAAATGTACTCTAGTTGATGGGCTCTACACGACTCATCAAATACTTCCGCTCATGCTTTTTTAATGGCTGTCTTTCTCAAATTGTGCAAAAACTGACACAAACGCTCACACATAGCCACCTCCCACGCAGCACGGATATCTTCACGCATGCTATCATTGATGAGATACCATAAACCCTATAAATAATGTATAATATCAAGTTATTAATAAAATAAATTTAAAAAAAATATTATTTATTTACATACTAGCCAATGATTGTACATTCCGAGCTACACATCAACGAGAATATTTTTCCATGATATCCTTGGCTGAGAAAAATAATTGCACAAGATAGTGCTCCCCTGTCCAACAGCTACATGCACAAAACTGTGTAAAAAAATAAATAATCAAACAATTAGTATATATATAAATAAATTAATGAAATCTCACTAAAATATACAGGTTACCATACCTCAATGTGTGTGGATCGAATCCAAGACATAGACATCACCTGGGGATAGGGTCAGGAATCATCAGTCATGCAAGACCGCACCCCCTCCGCGTACCTCATGAACCACCAGTAGGCTAAGGCTCAGATGATCCCACATACACCTCATCCAAAGGTAGCTCAGCCTCCTCTAACTCACGAAATAGATCATAGTCCATCTGAAACACAAAATGATTATTGATAGCAGATTGTTGCAAATAACTATTATATGTAGATATATATTAGTTATGATCATAACCATCATTTAATTGTGTCAATATTCACCTTCATCATCATCTTCATATCTGATGATGTCAATGTCTTCATATTCCTCCACGACATCATTAATATCCATATGAGTTTCACTTTCACCATCCCTTGTAATTTCAAAATCATTTGTAGCATCATTAACATCTTCATCACCATCGACCCTTAATTGTGGGGTGTCATCATCGATATTAATGTTTCTTTGTGAAAAAGATGGATTTTGAGTAGTCTCTTGAAAAATTTCAATTCCTTCCACTTCAGCGGAACCACATTCAGTTTGAGTAAATTTATTTTCTTGAGATTTCATTTTTATAGTGCTCCACCAATCACTCAGGTCTCTTGAAGTAGCACAGTACATTGTGTAATAAATTTGATGTGCCTGTTGAGCCAGTAAAAATGGTTTGTTTACTACAAAAAAACTTTTATATTTAATATCGATGATTCCATGAGTCAGATGAACATGCAAGCCTCTCTCAGTATCCAACCACCAACATTTAGACATCTTTATGTAATTATGTCCAAGATAACATAGCTCAATAATTTCAACCAGAATGTCATAATAGTCAAATTCAGTTTCTCTATTATGCGATCCTCTCAAACAAAATCAACTGTTCATTGTTTTTTTGATTCCCCATATGCACGTGTATGAAATCAAAAATCATTCACCACATATGCATTATAATATTTAACCATTTTAGATGGTGGGTTACTCAATATAAGTAGTCGCTTATCAAAATTTCTCCATGAATCACCATCAGATGGATGATTCTAGATTTTACCGGTTGAAATATTGGTTTTGTGCCATGGAATTATTGATGTTGTGTTATGAGACATAAATAAATGCTGCAACCTGGGTGTAAGGGGAAAATATCCCAACTATTTTACAGGAATCGATCCAAACTTCCCTAGTTGAGCTTTTTTATACCTCCATTGTCCACATATGGGACAACTATCCAATGACTCATTTTCACCAGAATATAAGATGCAATCATTTTCACATGCATGAATCTTACGATAACTAAGGACTAGATCACGAACCAACCTCTTGCACTCATAGTAATTTCTAGGAAACACATTTCCTTCAGGTAATAGTGTTATAACCAAAGAAAATATCTGATAAAAATAGTTTTTTAACATTGCATTATCTGATTTAATAGGCATAAATTTTGAAACTGCTTCTCATTTTCTTATCTTGTAACCAAGATATAATGCATCCTCAGTAGACCACAACAACTCATAAAATTATGATGGTGCGAACTCACGAGTTAAATCAATATCGTCGGGATTTTTAGTTTGTTGAATAGATGGACCTGCAACATCATGTACTAAATTTTGGAACCATGGTGGATTCAGAATCAAGTTATTAGTATCTTCTCTAGAACTTCATTCAACATGTTGATACCAAAAAACATAATCTGGTCGATAACCAAACCACAAGAGATGTCCCCCAACCTTGTCAAATGTGTCAAACGTTCTCAGATTACATTTTTTACAATGACACTTAATTTTTCCTTCTGAAACAAATTCTTGTTTTGATGATGAAAATGCTAAGAAAGCTTCAACCCCCCTCAATATATATAGGATTTAACCCAGATAATTTGGATTTTTTCACTGATTTATCCAAGCGTGATCATCTAATAATGATTGATGTTGACTTCCTTATTCCATATTTTTCTATAGAATATAAAATCATCATTGTTTTTGAATAATTTGAAATTATAAAAAAACTATCTGAAAAAAGAATCTAAATAATTATTACTACTTCTTAATAATTACCATTAATTAAGGGCAACACAATTTCCAGTGGATTGACAGCTACTCTTTTGTCCGACGTCTCATTTACTTCCATCTTTCTCACAATGAAATCACAATGAAGAATCTGGGCAGAGGTACGCATATTCATTCTCATATCACGAGAATGAATATGCGTAACTCTGACCAGATTCTTCATTGTGATTTCAGTGTGAGAAAGATGCAAGTAAATGAGCCTTCGTACAAAAGAGCCCCCTTTTCGTCGATGAATCGTCTTCTTCCAACTGTCACCACCTAAAAAAATTATAAAAAATATAATCCTACGAATGCATATCCAATCTCATGCATACGAGATTCTATATGCCTATGTAGCAGCACATTTTTCATAATGTTTTGATTTGGTGAGAGTTGAAAGGAGAAAATTCATCAAGCAAAAGGAGTGTCGTCAATCCACTGGAAATTGTGTCAACTTCATAAAATTTATTAAATGTTATGAAAATTTCATTATAATTGTTTCTAAATAATTAGTACTATTTATTACTAATTGTTAATATTTATTACTATTTATTACTAATTATTCATATTTATTACTAATTATTCATATTTATTACTTACTATTCCTATTTATTACAAATTATTACTATTTATTACTAATTGTTTCTAATTATTATTAATTATTATTATTTATTACTAATTAATTCTAATTATTACTAATTATTATTATGTATTTCTAATTATACATATTTATTACTAATTATTTGTATTTATTACTAACTATTACTATTAATTCTTAACTATTGTTATTTATTATTAAATAATACTATTTATTCCTTTTTATTACTAATTATTAGTAATTATTACTAAATATAACTAATTATTACTAATTATTCCTATTATTACAAATAATTCCAAATAATTCCAAATTATTACTAATTATTCCTAATTATTACAATTTATTCTTAATTATTACTAATTATTCCCATTTATTACTATTTATTGCTATTTATTACTAATTATTTCTATTTATTACTAATTATTGCTAATTATTACTAATTATTACTAATTATTACTAATTATTCTTAATTATTTCTAATTATTGTGATTTATTTCTAATTATTACTAATTATTCTTAATTATTAATAATTATAGCTAATTATTAGTATTTATTAGTAATTATTAGTAATTAATAGTATTTATTACTTCTTATTACCATTTATTACTAATTATTACAATTTATTAGTAATTATTATTAATTATTCCTATTTATTATTAATTATTCCTAATTATTCCTAATTATTCCTAATTATTACTAATTATTCATATTTATTACTAATTATTCATATTTATTTCTATTTATTGCTATTTATTACTAATTATTACTAATTATTTCTATTTATTACTAATTATTGCTAATTATTAATAATTATTGTTAATTATTCCTAATTATTGCTAATTATTGCTAATTAATAGTAATTATTACAAATTATTAGTATATATTACTAATTATTAGTATTTATTACTAATTATTACATTTTATTACTAATTATTACAATTTATTTGTAATTATTACAATTTATTGCTAATTATTACTTACTAATACTAATTATTACAATTTATTACTAATTATTAAAATTTATTTCTAATTATTACAATTTATTACTAATTATTACAATTGATTACTAATTATTACAATTTATTACTAATTATTACAATTCATTACTAATTATTACAATTTATTAATAATTATTACAATTTATTACTGATTATTACTAATTATTACTAATTGTTACTAATTATTATTAATTATCTGTACTTATTACTAATTATCTGTATTTAATACTAATTATTACTAATTATTACTAATTATTAGTATTTATTAATAAATATTACTATTTATTACTAATTATTACAATTTTTTAGTAATTATTACAGTTTATTAATAATTATTATAGTTTATACTAATTATTACAATTTATTATTAATTATTAGTAATTATTAAAATTTATTAGTAACTATTACAATTTATTACTAAATATTACAATTTTTTAAAATTTATTACAATTTATTAGTAATTATTACAATTTATTACTAATTATTACAATTTATTACAAATTAATGAAATTTATTACTATTTATTACTCATTATTACTATTTACTACTCATTATTACAATTTATTACTCATTGTTACATTTTATTACTAATTATTATGATGTATTACTAATTATTACAATTTATTACTAATTATTACAATTTATTACTAATTATTACTATTTATTACTATTTATGACAATTTATTACTATTTATGACAATTTATTACTATTTATTACTCATTATTACAATTTATTACTGTTTATTAATAATTATTACTAATTATTAGTATTTATTATTATTTATTACCATTTATTGTAAATTACTATAAATTAATTATATACATTACTAATTATCGTTAATAATTATTAATTACGACTAATTATTAAAAATTAGTACTAAAAATTTCAATTTATAGATACAAATAAATACTCATGACAAAATAATACAAATTTAATTTAATTACAACTAATCAACAATAATAAGAATTAACATAAAAATTTAATCAATTATAAATTAAATAAAACATTAATACCCTTAAAATTGATTTTTTATTGATGAAGACGGCTTCACAACTTATTCGTGAACAAAAAAATTAACATAGAAAAATTTTCCCTCTAAAATCTGAGTTTAGAGAGAAACAAGATCTAATAATTGAGAGGAATGAGGGGAAAACAGCTGGGGGTATATATAGGTTATATTATTTACGACGGGAATATTTGCGACGCAATACTCGTCGCAAATAGTATCTTTTGCGACGGGACTCATTGCAAATACCTACGCCCGCATTAATTACTATTGGCAGTCAAAAAGTTATTTGTGACGGGTCCCATCGTGAATAGTCCCTGTCGACACACCTTTTGTGACGGGACGACATCCCGTCACAAAAATCTATTAACTGTCGTCGGGAATTTGCGACGGTGGGATCCCACCATCGCAAATAACCATCGCGTGGTTTGGCGCACTACCCGTGCCAAACATTTTGCGATGGGAGGTGAAATCCCTTCGCAAATAATTGGTTATTTGCGACGGGTCGTTACCCCCGTCGCAAATAACCTCTTGGATTGCAAAAAGTCCATCGTAAAAAGTTTTTTTTCTCGTAGTGGAAGAGAGATCCTTCCACCACCGAGACACGTTTTTGTGACTCGATGAAAACCGTGTGGGCGAGTCAGTGCCACCCAAAAAGGATAGTGTTGACGTGTGGTGGATGAGTCCCTCTAACTTATGTGTTCGTACATGGGTGTTTGTTGGTGAACTCACTGGCCTGGGAAATCCAGTTGAGAGTCCAGTTTCTTTCCATGTGCTTATGGATTTTCGGGGATGAAAAGTTCTAAGGTGGGGAGGATGTAGCGACTCGGGTTTTGGCCCTATCAGACTTTGGAATATTTCTATTAATAATCCTAGAGCTAGGCGTGAAGACGGCGTGCGATTCCGAGCCCCAGTGTTCCCGGAATTGATTTTATAAAAATATTTTGTATTTTTATACTATAAACATGGTGGGGGTCTATTATCTCCTAAACGTTAGCTCAGAACAGAAACTTGAGGGCACGATTGCGTCCGGAGCGTGCCTTTTACCCTAGGCAGGGTGTAAACATTGCGAGCGCGGGCCTGATGTGAGAAAATCCACCAGGGGCATTTTCGTAAATAAATGGAAAAGTTAATTTACGAGCGTCTACTCAAATAACTTCTGAACAGAGTCTCAGATCGCAATTCTGATGCGTCGTTGCATTCAGAACAGTGTGTTTACCCTAGACATGGCATAATTTTGGTCGGTGCCGGGTGCCGGGTCGGAGGCGTGTTGGTGGAGAGTTAAAATGAAGTTTTTATTATTAATAATAATAATAAAAAAACAACCCCCCATTGTTCTACGTTGCGCACCAAGGAGGAGCCTCTCGTTCTTCCTCCGTTTCACCGGCGATCTACCAAATCGAGCAAACGAAGCGCCCACGGGGTCGAATTCCAATGGCGGACGCTCCAGGATCGTGCATCGGAAGCATTGGAGCACGGATCTAAGCCAGAACGTCTGTGTTTCACCGGCAAGGTAGGCAGTTTGAGTTTTAAAATCTTGGATCTTGTTTATGCATTTGTATTTCTTCAAATCTTTATAAGGGTTGGGTAGTTCGGGTCCTGAGGTTTCCGAAAAAAATTTCGGATTTGAATTTGGAGCACCGGGGTGCTCCCCGAAGTTTTCCGGTGGAAACCCCGGTTTCCAGTGGCGGCCATTGCGGATTCCGGGGAGGGCGGCGGCACAGCAGGATCTGGCAGGGGGTGGTTGTCCGGTCAGCCAGACGTCGGTTTCCGGTGACCCTGCGGTGGTCCGGCCATATATTTTCAGGGGTTATTTAAACCCCCGTAACAGACAAAACGTAACTCCAATTTGCGATCCATTTGTGGCAACACGTTCCTTATGTCGAAACGGGCCTTATGAACTCACTTTGGGAGTTTTATGAGTCGGTTTCAAGGCCCAGTGGTACACAATGTTGAACTAATAATAATATTTTATTATTATCCAACTTCGACTCGCCGTAACTTTTACACAGAGCATCTGATTGACGTGTCATCAAGGACGTTGCTATCCTGATAGTAAGGCGGACGTTTCAGGATATTTTCTGGGTGCTGGGACGGAGATGAAGATGTGGTCCCCATGAGGCCGGTTTTGTTGTTTTTGGAGAAACACAACCCTTCCAGCAGGTATCTGTTTTGGACGAAGGAGTAGTCGATCCCGCGTGTTTTTCTGAGGGGATCGCAATGGTGCGATCTGCTTGATGTGTTTCCGGTGCGTGGTGTGGGCCCCACCTAGGATGGATATGGTGAATAGAACCTTTTTCATTGGGTGTCCGTTTGAGATGATCGAGTAGTCGATCCCATGTGGTATTCCGAGGGGATAGCAATGGTGTGATCTGCTTTATGAGTTTCGAGAGCATAGTGTGGGCCCCACCCGGGTTGGCTTCGATGAATAGTACCTTTTTAACTGGATTTCTGTTTTGGACGATCGAGTAGTCTAACTCCTGTGTTTCCTAAGGGGATCATAGTGGTATGATCCTCTTGATGAGTTTCGGGATTGTAGTGTGGGGCCCACACGGGCTAACTACGGTGAATAGTGCCTTTTTCACCGGTTGTCCATTTTGGGCGAGTAAATAGCCTATCCTACATGTTTTTTTCACATGGATCGCGATGATGGCCTCGGTATCGGAGTTGGAGGTGAGCGGTGTGGCGTTATGGTGGGTTTCTTGGGTAAACGACGTTTGGACAAGCAGTGGTTGAGGGTACTCCCTCGGTTCATTCCTACGAGGGTTCACGCATCATCACAACCTTAGTATAGGTGTGTGATCCTCTCGATGGGATGTTTAATCTGTAAGAGTTGTGGCATCCCTCCGGTGGGCCCTGAGCGGGATCCTCTAGCATCGTTTCCCTAGATCGGGTTCTTGGTATTGTTGTGATATCTTATCCACATGCGACGATCCCCTATCTAGCAGGTTAACCCCATAGGGGTTGTGGCATCATCAGGAATATGATCACCTACGCAGTGGGATGTGCCCAATAGGGTTGTGGAATCATCAGTTATATGATCCCCTACACAACATGAGGATTAAAGTAGGGTTTTGGTATCGTTGGTTATATGATCCCCTACTCAGCACATGGTTTCTGTAGGGTTGTGGAATCATCAGTTCGATCCCCTACAGTGCGAGATATACGAGATTGGTTTTTTGGTATCATCATGACTGTTGTGACACGGGTGACAATCCCCTATATGCATCGTGTTTCTTTCGAGCTCCAGATCAGGTTGTGGTATAACCCAGCAGATCCTGGGTGTGATCCCCTATCTGCAAGATCTACGAATGCCAGATCGGGTTGTGGTATCCCCCAGCGGACCCTGGGTGTGATCCCCTATCTATGAGATCTTCGTGTATCAGTGTGGGTTCTGGAATCCCCTAGCAGACCCTAGGTGCGATCCCCAATCTAAGGAGTTTGATGTTTATGTTGTTTCATTGAGGTTTCCTCAGTGACGATATCCGATGAGCGTGATCTCTCGGGTGAGCCTATGAGATGTTTGTGTGGGACCCAATGAAGTGTATCTCTCGGATGAGTGTCATCTGGGATGACAGTGATCATGGAGTGTGCTCTCCTTGTTGTGAACCATTTCTGGTGATGAGGTCGGTTCCTCATGTGGCTTGGTGTGTGAGCTGAGTATATTTGGATGTTTTTGGTATACGTAAGAGGATATATCTGAGCGGATTTTCATGGTATATGTATGGGCATATACCTGGGTAGATGTTCGAGATATATGTTTGGGCATATACCAGAGCAGTTGTTCATGGTGTATGTACGGGCACACACCTGTATTGAGCTGACGAGCTGTGTTTAGCCGAAGATGGTCACGAGATTGAGTTTCTCTCTTGTCTGGGATCCCACTGCTGGGATGATCGAACTGTTTCCTTTCAGTTTTTCTCTTTTTTTGGGTTTTTGGGTTCCTACTGAGTATTGTAGTACTCACCCCTACACGGGCTTTGCCTGCACATGTTTATCTCTTGTGAAGACTACCGGCCTTTCGATGGAGTCCCTGGAGGACCAGGAGTAGGCGAATCTGAGTGAGCGAGACTGACCATGGAGTCTTACTGGAGCTGTGCTGAAGAGCTCTCCAGTAGCGCTTTTTGCAGCGTACCCATTCTTATGAGTAGGTTGGAAACCTTTGTAGTTTTCTTTTGGTGGGCCCTGTTTTTCCCTTTTCTTATTGCTGTTTCACTCTTGTTTGGGATAGTTGTATGCATGAATTTACTATTCAGTTTAATATATCTCCGCACTTTTTCATAGAGGTGTATGTGGGTGCGTGTGTACAGGTACCTTAGGCTAATGCCTCCAATATGTGTGATAGCCTACTCGGCGCTAGTCTCCAGCCCCTGGCCTATTATAGGAGGGCATGGGGAGTCACGGCTCGAGCCCCATTGGGTCGGATCATGACATATATTTTAGACATAAAAAACAAAATTATGTTGTAATATTAATTTATATTAGATAATTATATCACTAATAAAAACCATGTGAGGTGATAAAGGACCAAACATTACATTGGTTTGTGAGGTGGTAGTCTTCCACACACACTACTAATATTTTTGATTCCCATTTTATAGATAATGAATTAGGTAAAAACAATAAAAACAATAAAATCAATATAATAACGTCTTATTATATGGGAGACATTGTTGATATTATATTGGATTGGATGTTATATAATTTTCATTCATTTTATACAAAAATATTACCTCTATTTAGATGAATAATCATTAAATAACAATATGATACATGCTAGAGTAGTAATTGTTTTGATTCAATATAGATTAGGTATAAAATACACTTATTTTATCAATTATATTAAATATATTCCATTTATATCTTCCCACATGGTACTCTTAATAGGCCAACCCTACTGAAATATGAATATTCCCAATTACAGTAATGTATCCCTGAGAGGGGGAGGTGTGAATCAGTTATACTTATTTTCTTTTACATTTCCTTTCAATCAAAACAACCTTCCTCGTTTGTTAGAGATTTTAATTCACTATTGAAAACAAACTCAACATGAACCCACAAGAACACAAAGATTTATAATGTTCGCATTCCAATAAGAATAGTTACATCCTTGGTATGGTTTTGAAATGATAAAATACCATACTATTCACTATGAAACCAATTTTGTATTACAATGAATAGGATGTACCCTTTCACTTGTGTAGCACTATGAACCAATCCCAAGAGTGCATGTGCACCCTCTTATCACAATAGGGTAATACAATTGTTTTGTAACAACTCATATTACATGTGCTTCTTTTCAATTCAACAAATGTATTTAAATTGTAATACAATTCATCAATTCATTACCCATAAGAAAGGTAATAACTACATGTCCATTGTCATAAAACATTCAGTATGATTTTTCTGGGTCCGATTCTTTCAAAACAATGCTCCAAGTCTGATTCTTTTAAAACAAAGCTCCGAGTCCAATTTTTAAAACAAAGCACCCTGTCTAATTTTCAAAACAAATCCCCAAATCTGATTTTCTGGTAGACAACAATATTGTATAATAATCACACCTTAAATTCCAAAATAGAATTGTCATTCGAAAAGAATATTAATGGATCATCACTACCTAATAAAATTTTCATTCCGAGTGGAATTGATCTCTTCTTCTCTATAGAAACCCAAATCTTCTCTCTCTTCTATAGTGAATAATGAATGTCACAACATTACAATGTACTTCATCCCTTTTATAGGTAACTGAAAACATGTTTAAGAAAGAATCCCAAAACACTTTCCCGCTCAGTTAAATTCACCCAAATCTGAATTTCCCCAGAAATCTTGGAGCAATGATGACTTCATCAATACTTCTCGATTATTCTAGAAACATCCACAATCATCAACTCTTCTTCTTCATACTCGTTTTTTATATTACATTATGATTACAATTTATGGGAAATACATGGGATTGAATCTGATTTTCTCATGTTAATTTCTTTAAAACAATGCTAGATTCCATCCCAATTGAATTTGTTTGAAGAAATACACTTCTCCACTTGAGATGAATTCACACTTTTAAATGAAGGACTCACTGTTGGAAGTTCATTAATCTATTTCCACATAATTTTCTTTTCTCTTGACCCTCTTGAGAAAACACCTCATCACATTCATAAACTAGTGCATGAATCCTGACTACTTTCAAGAATTTGAATTCAATGAGGATCATATTTATCATCATCTGACTTCAATTGGAATGTATTATAACTTTCCCTTCATTCCTGCTTCTTTATTTTCATCTCATCCCATGCATGATATTTTCTGAATAAAAATGTTATGAATACTATTATCTTGAATATGATCATATCCAGTAACAATCATTCTGCTTACGATCATTATAGTTACAATCATCCGGGATAGAATCATTTTGGTTACCATCATCCAGGATACGATCATTCTGGTTATGATCTTTCTGGATCCAATCATTCTGATTATGATCATTTCAGTTGCAATCAATCTGGATACGATAATTCTAGTTACAGTCTTACTAGATATGATCATTCTGGATACGAACATTCTAGATACGATACAATACAATCTAAAAATGATGATCCACCTGTGTACAATGCAATACAATCTAAAAAAAATATCTTCCCAGATATGATATAGTGCACTATATATAGGATTCCTTTTTGAATGGTATCACCACTTTTATTTTACCCAGATTCAATCAATTTCAATATAAATATGATTCATTATCAATTGATACAATCTCATTACGTTTCTTCTACCCAAATATGATTTTTTTGAAAAAATATCGGTACCTCATCTTCCATCAACATAACCTTTTCCATTAGCACCATAGATTCAATCGACATCACCTCTACATTGACGCCAACTTTCATCAACACCACTTTTTATCAGCATCACCTTTCCATCGGTATGAATTTCATTAGAACCACCTTTCCATTAGAACCACCTTGATTGTTTTGAAACACAATCAGCACCGCCTCTTCAATTTGGATATGATTGTTTTCTGATTGTTTTAAAAAAAAATCATTACCACTTATTTTCTAATTATTTTGAAAAAAAAATCTAAATAAAATTCATTAATGCTTTTTTTGAAAAACAATTTGAATACAATTCTATTCTGATTGAAAGCACATCTTTCACTCATCATTCCTTTTATCGGGATTCAATCACTAGTTCTCAACAAAACTCATGATTTATATGGAATCCAAATCATCAAAGTATAATCACAATTAAATCACAAGATTCACATTGGTTCTAGTGTGAAATTGATGAAAATTCACTTCCAACATGAAACATTCCCTTGTGAAACTGATTCATCCTAAAAAATGTTCTATTATTTTATAAAAAAATCTCAATTCGATTGTCTCCAAAATAGAGTGAAGTGATTTCATTTCATCCAAACAAACCATGATAGAAAAAGAGAATTCTTGAAACCTTCATCTCATTAATCATCATCTTGGTCCAAAAAATCTCCCCCTTTGGGTTTTTTTGTCAACCATGTTTCATAAATCAATGAACTTCATAATCTCAAGAAATGGTTTACATATCAATAATTCTAAGCCTATGTGATCTAACTCAATATAAGAAATAATAATCACAAATAGAAAAACCATGCTATCTAATAAGTTCATGAAAACAACTTTATTTTATATTTATTTTCTTCATTATCCATGGAATACAATTCAATTTCTTTTCCTTCAACCACTCCAACAAAAAATTAGAATAATTTATACACAAAACAAGGCGGAATCCACAGCTTACCCACAACTATCTATTTTTTGCAATAGATTTATGAAAAAAAGAGTTACCCTTGAAAAAAAATCCAAAGGTAAGATGAGAGTGGGGACATATACACATACCTAAACCTTGAAGTGAATGAGGTTAGACACCCATGTTCATCCTCATTTTTTAGAATGATTCCTTTACTATTGTTTTTGTGAATATATCAACAATATGTTCTCATATTGGAAAAAACAAATCCATGTTCAATTTATTTCTCTCCACATGCTATTTGATGAAATGATATTTGATATAAATAAGTTTTGAACAATAATGTTGCACAGGATTCTCAGTGAGAATGATTGTAATTCAATTTTCACAACCCAATAACAAGTGTAACATCACTTCAACAAGTAAATCTTCCAAATTTTGTATTCCACATAAGCTGAGTGGTGGATTGAGTAGAAGAAACATATTCATCTTTAGCATGGTTGAGAGTTACTGAATATTGTTTCTTCGAATGACACCTGACAAAATTCTTTCCCAAAAAAATACACCACCAGTTGTGGATCTTCTATCTTCATTATTTCCTTCCAAATATGCATCAGAATACCCAGTTAAATCAATACTATCTAATATAATACACCTGATTCTGAAATCTATAATTCTTATGAAGTATATGAGAATTATTTTTCCAAAAATATGTTGTGATTCTTTTGGAACACTCATAAATGTAGCACATAAGCTAACAACATAAACAATGTCAGGTCTTCAGGTAGTCAAGCACAATAGACATCTAATCAGCTTCTGAAACTCTTTTGGATCAGCTTATTTTTCTTCTCTATATTTACTAAACTCTTTTCCCACTGAAATGGGTGTTGAAATAGGTTCTGAATTTTCCATTCCAAACCTATTGAGAATTTATTTTTCATAATTCTCTTGGGAATGGAAAATAAATTATTTATTTTTCTAGATTAGAATCCCAAGAAAGTATTTCATTTCTCCCAGCTTTGACATCTCAAATACATTCTTAATTTATTTAAAAAATATTTCACAGGTTCCTTCATCATTCAAAAAAATATAATATCATCAACATAAAAAATTATGATGGGGGAACACGCTTGACTTTCTCTGATGTAAATATTTTTATCCACACTTCTTTTGTTAAAATTCATCATTCATATGCATGTATCCAATCTGGAATACCATTCCCTTAGAGCTTGTTTTAGGCCATAGGAAGGCTTTCTCACTCTTCACATATAACCAAAATATTTTCAAATAAAAAACCCCATGGTTGTTCAATTTCAACCGCTTATTCAAGATCATCATTTAGGAATACAGATTTAACATCCATTAGAAAGGTCTTATAGCCTCGTAGTTCAGAAATAGCAAGAAAGATTCTGATTTTTTCAAGTCCTTCCACTGGAGGAAAGGATTCGTCAAATTCAATACCCTCAATATGTGAATACCCTTTGAAGACCCATCTTTCTTTGTTTCTTATAAAATCACCTTTTTCATTCAGCTTGTTCTGGAAAACCCATTTTGTGTCAAAGATGTTTTTTGTTTTCTGGCTTGGGTTTTAGTTCCCATGTATAATTATTTGTAATTTGATCTAATTCTTCATTCACGGATTGAACCCATTACAGATTCTTAAAAGATTATTTCACATCATTAGCTTATACTTTTGAATACATAGAAGTGTGTGTAATGGAATTAGTTGTTCTTTTTTGTTTGATCCTTTTGATGTTGATCACCAATTATATTCAATGCTTCCACATGTATCATCATCATTGGATAATATTTTCAATTTTCTTCCTCATCAATAGAAATAGATGTGTTTTATTTTCCACATTTATTAGGATTAAAATCATTTGTATCCTTATAAGAATTGTCTTCTTCAACTTGCTCAAATTATTGGTCGTTTTGGAAATATTTATATTTATCAGATATTTAAATAAAATTTACATCAATTGTATAAAAAATTATTCCTATTTTTTTTTGAATAATATGTATCCCTCTTCTTTCTATAGTTTCACAGAGAAAGATTCCATGCTCACCATAATTCCCAAACTTACCACAGTTCCCACCTTTCTTATTTATAATACAAGGACTCCCGAAAACATTAAAGTGATTCAAACCTATATTTTTTTCATAAAAAAATTCATATGGAGTAATTCCATTTTAAGGCCTATAGAAACAAAATCTATGAATATAAACATCAGTACTCATGGCTTGCCTCCAAATGTAATGAGAAAGGCCATGCTAAAGTAACTTGGTTCTTCCCATTTCTACCAGACTTCTATTATTTCTTTTAGAAAACCCATTCTGTTGGGGAGTGTATATAGAGCTATACTCATGAAGAATTCCATGATTCTCAATATAGTATTCAAACAATTCACTTCTGTACTCACCACCATTATCAGTTCTCAACTTTTTAATAGAATACTGAAATTATTTTTCAGTTTTTCTTGTGAAAATTTTAAACATTTTAAAAGCATCTGATTTGTGTTTCATGTACATAACATAAGTAATGTTAGTAAAAACATTAATGAAGTTATTGAAGTTCTTATCTACATGTGTGTACTGTTTTCTCATTATCCAACATATATTGGAATGGATAATCTTAAAGGGTTGTTTTGATCAAATATCAACCATCTTATGCACAAAATGTTCAATATTTCATTTCTAGAAGACAGTGGAACACTAATATCTACTTTTGGGAAAATTAGGAATGTCTCAAACACTGTCTCTTTTAGATTACATTATCATGTTTCTCAAACACATTTTTCCTATCCTTTTATGACATAACTTATTCTATTCCACCATACTCATGTAATAGTAGTTTTGTGAATCACCAACCTAAAACAATGTTTCTTTCGTACGTTGGACTCTTGTAACAGTCTTCCCATCTTGTTCCCTCTTTATAACAAATCCATCATTCATGAAGATAACCTTTTCCCCTCATCCCATAATTTTGAGACGCTTAGTAGGTTATGTTTCATCCCACCAACATACTATATTTTCATAGATTTCATCTCTTATTTTCAAATATTGGCTGACCCAACACCTTTGATTTTCAATGATTCATTATTGAGAAATTTCACTATGCCTTCTTTATAATATTTTACATCCTTCAACGGTTTGATGTATCCTGTCTTGTTAGAAGAAAACCCAATATCAAGTATCCAGGGTCACTCTCCTATCTTTTATTTTAATATTATTTCAACAACAAGTGCCTTTTCTCCATTCCCTTCATTATTCACCTTCGACTTTTGAAAATTGAGAATATTTTGTTGAGCCGGTAACAAATCAAAACCTCCTTTCTCAAGGATTCCAGTTTGTTCAAATATTTCTCGAATAGTTTCCAAGAGATAGAACCTATTTTTGATCTTTACTTCATTCATTTCATATTTCTTCACGACATCTATCTCATTTTTCTTTTGTTGTGGAGGTTGAATCCCCCTCAATATCTTCATTTCATAACTTGTGGGATAATAGTAATGTTCTTGATTGAACCAGCACACACTTGTTGTGTGCCCGAATCCGCCCCAATACCAGCAATACACTTTGAAAGAATATTTTACTCTGAATCCACCATACTAATCAGAGTTGTGAAAACCTTCCTCAAACATATTATTCTATTTCTTTTACAATACACTAACGTTTATGTTACCAATCAGATTCTACATATTCTTTTTTGTAATATCGAAACAAGAATTTTTGTAAACATTTCTAGATTCAGAATGTTCCAAAACATTTTCAGACTCAAGGTTCTTTGAGACTTATGAATTCCCAACCATGTTGGTCTTATCCACATATATAACACACCCATATTTCTTTTTTTCAAAAACAATTCCCTTCTTCATCTCACCCTTTGAAGGTATATTTTGTTGAACCTTCTCAAGTTTCTCATTATGAGAAAATTCACCAATATCAGTGATAGTGTTTTGGAATATTAGACTTTTCTTTACATCATTGGAGAGTTTTCTTAGACAAGTCCTAACTCTTCTTTCTTTTTTCCTTTAGATTCAATTCTAAATGAAAATTATGATTCCATTCATCTTCAAAAGACATTATCAAATCAACCATATCTTTAACCTGATTTTATTTCTCACCAAAAAAAATTATTGATTTCTTGGGAATTCATCTTCCAAATTTTTTTTTTCGTTTCAAGCCTTTTGAGATTTCTCAGAAATTCTTTCAACTCTTCTTTGAAATACATTTTAGGCTGAGTTTCATCTTCTTCAGAACTACTGCTTCCAAATTCTTCATAATTCACAGTTGTAATTAATGTATTTTTGTTACCATACTAAATGGATTTTTCAGATTCAACCCCACTCTCATCTTATTCATCATATTTGGACATGAATCTTTGCCTTTTTTTATTTGAACAATTTCCATTTTTCCTTTGTCTCCCTTTTCTTCCACAGTTTTCTATTCTTTCTTTTATTAATATCACTATTTTATTATTTATTTCTTCAAGGAAAATTAGCCCCAAAGTGAATAATACATCAACATAAAAATAATTTCAATTGATTTTTCCTTTATATTTCCCTGTACCTATTTCACATTGTTAGAAAACAAGGATAATATTTCACTGATATTTTTACAAACCTCATTTTAGTGTCATAATAACCAACTTCATCTTTAATAACAATCTTATTTGACTTTTCCTTATTAATATCCTTGAATGGAATTTCATTATCAACCTTTTTGATCATCATAGAATTTTATATTCTCATTTAATAATTGATGAGAGTTCTATGGAAATAATTAAGAGACAATGTTTCAGGATCTCTATCATCCAATGAAGAAAATTTTGTATAGAATTTTTCAGGTAAGATTCTCAAGTTATTTTCAACAACTGTAGAGTCTTTTAGATTTTCACCAAGACATCTGATAGTACTCACAATGTCATTCACCTAGAGAAATAATTCCCCAACAGATTCATGCTCACCTATCGTCAAAACATAATAATTTAGTCTATATATTTGTAATTATTCCTTCTTTACTTTTGTATTTCCTTCATATATGTTTTTCAATAAATCTCATATACCTGTAGTTGTGGAAACACTATTCACTATCAAGAACTCACTTTCAGAAAGTGATGATAATATAGCATTCTTGGCCCTTCTATCATTCTGAAGAAAATTTTTGTCAATAGGTGTAAGTGGAGCACCATCATCAATGAGAGGAAACCCAAGTTTTTCATCTTCAATAACATTATAACTGATATAAATAATCTATGGAAAAATTCTGACATTCCAGATATGATATTTATTTCACCAATGACAATAATACCATTCATTTCAACATAGTTCATGTTATCCATCAATATGGAAAATGAAGGGAACCTCCATTAGATACACCATGAAAGTTCCCACCCAGAGTAACGTATCACTGAGAGGGTGGGGGGTGTGAATTAGTGATACACTTTTCCTTTTATGTTTCCTTTCAATTAAAACATCCTTCACCTCCTGTTATAGATTTCAATTCCATGCTGAAAAAAACTCAACAAACATCCACTAAAGCACAATGATTTTGAAGGTTCACTATTCTGTAAGAATTTCTACGTCCTTGTTATGGTTTGTAAATGATCAAATTCCATACAATAAACTATAAAAACAATCCTTGTATTACAATGAGTAGAATGTAGCCTTTCACTCGTGTAGCACTATGAACCAACCTGAATAATGCATTTCCACCTTCTTATAATAGCAGGGTAGTACAATTGTTTGGTAACATCTCATGTTACCTATGATTATTTTCAATTCAACAAATGTATTCAAATAATAATACAATTCATAAATTATTTATCTATATGGAAGTTAATAACTACCTAGACATTGTTATGAAACACTAAGTCTAATTCTTCTGAGTTTGATTCTTTCAAAACAAATCTTGCACTCTAATTATTTCAAAAACAATTTCCCAGTATAATTTTTAAAACAAATCTCCCCATCCAATATTCATAATAAATCTCTTAGTATGATTTTATGATAAAAACAATTTAGTAGAATCAACACTACTTCAATTCTCGAATATAATTGACATGCCGATAGAATAAAAATGAATCGGCACCACCCCAAACAATTGTCAATCTAAACAGAATTGATCTCTTCTTCTCTCTAGAAACTCAGATCTTCTCTCTCTTCTAATGTAACCAGTGAAAGTCATAATAATAGAATTTACATCACAACATTTATAGGTGACCCAAAACATGTTTAGGCGGGAATCCCAAAACAATTTCCCACTCATTTAAATTCACCAAATCTAAATTTCTCCTGAAATATATGAAGAATTATGACAACATTAACACTTCTAAATTATTATAGAATCTTTCAAAATCTTCACATCTTCTTCATCAAACATCCATTTTAGTGGTCAGTACAATTAAAATTAATGGGAAATACATGTGTTTGAATCCGATTTTCTCTTGTTCATTTCTTAAAAACAATGATTAATACAAAACCAATTGAATGTGTTTGAAGAAATGAACTTCTACACTTGAGATAAAATTACTATTTTAAAAGAGAGTCTACCCCTTGATAGTTCATTCATATATCTCCACTTTGTTTTCTTTTCAATTTACCCTCTTGAGAAAACAAATTATCACATTCAAAAACCAGTTCAGGAATCATGACTACCTTCATGACTTTGAATTCATTATGGATTATCTTTAGAATCCTTTGACTTTAACTGGAAAGTTTTATATCTTCCCATTCATTACTAATTAATTATTTTCATCTAATACCAATTTTCATGGCTTGGACTCAAACAGCCACCTGAACCATGCTAAATGGGTTGTGTGTTACTACCTTAGGAGCACCTCCCCGAATTCCAAAGGATGACGACTATCAGTGAGGGTCTTTTTAGGTATGGTGGGGAGGCTATAATCTCTTGGAGGATAATAATGGTACTGGTCAGAGTATAATAATAAAGAGGTAGCAGAATAAACAACTTAACAGACTTGAACCAGACCTTCAGAGCGAAAACTCATTCAATATCGATATGTAGCATAAGAAATAAATATAAACAAAAGCCACAGAAAGTAAAAACAACATCATGCCGATCACTTGTAACTACCACTAAACAATAAAATGCATCGAAAATAGGTCATACATATCCATGAAAAGGCGACAATGGATAACCAACTATATCTACAAAACAAGTATGCATGCTGATACAGGAAAGTAAGAAAAACAATGTGACTCCAACAAGTCAAGACCTCAAGGTCTATACAATCTCTATGCAACAGCTAATGCATCCCAGCACCTGAAGCGGGTTTCTTTCATCCACGTAAATCCATAATGTCTACACACATCCCGAAGATCCCGTTCAAGGTGTGAGATGAATCTTAGTAGGGTGACACCCAACAGTGACTACATATTTAAGTGTTTAAGTAGGCGTACATTTACAAGGAAAACAGTAAACAATACGATGCACAAATAAACCCAAACTCCCCTGGTGCTCAGAAGCCACCGTGGAGCATCACATGCTTTTTCCAACACCATAATCTCTATCATTTAACTCAGCACAATGTGCCCCCTGACACCGCATGTCTCAAGTACCGACGTCCTGAAGGCATGCCCAATAAATAGTAACTGGAGGAACAGCGATGCTTTTCCTCAAATAAGTAGCCAGAGGGACATCGATGTCTTACCTCAAATAAAGTAACTGGAGGGAAAACAATGTCCGTGCTCAAAATAAAGTACCTGGTAGGACAAAAATGTATACCGTAAAATCATGGTGTGCCTTTTCCCCATACACGATAACCTCAATGCTATCCCCTGATGTCTTCCCACCTTCCTCATGGATTCCTATGGAAAGAACTCCCAACCAATAGTACCTAATTCACATCTAACAGGGGGACTCTACCCACACAAGTGGTCAAAACCACCTCATTATGGAGTCTCGCTGTGTGCACACTACTCATCGTTCCGGGTGAGAAATAATCACCAAAATAGTACCCAAGCCACAACACTTCTAACACTTCATGTACCTAAGAAAATGCCACTCATTTATAATGCCCTTACCATCCGAGTAACCCAGGCCATGACCAACTTGACAGTCATCCTACCTCATTCCGACACCCATGATGCCCAATCCCATGGTCAGAACCACCCAACGTAACCCAGGCCAAGCCTAACCTTTGATCAGCATCACTCAAGAATATTTGGGACATGCCCAACACATCCAAAAGGGTTCCAGCATATACAATTATTCAATTACATAAATACACCTTTAAACTAAACACAATAATAGGAAAAACAATCTAAATAGTTGAATTGCACTGGCCCATCAGTTATCTAACAACAACACTTAGGTCATTAAAGCTTCTAACACATCATATCAACGTTTAATAAAATAAAATAAATAGTTTAGAATATTACAATTCAATAAATACCATATAGGCACCCCCGTCCAAAATGCCCCGATGAGCGACGACCACTCACCTGGCCCCACTCAAGCAACACAGGTAACATGGCATACCCAAAGGTATCCTATACGTTAATGAACAATTAAACAGGCAATAACAGGTAAATTAGGGTCTCACTCAAAATACCCAAATACTTGCGTTAATCCCCCCCCCCCAAAAAAATTGCGAAAACATAAAAATAGGTATGCAACACCTAATTGAGACTTGTACGATGCTACTATTCCGATAATATCCTCTAATTAGGTCTAAAACACAGTAGATCTATAAAACAATCAAATCCACTCAAACCCCTATAACTCATTCTAGAACAAAAATCAAGAAGAAAAACTCAAGGTGAATAAGGGACATAACAAGTGGGTTCCAATGGATAAAACTATGTTCAAATTAGGGTTAGGATGATGAAGCATGATCAATTTGAAGTCTCAGCTACCTGTTTCTCAATGGTTCTATCCTGAACCTGAGAAACGAGGTTACTGCCCGTTTGAAGCAAAAAAAAACACATGGCGTGTAATTTATGAATAAACACCATGTAGGTTCGTTTACTATTAATATGGTTAACACTTTTCCACCGACATACTTTCCAGAACCTACCTACATGAGTACACAGTGTGTACTTACATTTTATTCTCTTCCTCGCCGACTTACCCACATGCCATGTATATCCCTCATACATGGCTAGACTACCCGATGTGTCCAAGGAGGACACAGCAAGTACCTGGTTAAAAAATTCGACCCGGCCAACATGCCCACACGCCATGTATGACCTCCACATGGTCAAGGGTACATGGCATGCCGAGAAACACTACACACTGTGTAGTAGGAAATTCCTACACATTCATCACACGACATGAAATCGGTGGAACATGGTCGGTGCTCTCCCAACACATAAATGGAATGTACTCTAGAGTACAAGACATGTAGTCTGGAAAATTCCAGAATATCCCAGATTTTCCTAGTTCTCTCAGGAACAAGTCAAAAATTCAAACAGGGTCTGGATTTTGACCTATTCTAAAACTAAAGGGTATTACAATCTCCCCACCTTAATATAGCTCATCCCTGAGCTATCAAATGAAGCTAGATGATGGAACTTAATATACAAACATGACTACTGTAACTCGAAATTCCCCGATCTCAAAGGTTTTGACTTAATTCCTTATGGGGCTTCCCACCTTAGGAATTGGCTAGCTCGATCTCAACCCGACAAAACTCCAAACAAGCCAAGGTTCACTAACCTATTTTCCAGAAACATGGTCCCCTTATGATGAATAGTCACCCTTGCGCATCGTTGGTGCTCTAATGTTTTTCCCGACACCCAATGTATCCCACACCGCATCAGTGTACGCCTCCATGAGGTCCTACATCCCTTGGATACTCCAAATAAAACATGATGCCATGAACCTCAAGTAACCTATATCATCGATGCCCCAAAGCTCAAGTCACCTCAAGTAACCTGCATCATCGATGCCCTGATTCCCATAACACCTCAAGTAACCCGCATCCTCGATGCCCCTAATGCTTCGCATCTCATACATATATAAATATATCACGCTTCTGATATGGCACCAATTCCACTGACCAACATCTAGTCAGTCCACATAGATTGTGTGCATCACGTGCACTCAAAACAGACATGCCTCTATAGGTCATTCCAAAAAAACATGGAAATCATGATGACACCCATGATGTACCTCTAACCATCATCGGCTCACCAGCCTGCTCAGCCTCTAGAAGCTCCACGGTGTGCACCTGGCCTAAAGTACGACAGCCTGATAAATGACCTCCCTACGGTGATGATCCAGCCATCAGCCCCTGACCCCTCAACTGGATCCCACTGTCCCTGTCGTGTCCTATGTGTGCAGCTGAAACTTGGATACCCTCTCCTGGTACAGAACCTAAACCAATCCCAGATGCCTCTATCTGTCCTGGTCCCTGCCTACTGGCTATTTGAAAAGGCTTCCTGTAGAACCTCTCCAAATGCTCGGCCTACCTAGATTCCCGACACACCTTTAAAGGCCTATCACACAATGTCCGAACATGTATTGGCTGTCCACACTGAAATAAAGCCACTTATGAACTACTACGAGGTGTTCTAGCTAATTCCTTGTCCTAACTGCCATGTTGGAACTCATTCCGTCCTCACTTCCTTTTGTCTGAACTTTCACCTAAAATGGTTTCCCGACCAACGTGAGGCATATCTCTCTGGTTTCCCTTTCCTATTAGTGCCTGATTCACCACCTCGGAGAATTAATCCAGCCTAAAAATATTCACTTGGATCTGAATGGCGTGTCTCATTACATCCTCTAAGCGTCTCACTCTTTTTGTGTCATCTCTTACCATACCAAGTACAAATCAAGACAGCTCAGTAAAAGTATCTGCATATTCCATGAGAGTCATGTCTCCCTATTGAAGGCTCAAAAACTATCGAGCTCTCTCGAACCTCAGTGTATCTGGGTAAAAGTGCTGAAAGAACCTATCCTCGAAGTCTTTACATGCTATTCCATCGTGGCTACACGCCTACACCTGCACATCCTACCAACACTTTGTTGGTCCTGTCAGAATGTACATCGCCAGCTTGACCCTCCACCCTGAAGGTGTCTCGAGCTCCTTGAAGATCATATGCATACTCTCTATCGAGTTCTCAACTGCCTATGGACCACCGTCACCCTGAAAAAGGGGCGGGTGCTATGACTGGAACTCCTGCATCAGATATTCCACAGATGGCTCTGTACCCTGCGCTCCTCTATTGATTTCATACAAGACACATACAAGGCTAGTTCAGAGATGCTCATCAAGCCATGGTTCGAATGCTTCCAAACCCGGCTGCTGCCCAGTCAGAACTGGATTTTGAACCCGATCCTATCCCGGAGTCTGTACCTGCTGCTCCTGCTCTTCTTGCAATGGATCTTGAACCTAATCCTCCACCTGCAACACTGTATCATCACCTGCCTGACACTCCATCAAGACGTATAAGAGGACCCCACTAAATTCAATAAATAGTAATACGACCCATATATATATATATAACAATATATATTCAACATAGACAAGGAAAGCAGTAAAAGAAAACACATTACTACTACCCTTACTCTCCCCTACTACAACCCATTTCAAAGGCATACCGGCCTCATGGCCTCCTTACCCGCCCCTAATAGATCCAAGTATCAAAAGTACCTTAGGCCATGACCGTCCTGGCAGCCAACGTTGCCTCAAACCGACGACCAAGTTGCCCAATCCTAGTGATCAAAATCAATTCAACCATAGTACTTGCCAGCTCTAACAAGAGCCAGACCCAAATACCCTACAATTTTTCAATTATACAAAGCATGATAACTGACATTTTTCACATGGTATTATCACATCACAATGAATTCGTGCAGTTATGAAATAGAAATACCCTAAAATATGCCTATCAAAATCCAAGAAACCAGGACTTTCCATACCATTCCAAGGTCCAATTCTCCCTCATCGTACCCGGTCAAAGGTTACACATCACAATCAATAAAATCACACACCAAGTTATCCACCAAGGTGGAAATCATATAAACTATAATCTGAGTAAAAGGAAACAACAATTCCCACCCATTTCAACTTGGTTCATCCATCATACCTGAGGCTGTAGGCACCCAAGAAAAAGCTAGAATCCCAGTTCCAGCAACAACCTATCTCTAGTCTACCATATCACAAATAGTAAAAATAGCAGAAAAAAAACATAAGTCTCGATCTCATTAGTATCCAGCAAAAAAATATCACTAAATCCAAGTCGAGAACTCCTCCGATACCACTTTGTAACAACCTGGACCCGAACAACCACCCAAATAGTGCTAAATGGGTCAGGTGTTACTACATTAGGTGCACCTCCCCGAATTCCAAAGGCTGCCAACTAGTAGGGAGGGTCTTTTTGGGTGTAGTGGGGAGGCTATACCTTCTCAGAGGATAATACTGGTAATGGTCAGAGTATAATAATAAAGATGTAGTGGAATAAATGACTCAGTAGACTCGAAACAGACCCACAGAGCGGAAAAAAATTCAATATCAATAAGCAGTGGAAGTAATAAATATAAACAACAGCAGCAGAAATTAAACACAACATCATTTTGATCCCTTTTAACTACTACTGAACAACAACCATGCATCCAAAATAGGTCATACATATCCATTTAAATGCGCCAGTGGATAACCAATTGTTGCTACAAAACAATTAAGCATGCTGATACCGGAAAGTAAGAAAAACATAGTAAATCCTGGTAGGCAAGACCTGAAGTTCCATACCATCTCCATGAAACATCTAATGCATCCCATCTCCTAAAGATGGCCTCTTTTCTACACGTAAATCGAAAAAGTCTACATGCGTCCGGAAGGGCCCGTGCACGCTGTGAGACGAATCTCAGTATGATACCACCCAATGGTGTGTACCTATTATAAGTGTTTAAGTAGGCATGCATTTATATGAAAAATAGTAAATAGTACGATGCCCAAATAAACACAAAACCCACTAGTGCTCATCTGCCACCATGGTGTGTCTCCTGCTTCAGCCAATGCCGGAATCTCAGTAATGTAACTCGGCACCATGTGCTCCCTGACACTACATGTCTCAAGTACCGATTTCTTGAAGGCATACCCAGTAAATAGTAACCCGGAGGAACAGCGATGCCTATCCTCAGATAAGTAGATGGAGGGATATCGATGTCTTCCCTCAAATAAAGTAACCAGAGAGACAATGATTTCTACCCTCAAAACAAAGTAACCAGAGGGACAACGATGTCTACCCTCAAATCACAGTGAGCCTCTTCCCCTAACCAGATATCCTCAATTCTATCCACTGAAGAATCTTCACCTTTACCATGTATTCCTATGACAACAACCCCAAATCATTTGTACATAAACAACAACTAACAGGGGCCTCTACCCACATGAGTGGTCAAAACCACCTCATCACGGAGTCTCTCTGTGTATACACTAATCATAGTTCAGGGTGAGAGATAATCACCAAAATAGTACCAAATCCACAACACCTCTGACACCTCGTGTCCCTGCAACCATGCCTCTCAGGTCAGATGGCCTTACCATCTAAGTAACCTAGGCCATGCCCAAACAGATAGTCATCCTGCCTCAGGCCGACACCCATGATGCCCAATCCCGAGGTCAAAACCACCCAACATAACCCATAACTACTAGAAATTTAGGCTATAGCCACGGTTTGAAATTTTGGCTATAGGTTACAGCCACAATTCAATGAACTATGTGGTATTGGCGTGTCTATAGGCCAAGTCCTATAGCCACAGTTTAAAATAGTGACTAGTGCCTTATAGCCAAGGTTCAAACCCTAGCTAAAGCCCTATATCCATGGTTTTAAACTATAGCTAAATCCTTATAGACACGGTTTGAAACTGTGGTAGAAGTTAAAACACAAACAGACCTTTTAGTCATGGTTAGAAACCGTGGTTATTGATTAAAGTTCAATAAAAAAATAGAGTAGGCCTGCAGGCCTGCCTTCCACCCCATGCCCCTGCTAGTCCTCCTGCCTTCCACCGACCTACTAGTACCCCTGCCACCCCCACCTTGTATGTCTCCACCCTATTTTACTTCTGGCTCTGCCCCTTCCAATCCCCCTACCTATTTTCCCCTGGTTCCCCACCCCCTTCCAGTCCCCCTGTCGGTCACCACCTATTTTCCATCCGGATCTTCCCCTTTCTAGTCCCCCTACATGTTTCCCCTAGGGTCCCCACCCCCTTCCCGTCCCCCTGTATGTCACCCCATAGACACACCCCCACCACCTCCCCTGCACAGACACCCCCCACTGAGGACAGACACCCCCCTGGACAGGCAGACAACCCTGGACACCCCCTCCCCTGGACAGACCCCCTTCGGACAGACACCTCCCCTGGACTGACAACCCTGGATAGACAACCCTGGACACCCCCTCCCCTGTATAGACCCCCCCTGGACAAACACCCCCCCTCCATGGATAGATACCCCCTGGATATACAACCATAGATACCCCCTCCCCTGGATAGACCCTACCTTCCCTAGACAGACCCCCTCCCTTGCTAGTCCCCCACTGTCTGTCACCCCCCCCCCCCTGGACACACCCCTCCCCCACCCAGGACAAAAACCCCCCTGGACAGACATACAACCCTGGACACCACCCTCCCCTGGACGAACCCCCTGGATACACACCTCCCATGGGCAGACAACCCTGAAAAAATAACCCTGGACACCCCCTCCCCTAGATAGACCCCCCCCCCCCGGACAGAAACCCCCACCAAGGACAGACACCCCCCTTGACAGGCAACCCTGGACACCCCCTTTCCTGGACATACCCCCCTCCCCAGCAGTCCCCCCTGTCTGTCACCACCTTGGACACACCCCCACCCCTCCCCTACATAGACACCCCCCACTTAGGACAGACACCGCCCTAGACAGATAGACAACCCTGGACACCCCCTCCCCTAGACAGACCCCCCCAGAAAAACACCCCCTGGACAAAAAACCATGGACACCCCCTCCCCTGGAAAGACCCCCCTCGGATAGACACCCCCACCCTTGACAAACGCCCTCTAGACAGACACCCCTTTGGACAGACAACCCTGGACACCCCCTCCCCTGGATAGACCCCCCCCCCCCCCCCCCGAACAGACACCCCTGGACACCCCCCAGACAGACACCCCCCTCCTCTATACATAACACCCCCTCCCTGGACAGATACCCCTGTACACCCCCCCCCCCCCGAACAGACACCCCCTCCCCTGTACAGACACCCCCTTGGACAGAACACCCCCTCCCTTAACATACACCCCCTCCCCTAGACAGACACCAACCTCCCTTGGACAGACACCCCCTGGAGACTCCCCCTCCCTCCTGAACATCCCCCACTCCCATGGACAGACACCCCCCTGGACCCCCCGTACACTCCCCTCCCCCTCCCTCATGGACACCCCCTCCCCTGGACATACACCCCATGGAATGCTAATACAGTTGGTTATGCAATTTGAAATCAAAAACAAAAACTAAAACAAAATACATTGCAAAAGCCCCCCTCCTGGGCACTCCCCCAAAAATTCTAATACAATACTCCATGCAATTTAAAATCAAAGAAAAAAACTAAAATAGAACACATTGAACCCCCCCCCCCCACCCCTGGATAGACACCCCCTGGAAGGCTAATACCGTTGGCCATGAAATTTGAAATGAAAGACAAAAACTAAAACAGAACACATTGCAACCCCCCTCCCCCCTATGTTACTCATTATATCATATTTTAAGGATACTAAATTTTTAATAGGTTCCCCAATCCATAAAGATGATTCCCAATGATACTCATCCTCTATATGTTAAGGAGAATGAATTCATCTCAGTTTCATCAATTTTGTTCTGTTTTTTTACTTCAAGACCATTGTGTTAGACTACACTAGGATGGTCATGATCCTTGTCTAACATGCCTAATTTTTTAAGCCAATCTCCATGTCACCACAAGAGTGATGATGATGGAACATTTCATTGAAATGGTAGGATGGGACTTTAAAATATATCATTATGGTTTTCATTTCCCAGTCCATATTTCTTTTGCAGAATCGTTGGGAAGCACAATGACATAAACGAGAAACGAAATAGGAATACAGAATGAAAATAGACACAGGACATACAAATTTACATGGTTCAGGAATAACCCTACCTCCACAGAGAGGCATAACATCACTAATTCAGGAGCACAAATTACATAGGTTTTTTTAGTGGTAACCCAAGCTCTAAAATGGGCTATAAAATGGAGAATATGATCACTATTCTGTAAAATAAGTCTGCGTCGCTATAGTGAACGACGGCCAACTTTGTCAAAAGTGCTACAGTGTATCAGGAAACACCAATACAAAAAATTATCTTATATGATTAACACATGCCCATGAATCTTGTTCTTGATTCCATATCTATGTGGACATCAGTTAATAATGTAACTTTATTCCTTATCAAGGTGACAACCTAATGATCAAAGATGACTAGAATTTCAATTACATTGTATATTTAGACAATCCCATAAATATCTCTCTCATTTCAAGAAGTGAGTAAATACCATGCTTTCTACATATAAGTAAAGGATGGATCATCAGTTATGATCTGGGAAGGAAGGTTGTTATATATTCTTTTTTCAATCTATATAGACATCTTAGAAATACACAATCGGTGGACTACTTTGGAAGCTATTTGTGAGTACCCGATCAAGGAGAGAGACAACTCTGAGACCTTTGTTTGCTGTTGGACAACAACATCACATCTATGATTATATTTAAAACATATTATGACCTCTTCTTGGGTCATTCTATTGTTCTCAGTAGCCTTATATACCACTATCCATTCTGTTTTTGGTTTTATGAGATCAGATATCCCAGATTGGTCACCCTGTTTTTGAGGGGTGGATTCAGCCATAGTAGGGGTTGCTGGTTGAATGTGTCTGTGGTAGTTCCAGACCTTCGTCATAATCTTGCTTGTGTTTTGTTTTTCTAATATCAGCCATCTTCATATTGAAAACTAGATTCTGAACTGCTACTTTGTCCAGCATCTCATCACTGTGTGAAGGTGAGGATAGTTGATGCTGTTTTGCACTGTCAGTAGTCACAACATAGGTGTCATGAAGACCCCCCCTGCAAACCACCCCCACTGCCCCCTTCCCTATAGACCTCCCCAATCCCCACTCCACCCCTCCCCCTCCCCCTCCTCTACCCTACAGACATCCCCCTGCCCCCTGCCCCCTGCCCCCCTCCACCCTGCCCCCTGCCCCATGCCCCCCCTGCTCTGCGGACCTCCCCTTTCCCCTACCCCCTGCCCCCTGCCACACTGCCCCTTCTGATTTTGGACCTTTATCACCTATTAATATTGGTGGACCTAATATGAAATGAAAAAATTAAATGAAATATAACAAAAAAATATTTTTACATTGTTCGATACTAACACTTACCCGTTGCTAAGACTATTTATACATACCCCGATTATTGATTATCCATATAATCTTATTATTAATTATAATGTTTTATGAATAAATAGGTTATACCCCCATTAGTTAATACTATATTTGATCCTAATTATACCCCAAGTGATTCAACTCTTTTTCCTTCTTTAGTTATACCCAAAACATTTGAATGGTTATAACCCCCATTGTTGAGCCTCTTCAACAACCGGTCCCCCTATTCACAAGGTCATTCTTCTTATCTTGATCAATTATATACTAATTTCATGGTCTTCCCCAATGATATTTCTATATTTTATTTTCTAATGTACAACATAAAATACATTCAATAGAAACAAACCTTTTATGTAGACTTTTCTTAATAATTTTAATCACTTGTGTATGATCAATTGGGTAAGGGAAACCATGATCAAGAAAATATTATTTCTTCTCTTGATGTTTTAGCCTCACTTAATCACTAAATTCTCATGTGTGAAATATTCTAACACTACACCCAGATTAGTCACTTAACACTGCACAATATTTATGAAAAATATATCACATGGTCTTTTCTCAAACCACATTAATGTAAGAAACAATGAACCCCCTTAAATTTAATAAATTTAGATACAAAAATTAACAATATACACACTTATAATGAATGAATTACTTTCATTTCCATGAAAAAAACTCATTCATGAATATTATTTTATATATTTTATTTCTTGTACTCTTCACCTAACTCACTGCTTAATAATAACGTCATTATTTTTCTCCATCCTAAAAACTCAAGAATTTATACTGTTACATTTAATATGATCAATTTATTTTAACATTCGGGTATGGAATAATAGAATACATGATATCTCTTCCTTCCCCCTCTCACACATCTAAGCTCTCACTTATATACCTCACGTAATATATGTATATGTGGAAACTACATCATGTCCCTCCTGAAATATAGTGTTAATCATACACTAGATTGTGTAATCAAACCATGATAATGAAAATATGAATGTATAGAAATAATATATATGAATTCATAGAAACTGTACACAAATATTAACCTTTCTTGTTTTCCCTATTTCACTCTCTGCTCTTCCAAATTATCTCCTGGATATTCTAACTTTTTTACCCAAGAAACGATCATGTTAGGATATAAATGGAGAATATTCCACCGAATTATCCCCACCGTATATGTTCACTGCATATAATATATATTAACCACTCCACTTAAATGTTTTCAATTATGAAAGACACCATCTTTGTAAAACAAATCTCACTACCACTGTTTTCTATTCACAGTTTCTAATAATAAAATAAACCACTAAATTCACTTTCTTAATTTGTGGAATCTTACAACCATATTCATCCCCTCATAGGATTTGACGAGATGAATTTGATCACTAATCATTATGACATGAAGAACTGTGTATTAAAGCTTCACCGATGAAGATTAAGGAAGAATACAACTTCTTAGCTTGAAAAGATAACTCAAATAAAACATATCAAATAGATGGAGTTATATATGAAACTTTTTAAGTGGATGAAAAGTGTTCCACATAGAACTTTTCAAAAATCCATAATACTCTCAGACTACTACTCCTTAGTAATACAGAGGTGTGTCTCCCTGTATTCGAGCTAGCATTGGGGTTGACACAGTGATACACTTTCACACACTATGGGCTTTATATGGCCATTCCTCCCTATGTTATACCACATACCCACTCCTCATACGTGATCAATCCAACGAACATCCATGATGGAACTATGAATCCCAAAATCATTAGGCAGTCCATGTGAGTGTTATGCACTCTCACTGGCTACAATGGGATGGGTGATTAAAAATTATTTCTTTCCTAAAAAGTGGTCATCCTTGGTTGGCCTATGGTTGAACACATTTTATAATAAAGGATCACTATTTTGTTTTAAATCATATTATAAATATTGAATACAATATCAATCCATTTCTCACCATCAAATATAAAACAACATAAATATGAACATCTATAATATTAATATTCCATTTTAAAATGTTGCAAACAATGTGAACTTATCCTAGTGTGATTAGTTAATGACTTCTTCTTGTGTGGGCTGGATTGCAGGTGGCTGGGGGATATTAAGCTTGTGGAAGGGGTTGGAGAGGGCTGGGATATAAGATGTCAGGGGGCTGGTGAGGGATGAAACTGGTGGATGGGGCTGTTTCGAAGGGGGTTGGGGGCGGGCATGAGTGTTTTTCAGGAGGCTGGGGGTGGTGGCTAGTATGGTGGCTGGTGTGGTGGCTAGTGTGGGGGCTAGAACGAGTTGGATTGTAGGTGGTTGGGGGCTGGTGTAGGCTCGAATGCAAGTGGAAGGGGGCTGGAATGCTGGTGGAAGGGGGATGGTTACAGGTGCTGGGGTGATGTTTTGGGTTGCTTCAAAGGTGGCAGGGGGGCTGTTGCGGGCTGGTGGAAGAAGGCTGAAATAAAGGTGGAAGGGGGCTGGTGTGGGCTGGATGTGGATGGAGCTGGGCCAAATCACGACATTACCGCGGCATGATCGCGACGTGACTGTGGGATGACCGCGACGTGTTGGCCTGATCTAGAATCATCTACGGGGTAGCATCTTCCATCCAGGAGTGAAGGGAGCGGGAGGAGGTGGGGGAACATTCTGGCCATTGCCCTGCCGGCATAAATTGTGATTAGTTAATCTCAACATTGACCACAAGACTCATGGAATATTGTCACTATGAACCGCCACAGGGTGTCGTCCTAGAGTAGGGCTAAATCACGAAATTACCGCGACATGACTGCGACATGTTAGCCTGGTCTAGTGACATCCGCAGGGAAGCATGTTCCAGCTGGGAGTGAAGGGAGCGGGAGGAGGTGGGGCAAAATTTCGGTCATCACCCCGTTGGTAGAAATTGTGATTAATCAGTCTCAACATTGATCACAGGACTCATGGAATACTATCACTGCAAACTGTCACGACATGTCATCCTGGAGCAGGGCCAAATCACGACGTGACTATGGCATGACCGTGGCGTGACCGCGGTGTGACCGCGGCGTGTTGGCCCGGTCCAGCGACATCTGCGAGACAGCATCTTCCGGCTAGGAGCAAAGGGAGCAGGAAAAGGTGGGGCAACATTCTAGATGTCTCCCCACCGGCATAAATTGTGATAAGCCAGTCTCAAAATTTATCACAAGACTCATAGAATACTATCACTGTGAACCGCTACGGGTTGTCCTCCTGGAGCTGGGCCAAATCATGGCATTTCCACGGCATGACCGCGGTGTGACCGCGACGTGTTGGCCCGGCCCAGTGACATCCTCAGGGCATCATCTTCTATCCAAGACTGAATGGAGCAGGAGGAAGTGGGGCAACATTCCAACTGTCACCCCCCAGAAGATGATAGAACATATCAACTATTTAATATGTTGTAACTAGGGATCACAAGAGAAGGTTGTAGCGAGCGGCATAGTGAAGCAACGTCTAAATGGTAACAATAGGACAGAAATGAATCATAAACCCTACACAAACCATTTACAAATTCATTCACTTTCCCTTAACATGGAAATTTTATTTATAATATTCAAAGCATGAAGAGGAAAGTGTCATGGTCAAGACATATGCCTACTCCGGCAATGTCGTTTGAGTTAAACAAGTATAACAAGCCAATTTATATTATTCAAAGAAAAAAAATAACTAGCCACAAAACAAACTCTAACAAGATGCATATGAAAGACTTAAACAAAATCTAAGCATGATACAAATAATTATCACTACTCTTTGGTTTAGAAGATAGCGTACCTTTGTTGGAGGGGTTCTATTATAAAATCATGGCATTTATTTATTATAAAAACATGAATTTATTTATAAAAACATGAGTTTATTTATCAAATGAAACAATTACATTAAAGAACACTTATTCAAGATATGGAATTAAATATCATTAAGTAGAATTAAGAAAGAATCTAAATTTAAATTAAAGCATTCTTGAATTAAAGAGTCTAGAAGAGGGATCCTACCTCAAGCGGGAACCAAACCGCCCACTTTGGATCTTAGATCTTTCTAACTAAAATTTTTTTCTCCCCCACTGGGTATACGCACCTTCACACACATGCAAGGACACCTAGCCCCTATGCACACACCCACATGGCCATGAGCACGTGCAAGGGGATCCTTACACATAGGCACTAAGAATAGCTAGATTGCATAAAAATTGACCAAGAGTGATCTCTTTAGTTCCCAATAACCTATGAATTGTACTTACAAGAGACATATCTTAAGATCCTAATGAACTATGCATTGTAGTAATAGAATGTAATATTGAAGACCTAAAAGGTTTTATTATTTGAACTGAACATCATCTAAACATGGATAACATTTCAATGAGGTATGTTCCAATGATTTTATTGTTTATTCTTTTAATGAAAATATGTTTTTTCTAAAAAAGTAGGGGAAAAACTAATGTATATTATAGTTTGATATACCATATTAACTTTTATTAGTATGAAGAATAATAACCAATATATCATTATTAATTACTATGTAATATATTGAATGATGCAGTGTTCAATTATTGATGTCAAACACAACCTTGATCCATTTGGGGTACCTCACAAAAGAAACAAAAATGAAATATGATCAGAATTTGTAGTGCCCAAATGAATCTCAGTCAAGTTCTAAATCATTGCTTAACTTCCTAGTGGATGGCCCATATCATTTCTATAATTCACCCCCTCCAACTTGGGTTTCACCTATTCTTCAATTCAATATAGGTAACAAAATTAGTATACAATTTATTTCATAATTGAATCAAATAGATATGTCCTATTTAAAGTAGACTGATTAATTAAATTTAAAATAGAATAAATTAATGAATTACAATTCAAAAATACAGATATAAAAAATTAAATAAATAAATGGAAAAGGAAATGAAAAAATGTAATTGTAAATGAATCAGAGAATTGGATCCAAATTATTGATATGAATTAAAATGTACAGTAAATATATAATGTCAATTATGAAATTAACAAAACAATGAGACTTTTCTATAACACTCATTGCAAAAAATATATTAAAATGATATAGACATTAACTATGTAAATGTTCATGGAATGTAAAATAAAAAATAGATGAGAACAATCTAAACTAATGTATCATAAAATTAATTAAATGATTCAGAATAATGACATTAATACATTTAGGATTAAGTAAAATATTATTTAGTATTCCAAATATGAATTTCTTTAGTGATTGGTGACTGGAAAAGTGAATGAAAGCTGTAATTATGATGAAATTAGAAACCTATAATTTCATTATAATGTATATGATTAAATTAATAAACAAAAGTAGCACCAAAGTGAAGAATAAAATAACATAAAATAGAATGTAATTTTATTATAAGTTTCTAATTGTATAATGAATTATATATATATATATGTTATAGAATTTAATTATACATAAGTAATTGAAGAATGCACAAAAATCATAATAGTGAACATTTTTTTCAAAAGCTGTATAAGATCACAAACATTTCCTACATCAATAGATCTATCATAAAAAATGAGCGATTTAGGTATTCTGTTGGAGTATAAAATTCGTGCACTTTGATTTTACTAAGTGGAAAAAACAATGAAAACTTTGTAGATTTTTTACCTATAAATTATTTGAATATTTCATCAAACCACAACATAGAATAGAAATACATTAAACTCTGATGAAGATCACTGGAAAGTCTTACAGTAGTTAGATACATTGGAGAAACAATAATTTATTGATGCAACTCCAGCGGGAGTGTGACCCATCTACATTTAACAAAATAACAAAGATTCAAATCCAAAGGCATTGAAATGATAGAAGGAAAATGTCATACACCAAAATGATTTGTTTAATATAAAGTATGATTAAAATTCTACCTAATGGAAAAAATATTTCTAAATAAAAAAAAGAGAACTAAACATGTGATTAATATTTTGATAAAATTTTTTGAAAGTTAGTTTAAATGAATTAATCTATATAAACCCAAAAAATATATACCGAACATGAAGTTGTGTGTAGTTGGTTAGTCGTAATTATCTAGTGGTTCCCAGGAATGATACATCATTTCACATTATAGCTGCGTCTACTAAAAAATAAAACCTTTTGGCCTAACACATGTATGTGTAATATACGGTAACGTTAAAATGGAGACTACCTGCTTCATTTAAGTCATGTAGTTTGAGAGATAATATGGTATATGATCTCTTTTTTCATCCATCAAATCATTCTCAGTTTGAACGAATACACTTCATCATATCCATCACAAAAAAGAAAAATTAAACAGCCACAGACACTGATATAGGTCATACAAGTTATAGTATAAAATTACAATTAATAATTTAAGGTATTTAGGGAAATTTTTTTTCTATACTATGTCTGAAAACACATTGAAAACATTATATATTAAGAGCATGAACTATTAGAACACTTATAAATATGGAATCACATATGTAGTAGAAACACACAGTATGATCAACGAACAAACTAACAGTGAATACAATAATTAGATAGTGAATAGAAATACATAGCTTTTGCGGGGCGAGCAACATATTGTTCTAAACTCAATTTAGCAGTAAGAGTAGTAGTAGATGTGGATGTAAATCATGTGCTTGAGGGAATCCAGGAATGGGATGCAGTGAGTTTTGAGGGTACCTGATTGAAATAATTTGACATAGTCGGAGAAATAGAAAACATATGCTGAGCATATGGGATTCAGGATGATGAATTATAGTAGAATATGGAATGATTGGCACGGAAGACACCAGAAGTGTATTACGGGTACTACAGAATGATGGGAGGGGAAACACGAGCAGGAACCCTAGGAGTGGTAGCGAAGGTGTGATGTGAGCGGGAACTGTAATAGCGTCTCCAGAGGGGAAACAGAAGTGTGAAGCGTAGGAGAAATTTCAGAGGTGAAATGGGATTCAGAGAGAAAATCTATGGAGGGAATCAGTAACAGTGTCGGAGGAGTAGCGGGAACCCTAGGAGCATCAATGGAGTTGAAACGTCAGCAGGAACCATAGGATTAGATGGAATCAAAGGAGGAGGACACCTGGATTGGGAATCGTAGGAGCACCAGGATGTCTAGAGCAGATATGAAACATGAACATTATTTGGAGGAGGTAGAGGAGGTGGATGGAGAGGAAAGAAAAATGGAGGAGGGAAATCACGAGAGTGGGGAGAAGGTGAAGGCAGGGAAGCTGGAGAATGGTGAATTTGCAGAAACCCTTGAATGGGGAGAGTAAAGATGTTGAAGACCATAGACAACGAGGAAGGATGAAGGGATGAGAAGTGTAAAATAGAAATGGGGAAGCAGGAATTCGCAATGGGGATGCCATGCGGGAGCGGGAGCGGGAGGGACAGAATGGTACAGATAGAGAGTGGTGGAGCGACGTGGAGGGATGTAGGCTTGGCACGTTTGAAAAATAATATGTGGAGGATTATGAGAGTGACATGTTGCTGGTCGAAATACCTAAGATTAATATACTTACTAGATACCTTTCCTACAAATCGTTTAACCTGACCATCAAGAGAATAAAACATGTTTGGAAAAAATAAATGAACAACTCATAAGATTATTATTAATGAATATTAAATTATTTAATTGTTCACGTGGTACTCTAACATTTTTATTAATGAATAAGTGTATTAAAATCCCACAGTCTTGAGTAAAGGTAATGAATACTATAATAACTACTTATACTCATAGGTCATTCACTACCCAATGATAGTCTTTCACTGCCATAAGGAATAAGTGAAACTGAAAAAGGAGGTCATACCATTGGAAAGTGAATTCTAGGAAGCCTGTATAAGAGCAAGTCGACCATACGAAGCCTTCACATTCTTAAAAACTGAAACCTCAATAATACATCCTTGCATTGCCATAAAGCTGTAACATTAATATTCAGAAAATAAAGGGCATTCTAGTTGAGAAAGAAACCCAGGAAAGTGAAAAAAACCTATCATCAAACAAAACAAGGAAGAAACTCTAGGATAGCATTAAGACCTCAATACAGATCACTGAATAGGGTGAAACTTACACTATCCAGTGCAAGAAAGCTAAGGCATCCAGGAAACCATAAAAAAAATGAAATCATGTAACACAACATCATAGAGGTAAAACCCCAAAAGTTTTCACAAACAGGAAGAAATCCAGTTCACAGAAAAACCTGTAAATCCATCAAGGACTTGCTAGCTCAAGTATACATCCCATATCTAGTAATGAAAACTTATATTAATTAGAGACACTAGGTGTAGAAAATAGTCCCAAAAGCTCTATATGGAAGAATTTTTGAGCTATTGAAGAAGTCATTCCCATGGAATATCATTGATGTTGAAATCAGTTTAAGTTTTGATATTCTGAATTTTTACATATGTATGTCTTCTAGAAAAGAGGTTGTTTCAGAGAAGAAGGTTGATTTATGCCATAGAAGGTTTTGGTTTATAAAAGAACATAGAAATAACAAAAAATCCTCTAATATCAGATTATATTTCAAAAAAATTAAGAGAGCCTTCATAAATAGTACATACTATTTCTATTAGAGACACTGTTAAGGAAATCCATTTAAATAATATCCATCCAGTAGTGCTTTTAATTCTTTCTACACTACAGCCCCTATCCGAGATGTTGGCATCATAGTGTCTCAGTAGTAAAAAACGGTGACAAACAAAACATGAAAAGTCAAACCAAAATTGAACCTGTTGTATGGACATTGTATATGCAGAAGACAAATAATACTTAAAATGTGCATATAGGTACTACCACGGTTGGATATCAAATTATAGTAATTTATTGTCATCAGAATATGGTAAATGGTGAAGACAAATAATACTTTGGAGTATTGGAACACATACAATGAATACAACAGACTAACAGTAAAGAAAAATAGAGGTGAAGCCAAATTGATGTGAGGATAAATAGTGATGATTAAAAACATGATGGAAAAATTAATTAGATTCACAAATTCCTGACTCAAAACAGATGAATTGTAATATCTTATAAAAAACTCATCTACACGGGGAAAAAACAATAAATTTATCACATACCTGAAGTGAGAAGATGTTAAAAGTCCCTCTTTTCTTCTGGACATCGCCACAATTGTAAAGACCTGAAGCTTATCGTACATGGACATTACATTACTTTTGCGGAATACTTAGTACATAACAAAAACACACACACAAGGATCATAATAGTTTAGTGTCTTTGGAAACTCGGAACGTAATCTTCTAATCGTGGTGAAAGATCTTCAATATCTCCCATAAAGATCTTCCCTTTTTTTTACCTAAAACCTTTCTTTATATCCTGGGGAAAAGAAAACATAAAAGGGTGATCTCAAATGCTCAGTAAGGGTAAGAAAAAGAAAAATCAATCACATCATATTCATAAGAACATAACTTTTGGAAATCTTAACCTGCAAAAGAGAGCATAATTTCATATCATGGGATAAATCATAGTAGTGAAATGAGATCCCAATAAGCATAAATTAAAACATGAAAAATTTTGGCATACACACATAATCATAGAGAATCATTTCTTGTTAGTCATGACTCATTTCCAAGACTATCTTAGTGGACAATGTCCCTTTCTGAATCGAGTCACCCTCGTTTCAGTCCTGTTTCACTGAACCGGTATAACCTACCATTCCAGCCATGTCTATCTCATGAGATATGAAATCTTTACCCAATTAATTCGAGGGAGATATAGGTCCCACCCATCTCATAATGATACCATTCTTATGTGTGCCACAAAATCTTAAATCATACATCATTGCATAACCCATGTAATAAAAATGGGAATCTTAAACATCGTGACATCATAAAACAATTCATATAAGATAAAGGAATTCATAAAAATATTTTCATCACAACATAATCAAATCCATGTAATAATAGGGATAGAAACAAAACCCTTTATTATCTTAGATGGAAAATAATTTTGATAAAACACTTGAAATCCATTCTTGAGGAAAATATCCTTTCTGCTTCAAAAACACTTTTCCTTTCATAACATGTCATAAAATTCTAAAATAAAAGAAGTTGATTAAAAATAAACTTGGAAACTTGTAAAGTAAGCTACTTGGAAATAATGTTTTAAAAATCCATTGATGCCGTATAAGTTAAAAAAACATTCTTTGTACTTTTGTCGGAAAAGTCAAAAAAGTACCTCGTACGAAAAACGACAAAAGATTCCATTCATATCTTTTACTAAAAACTCACCGAAGGGTAAAATTGGATATAAACTATTGTAGAAGGATGGAAATAATATTACATATTTAGGGAACATGGATGTGGATGATAAAATACACCCCAGTAATTACCAAAGTAAAAACAATCTCGGATAAAAGTGAGAATGTGATATTTCCCTTACCTTAGGTCCAACTTGCTTTGTAAGTGTCCGAACCTCCTGTATAATGATTTAAATCATGTTATTGACTTATTCCAGAATCATATTCATTGTTATTATATCATATATGGTCCACTTATGACTTTATATTACCCGTTCTGTTGTAAATTCATGTTAAAGTAGCGTTTTGGGTAAAATTGTCTCATTTGTCGTTCGTGTTTTTAACTTGTAATTATTAATATGATTACTTGGATCATGATTAATTATATCCAGAATGTAAAACATGATTTATATATAATATATATTCAGAATATATATATATATATATATATAATATATCAATAAATGGAATGAAATACACCGTTCATGGAGACGGTAGTCCGTACGTACGTATGAACGCTGTTTTCGTTTCCTTATTGAATTGAATGGAATTAAGTATATGACATAAATATACATAAATCCAGTATCATTATTATGTCATATATTTCATTAGTACTTATTATATATACTTTATAATCATTCATGAATGGTTAATCATTGAGAATGAATCTCATCGCGTCGTGGAGACGGTATTCCGTACGTACGCACGAGCGATGATATCGTTCCCATGGTCGTGGAATTGTGTTGAAGTGTATGTATACTATTTCAGTATCAATATCACTTTATAATAATCATGTATAGTTACTCATTACACCATTATACCCATCCAATTAAGGTGGTGACAGAAAATAGATTACACCACAGCGTGGAGACGGTATTCCGTACGTACGCATGCGCGGTGATTTCCTTTCTCCGTAGGATGGATAAAAGGTTAATTAGAGTTGTTTCATATTTATAATAACATATAAGTATATAATAAATACTGATGTTATTACTTTATCATGAAACAACTAAAGAAGAAGAAGTTGAAGAAGAATGAAATTGAAAAGATCGGTAATGGATATTACCTCTTCTTTGGAACACCTCTTTGAATCCTCCACTTAGGGAACTAAGATTGGTCTTTGAAGAAGATAAGGACCTCTAGGATTATTCTAGGTAAGTGGAGAAGGAATTTTGGTAGTGTTTGGCCGAGCTTGGGTGCTCAAATTGGTGTGAGGAGGAGGGGGAGGAGGTGCCCTTTTATAAGGGAGGAGAGGGGCACTTTAGGGATATCTCAAAATATTATTTTATATTAAAGTCAAAATCGGTTTATAATGGTTCCAAAGGGTCTTATTTCGAAGATAAAGTGGGGATGGGTCGAAATACTATCAACCAATATGATTTACACAAGTTTAGGTTATTATTTTAACCTTATCAATTAGATTTAACTCTAAGTTAAATAATTTAACTTTTACCGTGTCTTTTTGTTTTCTTACACTATATGGTTAATACACTTACTATATCATGCCAAACGAACCCAAAATTGTTTATTATTAATATATATATCCTTATCTAAGTCATTTGGCCGGACCTTAGATTTTTAGGAATAAAATAACAATTACTAATATAATATTTGATTTAAAAACTATTTTGTGTCAATTTTGACACTATTTGATATATGATTTTTTTGAAAGTCATAACAGACTTATATGTTCAAACAAAGTTGATTAAAGCAACACTAATATATCATAGTAACCTATAAAATTAGTGAGATTCATAAAAAGTCTCAAATTACATTTATTTTGGTGTTTCTAACATCAATTATGTCAATATTTCATTAATAAGATAATTACTGCATCATCTTTGTGACATGAATAAATTAAATTATTTGATGTCTAAAAATTACAAATAAAATACCATTACGTAGGAAATATTTTTCTCTTTCTAATTAATATTTATAGTCGAATTTATCTTATGTATAACCCCATATTAAAAATGTTTTACTTATTAAACTTAGATTTTAACTATTTTAACCCTTCTTTAAATAAATTAATAATAAATGTCCTAATCTAATCCAAGTGGGCCTAAGTGGTCATATTGTATTCCTAAGATTGTTTTTGGTCGAATTACACTTGTCCAATAGAATTAGAACATGTGTTAGGGTAATAATAATATCATTTTTACCCTTAATTACCCTATTTACTTTTAACCGTGGTAAATAAAAGTAAAAAGTTACTATTCACCAAAAATTATTTTCATCTCATTGAACCACATTTTACTTACTGACATCAACCGTGTCTCTCGGATTTTTGAAATTCCATTCACAGAAGCGGTAAAATTAAGTTTTATGAAAAATTCAGTTTTTTAACTACCACTTAGTAGTTTCACTATTCATCAAAAATTGATGTTTTTCAGAACAATGCCAAAATTTCATCCTAAACTATATTTCATATTCCGAATTCAAAAATTAAGTCTATTTTACCAAATTCATAACATATAAGTTTCATTAATTAATTTTATAATTAAATCCCGCTGTTAAAACAAATAGCGTGTTTCTAAGAAATAATATCTATCAAAAGATTGACACTTGTTTATGTCTGGTTTAAATGTGAGATTACATCCAATGACCAACATTGTATTAAATTGTAAAAATATATTCTAAATATACTTTAAAACCACTAAAATTAATAATTTATCACTATTAATTATTTCCATTGAAAAAGTTGTTTTTAACTAAAATTTAGTAATTTTCACTATTCATCAAAATATGAAAGTTATCCGAAAATTACCAAAATTTCACCATAAGCTAATTTCGATATTCCAAATCCAAAAATGAAGTCCATTTTGAAAAATAAGATTTATATAATTTCAAAAAGTGGTTATTACTATTCATAACGGCTAGTTTTAATAATATTTTAATAGCATATCGTTGTTTAGTGAAACTCGGTATTGCGTATTACACACGCTATCGAGGAAGGTCGCGATTGCGTGTAATGCAAGGCAAGTCAAGGATGCGTGTTGGGCAAGCTCCTTTTGGTGTAGCATACAACACAAGACATTAGTGAAATTAAAAAGAATATTTTTCATAAAATCTTGGGCTGCTACATTCTACCCCCCCTTAAAATGAATTTCGCCCTCGAAATTCGTCGGGGTTATAAATGGTTTACTATTAGAAAGTTTCTTTAATAAAAACCCACATCGTAAAAAGGAATACCAAAACCAATATTTAAAAACAAAAGTATGAAACTTAACGGTTACCCAAATAAACTAATCACTGGGTTTCCACATAGGTGAAAATATGGACATGGAAGAGAAATCTAACCATCATGTTCTGATAGAGAGTGGTAGAGAACATGGCTATGGAAAAGCCAGAAATCACAAAGCCATAAATTTGTGACGATCTAAGGTACCATCTGATTCATCAGATATAAGATCACTAGGACAACATTTTTGGTTTTCAAGATCATTTCCCTAAAGTTAAAGAATTTGAATGAGAATAAATAGTTACTTTATTTTGGTACAACCTCACTATTGTTCGTGCCTTGAACAATTTCCACTTCATCTCTTAAATAAATGAAGTTGAATTTTTTATTCTTAAAGTGTTAGCAGATCATGTGATAGAATGACGGGTCATTCCATCTATCTCAAACAAAAGGTTAGCAAAAGTTATTAAATATACATAAGTCATTCTATAGTGAGATTAATCATATATGGTTCATAAAATGGACTTATACTTCATATATCATACTGATTAATATAATAAAACTAGTTTCTACTAAACATGGACTTCCTGTAGGTCAGTGGTAGGCGATAAAGGCCAGTCGCACTTCGGTTGTGGGTTCGATTTCCACAGCCTTGTCCGACGCGATGGGCTATCGCCCGTCCTGCAGGTTGTCCTTTTTCTAAAACTATATTTATATAACATCCCATCAATAATATCGAAAAAACTTCTATCCTTAAACAATACTAACTTATGTCCAACATAATCCATTCCAATCTTTAGGCTTATCCATAATACTACATTCCACTCTCATAACATAGTGAAAATGATTACCAGAGATTTAATACCATCGTTGATCCCCATATAGCATAAGATATGTTTTTTTGTCACATTCCAAACATTCAAAGTCCTTAATCATGTATTCTCTTGAATACCCATTGAAACTTAGTGAAAACATGAATGCAGTTAAAAGTTTACACTTTCCACATATCAAAATCCTCAAAATTCTATATACTCAAACCATGATATAACTTAGTCCTTATATCAATCATGAGCTCATGAATACTGTTAAACATTTCATTTTCTCGGTTTCCCTTCATTATACGCACAATATCTCAATCACTTTGAATACCACATCAGACCAATACATAAATATTCCAATATTCCATGATACAACATTATTTTTGAATCCCATTACTTAAACACTTAATCATTCCACCACATTGTTTTCATATTCAACATTGCCAATAGTGATGGCATGTGACTTCCCTTTGTCCTTTTCCTTAAGCGGTTTCTCATGTCGATCATCACTAACCCTTGGATTAGGGCATTTATTAGCATAATGCCCCATTTCCTTGCACTTGAAGCATTGAAGTGCTGGTTGTGCGTTCTCTGCAGTGTTTGCTTTATTCACATCATTAGAATCCCTTTTTACATTACTTCGACACTCAGCTGCTCGATGACCTTCTTTTCCAAACTTAAAACATTTTCTAGTCCCTTTAAGACAATCTCCACCATGCTTCTTTCCACACTTTGTGCATAAGGAAACATTCATCTTATTTTCACCATTATTCTGAGATTTCTCCTTAAACTCCATCTTTCGTTTCTTGTCAAAACCATAAGATGGATATGTAACACCAACTTCCATTTCTACCTTGATAGCACAACGCACAATTTCTTTATAGCTACTGAAGTCTCTTATAGCAAATTCCCTTCGAAGACTTGGTTTTATGCCACTGAAAAATCGATCAACTTTACTTTCAGGTTGGATGATAATGCCAGATGCATACCTTGCAAGTCTTGTAAAATTTGCTTCGTATATACCAACAGATTCATCATCCTTTTGCTTCAGCTCAATAAACTCCTTTTCCATATTTGTTCGAAGAATACGAGGGAAGTAATTACTGAAAAACAAGTTCTTGAACTCGTCCCATTCCATGGACTCAATTTCATCTCTTGGCCTCATATTCTTGATATGATTCCACCATTGATCAGCTTCACCTTCCAAACAATATACCGCTAAGATGACTTTATCATGTTCAGAACATTGAAGAACTGAAAATATCTTTTCAGTGGTACTGATCCATTGTTCAGCAACAAGTGGATCAGAAGTCCCACTGAAAGAAGGTGGACGTTGCCTCATGAAGGACTCAATAGAATATTGTTCCCTTCTCTGCTCATTTGGAAGTCCAGAATGATTCATAGCTTGTGTAAGGATAGTAATAAGATTTTGCACTCCATCTCTCATAACATTTGTTTGTTCAGGAGGACAATCATTGCATTGTCCATTGCATTGATCAACACGGTTCCTTCGGGTTCCAGCCATCGTCTAAAACCCCAAAAGAATAGTGTGAGAGGAAAAAACCATGATAGGGAAAACAACATAATAAAGGGGGAGTACCTTCAATATCTAACATCTTAGGTTTAATTCTATGATTGTTAGCGTAGTTCTAGAACTATATCCTATACGTATACTTAACCTTAGGGACATCCCCAGACATACCATAGAAATATCTCTAGGGATCTCACTAACGTTTTTGCATCCTAGTTTCCAAAGGTTGACTAAACCTTTCCCTTGATACCAAATGTAAAGACCTGAAGCTTATCGTACATGGACATTACATTACTTTTGCGGAATACTTAGTACATAACAAAAACACACACACAAGGATCGTAATAGTTTAGTGTCTTTGGAAACTCGGAACGTAATCTTCTAATCGTGGTGAAAGATCTTCAATATCTCCCATAATGATCTTCCCTTTTTTTTCCTAAAACCTTTCTTTATATCCTGGGGAAAAGAAAACACAAAAGGGTGAGCTCAAATGCTCAGTAAGGGTAAGAAAAAGAAAAATCAATCACATCATATTCATAAGAACATAACTTTTGGAAATCTTAACCTGCAAAAGAGAGCATAATTTCATATCATGGGATAAATCATAGTAGTGAAATGAGATCCCAATAAGCATAACTTAAAACATGAAACTTTTTGGCATACACACATAATCAAAGATAATCATTTCTTGTTAGTCATGACTCATTGCCAAGACTATCTTAGTGGACAAAGTCCCTTTCTGAATCGAGTCACCCTCGTTTCAGTCCTGTTTCACTGAACCGGTATAACCTACCATTCCAGCCATGTCTATCTCATGAGATATGAAATATTTACCCAATGCATTGGAGGGAGATATAGGTCCCACCCATTTCATAATGATACCATTCTTATGTGTGCCACAAAATCTTAAATCATACATCATTGCATAACCCATGTAATAAAAATGGGAATCTTAAACATCGTGACATCATAAAACAATTCATATAAGATAAAGGAATTCATAAAAATATTTCAATCACAACATAATCAAATCCATGTAATAATAGGGATAGAAACTGAACCCTTTATTATCTTATATGAAAAATAATTTTGATAAAACACTTGAAATCCATTCTTGAGGAAAATATCCTTTCTGCTTCAAAAACACTTTTCCTTTCATAACATGTCGTACAATTCTAAAATAAAATAAGTTGATTAAAAATAAACGTAGAAACTTGTAAAGGAAGATACTTGGAAATAATGTTTTAAAAATCCATTCATGCCGTATAAGTTAAAAAACATTCTTTGTACTTTTATCGGAAAAGTCAAAAAAGTACCTCGTACGAAAAACGACAAAAGATTCCTTTCATATCTTTTACTAAAAACTCACCGAAGGGTAAAATTGGATATAAACTATTGTAGAAGGATGGAAATAATATTACATATTGAGGGAACATGGATGTGGATGATAAAATACACCCCAGTAATTACCAAAGTAAAAACAATCTCGGATAAAAGTGAGATTGTGATATTTCCCTTACCTTAGGCCCGACTTGCTTTGTAAGTGTCTGAACCTCCTGTATAATGATTTCAATCATGTTATTGACTTATTCCAGAATCATATTCATTGTTATTATATCATATATGGTCCACTTATGACTTTATATTACCCGTTCGTTTGTAAATTCATGTTAAAGTAGTGTTTTGGGTAAAATTGTCTCATTTGTCGTTCGTGTTTTTAACTTGTAATTATTAATATGATTACTTGGATCATGATTAATTATATCCAGAATGTAAAACATGATTTATATATAATATATATTCAGAATATATATATATATATATAATATACCGATAAATGGAATGAAATACACCGTTCATGGAGACGGTAGTCCGTACGTACGTATGAACGCTGTTTTCGTTTCCTTATTGAATTGATTGGAATTAAGTAGATGACATAAACATACATAAATCCAGTATCATTATTAGTTCATATATTTAATTAGTACTTATTATATATACTTTATAATCATTCATGAATGGTTAATCATTGAGAATGAATCTCATCGCGTCGTGGAGACGGTAGTCCGTACGTACGCACGAGCGATGATATCGTTCCCATGGTCATGGAATTGTGTTGAAGTGTATGTATACTATTTAAGTATCAATATCACTATATAATAATCATGTATAGTTACTCATTACACCATTATACCCATCCAATTAAGGTGGTGATGGAAAATATATTACACCACGGCGTGGAGACGGTATTCCGTACGTACGCGCACGCGGTGATTTCCTTTCTCCGTAGGATGGATAGAAGGTTAATTAGAGTTGTTTAATATTTATAATAACATATCAGTATATAAGAAATACTGATGTTATTACTTTATCATCAAACAACTAAAGAAGAAGAAGTTGAAGAAGAATGAAATTGAAAAGATCGGTAATGGATATTACCTCTTCTTTGGAACACCTCTTTGAATCCTCCACTTAGGGAACTAAGATTGGTCTTTGAAGAAGAGAAGGACCTCTAGTATTATTCTAGGGAAGTGGAGAAGGGATTTTGGTAGGGGTTGGCCGAGCTTGAGTGCTCAAATTGGTGTGACGAGGAGGGGGAGGAGGTGCCCTTTTATAAGGGAGGAGAGTGGCAGTTTAGGGATATCTCAAAATATTATTTTATATTAAAGTCAAAATCGGTTTATAATGGTTCCAAAGGGTCTTATTTCGAAGCTAAAGTGGGGATGGGTCGCAATCCTATCAACCAATAGGATTTAGACAAGTTTAGGTTATTATTTTAACCTTATCAATTAGATTTAACTCTAAGTTAAATAATTTAACTTTTACCGTGTCTTTTTGTTTTCTTACACTATATGGTTAATACACTTACTATATCATGCCAAACGAACCCCAAATTGTTTATTATTAATATATATATCCTTATCTAAGTCATTTGTCCGAAACTTATATTTTTAGGAATAAAATAACAATTACTAATATAATATTTGATTTAAAAACTATTTTGTGTCAATTTTGACACTATTTGATATATGATTTTTGTGAAAGTCATAACAGAATTATATGTTCAAACCAAGTTTATTAAATCAACAATAATATATCATAGTAACCTAGAAAATTAGTGGGATTCATAAAAAGTCTCAAATTACATTTAATTTTGTGTTTATAACATCAATTATATCAATATTTCATTAATAGGATAATTACTGTATCATCTTTGTGACATGAATAAATTAACTTATGATGTCTAAAAATTACAAATCAAATACCATTATGTAGGAAATATTTTTATCATTATAATTAATATTTATAGTTGAATTTATCTTATGTATAACCCCATATTAAAAATGTTTTACTTATTAAACTTAGATTTTAACTATTTTAACCCTTCTTTAAATAAATTAATATTAAATGTCCTAATCTAATCCAAGTGGGCCTAAGTGGCCATATTTTACTCCTAAGATTGTTTTTGGTCGAATTTCACCTGTCCAATAGAATTAGAACATGTGTTAGTGTAATAATAATATCATTTTTACCCTTAATTACCCTATTTACTTTTAACCGTGGTAAATAAAAGTAAAAAGTTACTATTCACCAAAAATTATTTTCATCTCATTGAACCACATTTTACTTACTGACATCAACCGTGTCTCTCGGATTTTTGAAATTCCATTCACAGAAGCGGTAAAATTATGTTTTATGAAAAATTCAGTTTTTTTAACTACCACTTAGTAGTTTCACTATTCATCAAAAATTGATGTTTTTCAGAACAATGCCAAAATTTCATCCTAAACTATATTTCATATTCTGAATTCAAAAATGAAGTCTATTTTACCAAATTCATAACATAGAAGTTTCATTAATTAATTTTATAATTAAATCCCGCTGTTAAAACAAATAGCGTGTTTTTAAGAAACAATATCTATCAAAAGATTGACACTTGTTTATGTCTGGTTTAAATGTGAGATTACATCCAATGACCGACATTGTATTAAATTGTAAAAATATATTCTAAATATACTTTAATACCACTAAAATTAATAATTTATCAGTATTAATTATTTCGATTGAAAAAGTTGTTTATAACTAAAATTTAGTAATTTTCACTATTCATCAAAATATGAAAGTTATCCGAAAATTACCAAAATTTCACCCTACGCTAATTTCGATATTCCGAATCCAAAAATGAAGTCCATTTTGAAAAATAAGATTTACAAAATTTCAAAAAGTTGTTATTACTATTCATAACGACTAGTTTTATATTATTTTAATAGCATATCGTTGTTTAGTGAAACTCGGTATTGCGTATTCCACACGCTATCGAGGAAGGTCGCGATTGCGTGTAATGCAAGGCAAGTCAAGGATGCGTGTTGTGCAAGATCCTTTTGGTGTAGCGTACAACACAAGACATTAATGAAACTAAAAAGAATATTTTTCATAAAATCTTGGGCTGTTACAACAATGACCACAAGTTCAACCCTTAGTAAAACATAAATTCATCCTTGAACATATTACAAACTCCTAAACACATTATTCACATCCACAAAAAAAAATAGAAACATATTTTATCACAAACCTGAAGTGCGAAGATGCTGTAAGAGGGAATAAGAGATGCAGGAAGTCAACTGAGATGATATAATCACAGACATAAAACTAACCATAGTTGAAGTTTATTATATTAAATCATAACTTGAATATTCAAACTAAATTAGAACCCATTTTATAGAAAATGTATATGCAGAATAAAAATAATACTTAGAATGTGCATATATATACTGCTATGGTTGGCTGTCAAATTAAAGTAATTTATTTTCATCAAAAGATGGTAAATGGTAAAGACAAATAATACTTGAATTATTGAAATAGGATAAAGTATTATGAAATATAATTATGATATGTTAACATTCACATAATAGAAGATGCACAGAATGGATAAGTATTGAAGTATATTAGGTAAACATACATGTTGCATAAGGGATTGCAGGAGCTAAACCAAGGATAATCCGAGTGAATTTTCTGAGTAGAAGAGTGTGGATTTTAGAGATAAATGGGGGAGTAGTTGGTGGTTAATGATTTATCAATTACTGTAGCAGAGGTACAAGATGGAATTTAAGGCATTCCATAGAAATGGATCCCTAGTAGCTGAGCACGAAGGACTGGAAAACCTAGATTTGGGAGACATAATATAGTAGCTTATGAAACCCTAGATTGCAGATATCAGAAGAGGTGAAGACAGAGTCTCAAGAAGTAGCGCTATCCGTAGATTTTGGAGGCCGATCCTGGTGAATGTGCAGGATAAGGAGAAAGGTAAAATAGTGGTGGTTTTCAAATAGGTTATTCGGAATTGGTATCTTGTGATGGGGAGGAGATCGATAGTGGTGAACATGGAGTAGCGAAGTCGCGATGGGGAGGATGTACGAAGAGGGGAAGATGGATTTGTGAGACACATTGAAAACTATAGGATTAAGATGCCAATGTCAGTGATATTGGTGGTTTATGAGGTTGGAGGAACATCGAAGTTCAAGAAACTGAAGAATTGGAAGAGTGAAATCACGATGGGGAGAGAGGGGAAGCCGAAGGAATAATTGAAGAGGGTTATGGGATATCAACAGCACGAGCGGGAAGGTACACCAATGGAATCATCACGAGGAAGAAAGAGGGAGTGGGAGGTGAACCTGATGTAAATCACGAGCAGGGTAAGAATGTAGGAGCACTGGATAATGGAAACGGGGGAGACAGAAATCACGATGGGGAGGCTGGGCGGGAGCGGGAGGGGGAGGGAGAAAATGGTAGAGACAGGTAGCATAGGAGGGTTGTGGATGTGTGTAGGCTTGACACATATAAGAATTAGGATGTTGAGGTTTATTATACAGACACGTGGCATGTGGAAAAACCTAAGATTAGTATATATATATATTTGAAAAATAGAAACATAAAAAGGTGATTTATAGAAACGGGTATACAAATCACCAAGACGATCAACATACACCATATTAGAACAATAGTATGTTAAGACAAAGAAAAATTTGAAACTGACCTTCAAAATTTCTATTTTATAAAGAGACTTATCAACCTAGTTTTCTTATCTATAGACATGAGTAACATCAATAGAAAACTATTTAGAAAGATGAAGACAATCAGTCCTGGGTGTGGGAATCTTCTATTGTACATTCCTTGAAAAATCCATAAGAATTTTCCTAGAAATAGATAAATATGATTCCAACCATAAAGCATGCCAACCATAATTTCATGACAACTAGCAGACCCTGGTGCACCTGAAGCCACCCCAATAATATCGACATTAAACCAACCTAAAATCAGTGGTATCCACCGAATAGATTTGAGCAGTAATGGATTGATTGCCTTACCATGAATACCAAGTGATCCTAACATAACCATATCAAAAACATCATTTTTCATTGAACCAATTTTAATATTACATGACAACATAATTCCATGATGAATGGCCAAAACTACAGCCTAAAAATAATTTTTGTGATTATTATATTTCAGATCATTTCTTGCTCTCCATGTATAAGAAAGCACACTAACAGTCACTGCCACCATAACAGAATGGATTTGATCACTGCATGGTGTTATACACATTGAGAGGAGTATCCCTTCAGTAGTTTGGATATTAAATTTTCATCTAAATAACCCCGACACATAACTCCAGAACTGATAACTAAACCTATAATATATGAATAAATATTTTATTTTCTTCAACATTTAAGCACAACAAGTAGACTGATGCTAAATGCATTCATGTATGCTAAATGAGGCGTTGTATGGGTAAGCACTATTTCCAAATTTTCCTAATCAACAACAAATCAGAAGGGGAAATAAATTATTTTCTAAAACATTTTACCCAAGGAGGTATGCAAGTAAGGTCACCACTATGATGTAAATTTAAATCCCTCTAAAAGAATTTACAATCCATTTTTTTCATCTAAACCAAAATATCACAATAATAAAAATCATAATAGGTAACAACCACAGCTTCATGAAGAGGAAATAGATCACAGATACTAGAATTAAATTATAAATCATAAATAATAACATCCATCAGAGTTATTAGATTGGAAAAATCATCAATAATGGCTCTAGAGAGCCATTGAGTTCTCTAGTTATTCAATTGGGAATTCTTACAAACCACCAATTTAGAACAACCCATAATATCACAATAGGACTATTTGATAGTAGACCATACTGATGAGAGAAAATGCATGAGATAAAATAAATTCCCCATTTTTTAAAATACCTGCATTGATTAGAAGCCAGGAGGAGGGTGTTGTGGTGACAGGTAGTAGAAGTAGAGGGTGCCGCGGTGACAGGTCGTCGGAGAGGATGGCGCCGCGATGAGAGAGGTCTCTAAAGAGGTGGGTGACACTGTGAGAGAGGTCTTCAGGAGGATGGCTCCGCGGTGAGATAGTTCGTCAGAGAGGAGGGTTCCACAATGAGAAGAAGTCAGGGAGGAGAAATCGTCTGGAGGAGAAGAAGGTGGGAGACGAAGAAGCTGGGAGCGGGGGACCCGATACCAAATATGAAAACATGAGGTATAACCACGGTTATTAAATTAAACTGTGGAAATTATAAATATATATCCACGGACCAATAAAACCATGGATATAGGTCTGTGGTTATATCTTTAAATTTTCAGTAGTGCAAGACAAGCCCAAACTGTGATCAACATCACTCAAGAATATCTGGGCCATGCCCAACACAACCAAAATGGTTCCAACATATGCAATTCAGTAATTACATATATACACTTTAAACAAAACACAATTACAGGAAAAACAATCTAAACAATTTAGTTGTACTAACCCATCAGTTATCTAACAACAACAATAAGGTCTTTAAAGCCTCTAACAAGTCATCTCAAGGTTCAATAAACTAATGTCAATAGTTTAGAACAATAAAATTCAATTAATACCATTTTAGCACCCTTGGAAAAAATTCCCCAATGCTCAACAGTCACTCACCCGACCCCAATCAAGAAGCACAAGTAATAGGGCATTCCCAAAGGTATCCCATAGGTCCATGAACAATTAAACATGTAATAACTGGTAAATTAGGGTCTCATTCAAAATACCCAAATATGTGCATTAACCTGCACCACACAAAGGTTTTTAAAAACAAAAAAAGAAGTTTTCACCACCTACTTGAGACTTATACAAAGCTACTCTTCTGATAACAACCTCCAATTTGGTCTAAAATGTGGTAGATCTACAAAAGAATCAAAACCACTCAAACCCCTATAACTCGTTCTAGAATAGAAATAAAGAAGAATGGATCAAGTAGAATCAAGTCCTTACTAAGGGGGTTCTAATGGATCATACGGTGTTCAAATCGGGGTTCAGATGAAGAAATATGATAAATTTGAAGTCTCGGCCACCGGTTTCTCAAGGGTTTTGACCAGAACCTGAGAAACGAGGCTATTACCCATTTTAAGTTAAAAAAATACATGGAATGTAATTTAGGACTACATGATGTGTAGGTTCGTTTACAGTTCATATAGTGGCAACTTTTCCAATGACATACTTTCCAGAAGCTATCGACATGAGTACACGGTGTGTACTTGGTAGCACACGGTTTGTACTTAGTTTTTCTTCTCTTCCTCACTGACTTACCCACACGCCATGTATATCTTTCATACATGACTAGAATAAATGGAGTGTCCATGGAGGACACAACGTATACATGGTAAATGATTCTACCGTTCAACACGCCCACACGCCATGTATGTCCTCCACAGGGTCAAGGGTACACGGTGTATAGAGTAACACTACACACTGTGTGGTCGGAAATTCCTACATGGTCATCACACGACATGTACTCAGTGGCCCACGACCGGTGCTCACCCAACCCATAAACAGTGTGACCACTAGAGTACATGGCGTGTAGTTTGTAAAATTCCAAAATATCTCAGATTTTCCCAGTTTTCTCATGAACAAGTCAAAAACTCAAACAGGGTTGGGATTTTGACCCGTTCTAAAAACCTGGGTTCTTACACCAACCATTATATTTTTGGAATAAAAATGGTCTATATACTATTATCCTGAGTATGATCATATCTATTTATGATCCTTCTTGTTACAATAATTCTGGTTATGATCATCTTGGATATGATAATTCTAGTTAGGATCATTCTGGTTATGATCATCCAAGATAAAATCATTCCGGTAATGATTATTATGGATACGATCATTCTGGTTACAATCATTATTGTTACAATTATTATGGATATGATCATTATGGTTATGATCATGCTGGATATGATCATTCTAGATATTATAATTATGAATATGATACAATACAATATGAAAATGATGATCCACCTGGGTATCATGCAATACAATTGGAAAACAATGATCTGCCTGGATATGATACAATGCATTCTCGAAAGAATTCCTTTTTGAATTGTATCATCTCTTATCTTTTACCCAGACCCAATCAATTATAATTTGTTTATGATTCATTCTCAATTGAAAACATATCACTCTTTTTTATACCCAAATATGATTTTTTTGAATAAAAACAATAGGTGTCTCATCCTCCATCAACATCATATTTTCCATTGGCACTACTTATTCAATTGGCATCACCTCTGCATTGACACCACTATTCATCGACAACACTTTTTATCCAAACCACTTTTTATCGACATATCCATTCCATAGAAACTAATTTAATTGGTATCGCCTTTCCATTGGTACCACTTCAATTGTTTTGATGAAAAAATCAGCAACAGCACTTTAATCTGGATACGATTGTTTTTTATTGTTTTGAAAAAAAATTGGTAGCACATCATTTCTGATTGTTTTGAAAAAAAATTGTATACAATTATTTTATAATTGGAAGAATCTATTTCTATCCCAATTCCTTATATCAATATCACATCACAAGTTCTTAATAAATTTAATGATTTATAGGAAATCCAAATCACCAAATCATCATCACAATTAAAGCACAAGTTTCACATCGGTTTTAGTGTGAAAATGATAACAATTTACATCCAACATGATACATTCTCCTATGAAACCGATTCATCCTAAAACCAACTTGTTATTCTATAAAAAAAATATCAAAGAAATTGTCTCCAAAACAGTGTGATGTGATGTCTTTTCTTCAAAAAAAACAATGTCAACAAAATAAAACTCTTGAAACCTTCATCACCTTCATCATCAACTTGGTTCCAACAAAATATTTCTTCACAAGATAGGGAAAAGAAACATATGGAAAAGGTGATCTCAGATGATTAGTAAGGGTAATCACGGGAGATATCAATTAAGTATTATATGAGTGTATATGATTATCATAAGGGAATGATATCTTGAACATTAATTTAAGTCCTTCGTTCCCAATCTACAAAATATCATAAAATTAGTTATGGAAATAAAAACATTTTAGTTTTAAAGACATGGATAATAAGTTTCAGAATAGTTCATAACTCAATCACGTACCTTAAGATCATTTCTTAAATTTTTGTGTCACCTTCAAAATCATAGAAGACATTTTATATATAAAGGATAACTACCAATACCATTATATAATAAATCAAAACTTTTTCCCAAAAGTGGATCAAGAAGGTCGACTAGTTTCCTATAATGGATCTAGCACTTCATTTTAATTCAAATAAAAAATCTAGAATATTAATTTATTTTTCATAAAAATATAATGGGATATAATAATTTACTCAATGAACTGTATGGAGATATAGGTTACAACCATGATGTAATGAAAATAGTACATATGTGTGCCACAATATAAAACCTTCATCATATCTGAACTCGTGAAAAGAAATGGGTTTCATGAATATTTCTTCAAACCATAAATCATGGAGAAGAAATCGGATTCATAAAAATCATTTCATCCTAATCATAAACCATCCAGTGAAAGAACAAGGATGGTATCCTTAGGTCATATCCCAAAAAATATACATGTAACATCAACGGATGCCAACTTATATTGAAAATGAGTTGTTAAGATATCTTGGATTAATTGTATCGACCCAAAATTTTATTAATTAAAAGTCTTATTGATCAAATTAAATGTATTAATTTGTAAAATGTTTATATAACATATTCACTTCCTTGTTTTTTTGTTTTTTGATTTTAAAATACCATTAAGTGTTGTGACTGTTGTTAATATAGCCATTGAACAATGATCATATGATTAGTATAAATATAGGGCTTTAACAAATCCAAATTACTCATAAAAAGGAAGTGATAGCCTCAACTAATACAATTGTTCCGTATGAAGTCTATTTGTCAGAACTCAGAAAGGATGTGGAATCACTAGGCATCGACATTGACCATGACCAAGCAGAGCTTGAACATGTTAATCACCAACGAAACATCCCATGCGAGAAGTGGATGTTGATAGATATTACCACCTGAGCGATGTTATCCAACCCACCGTAAGAGTCTATCACTATCACACACCTTACCCTTAGATAATATGTGATTATAATAAGGGGTTATATAACAAGACATTTTCGTGATATTTATGTGCATTATTTTTGTATATAATAAATAATATACATTCATTTTATTATTGTTAATTTGGAAATGGGTTTTAAATCACACATAGTATTTTAGTTAATATCCAATTAAGAAATATATTTGATGAAATAAGAAGTTTTTCAATTAAAAAATATTTAAATAAAACATAATTAGTAAATTAACTTTTCTTAAATATAAATGATTGTATAGTTTTTTATGAATAAAATTATAATTTTTATTAATGATTGAATATCCTTTCTGTCAAATCACATGATTTTTTTTATAAATGTCGGTTTTTATTTTGAAAGAAAAAATTCACATATTTTGAAAATTATTTAGTAAAAATGAATATTATTTTTGGAACTAGGATGTCAAATTTATCCAATGGTGAATTTTTCATAATTTTTTGAGACAGTCTATTTTTTGGGTAAAAGTTATATACCATTTAATTATATAATATGTTTTATGACATCATAATGACACAATAGTGACGTAATAAAATACTATAAATTATATTTTCAGCTAATATATTTTTTACCATTAAAATAATGTGATTTTAGGTTTGTTTGTTTTATTTTACAAAGCATTAGTGGACCCTCCAATAATTATAAAATATTATAACTTTTTAAATTGATTTCCTTGAGACTGTGACCCACCTTTACATACGAAAGCCTATTATTTTAAGAAGTTCGGCCATTGTACTTATAAAATAATTTTTTCCATAACCATATGTAAAATACCATGGGAAAAACCAGCGATTGGTTTGTGGTTTTGACTAGTTTAATGTGTGGTGTAAAAAACCTAAATAATAAAAAATTCCCTCTCATTTCCTATATAAAATCACCCAAACTCCCACATACTCTTCACTCAAAACCATTGGAGCTGGATCATTATCTTTCCTCATATCACTAGAATCCTCCCATGGTGCTATAATATTTCATGAAACCCTTCTCAAGCCTCTTCCATGCCTTTGGGATCACACATTAAACTAAGGGATTTCTTCCTTTTTCATTTTTCTCCCAATTTATTTATGTTGTAATGCCATTTTATTTTCAATTTAAAATGTTTGGTTATAATTTATCACCTCCCCTATACATTGTTCCTTATGTTTTAAAGATTAATGACCCATTTATCTCTCATTAATTCCTCACAAGTACACTCATTACCATGTTAGAATTCCATAAGTGATTTCTCTCTCCTCACATACATTCAAGTAATTATTTTGTTTTATGAATATAAATTCCATGAAATATGTAGGGACATGTATCTATATGATGAATATACTATTAATTTCATTTAATTATTATTAGACACCCATTTCCCTCTAATCAACAATTTTTATGAATACTTATGTCACACTGTTATGTTGTAGAAATTACACCGCGATTTTCCAAGACAAAGTCATTGTGTAGTGAATACCATGCCCATTTCTATATCAAGGGTATTCACCTTTATTCACATTTAAGTATTGATTGTATATTTTCATTTATGAATTACACATTACTTTTTTTTATGGAATAAATGATGATGTTTAATGAATCCATGTTATATGATCCATGTGGAACACTTACGCATGAAATGAAATGATTAAGAATGGTGCGCCCTGATAGTGCTCTAATGCAATGGGTAAAGATTTGTATCATGATACATCATGTGAAATGAGATTTCACTCATTATATGTGAATTTCAATGAGTTTTTACTCATTCTCCATGTTCAATGAGCCTTGGATCATACTGAAATCATCTTAAATGTTGTTTCCACATTTCCATGTTATGTTAATCATGCTATATCATGACTTTATGTTAATGTTTCCTTTATTATCCATTGATATTACTATTGCCTAACATGCACATTATTATTCATGTTATGCCTTTTTTACTCCCTTATTGGGATTTATAGCTCACCATTTTCATATTCATGTCCTTAGGTTATCTAATGCAATGCTATGTACGAAGGAATGATGTAGTCATGTAAAATACTTTTTCGATAAGATGTTTAAATTTATGTTTTAAATTGTTATATAATGTTTCTACGCCCCAAAAACACTAGAACTATCAATTTTATATGTTGTTTCAAGTTATAATTTTATGTAATAAATTATGTTTAACTGTGAAATAAATATCAGTGTTGTTATAGTTGGTATCAAAGGATAGGTTTAGTTATTTTTGGTATTAGGATAAGAAAACCCTAGTGAAAGCCTTAGGGATAAGACTGAGAATAATAAAAACATACCTAAATTTTGGGGATTATTGAGCAAGTGGATTATCATGAAAATACATCCCTATCTAGATACAACCACATAGAGGCAACTCTGACACATATGTATGTAACGGTAAAACCCATAAACACCCCTTTGAGCTAGACTCAAACAGGAACAGGTGCATGACAACCGGCCTTTCAACACTATTGGTTATGAAACTCCTGGTAGATATGCTTTGGTAAATTCATAATATTAGAATGAACCATTTTTAAAAGAATTAAAAAAATTCCCACTAAGAATATATGTTGGGAATTATATCAAGGATAATATATATTGAAGCCCATAAATTCATAAGTTGAGGAAATAATTTTTTTTTATAATTCATCAGTTTTTTTCATTGGATTACCCTTTACGTGTTACCCCTAAATTTCCTTTTATTCCAGCCAATGCCCTATAATAGGAGGACTCGAGCTAATAACCGATGTAAAGATCAATTTTATGATTGTTTAGATGAGATTTAAAATCCAATGGGACCATAATCTCAAAAGTTTTCATGGTAATCTCTCGGTTAAATCTTGTTTTGAATAGAAACATGGGTCAAAAAGAAAATTAAACCCCCTCTAAAGAAATCACTAGTCACAGTTGAGAGCTTCATGAGACAACGACATCCCACTTTTAATGGATCATTTGATCCCTCAATAACTGAACAATGGATCAACTATATTGAGAATGTATTCTCCATCCTTCAATGTTCTGAACAAGAGAAGGTACATCTGGATACGTATCATATGGAGTGTGAAGTTGATCAATGGTGGACAATAATCAAAAATATGAATCGTAAGGATGAGATAAAGTCTTTGGAATATAATGATTTAAAGAAAGTGGTTTTCAGCAAATATTTTCCTCGTACCCACTGAATTAATATAGAAAGAGGCTTAATTTACCTTAAACAAAAAGATGATGATTCCATTAGAGTGTATGAGTAAAAACTTACAAGGAATGCATGATACGCCTCCAGCTTTGTCGCTATCCCCAAATACCAAGATGACCTCTTATTTGGTGGGCTAAAACCTAGCCTACGTAAATCCCTAGAGATCCATGACTTTGACAGATATGGTGAAATTGTCTGATGTTCCCTCAATGTCGATATAGAAATCAATGAATATTAGGGGTATCATGTGGACATGAATCATAATGTGGACTTCAAATCTGACAGTCTGATGGAAAACCAATGGTTATAAGATAATCCATCACCAGAATCTCCAAATCTGCAGAAAGAATCACCTCAAAAACCTCCTCAATGGTACGAGGAAATACTTTAGGTGTGGAAGAGAAGAGAACCTAGCTATTAACTGCAAACAAAAAAAATCCACGACTATGATAGATAATGGGAATTCCTTATTATACCCTCAACACAATGTGAATTTCTTCAACTACAAGGAACAATGGCACTTTGCAAACCATTTCCCTATGGCAAGGGTTTTTTGAGGAAACCAAAACGTCTAATGCTGCAAGAGAGATATTTTTCCACCACTACTTTTTATGTGAACCCCGACAATGATGTGGTGAAAGGTTATCTAGTTATTCATTCAATAATAACAAACCTATTTGTTTATTATGGATCTACACATTCATTTATATCCATAATTTTTAGTAGAAAAATCCCAACCCCACCACAAATAATGGAAGTAAAGATGTAAGTGAGAATGAAAAAAGGGGAAATCATAACAACCATTGAATATAACTCCTCTCATATCAAAATTTTTGGATTGAACTTCCTGGAAAACCGCATCATACTCCCTCTGGTGGAATTTGAGGCAATTATTAGTATGGATGGGTTTTCCATATATAGAGCCAACATAAATTTCCATTAGAGGGAAATCAATCTCTATATAGTGAATCGACCCCGGATTCTGTACAAGTGCAAGGAATAAGATAAATCTTATTAGTACCATCATCTAAAGGGTGGATATTAATTCCCTATGAGCAAGCATATCTAGATCATATGACTGAGACTAAGGAAGTAACCATCCTTTAATACATTCCTACTGTGAGGGAATTTTTAAAGTGTTTCATGAGGAATTTTTTGGCCTTACACCTAGAAAAGATGTTAGATTATTAGTTGATCTTATACCTAGGGTGTTGCCAATATCCAAGACTATATATATAATGGATATTGTGGAATTTGAGGAGTTGAAGAAACAACTACTGGAGAATCTAGATAAAGGGTTTATACGCAGAAGTGCATCACCATGGGGTGAACCAGTCCTCTTTATCAAGAAGAAGGATGGGTCAATGTGCCTTTGCATTGATTATCATGATCACAACAAAAATAAAGATGAAGAAAAAGTATCCTCTTCCCCAAATTGATGAATTTTTGGATTAGCAACATGGATAACAATATTTTTACAAGGTGGATTTCCGGTCAGGATATTACCCAGTAATGGTGAATAAGGGGGATATCCCCATGACAGATTTTTGTATAAAATATAGGCACTATGAATTCATAGTAATGCCTTTTGGACTCACTAATGGTCCAACATTATTTATGTACATGATAAATAGTGTCTTTAGAGTTTACCTCGAAAAATTTGTGGTAGTCTTAATAAATGATATTCTAATATACCCCAAAACCAAGGAGGATAATGAGGAGTGTTTAAGCACTATACTAGAGACCTTGAGAAAGGATAATCTCTATGAAAAGTACAATAAGTGTGAGTAATGGTTGATAAAAGTCTTTTTTATGGGTTATATCATCACAACCAATGGGATATCTATTGAACCTTCCAAGACACTTACAACAGAGGAATTATCGAGGCCAACATTGGTGATAGATATTCGTTACTTCTTGGGGATATCATTATATTATCTCTGATTTGGGAGAAATTTCTCATGGTTGTAAAACACTCTTACGAAGATAACTTTTAAGGGAGTCAATTTTTCCAAGAGTGATTAATGTGAATAATGATTCAAGGAGTTGAAAAAGAGTCTTATCATTGCACTCATGCCCACATTACCAATAATTGGAGAAAATTTATTGGTATTATTTGATTCTTCGAATAAAGTAATGGACAATTTTTGGGTGAAAAATGACAATGTCATTTCCCATGCTTCAAGAAAATTGAATGTTCATGAGAAGAACTATCCGAAACATGATCCGGTGTTGGCTGTGGTGATCTTCGCCTTAAAAATTTGGAGACATTAACTCTTTGGGGAGAAGTGTGAAATATATATAGACCACATTAGACTAAAGTATATATATTCACAAAAAAATAGTTAAATATTCACCAATGAAGATGGTTAGAGATGATAAAACACTATGACTTCTAAATCCATTAACACCCTAGGAAAGCGAACAAGGTAGAAGATTCTCTAAGTAGAATTTCTCAACAATTAAATCATTCAGGAGGATTGAAAAGAATCAAATATTTTTATATTTGGTGAATATAGACATGGGAATCATAAGAATGGAACATCATCAATCCTTTCACAAATTATTTCTCAACCATATCTTTCTAAAAGGTTAAAGGATGCTCAAAAGGATGATGTGGGAATTCAAAAGAAAGTGGAAACTATTAGAAAAGGGAAATACTCATTGTTTAATGTCAATGAATAATGAATTGGGAGATTTGAGAGATGACTATGTGTTTCATCCAATCCGATGTTAAATAATGAACTTTTGGATGATTCACATAGTTCAAATTTCTCCATTCACCAGGAAACAAAAGGATGTATCGAGATCTCTAAGAGAATTATTGGTGGGATAACATGAAGAAAGAGATCATTGAGTATACATCAAAGTGACTAGTATATCAGCAAGTGAAAGATTAGAGGCGGTACTCTAAGGGGACGATTCCACCATTACCCATACCTGTATGGAAATGGGATATCATCACCATGGACTTCTTCACCAAACTTCTGAAGCGATCAAAAGGAAACAATGCTATCCGGGTTATTTTGGATCATCTTACTAAGACTGCACATTTTATTTCAATTTGGGATGATTTCTCATTAGATAAACTCGCACGAATATACATCAGAGATATGGTTAGGTTGCATGGAGTACCACTATCTATTATACTTGATCGAGATCCAAGATTCATCTCTATGTTTTAGAAGTTTCTTAAACCAGATATGAATACTAATATGAACATCTTTCTAGATTATCATCCTCAAAATAATGGTCAATCTGAGTGGACTATCAAAACACTCGAGGACATGTTGAGATCATGATCAATGGAATTCAAAGGAGGATGGGATCCACATATTTCTCTAATTGAGTTCTATTACAAAAAAGGTTTCCACTAGAGCATCCAAATGACTCCTTATAAAGCCCATTATGGGAAGAGGTTCAGAACACCAACATGTTGGGATGAGTTGGGGAACGAAAACACCTAGGTCTAGAAATGGTTGAAGAAATGGTGGAGAATGTTAAGACCATTAATCATCACATTAAAGCTGCTCAGTGTTGAAAAAAGAGAAATGATGATAATTGTCGACGAGAACTAGATTTTGATGCTGGAGAAATTTTATTCCTAATTATATCACTGTGGAAGAGAGTAATGAGATTTGGGAAGAAATGAAAGTTATGTCCAAGTTACACTGTCCCTTTTGAGATCTTTTATCGCATTGGAGCAATGTCTTATCGACTAACACTCCCACCAAAACTGTCTCAAGTACATGATGTATTAAAAGTATAATTATTGAGGAAGTACATTCCTGACCCATTTCATGTACTCAATCTTGAGGTAATACCATTGGAGAATGATCTCTCATATGAAGAGAAGTGGGTGAAAATCTCAGATCACAGGGGAAAATTTCTATGAAATAAGACAATTCCCCTCATCATAGTATTGTAGAGAAACCAAAATTTTGATGATGAAATGTGGGAATTGGAGGAAGTGATGATGTATAATTACTCGCATCTATTTAGTGTTGGAAAAGTAAATTTTGAGGGAGAAATTTCATTACGGGGAATATTGAAACAACCCAAACTTTTATTAATGAAAATTCCTCTTGATCTAATTTAATGTCTCATTATGTAAAATGTTTATATAACATACAAAATTCTTTGGTTTTATGTTATTGTATTTTACAATAGCATTACCAGTTGTGACCATTTCAAATATAGCCATTTAATAGTGATCACATGATTATTTTAAATATAGGGCTTTCAAAAATCCAATTTACTCAGGAAAAGGATGTGATGGACATATCCTAGAGAATTGCTTTGTACGAAGCCCATTTCTCGGTGCTTAGAAAAGTGGTGGAATAGTTGGAATTTTCTTTTTTCCAATCCCAATCTGAGCTTCAACATGTTATGATTGAATGAAACCGCATATTGAATAAGTGTAAGTTGATAGAGATTACCACCCGAGTGATGTTTTCCGAGCCACCATAAGAGAATGTAACTATCACACACCTTACCCTTAGGTCATATAAGGGTGTTGTAATGGGTTATGTAACAATACCTTGAAACTATGATTATGTGCATTATTTTATTATACAATAAATATTATACATTCATTTTATTATTGTTACTTTGTAAATGGTTTTTAGAGAAAAAATAGTATTTTCAGTTAATATCCATTTAAGAAATCAATTTTGACGAATTAGTGGTTTTTTTAATTAAATAATATTTTGATAATATATTATTAATATATGAAATATTATTAAATTTAAACAATTGTATAATTTTTTATGAATAAAATTATAATTTTTATTAAGGTTTGAAAGCTGTTTTTTTCGAAACCCCTGAATTTTTTATAAATGTCGGTTAATATTTTAATATTAAAAACTCGCCTATTTAGAAAAATATTTAAATAAAATGAACATTATATTTTGAATCAGGATATCGAAATTATCCAATGGTGAATTTTTCTTAATTTTATAAGACAGTTGAAATTTTGGGTAAAAATTAAATAACATTTAATTATATTATGTGTTTTATGACATCATAATGACCCAATAGTGATGTAATAAAATGATATAAATGATATTTTAGGTAAAAATATGTTTTAACATTAATATAATTTGATTTTAGGTTTGTTTGATTAATTTTAGAAAGAATTAGTAAACCCTCTAAGACAAATAAAACATTTTAACCTTTTAATTCGATTTCCTTAAGAGTGTGACACACCTCTACATAAGACAGCCTAATATTTTAAGAATTTAGGAAATTGGGATTATAAAATAATTTTTTCAGTCCTATTTAGAAAAAAACATATGAAAAACCAATGTATTTCTTGGTATTTTTTATTATCTTAATGTGTGTGTCCAAAACCTAAATAATAAATAATTTCCTCTCTTTTCCTGATAAACCCACCCAATATCTCACTTCATCTTACCTCAAAACATTTTGGAGATCGACCAACCTCTTCCCTTATCTATATAGAATCCTCCCAAGTCTCACCAAGCTCATAATAAGCCACTCTCAATCCTTTCTCAATCTTTTAGTATCACACTTCCAAGTAAGGGATTTCTTCCTTTCTCAATTTTGTCCAAATTTCTTTATGTTGTTATACCCTTTTATTTTTAATTAAAAATGTTGGGGTATGATTTGAAACCTCCACCAAACATTCCTAATTATGTATGAATGATTATAGACCCATTTATCTCTCATTAATTCCGCCCAATTACACCCATTACCATGCCGGAATTCTCTAAGGGATTTCTCTCTCTTCATTTATATTCAAGCAATTGTTTTGTTTTATGAATCTAAATTCCATTACATATGTTTGGGGAATGTATCTATATTACCCCATTAATATCCATTTCATGTAATTATTATGAGTAAAACCTTTATTTATCATCATCAATTTTTATGAATTTTTAGGTCACATCGTTATGCTGTCAAAATTGCACCGCTTTTTTCGAAGCCAAAGTCATTCTGTAGTGAATACATTTACCATTTCTCTGTCATTGGTGTTCACCTTTAGGAAAATTTCATTAATGATTATATATCTTTATTTAATAATTCCTCATTAATTTATCATGGAATAAATGACGATGTTTAATGAATCCTTATTATATGATCCATGTGGCCCACTTACGCATGAAATTAAATGATTAAGAAGGGTGCACACTGAAAGCACTGCAATGCATTGGGTAAAGATTAGTGTCATGATACATCAAGTGAAATGAGGTTTAATCATTATAATTCATGTGAAATTAGTTTTTCATCATGATCCATGTGAAAATAGCCTTGGATCATCCTAAAATCATGTTAAATGTGGTTTCCACCTTTCTATGTTATGTTAATCATGCTATATCATGCCTTTATGCTCAAGTTTATCTTATACTCCCTTGATATTCCTATTTCCTAAAATGCACTGTATTATTCATGTTATTACATTTCTACTCCCTTGATGGGCTTTATATGTCACCATTTTCTTATGCAAGTCCTCGGTTTATCCCATGAAATGCTAAGTATGAAGGAAAAATGTGGTCCGGTAAAATAAGTTTTCAATAAGATGTTACATTTTCTGTTTTAAATTTTTATGTAATTTTATAAAGACACAAAAAACATAGACCTATCGATATTATATGTTGTTTCAAGTGAATAATTTATTTAATAAATTATGTTTATGTGTGAAATAAAGATCATGGCCGTTATAATAATTCATTAGGAAAATGACTTTTCCATTTCAAAATCAATTCTCCTTTCAAAAAGATACAGAATTATAAATGATTTTTAAAAAATAAAACTTTATAAATTTAAAGTAAAATTAAACTAATTTATTCTTATTGATGGAGGGAAAATACAATCTTTTTATATAAGTTAAAAAACGTTCATTGCATAATTTTTTCCAAAATGTCACAAATTACCTAATTTAGAAAATGACAAGAATATTCTTTTCAAAACAAATTATAAATTACCAAATATTGGAAGAAATGTTTTCTAGAAAATTTTGGAGAGTATTAATATTTTATTTCTGAAAAAAAAATTATAATAAAATTAAATAGAATATAAATAATCCCCAACCAATTCTTAAATATAAATTAAACGTGAATAATGCGGAAATTGGGAAATAAATGATTCCCTTAAGTTGTACCCTTCATTATTCATGGTCCAACACCCTATATAATACATATGGATTTTTTATAAATATATTAAACAACCATATTCATATTTATCATATAAAATGTGATTTAATTACAACATATTATCACCATTTTATAAATAATTTTTTACTGAAGTCACTGTTCTGGGTGATAACTGAATCTTTTTCCAATCATGTTTTGGTTCGATTATCTGGATACTTATATTTTGATCATGGTACCATAATTTAATTTTTTTTAATAATTTTATAAACTTCTTATTTAATAAGTATGTATCTATTTATAGTCATATATTAAAATTATACATAGAAAAATGAATTACACCATTCATGGAGATCGTAGGTCGTACGTACAGAAGAACACTGTTTCCATTTCTTAACTATTGGAATGAATGAAAGGTAAATAATAAATAAAATATAAAAAATATTTATTGTATCATATATATCGTAGATATTAATCAAATTCATAAATATTACCATCCATGTGAAATATAAATGAAAAAATCCCATCACATTGTGGAGGTGGTAGTACACACACCCGTACGAATGACATCAATGTTTCCCAAAGGATTGGATAGTAAGAATGTAGGCATGCTGATATCATTAAAAATGTATAATTATGCACTAAATATCATATATAAACATTAATAACACTATAATACCCATCTATAAAATATGGTTATGAAAACTTTTTTGTATCATTATGTGGAGATGATAGGTCGTATATACACATGAGTGATACTTTCAATTAATTTTTATGGTAAAGATGATATATAATGGTGTTTTCATACCCATAATTAAATTTCATAATATTTTGAATTCATAATTTATTACTTCTGATAAATTACACAAATTTAAAGGTGGTAACGAATATTTGAAAAAAATAAAGTGATCGGTTAGGCCAATTATCTCTTCTTCAAAACGACTCATTTGGATCTCCTCTAAAGGTCTCTAGAGTTGGTATTCTAGGAAGATGGGAACCTATAAAATATTTCTATGGAATTATATAAGATAAATATTCATATTATGGTTTATATGTAAGGCTTAGTGTGGTGTGATGAAGTCATGGAGGAGGTTCCCTTTTATAATTGAGGTGAGGAGCACTTTTGAAATTTCATAAAACCAATAAAATATAATAAGAATATTCCATACACTAAATAAATGGTTATTAATATGAACAAAATTCTTGGATATGGTTGAAATATCATCTAAAAATAAAATTTTGATAGGTTTATGCTCTATTTGTTACCATATCATTGTGATTAACCTCTAAATTTATATATTTTTACATTAACCGTGGTGACATATTTTTCACTCTTAGAAGGAAATTATTTTCTATATAAAGTTATAATTTACTAATAAATGTATAAGGGATGAAATTTTTGGAAATATTATATGTACTTTTCATTATTTGATATTTTTACTGTTATTAAATATTTTAATAATATTTTTTTTCACAGTATAACATTATTTTAAATTTTGATACTATTCATTACTTTGATATTAATCACATTATTAAAACACATTTAATTAAAATAAGTTATTTAAAAACATCCCCAACATTTCATGGGCATATTAAAAAAATTATGACCTTAATTATCTAAAATAATAACACATTTAATATTTTTTTAATATCATTGATATGCTTTTTCTTGTAATTGAATAATAACTATACCAGTGTTGTGTAATCATTTAAGATAATTATTCCTCAACTAAAAAATTAAAAATAAACTATCATGATGATTATTATTATTTTAGGTATTAAAAAGGATATTTTTACTTAACAATTTCAAATGGTTAACCACAGATTAAAAATATTAAACTTAATAAAAATAAGATTGTGACACCTTTGACATTTCTTATAATAAAATATTATAATTGTCATAATCTCATCCAAATGTCCATAAAATTCATTATAACTGAATATTTATTAAATATAGATGAAATTAAAACATCCATAAATTTTAAGGCAACTGTTATGTTAATTTTATTATTCATATCCTTTTATATCTAACTTCAATTACATGATTTACCCTCTACCATGGTAACAAAAATTACAAAAGCTATTATTGATATTGACCAAAAATAAAAGGAACCGATTTACTGAATTTAGTCGTCCAGATTCTAAATTTGAACTTCATTTTTAAAATTAATAACCAATAAATTCATGGAATTTATATTAAAATAAAACTACATGATGCAATGAAAAATATTTTTTTCATAAAAAATCATTTTTAAATATAAAATTCTTGTATAATAAATTCCAGAATAAAATTTACTTCAAAAACAATAATTGCAACATTTTAGAAAATAATTAACATAATTTTTTTTAAATATAAATAAATATAAAATTTTACATTTTAAAAACATTAATAGAAAATAAAATTTTTAATAATTTTTTTAATTTTTCACTATTCAATGAAAAATAAATATTTCGAGAGAAATATTCATATTTCACCTGAAGATAATTTTAATATAATGAATAAAATTTATATTATTTACATAAAATTAATTTAATATAAGTTTTAGAAACTAATTATAATATTTTCTCATAAAAATAAATACAAATCATTTTAAGGAAAACATATTTATGAAGCATTTAATAACATTACAAAAAAATAAGTGATTATTTACCAAGAATTTATCATTAAATATATATTCATTAATAAATTTAAATATATTTTTTATAAATAATTTAATCATAATCACACCTTCCAAATTACTGACTATGTTTTAACTATCTTGTAATAATAATTTAATAGTTTGTCACAGTTTGTTTAAACTCAGTGTTATATGTAATGCAAGGAATCGACGAAATAAAATGATTTAAGGAAAGAAATTAATTTTGATATTTGGGTGTTACCTACTAACCCCTTGAAATTAAGTTAATCCTAATTTTTTTTCACATTGTTAAAAACTCATGAGGATACTTCTACTACATCACTTTCTCTATTACCCACATAGCTTCCTCAAATTGGTGGTTTCTATAGACGATTTTAAATATGAGAGTGAAGTCTATTTATAAAACATTATCTCCATGGTCAATTATTTCTATCATTTTTCCAGAATTAGAAATATCATTCTCTAGAAGCACAATTTTTTAGTTTTGTACATGTGAGGGATAAGGTATGTACTTCCTTAGGAGACATACATGGAACACATCATTGACATCAGAGAGATTCGGTGGAATCTCAAATAGATAAGTAAAAATCATAATAAGATCAATAATTTCAAAATAATTGATATACTTAGTGATTAACTTTACCATCATTAAAAATTTCATCACACTCTTCTATAGATATATTCCTAGGAATACCTTGTCACCTACTTCAAATTCTTGATCTTACCAAAGATTTTCAAAATAACTTTTTTATTAAGTCTAAGATTCTATTATGTTATGTTAAATGTATCTATCCTTCCCTACTATTTTCTATGATTGATAATCTCATAATATAATTCTTTCTCTTACACTATTCAATGGCATTGGAGCTCTACACTTCGTATAATGGAGGTATTTATTCGGAGACTTATGAATGATGTAGTGAAAATTATTTCTGTAAGAAAATTATCCCAAAATAAGGTGTTGATCCCAACCAAATTTGAAATTTATAGAGAAATATCTCAAAATATTTTCTTTATTTTGAATGGTCCACTCATAATTACAATATTTAAATGGATGATAAGACGTTAAAAACATAACTTTGTACCAATATCTTACCGAAACCTTCATCTGATCATTGAGGCAATTCTTGGATCATGGCCATATATAATTAAATGTGGCATGACATTCAATATTATCTCTAACATAATTTATATTCTGGAAGGATAATCAATAGGGAAATACTCTTGGGTATCAATGATGTGAGAAAAATTTGTTAGGGGTTCAAATATAACTCGTTTAGCATTATGGAATTTAGATGTTTTTGGTTATCCACAAAAAATCCATAGTGATCTTTTCTCATTTCCATTCTAGTATGGTTAATGGTTCTTACATCCCACTATTATTCTATCTCTGAACCTATCCAAGCAATCAACCCATGAACTACGAAACATACTCTATAACATAACTCTCCATTCCACCTCTCTAGAAATAATCTTTTAGGCCAATATATATCTTTTAACATCTGGTATGAATAGAGATTGTTGAATTATAGCAATATATAATAGATCCTTCTTCAAATATGGTATGGGAGATACAAATTAAACTAGTCTGATCAGTTCATACGTCACACATTTATCCATAGAGATAATACTTCCATATCATTAATGAATAATTTACCATAGAAAACAACAAATTATTATTTGGTTAATTATTCTCATGGAAATACCATTGTAATTAGGCATAATGTAACACTATATCATTTTTCCAGAGAAAACATCCCAACCCCTTCATTGATTCATCACTATATATCACATACTTTTTTCCACTACACAGTAGTGCATGAATAGGTGCACTGAACAACATTCGTCTATCTTCTAGAAATTCTCTTCAAATTCCATAATACTTATGAACCTTACTCCTTTACTAGTCAACAAGGTGAGTGAATTAGATAATCAAGAGAAATATTTCACAAAATATCAATAATATCTAGAGAACCCATGAAAATTATGGATTTAATTTATCATGGTTAGTCTTAGTAATTTCTCAATAGACTATATTATTGATATATATAATGATATTACATCACATAAGATTAAAGATAAAAAAATATAACATTATAAATCCAAAACAAAAACTTGGTACATTTTTTATAATAATTTTTTTCCCTAAATTATTTATTATAATCCTCAAGTGATCTTTACACTCTTCAATTATCTTTTACAATAGAAGAATATAGTCTATGAAGACTACCAAAAACTAGCCACGATAGTCTCTAAATATTATATAAATTAAGTCAAAGAAAACTACGAAGGAATTAGTAAGACCAAAATGAATTAGTATAAATTAATAGTGTCTATATTTTTTTGGAATATCATGTTGGTTATGTCCTCTTTCCTGGACCTAAATTGATGATATATAGAAATCATTAAAATCATGGAAAACTATTGAGATCTGTGTATTTTATCAAATATTACATCAATATTGGTGAGAGGGTATTTGTTCCTTATTGTGATTTTGTTATTCTCCCAGTAATCAAGAAAATATGCATTGTCACATATATCTTTTTAGCAAACTAGGGATTACGAATCCCTCATCATGATATTCCTAGAGTTTCTTCTTAAATTTCTATAACATAATTGGGGGTATTATATGAGATGATATTGAAATATTAATAGAACATGGAGTGAGTTTTATTAAAACATCAACATAAAGATTTGGTGGAAGACAAACAATTCTTCTAAAAACACATCAATAAACTCCCATACAATATTTGTATCCTTTATTTCAGGTTTCTCCCCAAGCACCTGAGATATATAATATTCATTTATAGGAATTAAGTTCCAAATGATAGAATAAATTTCCCTAGGATCCTCATATTCATCCTTGTATCAATAAATGATCATAGGTTCAATAAAAATATGAAATTTTACTTCACTTTCTCAGCAACTAATTTTAAATCCATATAGGGAAATCGAATCTATAAGGACTGAACATTAAAAATTACATAATATGGAATTATGTAAATAATTAAAATTGAGGATATTTTTCAGTTTTAGAGACTTAAAGAATTAGGTCATAACTTATACATACAACTTGAATTTTACATGTTGACACTTCTACTCAGTATATATTTTTTCATAAAATAAAAACTATTAAAAGAAAAGAAACATGTTTAGTTACATGTTTTAAATAGAATGAATTTTCCATGATCCCATCCTTGACCCTATTTCACTTTAATCCCTATGAAAAATATTTCAAAAACATGGGATGAGCATAAAAAAGCATTGTAAAGGTTATAAAAAAAGTAAAGAAAACTTTATCCCATCAATAAATATAAATCAATGAGTTCATACATTTCAATCATAAAACATATAATATTTAAAATACCTCATAAAATCATATGATTTATGAATAACACATAGAAATCATAAAACATAATGGTAACTTTTTCCATCCATAACATACTTACATTGTATCTTTCACCACTACATATGTATTTACGTTTGGAATACCCATCACAGTTTATTCCTTAAATGTATTAGGAGAAAAATTAAGGTTTAACTATGTTATGTTACCTAATTCATTATAGAGATATATTAGGCTCACTCTCCATAGGTTTATCACGAAACCAACCATATACATAAACAATTCCCATGAACCATAACATAATCATAATACATACAAAATCATAAAGGAAAGATAATTTTTCCGTATTTCAATCACAATATATCATTTCAAGATATTTATATAATAAATTATTTCTAAAAACAATTTTCAATACCAAAATATGATAAAGGGGTATATGGTATTGATTTTACTTTTAAAAATGAGATGTCTTGTTAAGAAATCCAGATAACAAATAATGCTTGCGGTGGCAGAATGGTCATTGTCACTGTGTATGTTAAAAAGAAACAATATTTTTGACATTTAGTAAAATGATTATCAGAAAAAAAAATATTTCATTTGAAAGAAATTAAAATTCATAGGGGTTTATGCACTGTATAAATGAATGTCATGTATAAATCAAATTATTCCACAATGAATGGAGATTGAGATGAAGTCCCTCACAAAAATTCGGAAGCCTAATGGCATCACATAAAAATCCAAAAAATGAGTTGATGAGAGAGAAAAGGGTATATCATCATTTGGACATTAAATGTACATAATTAAGGATACATAACAACATATCCCAACATAATAAAATTAAAATGATAATTCATAACATAAAAGAAGTCTTTGACTAAAAGAGGAGGGTGATGGGTTCCCTTAACTAGAGTCTAACATGTCTCGTATGTTCTTATTCTTACTGAATAATAACTAAAATATAATTTCTACATTCATTATAAAAATTTTCAATTTTATTATTCCTTTTATATCACTTATTACATTGTTATAAAAATTTCTAAATTATTTTTGTTAATATCGGTCGTTTAGTCGATATTTGGTACTTGAGTAAAAAATGAACGTGTTATCATTACATATTGTCCATGTGGTCAAAAAACATTTATATCTAGAAAGTTATTCAGGATTTAGATATCATATAAATATAGTATTTATGTGTATTTATAATAGTACATTACATTTGGAGATTAGAAATGAAATGCACCGTTCATAGAGACAGTATGCTAAACATACACATGAACATTACTTTCGATTATTATTCATATTTAATGGAAAAGAAACTTAATGATACATCTGTATATTATAATTAAATTATATTATCATATTTATTATATGTTATCAAATTTCATTAACCCCATCCTTTATACATTCCATGTATGGAATGAAAGTGTCATATCACTTTGTGGGGGCGGTAGTGTATAATTCCTCAAATGAAATTATCATATTTACCCATTATGGAAACCCTAAAAGTATGAAATTAGTGAAAAATACATAAGAATAGACACAGTATAAATAAAATATATATCACATATAAATAAAGTTTCATCATAATGGAAACCATGATTGGTGGTAGGGATAAATCGAACAATCATCATTTTGTGAGGTAGAAGTTCGTCGTACACAGAAACAATATATTCGTATCCAATAGATGGAGGTGTGTGGAAGTGTAATTATAATAATTTTCATAAATAAAATCCTATTATAGTGAGTATACTGGTGATTTTATGAAATAAAATAATAGGAATTTATTATGGAGTGAATAAGTAACATAAAAGAAGATAACTTGAGAGAAGACGTTATCTCTAAATCGGGTAACTCCCTTTTTTTTGAACCAAATGGATTTTTTGATGTTCCTTATTCCTAAGGTAAGTCCTCTAGGAAGAATATATAGATGTTGGGAGCTTATTTTGGAAGATTTTGGATGAAGAAAGGGGCTTGAGAGGAGTGATTAAATGGGTTGGGGTGAAACCTTTTTATAAGAGGGAGGAGGTACTAATTATAAGTGTCCATAAATATTATTTTATTATAATTTTCTTTTTGGTTTATAAAGTATCCAAAGTTAGTTAAGACAACTATAATATGAGGATGGATCAAAATATTCTCAACCAATAGGTTTTACACATTTTTAGGTCATATAATTATCCTTATCTTTTAGCATTAACCCTTAGTTACCTAATTTAATATTTACCACGTCTTCTTGTATATTAATATTATTGGGTTTATATACTTGCTATAAAATTTATAGATAATATAAAGTGGTTCATTAATGATATTTTTAACATTATATAGGTTATTTTTTGAATATTATAATTTGAGGACTATTATATCATTTAATAAAATAGTATTTATTTTAATAACTCATTTTTGTCAATATATAAACTATTCATATAAAGGCTTTTAAAACAATCTACAACAACATGATTATATAAAACAACCTACATTAATTAAGAGATAACAAGCCATTATAGGACCTAAACTTCGTGGATGGATTGCAAATATTCAAAATAACTTCATTTTAAATTTTTTAATATCATTTATTTAAAATATTGAACAATAAGGTAATCACTACATCATCATTGTGCAATAAATAAATTTGTATATTTGATGTATAAAAAAATAAAAAATACCATTAGGTAGGAAATATTTTCAGATTTATAATTTCAATTTATAGTCAAACATATCACTTGTATAACCCCATATAAAAATTTTGTTACTAAAAGATATATTTTTATCTTCAATTTTCATTAAATCTAAATTATTTTTAATAAATTGTCATTTTTACTCACAAGTGGCTTTATGAGGTCCCAAAATCGACCCAAGGATTCCCATGGTTAGACAGGTATCATCCAGGAGGGTTAGAAGATGTGTTACTGAAATTTAATATTATTATAATATTAATTTTTACCATTATTTAGCAGATTTACCATTAACCACAGAAAATAAAATATTTACCGAAAATACTATTTATAATTTTAAAAAATAAAAGTTACATATTTACAAATTTTGGACCTACTAATTCATAATATTGAATATATTTTTTAAAATTCAAAACACTGATGTTTCAGAAATTAATTTAAAATTTATTCATGTTGTCAAAACCAAAAAGCGAGTTTTTAAGAAGTAAAAACCACAAAATAATTGAGATGTGTTTATGTCCAATTTCAAAATAAAATAAAATAAAATCTGATAATCAAAATTGTATTAAATGATAAAACTATAATCTAATTATACTTTCAAACCAACTAAAATTACAATATAACTACATAAATAATTTAGATTAAAATGCAGTTTTAAATTAAAAAGCAGTATTTTTCACTATTCATAAAAAATGAACATTATCAGAAAATTACCAAAAATATACCCAAATTAAATATTTATTTCCTTATTCTAAATATAAAGTTTATTTTGTCCAATAGAACATAAAAAAGGGAAAATAACTATATTTAAAAAGATTTCTCCATCAAAAGGCTGTAAATCGGTATTTTAAAGAATCTTAGAGTATTTCATGATTAAAATCAGTTTCATTCTTATTATAAGCCTCTAAAATTTATTGGATAAATGTAAGGTAATTTAACAAACATGTGTAATAAAAAATTAGTTAGTTATGGTCATTCCCAACAAATACAATGTCTAGGCATTAATAGTCATTTAAAATAAATATATATTTTTTGTATAACTCAAAGTTATGTGCAACGTAAGATTTCAAAGACACATGTTATTACGCGTTGAGTACAATATTGGAAAAAGTTTCCTCTTCAATTTAGAATTAATATTTAATTAAAAATTATTAATAAATATGATATTTTCATATTCTTTATATTCCATGGATGTTACATCCTTCCCCCTTTCGAAAATTGCATCCTCCCAATTTCAAAATTGGGCTGAGAAACATTATTGAAAGTCCCACATTGGAAAAAGAGTCAAAAAAATTATCACTTTAATGTAACGAAATATAAGTGCAAATGTCACCCGATATACCCCATAATATTATTCCAGGAGGACAAAATGGATATGGAGGAGAAACTAAGTGTCAAGTTCTGATGGGAAATGATAAAAAACATGATTATGAGAAAGTTCACAATTTTAAAACCAAAAACATGTGATGGGTTAAATGGAATTTGATTCTCTAGTAGGAAAATTAAATGGGAAATGTTTTTGTTTTAAGTTCCTTATCATAATATTGAGGAATTTATATATGATATGGACTAAGAATATAATGGAACATACTAACTTGTCAAGTAGAATTTCATCCTTTAAAAACTTTCTACTAAAAACTCATCTTTTCTCCAAATGATGAGTATTCAACATGACTTGCTCACATAAAAAGAATTATAATCAACTTCTAGAGAACAAAATTATCCAAAAAATAATAACAATATATTTTCCCTATCTTTATACATTAACCAAAACCAAAATGGTTAGAATAAGATTAGATAATCCTCAAAAAGAAAAATATTTTATAAAATAAAAAACTACTCTTAATCTCCACAATTGAACAAAAGATACTGAAAACTATACCAAGACCATTTATTACACAAGTGTCCTAAAAATCATTTAAAATAATTCAAACTATGTTTGGAAACAAAAATTCAGAAGGATTTGATCACATTGTCTTCCAAAAAAATCATAACATTTATCTCCAAATAACATTGGCAACTCTTAAAGTCTCATAATGAAAAGTGATTATCCTAATCACGTATTATCTATGATAGTATAATCATTCCCATAAATTACCCAAATCTATATTTGTCCATAATAAAATCCTAGATTCATCCAAAATAAAATTCCACTATTACTTCTCAAATGTGATACCATAGTATTTTATTTTCTACAAGCATATTGTGTTCCCAAAAAGAGAGAATGTCTTCCAAAATAACTTTTATCACTTAATCACCAAATCATTTTCCCATACTAATAATATTCATTCTATAAAACATATGTTCCAAAAATAAACTCATTCTTGATCCATAAAATAATTTAACTAAGAAAGAATAATTCATTCTAATCAGAGACTTCACGTATTCTAGTGGTAGGCAATAAATCCTAGTCGCACATTGGTTGTGGGTTCGATTTCCACAACTTTGTCTAACGGGATGGGTTGTCTCATGATCTATTTGTTTCCCTTTTTTAAAAACCTTATAATTCTAATATTGTTAGAAAAATGAGATAAAGTCCTTATAAATATCCATAATAGGTTTGAACCTCAATGATTATGTCATACCTCACATTTTGCATCCCAAAAACTAATAACCCATAATTACCTAAAAAAATTATCACATGAAACCCTATGGTTATCCATTATGTACACACAAGAAAATATAATTCTTCCTTGAATAACATTTTCACATATCAAACTTTAGGGATACACATACTATAAAAACTCTTCCAAATTAATCCCATCATCAAAAGAGGCATAATAATTTTAAGAATTTCATCATCCTAAAATATACCATAACTCTTGAATCCATTATATATAGACTTCTTTATCATTTGACATTGTTTATGATCCATTAAAAATTATTTTTAAACTTATTCTGTAATACTTATTTCTTACAAAAAATATCATGAATCCTATCCTAATATTTAATATTGTTTAAAAATATACAATGAAATAATTCATACCTTTCATTGGTTATTGTCAATTTTATCATCCTCAATTTTAATAGCATTAGGTATTGGTAAAATAATATTTGTATGGTCTTGTTGATCCCATTCTTGAAATTTCTTTTTTGGACATCAATTTGTGTATTGACCATGAACAACACATTTTAAACATTCTATTGATCCCCTGGAAAGAACATCAATCCCTATCTTGGATTGAATTGGACACTTTCTTTATTCCTTGATAAGTTATTACTTTATGACATTCATTACTACATATATATCATCTTCACATACCTTTGAATCATTTTACTATGTGATTCCTTCCACATTAATGAGACATATGTTTTTGAATATACATACCTTTATGATTATTACCTAAACATTTGTAGGGATTCATTTCTCTCATATACGAGGCATTATAAAAATAACCTAGGTTCAGGTTGTTAATAATTACTCTAGATAGTTTTTTTATAATAACAACAAGATTTCTCATTGAAAATCCCATTTTATTCGGTTTCTTATTCATAAAATCGACCTAGTTTTCTTGATATCTATTGTTACTTTGGTGCCTACTAGATCCATCCATTTAATAAAAATAAAAAGTTCAGTGTTAGTTTATCGAAAAAATCATCATATAATATCTTATAGGGAGGGTAAACACTAAGATATACTTATTCATGTTATCGTAAACTCATTCAACATATCTAAAATAACTATGACTCTTTTAACATTCAAACCATTGTGGTTATGTCACTTATTCTTAAACAACACCCTAACCACTAAAGTTGTCTAAACCGACTGATGACACCAACTATAAGGCCTCAAACATAAACATTATATAATATTAAATTAAGTTAATAATTCCCATTGAGGACCTTTTCAGGTTTATATATTTAGAGAATTAGATCATAACTTATACATACAAATTTAATATTACATGTAGATACTTCTACTCAGTATCCATTTTTTCATAAAATAAAAACTATTAAAAAAATTAAACAAGATTGGTTCCATGTTTTAAAAAACATGACTTTTCCATGATCCCATCCATGATCATATTCTACATTAATCCCTATGAAAAACATTTCAAAAACATGACATGAGCATAAAAATCTCAGTAAGGGTTATAAAATAAGGAAGGAAACATTATACCATAAATACATATAAATCAATTAGATCATAAATTTAAATAATAAACATATACTTTTTTACATACCTCATGAAATCATTAGATTTATGAATAACACATAGATATCATAAACCATAAAGGTAACTCGTGGCATCAATAACATACATACATTGTAGCTTTCCTAGCAACATAGGGAGTTACGTTTTGATTAACCATCACAATATATTCCCTAAATCTCTTAGGAGACACATTAATGATTAACTTTGTCACATTACCCAATTCATTGGAGAGCTTTCTCAGGCTCACCCACCCTAGGATTATCATAGAACCAACTGTATACGGAAACAATTCCCAAGAACCAAAACATAATAACAACACATTAAAAAAGCTTAAAATAAAGATAAAATTTCCATATAACAATCGTAATATATCTTTTCAATATATTGACTTAATAAATTATTTCAAAAAACCATTTTAAATTTCAAAATACGTAAAAAGGGTATATGGTATTTATTTTCCATTTAAAACGATACATCTTGTTATGGAATCCATATATCAAATAATGCATGCGGTAGTGGAAAGGTCGTTGTCAGCAAGTATTATAAAAAGAAACAATATTATTTTCATTTAGTAAATGTATTCATAGAAAAAAAATATTATTTTTGAATGAAATCCAAAGTCAAAGGGTTTTATACACCATATAAAGGAATGTCATGTAAAAATAATATTATGCTTCAATTAATGGAGATTGAGACGAAGTACCTTATGAAAATTTGGCTACTTAACTATGTCACTTAATAATCTAGAAAATGAGTAGATGAGAGAGAAAAGAGTATATCATCAACTGGACATTAAATATATATAATTAAGAATATACAATAACATATCCCAACATAAGAATATGTAAATTAAAATACATAACATTAGAGAATTCTTTGACTAAAAGAGGAGGGTGAAAGGTTCTCGTACATTGAGTCCGACATGTCTCGTATATCCTTGGTCTTCCTAAATAATAAGCATTAGTTAATTTATACTTTCGTCAGAAAATTTTTCAAATTTATTATTCATTTTATATCACTTATAACCTTGTAATAAAAATTTACTATTTATTTACGTTAATATCGGTTGTTTAGTTGATATTTGGGACTTCAGTCAAAAATAAACATGTTATAATTATAATTTGTATATGTGGTCAAAATTTCATTATCTCCAGAATGATATTAATGATTTAAATATCATATAAAACCAGTATTTATATGTACATATAATATTTTATAACATTTGGAGATAATAAATGAAATGCACCATTCATGGAGACAGTAAGTCGTACGTACGCATGAACGATACTTTCATTTATTCATTATATTTAAAGGAATATAAATATAATAATGATTTTTAATATTAAAATTTAATTATTGTATCATATTTTATATATGATACATAATTTAATTAACTCAATCCTTTATACATTCCAAGTATGGCATGAACAAGTCATAAAACTTTGAGGGGTGGTAGTCCGCACTTCCTCAAATGAAATTATCATTTTTACCCATTATGGAAAACATAAAGGTATGCTATAAATTATAAATACCAGATCGCAGATAAAATACAAATATATTTTATATTGAATAAAAATATAGTTCTATAATAATATCCATTTCCATAGGTGGAAGGGAAAAATAGAACAATCATCATTTTGTGAGGCAGTAGTTCGACATACGAAGAAATACAATGTTTGCATCCATTAAATGGAGGTGTGTGGAATTGTAATTTGAATAGATATCATAAAAATAACCTTGTATATTGAGGATACTATTGATATTATATTATCAAATAAAAATAATAGAATATGGAGTGAATAAGTAAAATAAGAGAAGATAACTTGAGAGAAGACGCGGCCTCTAAATCGGGTAACTCCCTTTGGATTGAACAACAATGATTTCTTGAAGTGAATGATGACTATGTTAAGGAATAAAAGTGTAATATAGGGATATTGGGAGCTTAATTGAATAGATGGTGGATGATCCAATGGTATTGGGTGGAGTGATTAAATGGGTTGGGATGAATCCTTTTTATAAGAGGGGAGGGGGGTACTATTTAGAAGAGTCTAGAAATATTATATTATTATAATTTAATTAACAATTTCTAAATTCTAAAAAGTTATTTAACTTGAATATAAGATGACTATGGATCTAAATCCTCTCAAAAAATAGGCTTTATACTAGTTAAGGTCATAAAATTAACCATATCTTTTAGCATTAACCCTTAGTTTACTAATTTAACTTTTACCAAGTTTTCTTATATATTCATATTATATGGTTAATATACTTAATATTAAAAGTCAAACTAACCTCAAGTGGTTAATTAATGATATTTTTAACATTATATAAGTCATTTTTAAGTTTATTATATTTTTAGGACTATTATATCATTTAATAAAATAGAACTTATTTTAAAAACTCATTTATGTCAATTAATAAACTATTGATATCAAGAATTTTTAAAAAATCTATAAGAACATTATTATTTCAAAAAACAAACATTAATTAAAAAATAATAAGACATAATTATCCCTAAAATTAATTTATGGCATAAAAAGTTTCAAAATAAATTTATTTTAACTTTTATAATCACATTTATTTAAAACATTAATTAATAAGGTAACCATTACATCATCATTATGGCATAAATAAATTTATTTATTTGATGTCTAAAATTTATAAATAAAGCACCATGATATAGTAAATATTTTTTGATTTATAATGACAATTAATAGTAAAATATATCACTTATATAACCCCGTATAAGAATTGTTTAACTAAAATATACATGTTTATATTACATTTTTATTTAACATTAAATTATTTTTTTAAAATGTCATTTTCACTTAAAAGTGAATCCATGGGGTCCCATAAAAGACCCAAGTATGACCATTGTCAGACATGTATCTTCCAATAGAGGCAAGAAATGTGTTAGTGTAATTTAATATTATTATAATATTAATATTTACCCTTATATATCAGATTAACATTTAACCATGGTAAATAAAATATTTAATGAAGTTACTATTCATAATGTATAAAAATAAAAGATACCTATTTACACAAATTGGTCCTCCTAATTCCAAATATTTATTCAACTTTTAAAAATTCAAAATACAGATGTTGCAGAAATTAATTTAAAATAAATTCCCATTGTCAAAACCAAAAAGTGTGTTTTATGAAGTAAAATCTACCAAAAGATCAACATGTGATTATATCAAATTTCCAAGTGAAATTAATCCAATGAAAAAAATTAGATTAAATGATAAAAATATAATCTAATCACACTTTATAACTAATTAAATTTAAAATCTATCTACATAAATAAATTATAATAAAAGGTAGTTGTCAATTAAAATGCAGTATTTTTAACTATTCATAAAAAATGAACATTATCATTAAAATACAAAAAATTTACCCAAATTAAATTTTGATTCCATTATCTTAAAGGAGTATTTTATATTTTCCAATAGAACATATAAAAGTTACAAAAACTAAATTTAAAAATGGTTCACCATCAAAAAGCTGTAAAATGACATTTTAAAGAATATCAGGGTATTTCCTGCTTAAAATCGGATTCATTCTTAATTTAATCCTATAAAATTTCTTAGATAAATGTATGGAAATTTAACAAAGATTATTAATCATAATTTAGTTATTTATGTTCATTCCCAGCCACAAAATGACTAGGCATTAACTATTATATAAAATAATTATATTACTTTTTTGGTGTAACTCAAAGTTGTGTGCAACATAAGATTTCAAAAAACATATGGCTGTGTGTTGAGTAAGATGTCGGAAAAAGATTTCTATATGTAATAAAATTAATATTTAATACATAAAAATTAATAAATATGAAAATTTCATATTCATTATATATCATGGATGTTAAAAAATCCATGAAAAAAATAAAATCAAACTCAACTAATGGTAAAATAAAAAGATTTTCATAAAGCCATTTCACACAAACATCAATTATAGATGAACTATAATATTGAGATGAAGGTGTTGTTATAATAATATATTTCAAAACTAGCTCAATGTCTATTTTTTTAGTCGACATGTCGATACCTATAAGAAATTATTGATAAATAAATGAGTTGTCATATCCTAAATCAAATAAGACATTAATTTTTATCTATTGGATGATAAGTATAACATTCACCACATAAATCTCATAACCCAATTAGACATCCATCATCTCATTATATTCCCCTTGGAATTTGGGATTAAGAAAATATTAATGGTGATCATTAAAAACCATAGAATTCATGAACTAGTTTGCATAAATCCCATACTCCTTTAATTTAATGAATTTGAGCATGGGTGGTGCATCAGTTCGTGTGTACTTTTAATCCATTTCCTTAACCTATATATTCATTACTTTTAGAAATTCATGGGATTTATCATATTAAATTCTACATTTAATGATCCTCCAAGTTATATTCCAACATTTCCCTTGATGTTTCTTCCCACATTTTTAGCCTATACATGGATAGAATTTCATTCCACGATGAGATTTATTTGAGTTTTCCGAAGTTTCATAATTTCATTTATTACCAAAACCATGATAATGGTGTGAATACCCACTTTAAATTTCTACTTTGAATACACATCAAACGATTTATTCAAAGATAATAAATTCTCTTATAGATAATGCCTTTCATAAGCATTCATTTAGGATATAAAATATTTGAACAAATTTAATTTTATGGATCATAATTACACTAAATTCATACCTCTCATGCCTTGTAAAATTTACCTCATTGGTACCAATTTATTTATTCTCATTTTTCTTTATCTCAAGAAATTCCTTCTATATATTGTTTTGTAGAATACGAGTAAATTACATCCTGAATAATTTCCCCATAAACTAAACACGATTCACAGATTCAATTTCTTCCTCTTTATTAGCATTCATGATAATATTTCACCATTGATATGATTTTCTATCAATTATTTAACAAATAATATATATTTTTATATACATTCACTATGAAATGAAAATATTTTCCCTATGGTGTTCATTAATTTCTCAGCCACTAGTTGATTAGAAGATACACTAAAAGAAGTTTGATGTTTCCTTATAAAATAATCAATAGTATTTTGTTCCCTAATTTGAAAAATTGAATACATGTCATGAATCATATCCTAATAAATTTTCAGGAGCATAACATAAATATCCTACTATCCAACTCTCATAGTATTGTGTTTCTCAAGTGGAAAATCATATCATTTTTCATATCATTCAGTGTTAACATGATTGATTTTGGTTCTAAACACTTACTAAAACCAAAAAACATAGTGTGAAAAAAAATAATCATTAAGGAAACCCACATAATTATAAAAAAATTCATTTAGAAAATATCTAAATAACAACAACTTCTTCTATGACACATTGTGTTTATGCTAGTTCTTTATTGATTGTTACCAAAATATAAGGATTTTATACCGTATATACAACTATCCTGAGGGTTTTCGTAAAATATTTCTAGCCCTAATATCCAAAGATTAACTAATCCTAGATCTGATACAATCTATATGGGTTCTTCCTTTTTGTCAGCAAATATTACATCTATTTAGGTGAAAATTCTTTATATAACAATATAATCCATGCCCGGACAATAATGGTATAGAGTCATTCGAGATTAGAAATGAAATATCCTTATTTTATGAAAGATAATCATTATATCACATAAATATATTCCATTATGGTACTATTCATAGGAATATCCAACTAAAACCATTCTTCATAACCATGGGGAAGGAAAAATAAGAAAAGGGTTAGCATAAATGAAAAATAGTGGTAAAAATAAGAGATATAAATTCATGATCATATGAAAGAATAAGAAGAGAGTAGGGGAATGAGAACATGGACACAACTTAAAAAGATCAGACCTAGTCTTTCTAATTTCATAAACATGAGTTATGTAATTAAAAATTAATATTTCAAAAGATATGAATCATAATAATGGAAATTAAAAATAACTCAATAATTAACCATAATTTCATGTCATTAATGTATGTGGCACAATCATAACTATAGAAACCATTTCATAGGTCATAGTTAACTACCAAAACCATTATATTCCACATCACTACCAATTGTACATAGTGGATCATGAACTTTAGTTTTTCCCATAACAGATCAGGCACTTCATCTTGTTTCTCATAACTAATCAAGTACATGGACTTGTTTTCCATAACTACTTCATGATATATAATAACTTTTATAATACATTTTAGGGAGATATAGGTCCAAAATATCATATAATTATACTCAAATATATGTTTATGAAAATGTAAAACATTCATCTTATCATGACCCGTGAAAAGAAATGGAATTCATAAATATTTCATCCTAACAAAACACATCGACAAGAAATGGGGTTGATAAAATCATGACATTATAAAAGTAAAACATCTAAAAAATAAAAAGGATAGTATAAATTGATTATATCCCCAGTAATTTATAATTAATGTCAAATTATGACATCTTAGATATATTTTTTTTAAATATCACCTGGAATAATTGTTGAAGAAAATCAATTTTCCATTTTAAAATAACTTGTCTTTTTAGAAGGATGTGAACTTATAAATGAAACAATTCATTGTAAATAAATTTATAATCTTTAAAATAATTTAGGCATCATAATGTCTAACAAAAATTCTCAATTCATATAATTTAAAAAACAAAACTTCAATATTTTTGTTAGAAATGTCGCAATGTGCCTCATTTGGAAAATGACAAAACCATTGCTTTCAAACCATTTTATAAAAACTAAAGAATTGTTAAAAATTATTTTAAATCATTGAATAGTAAAATAATATGAATTTATTTTTAAAAACATGGTTACAAAAGATTAATTTTTCCCAAAAGACACATAAACATAAACAATTCGGAATAATAGAGAGATTATGAAATAAACCCTTACCTTAAGTCTCTCCTTGCCTTTTTCATGTTCAAATTTCCAATATAATAAATATGGATTTATTATAACTGTATTAAATATACATATTAATTTATATATTTATATATTTTATTTATTTATTACATCTTACCACCCATTTATTAATAATTTGTTACCAAAATCAGTATTTTTTATGGTAACTGCTTTCTTTTCCAGGCATGTTTTGGTTCGGCAGTCCCAGACCTTATAATTTGATAATCGTACAATCATTTAAAGAGTGTTTCTCATGGAATATATATAAAATATATTAATTGTATACATATTTATTTTCATGATTTAAAATTAGCGATTGAAAAATGTATTACACGATCCATGGAGACAATAGATTATATGTACACATGAATGTTGTTTCCATTTTTTTACTAATGGAATGAAAGAAATGTATATAATATATCAATATTACAGAAAAATAATTATACCATAAATATAATATATATTCATAATATTCATTATAATTACCTTTCATGTAAAATGTAAATGAATAATGAATCACATTGAGTCGTGGTTGTGGTAGTCCACAAGTACACATGAACGACGTTATCATTTTACAACGAATTTGAGGGTAAGAGAATATACATGATATTATCATCAAAAATGTATAATTAAGTTATGAATACTAAATATATACAATTAAACCATCATAATACCCATCCATAAAATATGGTTATGAAAAATGAATTATATCATTATTTAGATATGGTAAACCGTACATACATATAGGAGATACATTAATTTATTGTTTAATGGAAAAGACATTGTATAATAGTGTTATAATAATTATAATAAAAAAATATAAGATTTAGGATATTAAACTTTTCATTTTATGATAAATATCATACATTTATAGGTGGTAAATAATAGTATAAAAACTAATCTGACTGGTTATAGAATTTACCTCTTCATTGAAATGACTAATTTAAATATCCAATAAAGGGAACTAGAGATGGTCTTATGGGAAAACCCTCTATAATGTGGATAGATAAATTTTTAGGAGAATTTGTTGTATTATGGTAGAGATATAAGACTTAATATAGTGTAATTAATTGAGGGAGGTGGTTCCCATTTATAGTTGATTTGAGAGGAAATTTTGATATTTTATAGAAAAATAAAGTATAATCAGTCTATTATAGATTTGAATACTTAAATATGGACATAAATTTGAACCTAGGGTAATATATGGTTGAAAATCATCAACCAAAAAATATGGATAGGTTTAAGTCCTATTTTAAACCTTATCTTCTGGTTTAACGTGTTAATTAACATATTTTAACAATAACCATAAAAGCATATTATTCACTCCTAAAAGGTTATAATTTAACAAATAAGTTAACTATTGAATCATAGATGGATGATGATTAAATATTGGAACACATATTATCCCATATGAGGGTGACATGTTTGACTTTTCGTGAAATAAAAAATTATGAAGGACAAAATCAATTTGAAATGGCCACAAAATATCAGGTAACCGAATCTTAGTTAATTATGTATGATGTTAAATCATAATATAAAATTTATTAATGTGTTAGGGTCATTTTAAAATCCTTATTATTTTATTAACTATAATTTCTGTAATTACTCATTACCATGGTAAAAATAATCACAAAATCTAATATTCATATTGACCAAAAATAAAAGGGAGACATTTAATAAATTTTGATCTCATTATTATATATATGGATTCCATTTTTTAAAATTTAAATCATATTAATGGTATAATTTATTTTAAAATTAAAATGAAATAATCAAATGAAAAACGATTAATTAGAAATAAATTTTACATTTCAAATATAAACTATTTATAATAAATTTCTATATAAAATTAAAATATAAAACATAATTGGAATTTTTATTACAAAAATTAATTAATTAATTTCTAAAACTAAAATAAATATATAATTTTATTACATAAATACATTAAATGAAATTACAGTTTCTAATAAAAGATTGTATTTTTTACTATTCAATGGAAAATAATTCTATTCATAAAGATCTAAAAATATCAATAGAATCTAAAATTGACATGGTTATTTAAAAAATAATATTATTTTTATGAAATTAAATTTAAATAATTTCTATAAAAAATTATAATATTTTCTCAGAAAAAGATATAATTTTTTTAAGAAAACATATTTCAAATGAAGAAAACAATATTACTAAAAATTGAGTGATTAATTACAATGAATTTATAATGAAATTTATGTAGTTTAATAAATATATATGTGTCTGTGTGTGTGATAAATTAGTTTATCATGATCATAGCTTCCGAAATCACAGTTATGCTATAACTATCACACAATAATAATTTAATATTGTCTTGTGGTTCATTTATACTTAGTATTGTGTGTTAGGAAAATATTCAAAGATATAATTTTTTTCAAAAAAATCATCTTTATGATATTTGATGATACATATGATATAATTTGCAGTTGTAAAAGAATAATAAAATTGAATTTTTTTTGTGAATATGATTACCTCTTATTTGAAAGAGCACCTTTAGATCTCTTCTAAAGGGACATTTAGTTGGTGTTTTAGAAAGACTGGTGCCTAATTTTTTTTTTCCAATGATGTTATTAAATGTTCTTTTATTGATTGGTTGATTTATGTGTCTCTATTTGGTTTATATATGAGAGTATATGTGATGCCTTCTATAATGAACGAAAGGACAAACATGGAATTAATAAAAGTAATTAAATATAATAAATTCACTTTTATGTGATAATGTAAAAATGTTGATATAGTTTAAAAGATAAGATCGAATATAGATAAAATAACTTCAAATAATAAAAATTTAACATATTTATGAGGTATTTTATTCCTTATTTCTTGGTTTTACCATTTCATTAAACAATTTCAACCTTAACTACAGTAATAAAATTCAAATATTAAAGGGTAATAAATTAACATATACGGTAGGAAATTTCTTTTAAATGATAAATGGATGAAATTATAACTAATTTTTTTGTCCTAAATTAACTTTTTCATGATTTTTATAATTTTTAAATAATTTGATAAAATATTATTTTTCACAAAATATCAACAATCCCATTTTTTAAACTATTCATATAATTGATATTAAAGACATAACAAATAATATATAATTAGAATATAATAAATTTTTACAACAATAATTCATTAATATTAACTAAATATATATTTTATAACTATAATTAATAAAAAAACATTACATTTAATGTTTTTAAAATTATTTACATTGATTCTTTTACTTCTTGTACTATTACTTTATTAGTGTTTCATTATCTTTTCAAATAATTATATCATCAATAAAAAAATTTATCCATAAAAATAAATAAATAATTATATATATATATATTGTCTTTATTTATAATGTATATTCACTCAGATTTTTTTCCCGAAAACCAATTTTATATGTGGTTTTGACTTTTCTATCATTATGTAAGCAGAACACAAGAATTTCAATAATTCACTTGTTATAAGATACATAAATTATTATATATATATATAATAAAATCATAAATAATTAATAATATATATTAACGATGTCAATAAGAGACTTATTTCTTTTTAGGTATTATCGTTCAAACATTGAATTTGACTTTTCTTATGTTGTACATGTACTGCATTGACACTGAAAATGATCTCAAAATTAATTCAAAAATTAATTCTTTTTTATATATTTCTAATTTTTTTATTTATTTATTTTATATTATAATAAATTATTATTTCCATAAGTTCAATATATTTTATATAATGTTTATGTCTTGCAGATCACATAAGATATAACGTTTATCATATTAAATCTATTTTTTACTATTCCCCAAAAATTTAACTTCCTCGAAAAAACCCATAAATTAATCGATGATAATTTTAATTTACCAAATCCCCAAACTAATTAAATTTCATCAAATTAATTTCCTGTAATATTAAAAAATTAATTTTAATATTAATGCATAAAACACAATGAAAAATACTCTGTAGAAAAAAAATGTGTTCTTAAAAAAATTAAACATATACCATAAAATGTTTAATGATATTTCATATGTTACAAATTATGTTATTTAATTTAAATATATATCTTAATTTTTTATTGAAATCATATAATAATAGTATTTTTCAATGAAATATAATGACATTGTTATAAAAATTATAATTTTTCACTATTCACTGAAAAAGAAATCTTTTTGGAAAAATTCCAAAAACAACCGTTAAATATTTTTTGACATATTGATTTTAAAATTTATATAGATTCCAAATTATAATACTTTTAATAGTTATTTTATATTCATAATTTTATGTAATTAAATCATTTAATGATGTTATAATTATTTCAAAGGAAATATATCATAAAATCATGCTTATTATATTATACCCATATAAAAATTTCACTCTCAGTGTTCCACCACACCAACACACAGAACCGAGTATATTTACGACTCATCCCATCCTCACATTCCAACATAGAATTTTTAATTTTATCATTTTTATCCAAAAAAATTGATTAGGATAGTGGTCCTATTTAATTTAATTTTTGTCAGTGATCAAGAATCTCCATCAGTTATTACTCATAAGACAGATCATACGCCCATGGTACAACCTCTATGTTCATTTAAAGTGAGGGATAAAGGGTGTACAAATTCTCATGATATATATATATATACATAACACATCATCATCATGAGATTGATTCAATGAAAGTACCAAGTGATAATTTAGCATCCTTAAATAATCCATAATTTAGAAGGGAATGATATATCCAGAAATATGATTTCCCATATTTTCAAGTCTCATTACCTTACTCCAAAGAGATAATTATAGTAATACCATGTATCTAACATGAAACAATATATCTCACAGAATATTCTTAGTATAAATATTTTATCAACTCTGATCATCCCGTATGTGTTTTTCAATGAATCAAAAATTCTCTACAATTTCATCAGCTAGATTGAATCCCAATAGTTTTATTTATCCAACATCATCTTAACACGCTGGAGTTTTTCGATTCCATACATATAGGTAATCAATGGGAGGTGTATAAATTCATCATTTGAAGCTATTGTTTTATAAAACTTACAGTGATGGTATATATTGATCCCAATAACCTTTAAAATCCATAAAGAATACTCTTATTATGACATCTTGATTTTGAATTGTCCAATTAGATTATCCATATATCTAATTATGTAAATAAGTAATGAAACTCAACATTGTATCCCATTATAATAGAAGTATTCTTAATAACATCTAGGTAATCCAAAAAAATCTAAATAGATACTATTGATATTGGTATTCAATGAATCTCACAAAAAATTAAATTTATAATTGATTATGTTCTTAAAGTGTAAAATCAAATCTAATATCAATAAAATTCACTAATTTTACATGTATAATTAATGTAAAATGAATAAAATTATTCCATTAAGTTTTTTTGGGGAGCATGGTGAAGAAATACTTGGTATTGTTTTCCCATTTTCATTCTGGTTGGTTAATGATAGTTGCATCCCCTCAGATTTCATTATCTTCACCGTAACATATTGACACATCCAAAATCAGGATACATACTCTCCAATAAACCATTTTAAATAATCCTACTTTAAATACTCACCATAGTCTCTATACATATTCATACTTTTATGATGAATTGATAATGTGGGATTTTGTGATTCATCCAATATCTCATTCTTTGAGTTTGGTATTGAATGAAAACATACTCAATTTATAAGCCTTATAGTTTTTTTTGTAATTCCCCGACACTAGTTACCTATATTCGGTGCATTATTACAAAACATTGGATTCATATAAGGAATCATGTCTTAAAAACCGATTAGTTTAGTAGCCTTGGAAGTACTATATACATTCATATGTTTTACAATACATCATGAAATAAAAACACCAAATTTTTTTTTACCCTTTTTAAAACACTTATTTCCTTATCCAATCCTTGTAGGTCAACTATAAAATACTTCTTCACATCCTGGGAAAAATAAAAAATAGAAAGGGGAGAGATCAGATGCTCAGTAAGGATAACAATATAGCGAAAACTTTCATAAATAAGCATAATAATTTAAGGCAATGTATTAGACTAAAAAAATCATTTTAAACATAAACTTCAGAATAATATGTCAAATATTAAATCAAATAATTTCATTTACTTATTTGCAATGACATTCTACTAGTCTAATAATCACATGTAATATCAGTATCCAATTTCATAATAATAGAATGCATAATTCCATACTTCATAACCACAGAGTCAAGGCCTTGTGCCAAGACTACAAATAAGATTTTGTCAAGGCCTTGTTCCAAGACCCTAGTTTGTCTCATGAGACCTATCGATTCATCGAGGAGCTATAGAGGGATCCACCGGTCACTTACTAAGTCCAATAAATTCCTCATATGAAATGGTTTAAACATAACATAAAAATTTGTATTCAAACTAGCATACAAAATATTAGTACTTTATCCATAAACCATTAATGGTATAAAAATAACACATACATATTCAAACATATTACAAAACCTTCAATAAAATATGGAAGATTAGTATCATTATAAATCAACTTCAAACAAGATTAAAATTCATCAAAGGATGTTGATAGAGATGAAATCAATACTTTTTTAAAGAAATATCTCTTTCTATTTTGAAATCATTTAGAAATAATATAATTATAAAAGAAAAATTTTACATCGAAAATATTGTTATAAGCTTTTTTGGGAAGCTTCAAAGATGTTATAACAGCAGAAAATAGCGGCACCTGCTGTATAAGTTAAAAAAAGACATTCTTACCATAATTTTGTCGAGAAGGTCATAAAGTACATTGTTAGGAGAGCGAAGAAATGATTATTTTCAAAACATATAAGGTCAAATAAGGGAATAAATGACTTTAACACAATTTCTAGTAAATAGTAAAAATATTTGGAAATGCATTTTTAAGAAAACATGGATGCGGATAATAAAGAGGTCTCAGTAGATACTTACGTAAAAATAACCTCAGATAATAAAGAGATTTTGAAATTAACCCTTACCATGTTCATTTCCTTATTCAATTGTATATTAACCTATTGTATAATAGTTAAAACATTTTTATTAAATTATAAAAAACTATATACCTAAATATGATATCATATATGATCTTATAATATTGCTTTGTTGATAATATTTTAGTAGTATCATCATTTCAGGTGTTAACTGATTCCTTTTCCTTTATATGAATGGTCACAAAAGCCATGTTTTTTATGGATAGTATGTATTTGATTCATATAAATAATGATATTATGTTCATAATTTTTTTAATAATAAAATGAAAATTACTCGCTAATTATTATGACGGGGAAAAAATCTCATCGCGTTCGTGGAGACAATAATCCGTATGTACGCACGAGCGACAATATCATTATATTCAGGGAGAAATTGTATGTAATTGGATGGTATATCATATATACAGAATAATTAACTTCTTATATTTATTATTATAATTAGTTATACTAATTATTATACTCATCAAAATAATGAAGTGTTTGAATAACAAACTATACCACGATGTGATGATTATAAGCCATATGCACGCACGTATGGTGACTTTGTCATTCATATGATGGATAGAATAATGAATATGGTTGTACAGTTTTTATAATAACATCACAATATATAGAGGATACTATAGTTATAATTTTAGAATGTAAACAACAATAAAAGATGAAGTCGAAGAAGAAAATAACTTGAAAGAGGTGATGAGATATTTACCTCTTCTTCGGGTACTTCCTTTTTATTGATAAAAGGGATCCTTAGGTTGGCTTTCTTACGAAAGGAAGGACTCTAGAATTAAGGGATGAATGTTGGGAGGATATTAGGTAATTGTTTTGTAGAGCCAAAAGCCTTTGGATGTTTGAAATTAAGATATGGTGAAGTGCCCTTTTATAAGAGAGGTGAGGGTCACTTTCAGAAAAGCTAGAAATATTATTTTATAATAAAATCATTTTCAGTTTCTATTGGCTCAAAAAGGAATTATTTAAAGTCTAAGATGGGGATGAGTCTTAAATCTCTCAAAAAATAGGTTTTATAGTGGTTTAGTTCATCATATTAACCTTATCTATTAGATTTAACTCTTAGTTAAATAGTTTGACATTTACCATTTCTATTTGTATTTTTATATTATATGGTTAATAAACATACTATAACAAGCCAAGCGAACCCCATGTGGTTCATTATTAAAATATATAACCTTATCTAATTTTTTTCCCAAGCATTATATTTTTATGAATATTATATCAATTAATAATATAGTATTTGTTTTAAAAAAAATCCATTACGTCAATTTTGACACTATTTTGTATTCTGTTTTTTGTGAAAATCATAACAGCATGATTACTTAGAAAAAATATTATTTAATCAACCCAAACATGTCATATTAACCTTGACAATTTTAGGAATTCCTTAAAGTCTCAAATTACATTTATTTGTATATTTATAATAGTAGTTATTTTAATCATTCATTAATAATGTAATTACTCCATCACCATTCTGTCATAAATAAATTAAATTATTTGTTGTCTAAAAATTATAAATTAAATACCATTATATAGGAAATATTTTTATCTTTCAAATGAATATGTATAGTTTAATTTATCTTTTGTATAACCCTATATAAATAATGATTTAGTTATTAATCATTGAATTTAACTCTTTTAACACTTATTTAAATAAAATAATAATAAATGACCTAATCTAATCCATGTGGACCAAAAGGGATCAAATTTCATTACTAAGGCTATTTTTGGTTTTATTAAACTTATCCAATATAATTAGGACATGTTTTAGGGTAATAATGATATCATTTTTATCCTTAATTACAATATTTATTTTTAACCGTGGTAAATAAAAGTCAAAAGTTACTATTCACAAAAAAAATATTTTCATATTATTGAACCAAATTTTAATTAATGGTATTAATCATATCTCTTGGATTTTTCAAATTCAAGTCACTGAAAAGGTAAAATTATGTTTTATGAAAATTTACAAATGCTCCAAGGAGGTTGGTAAAAGACAATACAAAGTTCAATAAATGTTTTATATATCTAAACTTATTATAAAATTACTCCAATGAATTACATTGAACTTATATAAGTATTATATATATTTCTTGACCTAAAATAAATTTAAATAAAATAAATAATTATTTAAATAAAAATTTGGTTTTAACCAATAATGAAGTCAATTTTGAAATATAAAATTTATAAAATTTGAAAAGGCGGGTATTACTATTCATAACGGCTAGTTTGATTGGTCACGGTGTGTTATAATCTCGAAGTTGCGTACAATACATGCTATTTCTTTATTCAAAGGGAAACATATTGTGGATGCTTGGTTTGTTTCATTCTGTCCTCCTTCAAATAATTTCGTCCTCAAAATTTCTATAATACTACTACACAAAAAGATTCGGGTGGTTCTTCATCATAAGATCCTCCTGTTCCCACATTGCCTCTTCCATCAAATGGTTTCTCCATAGAACATTTACCATATGAGTCTTTTGATTTCTCAGCACTTTTTCTCCTATATCAAGAATTTTTACAGGCTCTTTACAATAAGACAAATCATGTTCCTATTCAATTTCCTCATAGGTGAGTACATGTATTGGTTCAGGCATGTATTTTCTCAATAGTGATATGTGGAACACATCATGAAATTTGGAGAGACTTGGAGGCATTTCCAAATGATATGCTACAACTCCAATTCGTTCTATAATTTTGAAAGTTCTAATGTACCTGAAACTCAATTTACCCTTCTAACCAAAACATATATCACCCTTCCATGGAGATACCTTCAAGAAAACATTATCTTCTACTTGATATTCCAAATACTTACTTTGGTTATCGACATAGAAATTTTTCCTAATCTGAGCTTCTTGGATGTGGTTTTGGATAACCTTCACCTTTCCACTGTTTCCTCAACATGTTATAGGCCTACAAGTTTTCTTTCACCAACATCATCCCAACAAGTTGGTGTGTAACATCTCTTTCCATATAAAGCTTCATATGGTGCCATATGAATACTTGAATGGAAGATATTGTTATAGAAAAATTCTACCAGAGGTAAATATTGATCCCACATACCTTGAAAGTCAAGTGAGCAAGATATCAACATGTCTTCTAAAGTTTGAATAGTCCGTTCTAATAGTCCATCAGTTTGAGGGTGGTAGGCAGTGCACAAATGAAGTTCGGTATCCAGGGCCTTCTAAAGACTTTTCTAAAATCTTGATGTAAAATGGGGATCACGATTAGAATCAATTGATAGGGGTACTCCATGAAGGTTTTAAACATAATTGATATATAGTATTTCCATACGTTCAAGTGGTAAATCTTTTCTTATAACAAGAAAATGTGCAGACTTGGTTAGACGATCAACAATGACCCATATTGAATCATTATTTCTAGGAGTCTTGGTAGCCCCATGACAATTTCTATCGTAATATTATCCATTTCCCTCTTAGTTATGGGAAGAGGTTTCATGACTCCTCCGGGTTGTTTCCTTCTAGCTTTAACTTGTTGAAAAACCATACATCTTGACACAAAATCAGCAATCTATCTCTTCATGTTGTCCACCCAAAAATGTTCATACAAATATCTATACATCTTAGTTCTACTAAGGTGTATAGTGATGTTGGAGCTATAAGCATCATCCAAAAATTATTTTTTTAGATCAAGTATATCGGGAACACAATGTTTCTTCCCAAATTTCAAAATTCCATCTTTATATACGATGTCAATCAATCTCCCATCATTCTCAGCTTTAATTTACTTTTGAAATTCACCATCATCAGTATAAGAACTTTTTACCCTTTCTAGTAAAGAGGGGTCAACAAGCATTTGAAAAATAATCTATGTTTCTCCTTCCATGGTTATTCCCATATCCATCTTTAGTAGATCTATGAAAATAGGATCTATCTTAACTCTCATATTGTTCAAAACTCCATGATCCTTTCTCCCCAAAACATCTTCCACCTTATTTGCCTTCCCCGGGTGGTAGTGTATAGTGAATTCATAATCCATGAGTAGTTCAAGCCGTCTCTATTGCCTCAATTTGAGTTCTTTTTGTGAGGAAATATAATTTAAACTCTTGTGATCAGAATAAATCTCACATTTTTTACCATAGAGATAGTGTCTCCATATCTTCAGAGCCAAGATTATAGTTGATAAATCGAGATCATTGGTGTGACATTTTTTCTCATGAATTTTTAGATCTCGTGATGCATATGAAATAACTCTATCATTCTGCATAAGGACACAACCAAGTCCTTTCTTTGAAGCATCACTACAAATAACAAACTCATCATTCCCCGATAGCAGAGTCAAGATAAAAGCATTAACTAATCTTCTATTCAGTTCTTCAAAACATTCTTCACACTATTTTTTCCAAACAAATTTAACCCATTTATGTGCGAGCTTGGTTAATGGTTTATCCAATGAGGAAAAATTATGGACAAGATTCCAATAATAACCTAATAAACCAATAAAACTGTGTACCTCAGTTATACTTGATGGTGTTGTCCATTCTTGGATTTCCTTTGTCTCTGAAGGATCAACATAGATTTCATCCTTGTAGACAATATGGACATGAAAAGAAATCTCCTGAATCCAGAATTCACACTTACTAAATTTCCCATATAATTTATTTCTTCTAAGAGGACTTAGGTTAATGCATAAGTGATTTTCATGATCTTTGTAGCTTATAGAGTATACAAATATATCATCAATATATTACACCAAAAAGTCATCAAGATATTCCTTGAAAACTCTATTCATTAAATCCAAGAAGAAAAAGGGTTCATTAGTCAATACAAAAGGCATTACTGTAAACCCATAATGCTCTTACCTAGTTTGAAATGCTATTTTCGGAATGTATTCCTTCTTCCCACACAACTGATTATATCTAGATCGAAGGAAAATCTTTGAAAAATATTGATCTCCAGGAAGTTAGTTGTATAAATCATCAATATGAGGTAGGGATATTTGTTCTTTATTGTTATAACATTGATATCCCAAGAGTCAATGCACAACCTCCTAGATATGTATTTCTTTTTAACAAAAAGGACAGGGGAACCCCATGGAGAAACACGAGGGAGAATAAATCCATTATTACTCAATTAATCTATTTGTTTCATTAGTTCCCCTAATTCAACTATGTCTATTCTATAATGGGTCTTTGATATGGTCCATGTATGAGAAATTAAGTCAATTAAAAACTCAATTTCTCATTCTGGAAGATGTCTAGGTAAATCCTCTAGAAACACATCAACATATTATTGAACAATATGTACGTCCTCTATTCAGACATTCATTTCCTCACCCATAATTATTTCATTCTCATCCTCCAGAATAATTGAATTTAGTATAGCAACTGGGGGTGTATCTAGATAAGAATCAGGTGGTGACGTTTCTACTCAAAAGGTAAGGTACTCCTTATCATCATCGAAAATTGAATCCTTCTTCTAATAATAAATTTTCGCATCATGGTCCAAAAACAAATCCATTCTAAGGATTATATCAAATTTAATCGTGGGTATGAAGATGAGAAAAGTAGAAAATGAACATTTATATGACCTAATGGGAACTGATTCACAAAAAATGTTGCGATGATACTTCCCTTAGGTGTTTTTATGGACAACTCCCTTGTTAAGTAAAATTGAAAATATCTAATTTTCCTAGAAAACTGGGATGATATGAAATTATGTAATGATCCAAATTCAAATAAAGAATTCTCTAAACATGAGGATACTATTAAATTACCTACCACTACGTCTTTCAGAGCTTCAACCTCAGCATTAGTGATCGCATAAGCATGACCTTTCTCCCTTTTCCTTTTTAGAGGTATTTTCCCTTGGCTCTTAGGAAATTTATTTGCATAATTCCCTATTTCTCAACAATTTTAGCATTCGACAACCTCATTCTTTCCATTGAAATCATGAGTTTTGTGGCCCTTTTCACCACACTTGTAATAAACTCACATTCCCTATAGGCAAGTACCAGGGTGTTTCTTCCACATTTACCATAAGATTGATATTCAACTTTCCCTTCTTCCCCTTATTTCCATTTTCAAAGTGTTCATTATATCTCATCTTCTATAGATTTTCTTTTGAAACTGTAAGACATAGATAATTTTTTTTCATTCTTGATAGCACATGAGACAATATATTCGTATGATAAGAAGGATTGTGTGACTAATTCCTCCCAAAGAAATGGTTTTAACCCATTAAAAGAATCAATCAATATTACTCCTTGGGTTACGTTTATAATCTGCAACATGCCTTACTAACATTGTAAAGTTAACCAAATTTTTTGTGACATTTTCATCCTCTTTTTGCCTTAGACTCATAAATTTCCTTTCCATATCTGCTTGTCGGTCATGAGGAATGTACTTTTCTACGAAAATCTAATTAAACTCCCTCCATTACATATTTGATACTTCTTCCTCTTCCTTTGTGTTTTGAATTAATGACCACCATTGATCTACATCTCAGGTGAGGTGATAAACTGTCATGCCAACATTTTCCATTTACCTACTCCCCAAATCATGGAATATTTTTTCTAAGGAACTTATTAATTTTTCAGATACAAATGGATTTTTAGACCCATTGAATTTTGGTGGTTGTTTCCTCATGAAGCGATCTAATACTATTCCTATGCGTTGTGGATTTGGGTGCTCTATACGGGTAATGTTATTATTCATAACCCGTGTGAGTTGTCACAATATGTTGATAAGCTGATTAGCACTAGTTTCATCACTAGCTCCGCTGTAATTATCTTCAGAAGGTGGGAAATACCCACATTGATTATGTGCATTGATATGGTTTCCATTCCTTCCACTAAGCACCATTTCTAAACAATGGAATTCCATAGATTAGTTTATGAACCGGAATACATAATTCAAAACTTGTGAAAGACTGAACAGAAATTGAATAGTTTATGTAGATAGTCCATAATCATAAAAATGTTATCATTCAGGAGGTATATACTCATAAATCCTTCATAATGGTTTGTAAAGAAATTGAGAATTATCCTAAACATATCCCCCGAGAGTGTCATAACCATTAGTACAGTAATACCCATTGTCATGCACTAGTTCCCGTTCGAGTCTAGCTCAAAGTGGTGTTTTCAGGTTTTACCCCTAGGTACATCTGTGCCAAATCCATATCTACCTTCTCGTATCTAGACATGAATGTTTTTCTTGAAAACTCACAAAATCTCTACAGTACCCAAATTCTAGGAAGTTATTCTATACTAATCCTCAAAGTCTATGTTAGGGTAATGTTCTCTAATCAAAGTTTTTCTAAATCTAGTTTCTAAGGTATGTACTAAAGTTCCTTTGATACAAAATGTAATGTGCCAAACCCAGTTACCCAGAGTTGGTGCATTATTACATAACATCCGTATGATATAAGGAATCATGTCCCGAAAGACTGATCATTTTAGTATCCTTGGAAGTACTTGATAAATTCATAAGTTTTACATTACATAAGGAAATAAAATCATCAAAAACATTATGTCCCCTTTTAAACACACTTATATCCTTATGCTATCCCTAAAATTATACTATAAAATACTTCTCCACATCCAGGGAAAAATAAAACATATAAATGGGTGAGCTCATATGCTCAGTAACGATAAAATATAACGGAAACCTTCATAAATAAGCATAAAAATTTCAGGCAATTTATTAGACTAGAACAAAATCCTTTTAAACATAATCTTCAGCAACATATAAAAAATGTTAAATCAAATAATCCCATTAACTTATTCTCATTAATATTATACTAGTCAAATAATCACATTCCATATCAATAGCCACTTTCAAAATGAAGGAATGCATGTTGCCAGACTTCATAACCACATAGTCAAAACCTTGTTCCAAGACTACAAATAAGATTTTTTCAAGGGCTTGTTCCAAGACACTTGTTGTCTCGTGAGACCTACTGAATCATCTAAGAGCTATAGCGGGCACCACCTGTCACTTACTATGTCCAATGCATTCCTCATATGAAAATTTTTAAACATAATATAAAAATTCATATTAAAACTAGCATACGAAATGTCAATACTATATCCATAAACCATGAATGGTATAAAAATAACACATCCATAGTGAAAAATATCACAAAAACATCAATAAAATATGGAATATCTGTATCACAATTAATCAACTTCAAACAATATTAAAATCCATCAAAGGATGTTGAGAAAGATGAATTCAAAACTTTTTTAGAGAAATATCTCTTTCTATTTTGAAATCATTTAAAAGTCATATAATTATAAATGTAATCATTTATTTTGAAAATATTCTTATTAGCTAGTATGGGAAGTTTCGACAATGTTATAACAACAGAAAATAGATGCACCCACCATATAAGATAAAAAAATTCATTCTTACCTTAATTTTATTGAAAAGGTCATAAAGTAACTTGTTTGGAAAATGATGGAAAGATTCCTTTCAAAACATATAAGGTCAAATAATGGTATAAATGACTTTTAAATCATTTTATAGTAAGTAGTTAAAATGTTTTGAAATAAAATTTTAAGAAAACATGGATGTGGATGATAAATAGGTCTCAGTATATACTTACGTAAAAACATCCTCAGATAATAACGAGATTGTGAAATTAACAATTTCCTTGTACTTATACTTATTCTATGGTATGTTAACCTATTTTATAATAGTTAAAACATTTTTATTAAATTATACATGAACTATATACCTAAATATTATTTCATATATGATCTTATAATAATCCATTGTTAATAATATTTTAGTAGTATCATCGTTTTCGGGTGTTAACTGATTCGTTTTCCTTTATATGCTTGGTTATGTAAGCCATTTTTTATGTATAGGATGTATTTTATTCATATATAGTATGATATTTTGTTCACAAACATAATTTTTAATCATAAAATGAAAATTATTCTTGAATGTTTACAATGGGGAATGAATCTCATCACGTTCTTGGAGACGGTAATCCATACGTACGCACGAGCGACAATATCAGTATATTGATGGAGAAATAGTATGTAGTTGGATGGTATATCATATATAAAAAATAATTAACATTTTATATTTGTTATTTACATCAGTTATAAAAATTATTATTTCCATCAAAATAATGAAGTGTTTGAATAACTAACTACACCACGATGTGGAGACAGTAAGACGTACGTACACACGTATGGTGACTTTGTAATTCATATGATGGATAGAATAATGAATATGGTTGTACTATTTTTATAATAACATCCCATTTTATAGATGATACTGTAGTAATTATTTTATAATGGACACAACAAATAATGAGGATATGGAAGAAGAAAAGAACTTGAAAGAGGCGATGAAATATTTACATCTTCTTCGGGTTATTTCTTTTGATTTGATTAAGGGGGGCCTCATAGGTTGGATTTCTGACCAAGGGAAGGCCTATAGTATGAAGGGAGGGTATTTGGGTAGGGGTTTTCTATGCCAAAAGTCTTTGGATGTGTGAAAATAAGAGAAGGGGAAGTGCCCTTTTGTAAGAGAGGTGAGAGTCACTTTTGGAAAATCCTAAAACATTATTTTATAATAGATTCATTTTCTATTTCTAATGGCTCCAAAATGAATTATTTAAATGATAAGGTGGATATGACTCTAAAATATCTAAACCAATAGGTTTTAGATATGTTTAGGTCATCATATTAAACTTATCTTTTATATTTAACTCTTAGTTAAATAGTTTTACATTTACCATGTCTCTTTGAATTTTTATGTTATATGGTTAATAAACTTACCATAATAAGATAAGATAACCCCATGTGGTTCATTGTTAACATATATAACCTTATCTATGTATTTTTCCAAACCGTATATTTTTAGGAATATTATATCAATTAATAATGTAGTATTTGTTTTAAAAACTCAATTATTTCAATTTTGAAACTATTTAGTATTTGGTTTCTCTGAAAATCATAACAACATGATTACTTTGAAAAAAAATTATTTAATAAACCTAAACATGTCATATTAACCTATAAAGTTATTTTAATTCATCAAAATTCTCAAATTAAATTTATTTGGATATTTATAATATCACCTATTTTAATCTTTCACTAATAATGTAATTAGTACATCACCATTGTGTCGTAAATAAATTAAATTATTTAATTTCTAAATTTTTTAAATAAAACAACATTATGTAAGAAATATATTTATTTTTATAATTAATATTTATAGTGTAATTTATCTTATGTAAAATCCTCTATTAATAATTGGTTATTTATTAAACATCGAATTTAACTCTTTTAACTTTTCTTTAAATAAAATAATAATAAATGTCCTAATCTAATACTAGTGGACAAAAGGAGATCACATTTTGTTCATAAGGCTGTTTTTGGTCGAATTACACTTATCCAATAGAATTAGGACAACTGTTAGGGTAATTATGATATCATTTTTACCCTTAATTACCATATTTACTTTTAACCATGGTAAATAAAAGTCAACAGTTACTATTCACCAAAAAATATTTTCATCTTATAAAACCACATTTTACATAATGATATTAACTGTATCCCTCAGCTTTTTGAAATTTAACTCACAAAAGGGGTGAAATTAAGTTTTATACAAATTTTCAAATGCTCCTAAGAGGTGGGTAAAAGACGGTAAAAAGTTCAATAAAATTTTTATATATCTAAACTTATTATAAAATGACTCTAATGAATTATATTGAACTTTAATAGGTATTATGTATCTATTTTGATCTAAAATTAATTTAAATAAAAATAATAACTACTTAAATAAAAGTCAGTTTTATCCAATAACGTACTGTTTTTCACTATTCATCATAAATTGAATGTTTTTAGAAAAATACCGAAATTCACCCTAAACTAATTTTGATATTAGGAATCCAAAAATGAAGTCCATTTTAAAAGATAAAATTTATAAAATTTCAAAAAGTGGGTATTACAATTCATAACGTATAGTTTGATTGGTCGTGGTGTGTTAGAACCTCGATGTTGCGTGCAATACTAGTTATCACATTATTAAAAGAGAAATGTACTGTTGAATCTTGGGGTGTTACATATATTATGATTAGGGTAAAAATAAAAAACATTCATTACCATATTTTTTATTTCAAAATCTCCATTATATTACTTCTTGATCCTCTCATGGATAGATGGATGATCATTAATCTAGTAAGGATAAAATATGTCCCCTTTAAAAAATATTTTGGAATCCAATGTATTTAAATCCTCATATATATTAAATATTTTAATCATCATCATTTCCAAACTAGCATAGTATTCCTTACTTAGAACATTATTCACCTTGTTCACCTTCATAGGGAGGTAATGCATTGAGTAGTCATAATTGTTGGGTAATGCTAATCATAATCTTCTGTGAATATTCAACACTTTCTATGTAAATATATACTTTATGATTTATGATCAGTATATATATGAAACCATTAACCATATCATTAATGCCTCTATAAAATTGTTGAAAATAATTACCATACCCATATCCAAATCATGAGTCACACAATTACTCTCATGAATTATCAATTTTTGGGTTGGATAATGTATTACCATACCATTTTTCATTACTACACATCATTTTACCTTCATTGATTCATCATTATATATCATAGTCTCTTCTCCACTATATGGTTGTGTATCAAATGGTTCACTAACCAATATTCTCTTTATTTAATTGAAACTCTTCTCACATTAATCTTTTCACAAGAACTTATCTACTTTTATATCAAATTTGTTAGTTGGTTATATAGTTATGAGATTAATAGGTTTCAATAATATCAATACATCCCATGAAAACTATATATCATGGTTATTGTGGTTGGTCATGGTCATTTCTCAATTACTCCAATATTTTTGGGATCCAATGAAATATCACCACATTGACTTATGTAACCAAATAATGAGACTGCTATATTTAAAATTCACACTTGGTAAAATTAGAATATAACTTATCTTTCAATATAGTCATCTCATAGTCCTTATGTATTCTTCATCCACTTCATTGAATAAAAAATTTATTATAATTTCATCATTAAATACTACAAAAAAATGGTCACATTAGTCTATAAAAACTATATTCATTAAATCAGTGATGATAGCAGGAGAATTGGAATGTCCAAATAGACTTATTAAAAATTCATAATGACCAAACATAGATATGGAAGACTATTTTGGGTATATCCTTCTTCTTGCCTAATGTGATCTTATTTGATTCATTTTTCCTATATAAATTATGATATAGAAATAGTATTTTATAGTGAAATATGATCATAATGGAGTGTTATTATGTATTTGAAGAATTGTTTTTTAAATTGTACTTCAATTAAATAATTTTTAGAAATGTGATTTTTTGTCCATATAGAGTTTAAATATTTTTCATATTTAAATTCATTGTTTTTCTCTTTTGTTTTTATGATTTAATTACTAATTATTTCATTTATTGTATATATATATTTTAATTTTAATTTATATTTTAACCTTTTTTCAATTTATTAATGGATCATGGTAGTTTTAATCATTTTGAAGTAAATGTTACAACCAATTTTTTTAGTTTTATTTTTATTCATACCCCAATTCTTTAATTGTTTTTTAATTTTTTAAATTTTAATTGATTATTTGGACACATTTTTTCTAAATATTAATTATTATAAAATATTTCTAATTTTAATTTAAAATTATTCAATATTTTTGTGTTGGAAATTCAATTTTTTTTCTTGAGCCACATCATTGAACTATTTCCATAAGATACATTTTAACATACCATTTGTTATAAGATGTTTTCTCAGTTTCTGAATAAAAATAATTAGGGAATCCATTTTGTAAGATTTGTTTATAATTTATGAGTAATATTATCATTTAAATTTGGTAACATATAAATTAAATCTTCCTTCCTCATAAGATAAAATTCACTTTCTTAAGTTAATTTCAAAGTTCAATCATAAATTGAATAATGTGAATGGTAATTTATCATAAAAAATTTATGTTGAAGTATAATTGTTTTTATGACACATAAAAACTATATTTAGTCTATGACATACTGATATCATACCAATCATTTCCACTAATGTCACATTACACCTTAAATACATTTTCTAAGCTCTGATAGTTCTCAGATTAGTTGAGGTTGTCCATCCTTGTTTGTGTTGTATCATAAGAATCTTTTTGAGATCCAATGAAATAAAACTGAGAGTCTATAAAAATGAGATAGAGGGAAACTGTACATCTAAGTGAGGATGAAGATTACTTTGTGTTTGATGAATGAATATATTACATAATCGTAGATATGAAGTCAAAATGAACTAACCTTACATCTATGTATAAAATCATAGAATTTGACTCACTCAGATTTGATTAATAAGCGGCCATCATGAAATCATGATAAATGAGGAAAATGGACAATTGAAGAAGTTGAATTAGTGTTCATAAATTTGGATCGAGCCACATTTATTGGAATCTAAAACTACCACTTCCAATTTTTCTGGTGTTCTCTTTTTAGATTACAGTTTCATTATGTAAGGTTCACCAAGATCCAAAGAGATAAACTCATAGATCATATCAAAATACATTAATGAAGAATATTTACATAGTATATTATCTAGATTTATACTTAAGATGACTATTTGATATAAATTGCTCTATCCCATGATGGAGTTTTCTAGAGACTATATATCAATTTTTTTTGGTAATTTTGAGTTTGAGAACACATAATAAAATATGAAATTTTTTGGGGTTACATGAATTGATATATTTGAATATGATTGTGGAAATTGAATATTCAATCTATTTTAAATGCTAAAAATTACATAGGTTTGATGATGAATACATGCAATATTGATTCCAAGTCTGAAATTGATTTATTTGGATTATTCTAGATGACAAAATTTGATCAATATTTTTTGAAGAAGATTGAGATGAGTTTGGATTAATGTTATATTTTCCTTGAATCTAGGACTTGGATGAGTTTTTTGATTACTACTATCTTTCTTATCCTGATATAGGTATTTTTTTTGAAGATGGGGGGTTTCTTACTACCCATGTATTCAGATATGAAACTGTAAAAATTTTCACACTAGGTGTTCCAATGAATGTGTAAATGGTGTTTTGATCTTTTGGAGTAGATCATCATGTTGATTAATAGTAAACATGAGCTATGAATATGAGTGAATAATTATATTATGATGATATCTTTTTTTGGAGATTTTAGAAGACCGAAAAGGTATATTAACTTGTCAAAAAATGTCTTCATAATGTAAAAGAGCATCATTCTTGTGGCGTGGTCAAAGGCCGACATGTGGAATATTGGATGTTGGAAATAGAAGATAATAATTAAATATTAAATTCAAAATTTAAAAATATATTTTTATTAATTTCACTAGTGAAATTAACAATCATGTGAATGGTGGATGTCATTATTGTAGATTTTTTATTAGTGACCGAAGACATTAAATCATGTTATAATAATCAATTCTCATAGGTGGATGTCCTGAAATGATAATATTGTTTCTATAGACTGTGTAACATACCAAAAAATATAAAATAATCTGTATAGGAATTTGAAATGATAGATCCATAATGGAGAAGATAATGGTTGGGAGAACAAGAGAAGAACCATAAGATATTTTTCAGAGCTTTTGATACATTTGATAATGATAATGATAGAGATTAGTGCTCACTTATAAAATGTGATGATGTATGGATAATTTTACACTATCTGAAGCTAGTGTATTCTCATTCTTACCTCTATAGGAGTGTTTATATATTTTATTTCAAATTTATAATTCTCTCCATAATATTTATATTTTAAATGTGACCAAAAAATGATGTTTAATTCTTATGTCACATTATTGATTTTTTATTTTATTCAAGAAAATAAATATTTCTTATAAGAGTTTCTAGATCTTGAAATAGATCTGGTCAGTTCATGTTGAGTATGAGATTAAATTATATTATCACTTTTAAAATTCCTTTATCCATGATTGAATATTTTGAGTACAGCTGGTGTTAATAATTTAATTATACTTGATGATCATTGAATTCATTGATTGGATTTTACATAAAGGGAATCCACAGTTGAGATTTTGGTTTTAAACATAAATTTAATGAATTTAATGAGATAAAATATCATATATTTTAATATATGTGTTGTAATATTTATATTTTTTAAAAACATTTAAAATGACTCTAAAATAAAAGTCCATAAGAATGTTGGTTAGGCTAATTCTTCATATTCATATACAATTTACTACTTCTTCTTTCAATTTATTCATTATTATTTTGATTCAATTTTGAATTTTTTTATATAAATTAATAAAATGTAAAATATATTAATTTATATCCTTATAACGAATATTGAAAACATTAAAAAACCAATATCTTAGAAAATAATTAAAAAACATAACAAAATAACTCCTATAAGGATTTTCTATTGGGAGAAACAAAATTGTCCAACTATACTGAAATAATTTAAGGGATAAAAATTTAAAGTACATTAAAATGAACTCTAATAACCTCATCCTAAACATTCAAAAAAATTTGGAAGGCTACAGAGGAGTGATAAATATTTAAAATTAAATTAATTTAAAAAAAATCTTTATCTACATCAAAAAATTGTTAAACAAATTAAATTTTTATTGTAGGTTATAATAATATATAAATTTTATTACCTCAAAATATTATAATATAAATACCAAAATAGAATAAAATGAAGAAAAACAATACTCATTTAATTTAAAAATGTAGAAAAAATACAAACATCTCAAAAATAATATCCAAAATAAAATTTCATGAAAACAAAAAACATTTAAAAAATTGAAAATATGCATATGTACAGACCATTACAAAATAATACTACAATGGATTTGGAGAATCAGAAATATTATTTAGGCTTAATTTAAATTTCTCCTAGTTTCAATCTTAGAACAAGAGTGATTCACTATTTTTATAAATTACATGGTCTACTTGGAGAGGATCCTCATTATAAATTACAAGAATTCAAAATAGTGTCTATCAATATAAAACCCCAAGGGGAAAGTGAGGATCATATAAATATGATATAATTCATTTTTTATATGGATGCTTTATCCAAAATTGGTTATACTACTCCTAATATACTATTATAGTGAGCTGGAAATAATTCAAAAAAGTGATTGATAATTTATTTCCAACTTCTAGGACTACATCCCTTAAGAAAGTCATTTTGAGGCATTAGGTAGCTACAAGGGGTGATTCTTCTTGAGTACTGGGAGAGATTTAGGAAAATTTTTTCTATATACCATCATAAAAAATTACAATTGAACTCATGATAAAAAAAAATATATAAGGAGTTAGTCAAGATGGATAGGTGAATGACAGATGTCATAGTGCACATGGGCCTTCGCCCGATTGGTGAGGACTCGGTTGGTTAATCCAAGAGACACGATATCAAATTCGGGTGGAGGATTATTTCTGGTACTATATAAGGGACTATATCAATGACTGTATCATGTACTGTAGTAGGCATAGTTCGGTACTCTCGCAGCCGAAACTATTCATTCGTCTAGGATTTTGGGCCACCGGTTTGGTCCTCGGGTCCTGTAAGGCTTTCAGGCCACCCAAGGCCTTCACACCGGTTGATTATCAAGGTCTTCAGGACACCTTATGGCCTTTGGGCCATACTAAGGCCCTCTGGCCACATGAATTGAAGATGTATTGGTCAGACTACAATGGACATGGATTTAGAGGAGGATTCAGGGAAGGTGCATTCAATAGAGCAGATCTTATTAGAATTGGAAGAATGAGAGGGTATTGCTTTTCCATCGGTACTGAGCCTGTGAAACTTTGAATAGGATAGCTAGCCAACCATCCCCACGAAGGGGGGTGCAGGTATCATGACATATACTTAGGAGGAGCAGTTCCAAGTTGTCTTGTCTGGGTGATACCCTCTAAGACCTACGAGTCATGTAATTGTATATAAGACTTTGGGCCTTGAAAAGGTTCCACCTCACCCCTTGAAAGGTGTATTATCAAAATAATTAAAAAATGAAGGCCTTCAGGACATTTCAATATATGTCATAGTTAAAGGAGTGCTAGTTAAAAAGTCTCCCATTGAAGCTAAAAAAATATTTAAAAAATGTCCCAAAATTATGATTTTTTTTACTAAAGAGTGGATTCATGTCAAACCAACCATAGAAGTGTCTAAATACAATTATAAAATGAGATGAATAGAGAGTTATCTTGGTGATTTAGCCAACATGAGGATGTTGATGTTGTGACACTCTATCCCTCAACAATCTCAACCAGAACTAGTTTATCTCTTTCATATGAAATATTACATTTTTCTTCTAATAATTCAATTATCATTATATTCATTTTCTAGATGGTCCTGAAACCTAAAATGGGATATTTTCTAGAAAACCATTACAAAACAACCCAAAGAGAAAATTTCTAAATCATAATTTTCAATCTAGGACTTTTTAATTAAACCATAATTTCAAAAAAAAATAATAAAATAAAAAACCTAATAATCGTTTTAGGCCTAATTATCAACCAATTAGAAATCTATATCCCTTAAATTTCAATCAAGAAACAATTTACAACCAAAATCCATATTGAAATAAAGCAGGTGGTAACATCGCAAATTTTCAGAATGAATAAAAAAAACCAAAAGGTAATCAATGAAATTAACTACACCGTGAAGAGATTTAAAAAAATGTAATAATATATTTCTCAAAAATTCATGTTTTTATAAAAAACATAATAACTCAAATGAATCAGTTGGAAAATAAAATAAATGGTTTAAAAAAATATGTGAAGTGATAGTTTTCCTTCACAAGATGAAGTTAAACTGAGAATAAAATGGATTTTTAATACATCAATTCTAATGAGTGGAACTATAATTAAAAATACACATGTTAAACAAATTGAAAAAGAACCTAAAAAGATAATTTTACTAATGAGACAAAAAAAACTATAATTAGTATTGATTAAAACAACATAAAAAACACTTTTAAAATCTATTGAATCTATACAAGAAACAACTTTTCACACAAAATAAGAAAATAAAAAATTGATAAATTGAAAATAATTATGAAAGAACCTATAAGGATTTTAGATCCTAATGGACTCTTACATAGGGTAAAATAATGTTTAATATATCTAAAACATTTACATGGATCTACTACCTTATCCTTTAATAAACACCATATAAAACATACAATTGAAACAAAAATAGACAAAGAAGTGAACCAATATTTTAAGAAATTAAAGGTTATTATTCTTTGGTAATATTCTCTAAAAGAGATCCATCAATATGATAAATTTATTAAGATGACGTGCACTAAAAAAATAATGTTCCAAAAATGTCATATAGTTTATATGGGAAGAAAATTCTTCCATAATATATTATTTTCTCCCCATAAAATATAAATATCTTGTTATGTTTTCAATACTTATGTTACATATAATCATCAATTTGAAGATTAAATAATTAATTTAGTGGTAACAATAAAATGTATTCCTTATTATATATTTTTATATATGTATTCAGGAGATCTCAAATAGTCTGTTACTGTTATCCATCTATCTAATCAGAGAAATGTTAATCAAGATTGAGTCCTTGGGGATGTGTTTGTAATAGTAAGATACCTTTTTAATACTTAATTTTATGTTTTAGTCAATTATTTGGGTAGATTTATTTCACAAGATCCCTAAAATATTAGTGATAATGTTCTTGAAAGTGGATAAATAAATTATCAATGTTCACCAAGGGAATTTCTATTCATATTTTGGTGGTAATATGGTAATTTTTATTCATTAGAATCAATGAATCACACTTTGGAATGCCATTATTTATAATAAGTTATTATGATGAATAGTTTTATATAGTGTTATTTATTGATTTTATTCAAGACAACCAACATATCAATTAATTATGAAATAGAATCCTAGTTGAAAATATGTTTCCGAGAATTGACAATTTTTAAATATGTTATAGTGATAAATCTGCAACTTAATCAATTTTGGGAAAAATTGAAAGTAATTTGGAATTTTTGAATAAAAAAAGAATTATTTTTTTCTTCAATAGTATTGAAATTAAAGAAGATTTATTCGAGTTTCTTAGAACATGAATTGACACTAAAAATTAAATATTTATATATGAAATTGATCCCAAAATAGATGAAACTAAATTAGATTATTCTACAATTGATTGAACAATAGAAAATAATTTTTTCTATGAAAATGATTCATGTAAATCTACAATTTTTAGACATAAATTCACCTCAAAATTTAATTAAAATTTAACCTTGAATTTCTCTTAAGGATAACACATTTTCAATACATAAAAATAGATACAATTATAATTTACGAAACTCTTATTTTATTGGGGATAATTCAGTGGATGAAAATGAATTTAAATATTCAAAAGAATATCTTTTTTTAATAGTACATTCCATCTACACTTGAAGATATTCTTTTTCCTAAAAATGTTAAATAAAAAAACATGTAATACAAATTTAAATTCCTTATTAAAATTTCATGTGTGCTATCTAGTGAGAAATAAAACAATTTTTGGAGTTAATTATGAAGAATAGTAAAGATATAAGATGGTATTTAGATGATTTAACTTTATTATCCCATCTATGTTTTGCATATGATTCTTCCAAAAGAAAATTATGTACCTGTTGGAAAATTTTAAAGGATATTGAATACAATCCTTTAAAAAGGGTTTAAAATGGTTGTGAATAACTTTTTTTGTTTCAAGAATAATTTACCCCTTTTTATAGTAGATCTTTAAGTGTAGTTTAGATTGTACATAAATGGAACCATTCATAGTTTTTAAGATTTAGTTTATATAATTAGTTCCTTCTCAGTTACCCAACATGTAGAGGGTATTCGTTGATTATATGAGGATAAACATATTGAGTTGAAAAAACTAATCTACTAATCATTTTATTGATAAAATCCTTGAATAGATAACATGTAAATCCCATTGTTACTTCCTAGATGGTTTTGTTGGATACATACAGATTCACGTAACTCCATAGGACCAGGAAGTAAAAATTTTACATATCCTTTTGGAATCTTTTATTATTATAGAATTCTTTATGGTCTGTTTAATTCACTTCCCACCTTACAAATATGAATTCTTAGTATTTTTTAAATTTATAAAGGAATATATATATGTTTTTATGGTTCATTCCTTAGTTTAAGGTATATCCTTAAAGATATATCTATGAATTTTAGGGGTACTGTTAAGAGTTTAAATAGAGGAGAACCTTAATCAAAACTTTTTGAAATTCCATTATACAGTTGAGAGTGTCATTATGATTTGTTTGAAAGATACTTTGAATGATATTTGAGGGAAAAAATAAAATATTGACATTATTGCTTCAATGAAACATCCTAAGTCATTGAAATTTTATCAATATTTTGTTGGATATACTGTATTTTTTGTAGAGGTACATAAAATATTTGAGCTGAATTATTTTATCATTGAATGTATGTACCTATAATAAAATTCCTTTTTCCTTAATGGGATGTGTAATAATGTCTTTAATGAACTCAAATATAAAATATTGTACCCATAAATAGTTTAAAAACTAATTGGGACATTATTTTTGAGATGATTATTAATGATTTATAATTATCTTTATGTTCTATTCTTGGATAAAGAGTGGATAAAAATTTACATGTCATTTATTATGATTCTAAGACTCTATATTTTCCTAGTCAAATTACTCAACAACCGATATAGAATTATTATATGTGGTATTTTACCTTGATAATTTTAAAAACTATCACACTGTATAAAAGTTAGTTATTTTCATTGATTATTCAGCTAATAAATATCTCATAAAAAATCAATAATTAAATCAAAGTCTATTTATATGGATTTTATGACTCTATGAATTTGAAATATAGATCCAAGATAGACGGTAATTGAGAATATTATGGTTAATAATTTGAGTCTTATTTTTACAGGTATTTATATATGATATTTATTTCTTGATCCTATTAGAGAGTTTTTTTTGTATGAAACTACATTTTGTTACCAAATACAAGAGTATATGGTTTAAAACAATTACTTACAAAAATAATAAGGTTTTTCCTCACAATTTTACCAAGTAGATGGTTGATAAAATGATTTTTGAGTCAAGTAATTATGTTTTCCTACACTCTATCATCCTTAGAAAAATTGGATTGATGATGTTTCAAATATTGTGGTTAAGAGTATTCATGAGAAAATAGTTCACCCAAAAAGGACTCATTAAAGATTAAGGCTTAAGGATTCTATAGGAAAATAGAGAACTACCTACAGGACTCTAATAAAAATGTCACCCTACATTTTAGTTTTTTGTATAGATTATCATTTTCCCTTGGAGTTAGAGAATTAATATTTTTAGGTGACCAAATAATGATTTTTTTTAAAATTTATAAAAGTGGTGATGTTTTTTTGGAATAGTTGAAAGAAATATTGAACAATGACTATAATAGTTTTAGTATTTTTAAATAGAACACAAAAGTGGTTATTGAAAAACAGATCATAAATAAAGGATTCTAGATTGTATATAATGTTATACTGTACAACTCCAAACTTAAACACTTCCTAGGTATATTTTATTCCAAATAGGATGGAAATTTTATTATAACTCATATTTTATTTTTTCATATTGTGTATATTAGAGATCCTTGGAATGATGTTGTATTAACTATTAATAGAAATAGGATCAAATTATTTTAGGAAGTTAATAAGGAACCATTGGGGGAGAAGTTCCTTTTTTTGAAGCTACATATCACTAAATGATAGAGGTTTTTTCTTCAATTTTTGCTTTTTTTGGAATAAGTGTGATGGAAGTACTATATTTTTTTGTTTAAGGGTTTTCTTATCATTTATTTTAATTTATTTATATAAAATAATGTGAACTTGTTGGAAGGATCCATTATAATTTTTCCCCATGGAATGTCATCTTGGGGATTATCTCAAATTTATCTTCTAGTTTGAGAAGAATTTTTTTGATTTTAAATGATTTTGAGAGACAACACGCTGAATCAACTTGAATAAGCCCCTACTTTCTAAACTCTTATTACATTTTATTTGTGATATAACATCACAAATATATTGTTAATTTGTTTCATGATTTAGGATATCTAAATCTAACAATACATACTTTTTCAAAAACTACATGGGTGTATTTGATTTTATGAAAATGAAATTTGGGATTTTAATTTATGCAATATTTTAGTTTAAATTATAGTAATTCTTCATACTTTTAAAATATTATTGTGTAATTCCACTGCATTTTACATTAATTAGTTATATAGAAGTTGAAATTGAATTGTTTTTAAATGTTAAATTTTATGATGAAGCATGCTGGTTATTTCTTTTATTTTTGTTTTTTATAGCGTGTTTGTGCTAAATATTCCTTTCTTTACTAGAAAATATTTTTTCACACTTCCATGAACATGAAAAATTATACAACAATCACTATTAAGACTAAATGTTTTTTGGTAACGGGTAGGAATCGTTTTTTCATGTTCTGAGTTTGTTTAATGTCTTATATGGAAAAATACCTTCGTTGTTTTTATGATCATTAATATATGATTTTAACATAATAAATTTCTGACATTGTTTTGAACATTAAACTATATTAACTGGGTTTTCAATAGTGGATTAAACATTTGGATAATTTTGAGTTTTTTAATGGTAGAAAGGGTCATTAAATGTTGATAATTGTACCATAATGTGAACCCTACAAAAAATCCCATGATATTATTATAAATTTTGAGTTATTAAGAATCACTTATAAATTTTTTAGTGGATGACCATTTCTCCTTAAATTATACATTGTAATTAAACTTGTTTAGAGAGAAATATTTATTACCATATGAATATAAGTGAGTAAATATTTTTTATTTCCCCCATGGATAAAATTCAATTGGGAAAAGTTTTGGGAAACTGTTTTACAATATTTATTTTCTTATAATTTTTTAATTTTATTTTAACTCTTAAGATATATTTCAAAATGGAATATGAAATTAAAATCCAAATCATGGTTTAGAATAGTTTTTCTTAATCTATAAATTATTTCATCATTATGTGTTGAATGAGTTATTTAATCACCTAACAAATTTTCAAACCACACAATTGAATAGTGTTTCTCTTTATCATGACTTCTTAAATTTAGGGAGTTTTCTGTCTTGGGTGTAAAGATATGTTTGGACATCTATTTGGAGGCATATTGATTATTAATAATTTTACATTAAAATTTTCATTTTCTAATCATATTTTTATAATAATAAACTAATTCACTCTAAGATAATTTAATTTGGGAGTGCATTCATGTCGTACAACTTTAGAGAATAATTGACGAAAAATATTTATGAAAATCAATTAATAGTATAATTTCAATAATCTATTTTAGGATTAATTTTATTATACTAAATTTATTTGGGTGTTAGATTACGGGAAAAAAGTCATATTTTGTGGGAATTTTATGTGTTATTTTTTAATGCATTTTTCACATCAATTATGTTTTAATAGTATGTTTTTTATTGTGAAATGTAACCATGAAGGTATACTTTCAATTATTTGTTGCATTTTTATTGAAATTGTTATTTTATAAAATTATCATTAAAAATGATATTTTAAGGCATTTTTTGTTGAAAAATAAAAATCTTTGAATTATTTTCTTTGTGGTTATTTTTCTATTTGAATGACTAATTATTTAATTAATTTAATATATTATTTTTAGGTTTCATTTCTAATATTAATAATATGTTTCTCAATTTATTGTGGGTGATTTATAATTTTAATAAATAGATGTCCATATTTAGGCTAATTTTTTTAGTTATTTTAATTAAATCACAATGCATTAATTATTTTATTTAATGGTTTTTTAAATTGTTATTTTATTATATTAAATTGTTTTTTAAAATATTTCTTATTTTTATTTAGTTTTATATTTTAATTATAATTAATCTATTTTTATGTGTAGGGAATCCAATTATATATTATGAAAAAACATAACCCCATGATGTAAGAGAAATTTCAAATTCTCAAGTGCTATAATATGTTTTCTCTATTTCTATGAAGAGGGAATGATATCGTCATTTTCATGAGAGAAGTTTGGGAAGTCAATGTAAAAAATTAATTTATATATTTGGTATGAAAATTTTTAGTATCATTCTTTAGATAAAGTTAACATCATCATAATATAAATTCTTAGGCTGAGAAAAGCAACAATACTGTGTTACTAATTTACCTTATGTGGTTTTTATGGAATATGAATTCTATTTCAGACATGTGAATCCATTATTTCAGATGATACTTACTTAAATACTACATAGTATATCCATTGAAGTCACGATTCACCTTAAATCTATTATAGATACTTGATGGTTGTCTAATTTGTAGTGGGAGGATAGCCGTGGTTGTGATGGATCATATGAGTCTTTCTAGTGTCCACTACAAATAATTATGTTCTAGATTTATCAAGGTAAATATGAGATCAATGTGGGAAAAATATTATTTTTCATTCAACGAACTGATATGTTAACAAATGCATCAATATTAAAATGAAGTGAACTATTATTTCACCATAGTATAAGCTTGTAGAAGATGACTCACCCAGAAAAGGGTAAGAAGGTGTAATCTAAAATGGATGATAAATCAGGGACAAGATAATATGAATAATATGAATTATGTAAGACTGATTTTCTTAAATTTTGTCTCTTTAAAAAAAATTGTTTTCATGGATAGCTTACATTGCACGCATCACTAAGCTTAAACAAACCGCAATATACTATTAAATTTTAAAAAAATTCAAATGAACAATATAAAATAGACTTAAAATTGTCATGTGTGAATAGGATTGACTATATAACAAAATATATTCTATTTTCATATCTATTTTTTTATGGTAAATACACTAATTTTTATTAATGTTTTTTATTATTTAAATATAAGTTTTCGTTTAAATTTTTTTTATTTCAATCTATGTGAATATAATTATTGTTATTTTTAAAATTTTTATAATGTTTATTTTATTAAATTATTATCTTTTGTTAAATCATTATATTTAAATTAACTTAGGGTCAATTTTTTGGATTTTTTAGAGTAGATTTATTTTCTAGTTAATAGTTAAAATTCCCAATGTTTATAAAATTGATATTTTCATTTTATATAAAAGTATCTTTATGATTTTATTTTTTTATCAATGTAAAATTACTAATATTTAATTTTATATAATATAATTAATTATATTTTAATAATTCATCTTCCTTATTTTGGCATACATGCATTTTTAATCTTTATAATGCATTTTTTAAGAATTTTTTTTATTGTGATTATCATGAATAATTTTATATTAAATATTGAAACATATATTTTGTAGTATTGAAAATTGTATATCATATTTGGATGTTGAATGTACAAATTATCAAAATTTTAACCTTTTATTTTGGTCCAAAATGGATAGTATCCTTGGTAATTTTTGTTACCACGGTAAAGATTAAATTATGTAATTTAGGTTACTATTAAAATGATAACAAATATTTAATGACTTTAAAACATTCCAAAATTTTATTTAATTAGTAATATCCATACATAAGAATTCATGTTTTTGATATATAACAATGTTTTCCATTATTAAATGAATATAACCATTATAATATTTCATTCAATGAAAAGTTAAAGATATCTCATTCTTGGTTTTAAAAACTATCACCATTTTAAAATAATTTTATATAGATGGTATCTTCATTTATAAATACATTAATTAAACATAAATGAATTATCATAATCATATTAATTTATTATTATTTTCTAGTTTATAAATAATTAATATAAATTCTTGCACAACAATGATATAATAAATAATTTATTAATGAAAATTACAAACAAATGATATTAAAAATATAAAAACAGATATAATATGATTCAATTAATGTAATAAATCAATTTTTAGGATTAAAATGACATCTGAGGAATTTATTAAAAGTTTTCATTCAAAAATATCTTTTTATGGATATTATGTAATAGAATCAATTTAATGAATAGTGTCAAAATTGACATTAATGATATTTTTAAATAAATAATATTTTATTAAATAATATAGAATTCATAAGAAAATTAATTTCTAAAAATGATTCTGGATAATATTGAAAATGCCATCAATGAGAAAAGAATGTATTCTCATGGTTAGAGCTAAAAAGGTTAAATAAGTGTTAAAACCAAAATATAATGGGATGAATCTAAACAAAATATTTCAAAAAAATTATTGGATTAGAGTATTTTGACCCATCCACATCTTATATTCAAAATAAATCATTTTTTGGCCTTCTATAATTGAAAATTAATTTATATTAATTTAAAATTTTTAAATACTTCAAAATTTCCCCACACCTAAATTATAAAAGAAAAATCCTTCTATGACTTATTTTCACCACACTGAGCCATCTAGGTCAACCAATATACACCCATTTTACTATCCAAAAACCTTAGTTAAGTTATTAAAGCTTTTTTACTTTAAAAAAACTTACCCTATGACTCTTAATAGATGTTATATAAGAAGTCAGCCTCAGAAAAATTGGTTAAAATATGTTCTATAAAAGGAATGCACAAATGTAAGTGTTTCATGTCTCACATTCTCTTCTATGAGACATATTCTATATTTACCACTAATTTATTTTATTTGGGGAATATACTAGCTGTTTGATATTTTATATCATCTATATCTTTTTCATCATGGTATCTAATTTTACACTTTTAATTATTTCATTCATGGTGCATACATTTCAACTAATTAAACAGTGGTAATAGTTTATTTCAAAATATCATCATTATTTGATATTTTTTTATTTTTAAACTCTAATAAAGAATAATTATTTTCAAATAATATGTTTTATAGAAAATATAAAAAAAATACTATTCTATAAATATTTTTAATGTCATTTTTACCCCTTTTTAACTTTTTTAAATTTTTTTAAAAATGAATCTTCTTTTTATTTTCGAAAATTATATTTTATGAGTTTTATTACAGAAGTTTTATAGAATTTTATTTAAATATTATTTATAATTAAAGAAATTTTCCTCAATCAAGAAACCTTAATGATTGATGAAATACATTAAAAGTTTACATGTTTTTTCTCAACGAAAACTTATTCTTTACTACATGAAGAGTCTTTATATTTTATGAATTATTTTCAAAGTAAAAAAATTGAATTTTCATTATGTAATATTCAAGAAATATATTTATGTTATTTTCATATATGGAAACATCCTTTTCCAATTTTATGATTAGTATGTACTCAAATGATATAATTCATCATATTCATTGGATGTTTTTCGATTGTTTTGAATGGGAAAATAATGATAAATATGTATCTTTTAATAAATGTGGATATTTTTAGATAAGGAAATTTTTTTATGAATTAAATTAATAATTTAGATATATGATAAATTACTTATACATGTTAGATAGGGGTTGAGTACTGGTTAATTCAATACCCTCGATGCATCAATAGTCCCATGAGACAATTCAGTTAGAAAAACCAAATTGGTTTGTACCTTGTAGTTTAAAATTATCTTGTGAAAGGCATCACAGTAGAGAAGAAGTTGGCCATAATTAGTCATTTTGTACATAGTAGTTTAAACTTTTTTGTGAAAGGACATTGCAGTAGTGGTATCATATTCTTGGTAAACATGAAGTCCAATAATTTTTCATTTCCTTCATTAATTTTTAATTTATTATTATCTATGATATTTTCATTATGATTTACATCTATAGATAAATATTATTCATATATATCGATAAATTGGAATATATTTTTAGTTATTTACCATTACATATTGATTATAAATTATATTTTCATTGTAGTAATTTAATTTAAAAGGAATGAATGTTCAATTATTTACCATGACATGTTGATTACAGTTATTAATTCATTATAGATTCCATTGTGCATAACCCTTACTGTGAATTTTTTTCATGCCCTTATTTTCTTCCTATCCATAGGAAACCTGTATCAGCACTATTATTGTTATAGAAGGATATTCTATAGGGAAATTATGCTATTGTCAAAAAAAAAATCTTGTGATTTTTTTTTCATTTGTAATATAGGAATCATTAATGTATTTTTTACAAAGACAAATAGACTATTTCGTCCATCGGGATATGATTCTTTTTATATTATGATAATATAATGTTCGATGGAACCGACTCTGAGCTACTGGGTTGGGATCTCTATAGTTTTTATTTGAGTAATTTTAATAGAAACATGGGGAACTATATTTATGAAAAAATAGGTTATGGAACATAACCCTATGACTATATTTTGATGAAAAGTATATGTATATGATATCATGCTATTGATATGTCAATGACCATGAATAAACTAGTATAAAAATAAGAGATCACTTATTCAAAATTATATGTCCACATTTAGACATCCTTTGAATAATATTTCATTTTTATTTGATAAATCATTATGATTAAATTAAGTTTTATGTTCACACCTTTAATTTTGGTTATAGTCAATGATAGGAACTAGAAAGGACATGTCTAAAAATGAATGTGATGTTCAATGTGTTAATGAAGAATTTTACTATTGGTATTATGGTAACAAGAATCACAAAACATCTACATAATTTAGTTCATTTTATAAGAACATATGTTTTCGTTAATATAAGACTTATAGACACCATCACTGTTTTATGAGTTTAATATTGATTATATTTTTAAATTCATAAATACCCTATTTAGATTTTATATTATGGGGGTTAGTTTGGATTAAGGATATATTGGGAGAGATTTCTGGAAATAAAACCCGTTGATTTAGTATCTGTAAAAATGTTATTTAATGAATAATGGATTTATATTTTTTGTCCATATGTTTAAAGTTAAGAATAACCATTAAGGTTTATTTGATCTTTTATTTTAAGATAATTATTGGTTATTTTGTAATTGGGAATGAAAAATAAATAGAATTAGTTATGTTTTGAGGATAAAACATTACTTTAAATGTTGAAAATACTAATGTTATTTTCAATATGTTATCAATTATTCTATAGGAATAATATTGTTTTAGATAAAGGACAACCCATAGACCGGGTGGCAACCCATTTTCTTCAGCATGGTCTTGAGACTCGAACCCTAGGTGTATAACATTCTACTATCCTGAATTGTGTACTATTTAGTTTGAAATTGTTTTTAATTTTTCAATAGATATGGTATATATAACAATGATAACGAAATTTTATATGGTGATATTTGATTAATGGTATTTTTGATGATTATCATTATTTTGGGAACCCAATATGATTAATGTAAATACAGTTTTATGGAATTTTATATGAGTAATAAAGGTTGAATTTTATTTTAGAGCAAAATATAATTTTATAATGGATTTATGTTCATTTATAGACATGAATATCATATCATATAAAACATATTATTTGGTCATATATATTGAGGACTAAAACCTAAAGGATCGTTTATTTTATTTTGAGATTAAATCAATTTCTTTTCCGGGAATATTATGTAATAAAATACTATTAATTTTTTGGATTCAATAATAGTATGTAATATTATTAATAAATTTAAAGGATAGTAATTTTTTGAAATAAATATGTTTAACACAGGGTATTACTCTTTAATTTTTTAGATTAAATGATTTTTTCATCATATATTGGTTTATTATTTTTGGGAAATTTTTATATCTTATCCTAACCATTTTAGTAGATATATAAAGACAATTGGATTATAGAGTTAATTGATTTTTGGATTTTCTAGCCCATACTTGTCAATTCTTGTAAATCATGCATACAAAATAATACCCATCATTTAGTCCAGAAATAAGTTTGTGGTGGAATTTATATAAGGCTAAAACTATATTTGTCAAGTATGTTTTTTTTCTTATGTTATTACTTGAGGTAGTAAAATAATTACTCAACTCTAAAAAAAGGTTTTTGGAAAAAAAATGTGTTAATGTTAGTTTCCATACTCAAAAATTAGTGGTCTTTCAGACAGTCACAAATTTTTAATTCTATTATGGTTGACATTCTCATGGTCATCTATTCTATTACTCTCCATTAAAACTGTATAACTAGATTTGTCATTCATAACTATTTTTTCAAATCCCACTTATGTTTAACTACATGTAAACCTATTACATATTATTCTAAATGACCTTAATACTTCTATTTTCTCTCTTTAAGAAAATTGTTTTTAACCCTTTCAGTGAAGTGGGTTTCCTACAAATAAATTTTCAAATATCAACAATATTATTTTTTAAGTGAAATTTGAAATATTTTACGATGAATTTTATTTATATAGGGGAGTATGTAATACCCCATGATTTTACATTATAAAAATTTTAATATAAATTTAATTTCATTGATAGCTTCTGTTGTGCCCAACACCGAGGTTAAACAAACCATGATATATTATTAAATATTATTATTTTAAATTGAACATTAAAAAATAGTTGTTAAATTTTATGGTGAAATAATATTAAAATTATTATCAAATATTGAAGAAAATATATATATATATTATATTTAGTAAATAAACAAATATTTTTTTAATAAAGTTATTTTATTATTCAAATATATTAATTTCAACAAAAAATAATTTTTATTTATTTCTATGAAAAATTATGTATAATTTTTTTAGAAAATTTTAAATAATTTGTTTTATAAAATTATTATCATTTTTAAAAATTAGAATGTTAAAATTTTATTAGGGTGAATTTTGTTTGTTAAGATTCATCTTCTAGTGAATATTTAAAAATACACATTTTTATAAAACTTTCAATTTCATTATATTAAAAAATAAATTTATGATTTTAATTAGACCTAAATGTAACTATATTAATATTTATTTACATAAAACATATTTAATTGAACTTTAATCGTATGTGTACCTTACTTTGGTATAAGTACATTTTTAGGCATAAAAATGCGTTCTTCATGAATTTTTTTTATGTTTAGTGGGATTAATTGCAAATTAAATTATACAGATTCAATGTTCCTAATTTTGAAAAAAATATTTCATAATTTTATACAGAAGTCTGAAATTTAATAAATTCATCCCTTTTATTATTGGCTAATAGGAATAGTAACCATTGTATTTTTTGGTACCACAATATTGGATAATTTAAGTTGCAAATAAAATGATTAGGTCTACCGAATGACTCTAAAACATCAAAAAAATTTATTGAATGGGTAATATTCATCCATTATAATGAATTATTCGGATTTATGACCATTTAATTCTATTAAAAATTTATTATGACCCTTATAATATTTTATTTAATAAAAAGTCAATGATTTCACATTCATCGTTTTAATAACTATAGTATTTTTAATATAGTGTTATACTGAAGGTATCTTCTACAATAAATATTATTTTGATATTAATATTAACTATATTAATCATATTAATATATTTTTAATTTTTAGTGAAAAAATAATTAGCTTAAATTATTTACTGTACAGATAAAAATATTATTTTAAAATTGGAAATATAAAATTAGGGATATTAAAAATATTAAAATAAATTTTTTTGTAGATAAATAATAATAAAAAAGAATTTTGTTGAAGAATTTGACATTTTAAGGATGTAATTATAGGGTTTTTTAATATATATTATTTTTATAGATATTTTTTTAAAAACTCAATATCTTGAAAAATGTCAAAAATTCCATTAATGATATTTTAAAATAAATAATATATTTTAAAATTACGTAAAATTATTAAAAATGTATAAATCAGCCACCTGCTTTAGATAATTTTGAAAATTTAATCCATGATCAATTTTTGGGTCACTTTTAATTTTATAGTGACAATATTGACCCTCAAAGATTAATGATTCATGTTGTCAGGGTAATAGTTAAATGGCTAAACAAGGGTTAACACCAAAATATAACGGTGATAATGTGACATAAACATGTCTAAAAAGTATTGGTTTAGGTGAATTAGAACCATGCTCATATTTTTTAAGATAACTAATTCTGACTCCATTTTTAATAGAAATTTAGTTTTTATCAATTTAATATTTATAGAGTTTCCAAAAGATCATGTCACCTCAATTATAAAATGAAACTCATTCCTTCGCTTATTTAAAAAATTGTGATCCTCCTAGCTCTCTAAACTCTTCCCTTTTCCGTTCTAAACATCCTAAGTTCTATTCCTATTGTTTTTTGTACTTTTAAATGACTTACTCATGGTCCCTTAAGATAATTTATAAATGAACTCAACCGAATTAGAGGATGCTAAAGCATGTTCAACTATAAGAATGAAAAATGTAAGGGTTTATTATCTCACCTTTACTTCCATGAGATAGATGTCATATTCACCACGTATAAATTTTCTACAGTGCATATACTTCCCAATTGATATATTATATCATATATATCATTGTATTTATGGTATCTAAATTTTTATTTGATGTTATTTCATTAATAAGGAGTACAATTCAACTGATTTAAAGTGATAATGGTTTATTTCGCAATCTCATAGTTATTTTAGTTTTTTTATGTTTAACCTCTTATGAGGGATATTTATTTTTTATTCACATGTTTTCAAAAAAATTAAATTTATTTAACTAATCTCCAAATATTTTTTAAAGACATTTGTACCCACTTTTTACTTTTTAAAAAATATTTTAAAAGGAATATACTTTTCATTTTCAGAAATTTTATTTTATGATTTTTCTTAAAAAAATTATGGAATATATTTTAAACATATACTAAACAAATGGAATTTACTAATATCAGAATGATCTAATGATTAATGTTTCTATTTCATTTATTCATGGTTCTTTTAAAGGAAAATTAATTCTTTATTATGTTTATAGTTATATCTTTACAAAAAATTAAAGAAAAAAATGGAATTTTAAACATGAAATATTCTTATATTATGTTTAAATTATTTTAATATATTTAAATATCCTTGTTGTACTTTATGTGGATGATTTACTATAATTATACAATTCTTTATATGCCTTTGGATGGAATTTGATTTTATTTACTAGGGATATAATGACATATCCATATCTTTTAATCTTATGGATATTTTTTGATAGGGAACATTGTTTATGAATTTAATATATTATTCAATATGTGAGTAATGCATTATAAATACATTAAATGTGTTGGGAACCAGTTATTTCAATCCCCTCGATGCATTGATAGTCTCATGTGACAAATAAGTGGGATAAACAAAATTGGTTCTTACCCTTTCATTTTAATGTATCCTGTGAAATGCATTGATAGTAGAGATGAAGTTGTCTAATCCTAATATGTTTTTACAAAGTATTTTTAATATTTTTGCTGAATGGTTTTGATAGTAGTGATATCATGTTCCGTGGAAACATAAAATCCAAAAATTAAGTGTTTCCTTAATTAAGTTTTCATTTGTTGTTATCCATGATTTTGGTTTATGCGATATTATTTATAGAAGCATTGATTCCATAGTTATCGATGAAATGTCATATTTTTTCTATATTTTATGCCAATGTAATGGTAGAAGTATCTGACTCTAGGAAACAAGAGTTAGGGTCTCTAAAAATTACAGTTTGAAAATTGGGATCGATCCGTCTTTACTTGAATCTGAACCCACCCTAGTCGAAGATTGTCAAATAGTCTTTCCAGATTGAAGTTTCATTGTGTTAGGTCGGTCGATATCCAAAGACATCCAAACATGGATCAAATCCAAAGCCTTCTAGAAAAGGGAATTTACATTGGATATTCTCTAATTTGAGTGTGACGAATATGATTTGATCCGTGTTTATAAAACCCATGGGCGAGTTTTCATGATTCCAAAGCTATATTTTTTGGGGTAATTTTGGGTTTGAGCTTGAGTGACCGAATATGGAAGTTTGTGGGGTGGAAGTTACTTATCAAATTGAATTTAGGTGTGGAAATTGACAATAAAAACTATTTTTAATGATATAAATTACTCATAGTTGACTATAAAGATAATATGTACATATTATATGACAAAAAATATATGATCAAAATTGATCAGGATTCTCTAGTTATGTTTGAGTTGAGTTGGGATTGATTAAATCTTTTCATTTCTGCTATTACTAGGATTATTTTTGTGCTTTTTATCATAATTTTTTCCACATATAGCTATATTGATGAAATTGGGGGTTTTTAAAATACCCTTAGTTTAGCTATGAAAATGTTTCCATTTTAACACCAGTTTATTCCAAATAATGTCTTAATGGAATTTTTTTTGATTTGGAGTAGATCTCCAAATTGGGAAAAGGAAAAAATGAGGTAAAATTTTTTCCAAACAACTCTATTTTGAGTAGACTTATTCTTAGGACATGAGATGATGGATAGTGTGGATAAAGATATTTCAACATATCAAAATACTATTCTAGAACTATGAAAAAATGAAGAAAACTTATACTCACACACCATATAATGGATGTTGTAAATACAAAATTATTTGAGATTAATGTTTGAAATTAAAATATATACTTTTTTTCTTCCTCTTGGAGATTTAATGATTATGTGAAGGATATATGATGTTTATGTTTATGTTTTCATGAGTCCCAAAGATAATGAATCATTTTCAATGAAATAATTCTCAAAATTGGTTGTCAAAAAATAATTCTACTATTTTTAGAGGCTATGAAATTGGATTCCAAATTAAAATAAGTCTTATTGAAATTTTATAAGGGATATACATAATAGAGATTTTAGAATCGGAGAGGACAAGAGAAGAACCACGAGATATTCTGAAGAACTAAATCTACTTCTGATGCTGATGGAGGTAGAGATCAGATCCTTCTCTTTCACATCGGTGATATATATATAAATTGTTAGGAGCCAAATCTGGTGGATTTTAGAGGAGATTTTGTTGTGATATCTCATCTTCTTTATTTCAAAATTATTGTTCTCCCTATAATATTGAGCATTAAATAATTGGACATTAATTATTTTATAACTTATTTTTCTTCCATTCCTAGAATGAAATTTTTTTATTATAGTTTGGAAATATATTAATGTGTCTTGTTCGATCAAGCCATAATGGAGTTGGAAATATATTTATACAATTTAAATCATTAAATCCAAAATTGAATATTATGAGTACATAGGGTATCGATAGTGTCATTGTACTTGATGATAAATAGATGCATTGATAAAATCTTTTTAAAAGGGAATATACAATATATATTTTGGTTATAGACTTCAATTTAATGAAAATTATTATATTAAACATATATATATATATATTTAAATCTATTAATTTAGATGGTTATATATGTGAAATCTATATAAATCAATGAGGAAACAATTATTGATAGGAATTCATAGTTAATCTACAGTTTCATATTTATGTTCAATTCATCCCTAATTGTTTCAATTTCCAATTCATTTTTCCTATTTCTCTTTCTAAATTTTTTTTTGATTTGAAATTAGAATAATTTCTAATTTATTAATAGAAATCCCCACAAACAAATATAGAAAAAATTTAAAAACAAAAAATTATAAAAAACAAATACATGACAAAAAAACTTTTATAGGGTAGTCTAGTTGGGATAAAACCTTGGGTACTTCTATATTGTAGTATATTTCTAGATAAAAATTTAAATTTTGGTTCAAATGATACTAAATAATTCAACTTCATTAACCCTCCACTATTGATATCGATATCATATATCAATCATTGAAAAATATTTTGATCTATGTAATTGATAAAATATATCATTGGTATGAGGTAATGAATTTTTTTTCATAATAATGATTTTAATAAGTTCATGATTATAAATTCAATGCCACATTGAATGATATCTCTAATTAATTAAACGAATATATACACCCCGTGGTTATTTATTAGGTTTATTGAATCTCTTATATTCATTCACCTATGGTTGATTATTTAATTACTATAACTCAATCATGGACATTCTATATATATAATTTTAAATAGGTGTTTCACCATGTTTTCTTTTTATAGAAAAATCAACTTTATGATTTTAGGTAAGACTACGAAGCTCTTTAAGAGAGAAATCAACAAGATCTCACATAATACTCAAATCGTCAATGATGAGTTTCTCTCTAAGAATATGAAAACAAATATCTCTTATGAATATGTTGTTAAACCTATATTATGGAAGTAATTTCCATTATGATAAATCTAGCTCATATAGAGATCCAAGATCAGTGAATCATGTATTGGGACAATAGTTTGAACCATAATGTCCAATTTATTCATTATAACCAAAGTTATCGACCATAATATCTCCATGATCTGATCATTTCCAAAAATAGAAAATATTGGAATTCATATAAGCAAAATACCTTAATTGAGTAAGGTTTTTATTTCCCTTTTTAAATTACGATACATCACTAAATAATGACACACACACTATGTTATCTCATCGCCATCCTGAATATTGAGCCGTAAAATAAAAATGCCTCTAATGGAAAATGTTCTAAAGTACTATAAAAGATTTTCAAAATTATAAATCTAGATATGTCACATATATGAATTATTTTAATGTTAAATTCCATTTAATTTCCATTAATTCTTTGTTTTGTGGGTTTCCCAAACTTTTATAAAGGAATTGATGAGTTTTTATTAATTGGTCCAAACCGTGAGCCCAATTTCAGATTTAAAAATAAGTTTTGATACCTTTTTAAATCCTTCATTTTTCAACATTATTCATCCATTAAAATTACGAATTGTCATCCCCTGACCTAGTAACACCACCATATTAATTTAGACCATTTATAAATCCATAATCATGGTAGATATGGATTTTATTTAAGGGATTAGAATTTCTCGATAACCCATTTTCTTCATTAAAAATAAATTTTAATTATTTAATATCTCTTTCAATATTTACTTTTTTAAGGTGATTCCAACTCCCACCCGAGACCACGTACCTAAGGCACGCCCAAAGTCTCTCCTCCCACAATTTGGAGAAAAATAGTATCGTAAAATTGGTAGAAACCTATCTAGATTTCATAAATTTCCCATATTTGGAGAGGTAAATTGATCCTTTCATAACTCCTTATATTTTTACTCCTTGTCCCTCATTCTAGTTCCTACACGATCTCATAATCCTTGTTAGAACCTCCCTTTAATTTTTTTATGTTTTCAAATTTATATAATAGTGTATTTTGGGTCATTTTATTCAAGATTGTTTTGAGTAAGTGTTTATCTCTTCAATTTCATCCTTCTCCTTAGAGTTTCCTCCATCTTTCATTATGTTCTAAAATTTATAGAAGTTAGGGTTCAAAACTATTGTTTGATTTGGTGTCTTTTTGGTTAAATATTGTTGTCTAGGGCTGGATTTATCTTCCTTGTGTTGTGGCGGCGGTGTGGTTTATGTTTCGCACCACATTTTGAGGGATTCGAAACTTTCGGTAGGTGGTTCCAAGTGTAAACATTTATTGATGAGTTAGATTTATGTATTTACTCAATTTTCATATTCTTCATATATTGGTTGTGGTGAAAAAACTATTAATGATTGATTTGGTTAAATGTTTAATTTTATTGTTTCATTTTAACTTAAAATTGTGTGTTTTCATGTGTTACTCATGGGGTATTATTTGGGTGTATTTTATAACATATAGAATTGGTTTACTAAATCTTGTTTGGCCTACCAGTTATGGTTTGGTAATGTATTGGTGTCATTTGGGGCCAAAAAGAGAGATTTTGAAAAGGTTTTATGTGTAAAACATTGTAATACTTGTTGAGATCTCTTTATGAAAATGTGTGTTTTCATTTGGATATTTTTTAGTATTGTTCAAGATGATTTTATAAAACTAGAAAGTGGTTTCATAAATGTATATGGGTCTTAAAATTATATATTGGATAGTAATTGGTATGGTTTTTGGTCTTAATTGGGGGTTTCGAAATGGGTTTTTTGTGCAAGACATATTTACACCACTTGGGTTCTTTTTATGAAAATTGTAAATGTTTTGGTTTTATAAACAAAGTGGGAAAAGGGTGAATATGTACTGTTTGGCATGTGTGTTCACCTATTATGGGGTTTTGAAAGGTGAAATAATTTTTTAAGATGTAAAACATTTCAGAATGGGGTTCTTATGGCGGAGAGCCTATTTTTGTTCCCCCATACCAGTAACTCAGTCTTATCCATAGTCTTGGCTTGGCAGTAGGTATTCTCGTTCAGAGCTATAAAGATAACTAAATTTTACTTGGGTAAACATTGAGATTGGAGAGTGCCCAATGGTTTATTTATAGCAAGGTAAGTGTAACCTTGTTCGATTTTGTTGTTCATTTGGGTGAATTGCTTGAGTCTTGATAATAGGGTGTTTAAAGAGTTTTATTTTGGGATAAAGTAATAATGTGACTGATCATTTACAGAAAGTGGTGTATCTTTTGGTTTTGAGAGTAATACTTTATTAATTTATCACTGGAGTTGTTTTGGCCTTTGTGGGTGAAACATGGCAGGGGAGTACCTCTTGGTTTCTCAGTTGGGTTTTGTTGTTTCTTTGGCCTTGATGTGAATTTTAGGGGCCGAAAGTTTTCATGGTGGGGAGAATTGTAACAAAAATGACCTATTTTAATGTTAAATTCCATTTAATTTCCATTCATTTTTTTTGTGGTTTCCCAAGCTTTTATGGAGGAATGGGTGAGTTTTCATGAATCTAGCCAAACAGTGAGCCCAATTCCAAATTTAAAAATAAATTTTGATTCCTTTATAACTCCTTCATTTTTCAAAATTTTCAATACATTATAATTCTTAATTTTCATCCCCTAACTTATTAACACCACCATATTAATTTGGACCTTTTAAGAATCCATAATCATGGTAGATATGAGATTTTATTTAAGGGATTGGGCCTGCCCGAAAGCCCATTTTCTGTATTAAAAATAAATATTAATTATTTAATATCTCCTTCAATATTGAAGTTTTTTTTGAGATTCTTACTCTCACCCGAGACCACTTACCTAAGGCGCGCTCCCATTCTCTCCTTCCACAATTTGGAGCTCAATAGAATCGAGGAATTGGTCAAAACCTCTCTGGATTTCTGAAATCACCCATATTTGGAGAGGTAAATTAATTCTTTCATAACTCATTCTATTTTTACTCTTTTCCCCCATTATATTTCCTACATGATCTCCTCATCCTTGTTCGAACCTCCCTTGAATTTTTGGTTCTTTTCAAATTCAGATACTGTTGGATTTTGGTTCGTTTTATCCAATATTGTTTTCATTATGTGTTTCTCTCTTCAATTTCTTCCTTCTCCATAGGGTTTCCTCTATCTTTCATTATGTTTAAAATGTTTAGAAGTTAGGGTTAGATCCTATGGTTTGATTTGGTTTCTTTTTTGTTAAATATTATGGTCTAGGGCTGGATTTATGTTCCTTGTGATGTGGCGGTGGTGCGGTTGATGCTTCACACCATGTTTTGAGGGATTCGACACTTTAGGTAGGTGGTTCCATGTGTAAACAATTATTGAGGAGTTATATTGCTGTATTTACTCATTTTTCTTATTCTTCATATGTTTGGTGTGGTGTGAAAACTGTTTATGATTGATTTGGTTATGTTTTTAATTTTAATGCCGCATTTTAACTTGAAATTGTTTGTTTTCATGTGTTACTCGTGGGGTATTCTTTGGGTGTATTTTATAACATATAGAATTGATTTAATAAATCTTTTTTGGCCTAAAAATTATGTTTTGGTAATGTATTAGTGTCATGTGGGCCTAAGAAGAGGGTTTTTAATAGGTTTTATGTGTAAAACATTATTATACTTGTTGAGAGCATTTTATGAAAATGTGTGTTTTTATTTGGATATTTTGTAGTATTATTGAAGGTGATTTTATAAAACATTAACATGGTTTAATAAATATATCTTGGGCTTAAAATTCGATTTTTTATAGGAATTGGTATAATTTTTGGTCTTAAATAGGGGTTTTGAAATGGGTTTTGTGTGCAAGATATATTTACACCACTTGGGTTCTTTTTATGAAAATTGTAAATGTTTTAGTTGGTTAAAAAAGTGGGAAAAGGGTGAATATGTATTGTTTGGTATGTGTGTTCAAATATTATTGGGTTTTGAAAGGTGAAGTGATGTTTTAAGATGTAAAATATTTTTATAATGTTTTTTAAATTTCTGAAATGTTTTATTAAATTGTGATGTTGGAGAAAAACTTGTTTGTGTGCTGTTTCGTGTAAGTTTGATGATAAAATGATTTTGAAGGTAAAAAGGGTATTATGTAAAAATTGAGTGGGATTTTATGAGAGTTTTAATATATTTTATTTGGTTTATAAAAATTTTTAATTGATTTCTGGAAGTGTTAAAGAAATTTGAGAAGTATTGTGGGCTATTTTTGTGTTAGATGGATTTCAAAATCAATTTGAATGAAAAGTGGACTTTTGTGACTTGTGTTGTATAAATGTGTGTTTTTTGGAGAATTTTTGATATGGAAATGATATTTTTGTGTGTAAAGTATATTAATTGACTTATTGAATTTTTTTGAGCACAAAGGGAAAACTCGAGTATCTAGGTGGTTGGACGTGTACTAGTATGCTAGTGAATCCGTGGGGTTTGGCCTCAGTTTCACTTATCATGATAGAGGCTTATAAATCTAACTATACAATGCTGATGATGATTATGGAACACTAGGTTATGGGTATGTTCCCAACTAGTGGATCTTGCATGAAAATGGATATTTTTGATGGTTACTCTCACTAAGATATGAGGTATCTTGGACCCACATGTAGTTAGTGCCTAGGGGTTATTTCCCATTGCTTGTGCTCACTAGATATTTTGTTCTTACCATCGACATACAGTATGAGTGGCTGGAAAAATAAGTAGCTTTTGTATTTATTTTAAAAGTGTTTATTCTTTATATTATATCATCTGAAAACAGTTTCTATTTAATGTTGCATCTTTTAGAAATTGTAACTAGCATTTCATGTTTTAGAAAACTTGCATGTTTTTTGTATTTAAATTTTTATCACATGGAATCTATTAGTGGTGGTATACTATTGGGTTTTGGATCACACCACACTTACACACTTGGGTGTAACTAGACTTGGATATTTTTGCTGTCGCAGTTCGGGTATAGTTTTTAGTTCTCGTGGTTCTGGTTTCTATCAGGTCCTTGGTGGTGAAGTTATATGGAGATGGATTGATGGGGGTGCCCCTTGCCATGGGGGTTCTTGTGTTGTTCCCTTTTGGTTTTATACCATTTTTATAGTCTTGTTGAGTTGTTTTAAAATATGTAATTCAGTTCTGATTTTCTGTAAAAGATTGGTCGGATTGAAAAATCCAGATTCGTTTTATTGGATTCTTTTGTTGTTTTCAGTTTATAAACTCGGGTAAATCGTTCCCTATTTTTATTTTATGATACCCAGACACTTGTGCCAGCCTGTGGGGATCAGGAACTCCCTTTGGTCCATGTTGTGAGTCAGGTCGAGTGCCAGTTTTGATGACGACTAGATTTGGTTCATGAAAAGCTATGATCATTTACAATTTGGTTACCAAGGATTCTAAAAAACATTATCTAATACCATCAACAATAACACTAAACCAAGTAACCCAGAGTTTGCTTCTACTTTATTACATTTTAATCAGAAACAACGGTTAGAATCACCATTGTTCAATCTGTTTAGTATTATTAAAGGACCAAATATTATCATGTTTCAATTATTATATTATATATATATAAAATAATAAGAAACATTATCTCATCGTATATATTATTCATAATGTCCTTGTTTATATCTTTGGGAAAAAAAAAAATAAACTCTGAGGTTAGATGATGATTAAGAGATTTGTAAATTAGAATCTATCATAACCAATAATGGACTAATTAATATCAACGTGTACATAAATAAAAACACATTGAATTTAATCAATAACATGAGAGAAAAAAGAATCCATCACTAATATCAATATAGGAATATCATGTTTAACGATAAATAATTCATCAATAGGGGAAATGATCAATGTTTAAATTCCTGAACTAATATATCAAGATATATTAATTATCACAACATTATGATAATAAATTTTATTCTATAGGTAGTTATATATGAAATACACATTTAATATGCTTGGTGAACAATTTTGACTCTTGATACATGTTGATGAATCATGGGGCTACCAATAACCAGGCCCCACCCAACGCTTCATGTACAATAAATTCCCATATATTGAAATCCCAACCCAATTATTAAACAATATATATTACAAAAAATACATGTATTGAGTAAAGAATTTGGAATATTATGATATCCCATGTTAATCAAATAACTTTCATAGTAAAACACCATATGTAGAAATAATATAAGCTTTAGGGAATAGTCATATCCTTGAAACAATGAATTAGGATATATAACAGAAATGAAATTTCCAAGGAAATTTTATCACAAGAAATTGAATGTATTGAATAGAATATTAATTACAAAAAAAATAATAACAAATAAATGATTCCCATCAATTCATCTGAAAATTAGATTTCGTAGTAAAATGTTGTATTATGGATATTAGTGAATAGTTAAAATTAATAATTTAAAATAAATTTCCCTTAATTATTTATCCATAAAATATGTTGAAAACATTTAAAAATAGATAATTTTAATAATTTTTTTTGGATGAGGTGAAATCTGTTAAAGTGGTACATGTTAAATGGAAACATTACTTTTGACTTTTTGAAAAGAATATGTAAAATGTACCTTTAAAAAAATATAAAATTAATTTTAAATCCACTTTAAAAAACATAGATCATATAAAATTTACATAATAAATCCTTCTAGAGGATAAGGATTCCTTTTTAAGACACTTTTACAAAATATGAACATGAAAACATGTATATTCGATCAAAAGAGAAACAAGTTAGACTTTCCTTTTGAATATTACATTTCTAGAATCATGTTTCAAAGAGAGTGAATAGTTAAATAATTCCTGGAAACTCAGTAAATATCAAGAAGATTATAAAATAGATAGATCGCAGGAAGGATATATTACAATATTCCTTTAATGAAAATTAGACCAATCTGAAAAAATCATATTGTAAAATGAATACTTAGCACTTTATTAACTATTAAATCGTATTCCCATGAAGAAGTAAACCTTAATTGAAAATTTAATCATTGGAAATTAATATATATTCATAAAAAAGGCATCACTAAAAAATTATATAGACCATGTAAAAATTAATAGGAAATTATTACCAATTATTTCTCAGTAGTGTGGAAATTGAAAATAAATATATTACCTAATGTTCAAATTTCCACGTAAATGATTTTAACATCTGGTATAAAAAATTAATATTTATTATACTTACATACCAAAACAATATGAATTTATATTAAATCATATATGATCTATTTATAATATATTATAGATGGTTTATTAACAATATCTTATAAGTATCATTATTTTAGTTATAAACTGATTCATTTTTCATTTTAGTTTCTATTCGTTAATTATGGTCCCTATTTCAGGATTATGGTTATATCATATTAGAAATATTAATCAGAATATAGGCATCATACTTATTAATTATGAATGTATTTAAAATAATTCTTGAGAAATATATAAGAAAAAAGAAACACATTACATCATATAGATGGGATGTCGTATGTTTGCATGAGTGATGTTATCATTCTATAATAGGTGTATTGTTGAGGATGTATGTTCTATTAGTCTAGAAATTAATTATTTTATGTAGGAAAAATCATTTCTATGTGATTATAATATTTTTTCTATCTTATAAAAGTTGAATATTTCATTTTTTTAATATTGAAAAAATATAAAAAGTCATTGAAAGATTGTAAATCCACATAAGTTAGAAAAATGATCCTTAGTCTAGAAATGATAAATTTAATAAAGTACTAAATTGAATAAATAATGAATTTTGTAAAAGTTTATTTTTTCCAAGTACCAGAGAGACCAAATGACCAATTATTTGACCATATTTCTATCAGATCACCAAAAAATAAATAACAAAATGGAATCAAGCTATCTCTTTCTATATCTCATATAATATAAATTTATTTTCGATTTTACAAAATATTCAATTGAAAACATGGAATATTGTCGCACCTTGATATTTTTAAAAGAAGAAAATTATGATTGATAGCTTATAAAACACACAACAACAAGCATAGATTGGAATGTAAAACCTAAAGAAATTAATATATTTTTATTTTAAAATAAATTTAATCACTTATATAGATTTTTTTACATGAAACCCTAGTATTTTTGAAAATATAATTATATTTGACAGTGTATTTGACACACAACAACGAGCTCAAATGACTCATGAAACATATAGCTATTATAACCTTGACATTAAATCTATAGGTATGAATAAGACTATGTAAATTATTAATATTATATATTTGACACAAGTATAAATTAAATTAAATGGTTATATATTCATTATAAAATAAAATTTTGAACATTTTAATGAAAGGAAAATGTTTTTGAGAAATACAATATTATTCTAAAAGGCGTTATTATCACACGTTGTGCACATATAATATAATTAATTCCTATCACTTTTAAAAACAATATTTCAAAAAATTGTCATAATTTTCTATTTTGAATATAAAAAATAATATTGTAATATATTTTTGTATTTTTGGAAAAAAATTGATATTTTGGTGAATGGTGAAAAAAACTCATATATCAAAAAATGTCCATTCTTTTCAATAAATTAAGAAACATAATAGTAAAATTATTTTTTTGAATATAATTAAATTTAATATAATAATTATTTATTTATATTTATTCTATATAATTTTTTTGAAGAAAATATATATTACAATTTAGTGAAACCTTTTTTTTGGGTTTAAAACTAATTTTTTCTAGAAATTGTTTTGAAGTGCATAATGTTTCTCTTTTTAAATTAATAACAACAACACATAATGGGTAGTGATTAAAATAAAATGTGAATATTATATGTCAATAATATATGTTTGGATTCATAAAATGAATATAATTGGCCATAGATTTAATATAAAATCATATTTTTTCTAGAAAAATACACTTCTTGTAAACCCACATTTCTATCACGTGTTATGGTCTAAATTTAAATTTAAATTATTCCTATTATTTGAATGTAATTTGGAAAAATGGATTAAATATATATAATATGAATAATTTATATTATATAATAATTTCTACTTAATTTTTTAGTGTAATGAATTATGAAAATATAAAAAAATTAATTTTCATGGTTTAGGTGAAAACGGTTTTGCAGAGGGTTAACGAAAAGGGTCGAGTTTAAAATGACATAAAACTAGTGTAAAACATATTTTACAGAAATATTTATAATTTATTATGTATATTTCTAAATAAGGGCCACTTTTGGATCCTTTTATCATGATAAAAACATAGATATAACTTTTTATCAGAAATATTATACGTCTTCCACTCACCTCAATTACAAAATAATATCTCATCTCCTCTCTTTTTCATGCATTCAATGACAATTCTCTCCAAACAAATCTGGAAAAAATTTCTTCCATACTTCTATCCCACATCCTAGAGCCATTATTTTTATCATAAATTGTTCATATTAGTCCTTCTAGTGCTTCTCTAAGAAGGTTTTACGAAGAATATATATCATGCTTAACTAAGCGTCTATTTTATTTATTCTTCCACCACCAAAAATTATTCACCAATTGTAGTTATTTGAGATCACAAATTTCTAACCTAAAATTTTATTTTATAATATTAGTTTCATTACCATAACCATCTTGTATTCCAGAAAATGGGATATGTGATGATCATTAGTGTGTACAATGGACTAGCACCTCACGAATGGACATCATTCATTTTCCATCATTTCCTATCATGGCTTGATATAATGATGGATTCAAAGTATATGTATGATATTTTTAACTTATATATACGTATATTAATAAGATATCACATATAAATTTTTTACATTCCATTATATGGGGGATACAATCATGTCGCTCGTGTGTATGATAAACTACCACCTCACGATGCGATGTGATTGGATTTTCACTAACACTTCAAATGGAAGGTATAAAGGATAATTTTAATGAGTGTATATGATATAAAAGTAATAATTATGACATTAATTACATATTCATCATTAATAAATAAAATATATCATTCTATTTCTTACCTTTACACACATTAAAAAATGAAAACATCATTCATGCATATGTGTGGACTACTGCCTCTACAAAGCGATTTGAATATTTTTTTCATAACCAAAACACATGGTTGATATATATTAGTATGTTTAAATAAATTATGTAAATTATATAATATGATTATAATTAGAGAAATATTAAATATTACTTACCTTATTTCCAAAATGATCATTGTAAAATGGAAACGTTAATTATGCGTACATATGATCAATCTTCTCCATGATAGCAACATTATTCATTTTTCATAACCATATTACATGATTATATTTACAAGTATAATTTATTTAAAAATATGATAAATGATGCATGATTATTATTAAAGATATTTCAAAATAATGACATCATTGAGTATGGTCAAGACCCCAATATCATTTATAAACAATGAACAGAACATCCTCAGAACACCCAATGTGGATTTAACAAAATAGATATTTAAATATTTAATTAAAAATAAATAATATAGATTTATTTATTATAATTTATTAAACCTATAAAAATTTATTATTAAATAAATTAATTAATATATTCTTATTTTACATGAGTAAATGGTAATACAAGAAATGATTGGAGTTGATGTATGGGTTTTCTCATGTCACATTTATTTTTTTAAGACATGTAAAAGTTTCAACAATTATTTCTATTCTATGATTTATACACTTCCCTTTAATTTATTTTATGTTTATTTTCACAGATATTAATTTTATTTATTAACACTTATAATTAACTCTATTTCATGGGTGTTTGATTTAGATATTACCAAAACTCTAAGGGATTTCATCTCAATGTACATTCTTTAAGGATTATCTTATTTTAATGCACCTCATTCATTTTATATGGTGTATATACATCCCATTTGACATTTTATATCATGAATAATTCATGAATAATGTTATTTTAGATTTCTATTTGATTTATTTTATCCAAGGATATTTTAATTGAATGTTACAAAGTTATAAATATTTTCATAACTCAATTTATTTTCATTGGGTTATATTAGTTCTTCATTATATTTTACATTTATAGAATATGTGTGTAATTTATTTTTATTATCTTATATTGTAATTATAATTATTTAATGTATATTTATATTTTATACCCATAATATATTCATTGGTAAAATATCACATCAACCTTATGATCATTGTTAGGGTTTCTCATATCAAATTGTATTTTTTTAGACATATATTATGTTATATACCTGTATTCACTAATGAGGTGCTTCTAATTTCCCTTAAATATTTTATATCATGAATCTAATTATTTTCAGGATATTTAATGTTCCATTTAAAGTTATTCTTTTATAATACATGCAATTGAAGAGTTACCAAAGTGGAAAAGAATTTATTATATAATCTCTTTTCCTTTAGGGATTTTTTTGTTGAATATTATATGGGTGAAAATAATAATATAATATTTTCTTAAACCGCATCTCTTTTATTATCCTCTTCTTATGAATTTTTTTCATATGTTTAATTTCCATTTCCTTCCTTATTACTTAATGAAATGGAGAAAAAGTTGTTTGACATTGAAACTGATCATTTATTTTCTTTTTTATCGGTTATATTTATCTTATATATCAATTTTATATAATATGTTTTCAAAAAATTAATATGTAAAAATAAATTATTTCATAAAAAATTTAAATTTAATTTTATATTAAAATGTCTTGAAAATGAAAATTATTAACATTTTCCCAATGTGCCTATTTTTTCACCCTTTTTGAAAATAATTTGAAAATAATTTTTTTAGCATTTATAATAAGAAAGGATTTTGCATCCAACATATCCACTATTTTTCCGTAATATTTAATTTATAGGATTCCATGGATGTTTCAAAATAAAATTATTTTCACACTATTTGGTGATTTTTTAGTTCTTAAAAGTGTATTTCAAAATATGAAATGGTATTTTCCTCAGTAATGTTTTTAACGGACTTTTAATGGTAAATACATTCATCATTGAAAAAAACAATTATTGTTACTTAAAAAATACTAGAGATATGTGGTATTGATAGTATCCTTTTTCTTTATCTTGATGGATTTTGATATTGATATAGTACTTATTTCTCTTATACAGGTTAATCTGGTTACATTGAGATTATTACAGAAGCTATTTCTTCTCTATGGTTTAATCATGATTCAAGATATTTTTATGGGGACCATTTATTTTACGTAGGATAATATTACTTCAAATATAATGTTATGAAACCCATTTTTTTATAATGGTTTAATTATTTTTCATTGGTATTATTATGGAAGCTATTTCCTATCCAGGGGTGAATCAGGTTTCAAAGAGAATGGAATGCAACATGTTTCCATTTTATGGGTTAATTATGTTCCAAAATGAATAAAGGGTGTTTTTATAAGTTTTTAATGTAATTAATTCCCTATATAATTTATTCGTGAATAGTAGATAGCTATTATTGGAGATCATGGGTGTACCCAGATAGCGATGACTAATCCCATTATAGATTATACAATGAGTGTACACATATAGAACCATGTGATCCCATTATGTTATATACAATGGGCGCACCTAGTTAGCGTCGAGTGAGCCAATAAAAACATATATGATGGGTGAAACCAGATAGAAACAAATGAGATCATTATAGCATATATGATTGGTGCATATTATATACAATGGATGATGATGATGACAAAATATGAAATAAAAAAATTGTGTCAATTGGGAGAAATTATCATTTAATGACATCGATGTAGTTTATATATGAGTTTATCTTAATTTTCTAAAAATATAAATCTAATATGTCTTTGATAAAAAATTTAATATAATATTTATTTTTGATTTTGGAAATTTGGATGGATAAAATTGGTGACCTTCAGTGGTATCAAATATGGAAATGTAATGTTATAGGATTTAGCACAGGATCTGGGATTTTGGGTTAATGGATGTTATATTTACTTTCATACGGGGATTTAGATAGAATTTCATTTTATAATGATTTTATATTAGGTTATATTAACTGTTTTGGATATGATTATAGTCTAATAAGATTAATGACAATTATTTGGTCAAATTCATTGGCATGCCTTTGAGGTTTCAAGCCATGAGATCTTAAAGTGATTAATGAAATTTAAGGATATTTTTTATTTGGTTCAAGTATATGTATATCATTATTTTATTGTGAATAATGAATTTAAATTTTTTGGAAATAATATTTATGGTGTTCGTAAAATTTATAGTATATATGGTCTTAGATACTGAGTTACTTATCAGGACACAAGTATTGTCTTATAGATAACCCTCAGATTGAATATTGATTTAGTGACTAAGTCATCAATGTTATTTAAGAATGGTTTTTACATATTTTTGGGCTTGATTGATGAATGGTATAAGATAAAATTTCTAGTTAGAATAATCATTAATATTGAGGATATTTAATAATTTTTTAGTTTTAATGTTGGTTATTATTTTTAATTTCTTGATATTAATATATTATTTCATTAGGTGATGGTTCAACCATTTTTTGAATTATCTTACCATGTGATAATTTTTTTAATACCTAATGATACGTGGAATAAATTTTCATCCATTTTATAGTTATATGATCTTATAAGAAATTTCTATAGTGCTTTATGAATGAAAAAACCGTCTTGAATAAACATCATTTGTGGAAAAAGATGAGATTGTCCTAGAAATTGATAAAAGGATGAAATTATATTGACTAATTAGAAATATTTCCTTGCACAATTAGTATAGATGGTGAAGGAATTCCTTAACTATATGAAAGGATTTTGAAACAAAATTTTGTGTCATTAAACTATGCCAAAATTGGAGATCATGCACATTCTATATATAGAAATTATGTGTTGGGTGAGATTCAAACCCCTTACCCCTTGCTTATTCTCAAATGACTTTACCACTCTTGTATGCTCATCATGTGTTGAATAAATCAACTTTAATATACTTATGTATATGTATATTAATTGAAAAAAAATAGTATATAACAAATAGATACACACTAAATAATTTTTAATCAATAATTATAAGTTAATAATTATTAATCAACATTAATTAATCAATAACTTTTACTTATTAATTTTTCATCAATAATGATTAATAAATAATCAATAATTATAAATAAATAATTAACAATTATTAATTATTAATTATTAATTTACTGTTTATTTTTATCATTTAATAATTACTATTTACTAATTACTAATTTATAAAAAATAAATAAATATATATATATATATAATATAGTAACAAATTTTAAATAATTAATAGTAAATAATAAATTGCAAATAACAACTAATAAATATGAGATAATAAAAAGTAAATTGTAAATAATGAATAATAAATACTAAATAATGAATATATAACACATATTATTGATTATATAATAAATAATAAATGATATACAATATATACTATATACTATATAATATATAACCTATAACCTATAATATATAATATATAATATATAATTAATGTATATATAATAAATTAATTTAAAATTAAATTAATATATAACAAATATATAATAAATTAATAAATAATAAATAATGAATAATTTGTAATAAATTATTCATAAATAAATAATAAGTATTTAATGAACATATAATAAATAAGTAATTAATAATAAGTTAATAATAAATTTAAAATATAATAATATATTAATAAAACCTTAATAAATAATTAATAAATAATTTATAAAAAACTAAATAAATAATGAATAAATAATAAAGTAGTAAATAATAAATAAATAATTATATAAAACTCAAAAAATAAATTATAATAAATAAATAATAAATAAATAATAATAAATAATGTGTTAATAAAAAATTAATAATAAAATTAGAGTAAATATATATTATAGTAAAAATTATTTAATAATAAACTTATAACTGATGTGTACACAATAAAAAATAATTAATTAATTAATTAATTAATTAATAATAAAAAATAAATAATATATAATTAATAAAATAATAAAATAATAAATTTTTAAATTTATATATAAACTAAATAAATAAATGGTAATTATTATTTATGAATTATTAATTATTAATTAATTAACAATAAATCAAAAATATAAAATCAAAAATATTGAATGTTAAATAATAATTAATAATTAATAAATAATAATTAATAATTAAACATTAAATACTTATTTAAACACAAATTTATGTTACATTAATATATATGAACACACTCATATATATAATTGTATATTAATATAAATATATATTTAAACAAAAATAAATATAAATATCTCTCTATATATATTTAAACATATATTATATAAAAATATATAAACATAAATATGTATAAATATTTACAAATGTGTTTTAATATAAAAAATCTTAATAAATTCTTATATATATATATATGATAATAAATTACCAAAAGAGATGAAAGAACAACAATTGCAATCCCATTAAATCAAAAGGAATGTAAATCAATGGAATAAAATCATTAATGAAATAAGAAGTATATAAAGACACTCTTAAATGTAGATGAAATCTCATCCAATGTGTATGATATATATATAGTTAAATACAATATCTATTCATATTTATTTTCATTTATTACAATATATATATATATATATATATCTGTTTATCAATACACACACATTTGTTTTTATAACCTTTATTTATATATGTATATATATATATATATTCATATAGTTTTGCTGTAATTTCATTTATATAATTTATTTAATGATAATGATATTTTTATATAAAAAAAATTTATATATTATATATATAAAAGAATTATCACATATATATGTATTTATTTACATATATTATAATATACAAAAAATGATGTTTTTATTGACACACTAAAATTTATATATGAACATTTCTTACATAGGTATATATTTACATATATATATATTAATGAATTTTTATAATGTAAATAAACTAAAAAAAATTTTATTTTAAATTAAATGAATAATAAATATTTATTTTGATATGGTTTGTATGATTAAAAATACATTTCTATGTAAATGTGTATTTATATAAGTGATTTATAATAAGTAAATATAATAAAATATTGATATATTTAATTATATATAAATTTATGTTGTGAAAAATGATACAATTTGAAAACCATAATATCAATATTAATGTAATATATGGGAATAAATTCAGCCCCCTGGAAACGGAAAAAACCTTCCCCTTAAACGAGGGTAAAAATCCATCGAAAGTCAAAAAAATGGGATACCCCGACTAGAAACTCGTTTTTTGGGGCCCTTGATGCCTCATTTTAAATTTAAAAAAATCACCAGGATCTCTCATAGCTATCATAAAATTGAAAACACAACAGTATTTGATTTGATATGTGGTAGGTCTTAAACGAACACACTAATGCAAAGTAATGATTATTTAAAGTTAGAGTTTGATTTTCATCTTTTTTTAAACTATTTTACATTTTATTCTTTTAATTATTAAAAAATTTAAATCTACTATCGTTTTAGTTCATTTCACAAGATATTTTTTGAATTGTTGTAGAGATAAAATGGAACAATAGAACAAAACTTATGGTGATTTGTTGTAGAAGTCCTATTTTCAACATATTGGAGATTTTTTTTAATATTGAAATTATTATTAACTTATAATTATAAATATATTTCTATTGAAACATTGTAACTAATTAAAAATATTACTAATAAACTATATATAATAGTAAATAATATATAATTAATAATAATTAAAATTCATAAATTATTTTTAACTATTTTCAATTAATTTAGTGGGGGTTTTTTTAATCGTCCCGATTTTGTGCCAGTTTTTAAAAAACTGCCCCTATTTATCGTTGAGTTTTTTAAAAATATGATGCTAAAAATGAATTTCATTTTTTTGTATTTTTTTGAAAAAATAAAAAAACTATTAATAAGAATTTAGTGGTGGTTTCTAAAAACTACCTATAAAAAACCAATGAATTTTGTTCCCTAAAAACATTTAGTGGCGGTTTTGAAAACTTCCATGAATAAACTACCACTACAATTGTTTCTCTTATAGTGTTATGATCATTTATGATTATATCAATGGCCATTTCACATATATTTTCTTTATGGTTTCATGGTTTTTAATTCTATCATGATCATTCAAATTTTCAGAATCAAGGATATCTTTTACTCTTCATCATTATTTGGTCATTAATATTTTCTTACAAGTCAAAATCTTCACTTCCGACCTATGATCACCTATTATGAATCCTTGCATGAATTTTTCCATATGAACAACATAATTCATTTTCTATATCATAAAGATGTTTTTTGAAAAGAATTTTTATGATTTTCATTTATAAAAAAGGTATTTTAAAATGTAAAAAAATTTATAAGGAATATAATGTAAAAATTGTGTGGATGTAATTTATTAAATTGGGGAGGATGTAACACCCAGATATTTTAAAAATAAGGAAATTATATTTAATAGTGTATATGACATGGAACAATGATAATAGATGAGAATGTAACACCCTGAGACAATAATATTAACTTATTTTTATAGAAATTTAATCTCTTCGATAGATTTTACTATACACAACCCTAGGATTTTTTTAAAGAAACTATATTCTGTAGAGTATTCAATACACAACACCGAGCATAAATGAAATTGGAAATATATAACATTGACCAACAAGTTATTCAATTGGTAGGTATTAATATTAATATCCAAAATATGAAAATTACAGGATTTATAAAAGTACATAATTAATGAAATTGTTATTTATTTGTTATAAAATAAAATATTGATCATTTCAATTAAAAAAATGTTTTTTTGAAAAAAATAGTACTTTTCTAAAAGGGGTTTTCATCTTTTTTATCACACATACAATAATATTTATTTTTAAAAATTATATAAAAATTAAATTATATAGTGGAATTAATATCTTAATTTAGTATATAAAAATTATATTATGGGGAAATTTTGGATTTTTCAGATAAAAATTATTTATTAGGAATAGTGACTGAATACAATTTTTCAAAAAATGAACATTACATAAAATAAATTATGAAACATGAATGTATCTTTACTTTGGGAATATTATTTCATGTATAATAATTATTATTTAGTTATATTTAATTATATCAGTTTATTTTGAATCAAATTAAAATTGTTTATCGAATTAGTTTGTTCTTGCATTTAAAATCGGGGTTTTCTGACAACTATTCTAAAGAGAATAATGTTTATACTTCTAAATCAATTAAAAACCCATAATGAGGAATTATTTAAAATATATATATTATATTTCAACTAATATTTATATATAAATATAATGATTAATTTTATTAATAGAGTTAATATAAAATCCTCTTTTTCTTAAAAAATACACTTCATTAAAACCTACTTTTTTCATTGTATCTATGGTTTTAATTTTAAACAAAATCACACTTATGTGAATAAAATTTGTTAAAATGGATTCAATATTTGTAATCATATTAATTTATACTAACTGAATATTTATAATTAATTTTTGAAAATAATGTAATTTGAAAAAAAAATTAAAAAAATAATTGCCACAGTTTAGTTTAAAATGGTTTTACTGTGGGTAAAACTAATTTTATGGGGTTAAATTGAAAAAAAACATATAAAAACTATTTTCTACACATAATTGTAGATTATTATGTATAAGTTTCAACAATGATCCATTTTTATCCTTGCTTCATGAGCAAAACATGGGTATAACATTTTTATTTAAACATTTCAAGTAGTTCACTCACATTACTTATAAATTTCCACCCACTATCCTCCCTTCATCACACATTAAATTACATTTTTGTCCATTACATGGAAAAAATTATTCATTAATTATGTACCCACATCATAGATCCATTTTTTATCATAAATCCATCTTAATATACCTTTTGGTTCTTACCTAATGAAGTATTCCAAAAAAAGTGGTATCATGCTTAACTAAGCATCTTTATTTTATTTATTATATGACACCATTAAATAACTATTCAATTGTTATTATATAAAAACAATATCATATAAAATAGTCCTAAAAGATTTAAATTAATTTAATAACCAAAATCCATCTTTCAAACCATAAAATTGGACACAAAATCATCATTCGTTTATACGGTAGAGTACAACCACATGTACCGATGTCATTCTATTTCAATCATAGCCTCTCACATATAGATATAATATGGATTTAAATTTTATATGTAACATTTTTAACATATTTATACTTCTCTAAATATGATATCACATATAATTTTTTACTTTCTATTCCCTGTAGGATACTATAACATCACTTGGGTGTACAAGGGACTCCCACCACATGATAAGATGTGATTTATTTTTTACTAATACATTACATGGAATGTAATAAAATATAATTTTAATAAATATTTTTGATATAAATGAAATAAATATGATATTAATAAAATATTTATAAAAATTTAAATATAACACGTAATTTTATTTCACACCATTACTCTCAATGAAAAATTATTCTGATGTTTAGGTATACACAGGGACTGTAACCTCCACAAAGTTATGTGACACTTTTTTAATCACCAAGAAACATGGAAGGTATATATATGTATATTTAATAAAATAATACTCTCTTTATTATATGATTATATTTATCTAAATATATAATATTACTTACCTTCTTTCCATAATGATCATCGAAAAATAGAAACGTTACACTGGTGTATGTAAGTCATACCATCCTCATGACTGTAAAATTGTTCAGTTTCATATCCATCATTCATGATTGATTTTAAAAAAATAATTGATTTAAAATTATGGTATATATTTCAGGATTTTAATTAGTTATATTTTGAAATAATGATCTCTTTGACTATGTTTTTCAAATTGAATCTATCTTCTAATAATGAATCAAACGTACTCAAAACACCTGATGTGGAATTAACTAATTAAATATTCAAATATGTCATTTAAAAATTAAATGATTTTATATTAAGGTAATAAATCAGGAAAAGTTTCTTATGAAGTAAAATAATTGATGATTTTTAATTATACACCTGTTCAATGATATACATTGAATATCCAGACTCGAGGTAAGGATTTTAACATATCACTGTTATTTATATGGGATATATTCCATATTCATCAATTATTTTTGTTGCATGATTCCTAAAATTACCTTGGATTAATTTTATTTTGTTTCCATGAATATTATTTAGATTTACAAAACCGTATCTATTATAATCTTTCATTGGCTTTTGATCAAGATATTAAAAAAATTATGTGATTTCATTACAAAATACTTTCATTAAGGCATATTTTATTGTTATAGACAATTTTTCTTTTAATTTTTTTTACAAAATCCCCCTTTAACATATATTATCATTAATACTTTACACATCTTGCTATTTTATATTTCAATTTGAATTGTTTTAACCATAGGTATTTGATTTAAAAGTTACCATGTTGTAAAAAAAATTCCAAACAAAATTTCATTTTTTTGGGATATATTACTTATTCATTTTCTTTAATATTTTATGATTATGTGCATAATTACCCCAGATTATCTTATGATTTATTTCCAATTATTTTAGGTGGATTTACATTTCATATACATAATCAATTATTTTATTATTTATTACTTTAATTTTATAATCATTTTAAGTGTTTCTCATCTCAAATTATATTTTTGGGATATATATTATGTTGTACTAATAACTTCATTTATGATATTTATATGATTTCCATTTTATTTATTATATTTTTAATATCTGTATGTTCTAGAAAATTAATGTTTCATTTGACATTAATATTTCAACTGGATTTCAATTGAAGTTTCGACAAATCGGAAAAGGATTTATGATATAATTTCCATTATTTTTCAGATAGTTTATGCTGAGATTATTTGGATTGAAATAATAATATCATATTTTCCTGAAAAAATAATATTTTTTCTATTTTTGTAAGGGATTTTTTAAACTTTTTTAATTTCCAATTCCTCTGTTATTAATTTATTATATATCAATATATGTTATTAAGTGTTAGAAATATTATATTTTCATTTTTATCAAGTTTATTTCTATTACATATCCATGTTTTCTATAATGTTTTCACAAATTTTCTTTTATAAAAAAAATTATTTCCTAAGGACATTGTGATAGATATTTTATCTAATTCGAAAAGTTTTTAAAATGTAAATTCCTTAATGTATTCTACATTGGAAAATTTTTAATCCTTTTTTCAAAATGTTTTGAAAATTATGTTTATTTTAATATTCACAATAATAAAAATATTCCATACGTTCATGTCCATTATAATTTAATTATTATTCTTTTATATGTTTCAATAATTTTTTTAAATGAAATTTATTTTTATAATATTTTGAAAATTTTATTGTTTTATAAGTGGTATTCAAATTAAATGGTTATTTTTCCTCAAAATGATTATAGTGGACTATTAATTGTATTTAGATTGACCAATAAAAACTACCATTGATGTTTCATTCACTCCACTTTGGATATATGGTATCGATACCAACATAATTTTTTCTCCTTATGGATTATGAGGTTCACTTGGATCATATTTCCTTTCTATAGGTTAGTTGTATTTCAATAAGATTAATATAGATCTTATTTCATTTCATAGGGTTAATCATCTTTCAATAGATTTTTATGGAACCAGTTTCTTTCCAATGTCTTAATAATGTTTCAATGAGATTATTATAGACCCCATATCATTTCCACCTAATAATCATGTTTGAGAGATATATTTATGGATCCCATTTATTTTTTATATGTGTGGAATGTTTCAAATAGATTTACTTGGAAACCAATTTTCTCAGAGGTTAATAATCTTTGGAAATGAATTAAGGTTGTTTCAATGAGATTTTGGTGAAATTAATTCCCTATGTACTTTATTAATGAACAGTAGTTGGAAATTATTAATGATCATGGGTATTCCACATAACACCTAGTGAGAGGTTTTATCTTATACGATGGGTGCACCCATATAGCATTGGGTGATCCCATTATATATTATATAATGGGAGCATCTAGATAGTACCAATTGAGCCTACTAAATCTTATATGATGGTTATTCCTAGATAGAAAAATATGAGTTAATTTATCTTATATGATGGATGCACCGAAATATCATTCAAATTTATTAGGTAATATTCCCTAATATTAGAGGAAAAATGAGGGAGTTATTGGAGGGCTTCTTTAATAGAATTAAATGGGAACCAATTATTTCTGACATGATTTTTCAATTCAGTATAAAGATAATGTCCCATTGATACCAACACATTTATTTTTTCTTCATATGGGTTATAAATGTTTTCTTTGATCAAGATTGATATCACATGACTAATTATTAATAATATTTATGAATCTTGACTTTGTTAACTCCTTATTACATTTTTCAAGTTCTATTACCAAGGTATTGATAGGTCTGAGTTCTTCTACATTAATTCTATTCACTTTAATTATTTTCATTGTATTCTTTCTAATAACAATTAATTTCCAATGCTTATGTTTACCTTTATTGAGAATTTGAGCTCACCCATCTTATGTGTCCTTTTCCCAATGTTTTCATGAATTAATCTGAATTAATTATATATATATAAGGGTTTTATATTGATAATTATGATTACTTAATGTAAAATAAGAAAATTTTGGTTAGGTGGGGATAAATGATCTTTTAAAGACATGGGTATTTTTTTGTAAGGTTTTTTCTTAATTCTATAAAATTTAAAACCTAAAATGTCCTTGAGAATGTAATTGATCCATTTTTTCTATTTTGTGTGTTATGGATTGTGAAAATTGTGTCACCTTCATAGGTATCAATTCTGAAAATTTAATGTTAATTTTTTAGCACCATATCTAGAAGTGAATGATCGAGGTTTTTGTATAAGTGGATTGACTACATGTCTAGTCAATCAATTGAATGTGTAGTATATAAGCTACTCACCTAAGTGGATCAACCATAGGGTATTTCTGACAAAATATTTGTTCAGTTGTAGGAATAACCAATAACTTGTAAATCTATGTTTTAGAAACCACATGGTTTATCGGTCTAGTAGTTTTCTTACCAATTCTTTAATCAACTGCATGATGAATTCAGAAACCATATGATATTTTTATATTTGAAAAACTATTGAATCTACCAAGATACATAGAGAGAATATATTTTGAGTTTAAGGGACCATGTGGGAAACTATTTTTGTGGATAACTCTTGATGTTACCATATTGACTTCAAGCATCCATGCAGATTTTTCTCTAGTATTTCATCAATTATAAAAATAAGAAATATACAATCATCCTTCCCAAGGAATCCAATCACGTTTTTTCTTTGGGTTTATCCTCCTATGGATTAGATTATGTGGAATAAAATAAGAAAACACATCTAAAGGAGATTATTACATTTAATTATAATATTTTCTAACCACATATTGCAAATAATTAACAATGACATTAGAATCATTTATTTATCGCTAATTGCATGCTGAGTATTAGTAATTTTTATAATGCAGCTTAGAATTATATTTCTGGTGGAGGTTTTCCTTTTTTCGGAATAATGAGGATAGATAAAGTGGATTGACACCTAAAAAACAAATATTCTTTTATGAACATGAAAAAACACAAAGAGTGAGATATTTTTTTATTTGAGATTTTTTATAATATCAAATAACATCTTTGTGTATTTATATCTCACTAAATAACCTAAATTGACAAAAAATTAATGGAATAAAAACCTATTGAATACAAAAACACAAATCTTCTTCTACCAAATATGTTTTCTTCTTCTCTTTCTCATTGTTTTAGTATACTTTTGAGATTTTCTTATTTCACACTCTACATTTATTTTCACATTCTCTAATGATGTACTAGATATTTGGGGATACTCTCTTATTTATTTATTCACATATTTACTACCATGAAAACTATGTAAGATAAATTGTATATCATAAAAATAAATGTCATTTGTTTTTTTGGAAAAGTATATCATGGTTTTGGATCTGTTTTTTATTTAATAAAAACTCTTAGATGTATGTGACTACTAATTATATAGGATTACATATCAGCATGAGACCGAACCTCTATTTTTTATTCCTCTTTGTATTTTAATTTTTCTTATAATTTTAATTAATTTAATCTAATTTTAAAGACTATACTTTGATAGTTAGTTTTTTACATGATCTATATCTTACATTAAATGTGACTAAATAAATGTCAAAATTTAGGATAAACATAATATTATTCTAACTAAATATTTATAAAAATTTTAAATATTAAATTTTAAATAAAAAATATATATCTATAATATAAATAAATGGGATACAATTATATACTAAGTGATTATATATTAAATATATCTATGAATAAATATTTTAATTGGAAACTCAATTCACCCCCACTTTATTTTTCCACTCTTTCTAGGATTTGGTATGAGAGGAAATATTTTATACCTTTTTATTACCTTTATATTTGATCATTTTTAATAATATATCATTTTATATTTGTTATTAATTTTATAGAATAATTAATCTATATCTATATGTTAAGTTACAGACAAACTACTTTATTTTGATGGTAAAAAGTTTAGTTATTTGAAAATAAAAATGAAAATCCTTCAGGGGAGAATGTGTTTTTATATTTGGGGACCTATTAAAGATAAATATAAAAATACATGAAACTATTAGAAAATAATTGGATTCTCCTACCAAAGAGACTAATGAATCATATTATTAATCTATGAATGTTTTTTTATGATTAAGATGGAATGAATATAATAAGAAATCTTCATGTGAGAAGGGATACAAAATATAGTAATCCCTTTATTGGTACCATGAAGAAACATCTAAATTGAAGTTAATAAAATTAAATCCTTATTAAATTATCTATTATACATTCAATATTAATCCAAGTGAATCTATATTTAATGTAAATCTTATGTTTAATGAGATCATAAATGTTATCATTACAGATGGAGAGATGATAACTATTAAAGATCAAGTGATATGGATTTTGATATGTTTTTCATATCGATAGAGAGGTTTGTTATATTCTATCCAAAAATCAAGTGACATCAAAAAACTAACACTCATGGAAATAATGGGAAAATCGATGATGTGTGAAGAAGAGACCAAGGTAGATATTGATTTAGATGAACTGAAATGGAAATCAATTTATATTATATAATCATGGATAAGATAAAATTATGCTTATAGACCATACTAATCAAGTGTATGTTATTATAATTCAGATAAGGATAAGGAAATGGCTAATTTGTCTTGACGATTCAAGAAGATTTAAATAATTAATAATTTCATTCATATTTCAAATTACTATGAAAAATATGAGAAAAATTTAATAAGGAAAAAATAAAAATAATGGAAAATAATTCCACTTGGATTTAATATTAGGCTATCTCTAGTGAATCAGATTCATGTTTTAATGATGGAAATGAAAATGTAAATCAATACTTTATCGAATAATCTTTATAGAAAAAATGTTTAAAAAGACCCAAAAAATGAATACTATATAGATAGTTGATGTTTCAGACATATGACTAGAGTCATTTTAATATTTAGAAATATTGTAAATGTAGATTAAAAAAATCGAACAATTTGAAAAATGTAGATTTAAAGATCTTTAGAATTTTAAAAATTAGTAACTTTAAATATATAATTTTTTCTAGTGTTTTATATATTGATGGTTTGAAATATTATTTTCTTTCTATTTCCAAGTTGTGTGATGATTTTTTAATGTTATATTAGAAAATAATTCCTCTAATTATGACTAAAATAATGATGAAATATTTACTACACTAATAAATGATTTATTGTACTATTAATTTGGGTTCCTTGTTTTCTCAAAATATTTTCTATTTAATTTTTCATTATAGATATTCTTAGTTATTGCATAAGAGACTAGTACATTACTATATATAATAAAACAAAAATCTAAATTTTGAAATTTTAGTTAAGGATATACCTATGATATAATTCATTAAATGAAATTTGTGACACTTTTTTCAATATTAAAGTAAATAAAAAACATTTTTAAACCAGACATATAAGTTTATACCTCTTAACCAATACAACTTGTTCATATGATTCTATTTGGACAATATATGTTATATAGTTTAGCTTTATCAAACTATGATTATGTTACTGTTGATGATTATTAAAGATATAAATGGTTGTTTCCAATTCTCATACCTTTTAATCTCATTAATATTTTTTTAAAATATTTCATGTTTATAGAAAACATCATTAAGATCATTACAAGTGATCATAGTTTAGATTATGAGAATCTATAATTGAATCACTCCTCCTATGACATGGATATGATCATAATTCATCTATATCATGAGGAAATCAACAAATTGGTGTTTCTAAAAGGGAAATATGTCTCCTAAATAAATCTCATAGAAAATATTTGGGGAATATGAATCTCCCAAAAATATTTAAGTTGAATCTATTAACAAAAGTTTTTATATTATTAATGAAGTTGTTATGAGAACGACCCTGAAGAATTCCCCATATGAATCATAGGATTGTTAAAAACCAAAATTATATTAATTTATTTCTGTTGAAAGAAAAAAAATATACAAATGAAAATATGGAAAATATTCCAACAAAATGATATGAAATAATTTTCTTTGGTTACTCAACCACTAGGAATGATTTTATTGTCAATAAAAAAACATGATTTTGTGGAAGAATATGTTCATGAAAATTTTGATGAGACAAATTAAAATGAACATAAAAGATCCATAGAATGTTTTCAGGATGATATTTGAAATACAAAAGTAAATAATACATTAAAATATTCAAAAATATATTTTTATTTACAAGTTAAATCATGTTGTAAAGACAATAAATACTTCAAAACCAAGAATAAGACATTGTAGAACCATGTACTTAAGTAGCTATAACCCTTATAACCCATAAAAGATGTCCCCTATGTGCAGTTTCAAGTTGACCTATATAATGGTACTCATACACAAGAACCACTAAGAATCTCGGTACAACATCATTACTTATTTTCACAACATAAAATAATGAATATATCAATGATGAAAATTAAATAATAGTTATTCATAAAGAATAGAGTCAATTTTAATGAAATTAATTCTATCAATTAGTATATATTATTAAATACTATCTAAATATTAACACTAAGTGGGTGTATTGAAAAAATATTATATGAATATGATAATATAAATAAAATGCAAGCATGATTTTTTGAATAAGGTTATAGTAAAAAAATTATTAACTTTGAATAAATAGTTTCTTTGGTGGCTAGAAATAAATCCATCACAATATTTTTCTCTTACAACACACATGTAAAGTTCATATTATATAAAATGTGATTTAACATTGAAATTATAAATTGTTATATTATCAACAAGGTTTTTACTAAATAACCCCCTGGTTGTTCAAATCCTCATTTTCCAAAAAATTATTTCAAATTTACAAGAGATTTACATGGTATAATACAAGCCCCTAGAGGTTGGTATTATAGAATTTTAACATTAAAAAAAATAAAACATTATTGATAATCCTACCATAATTTTAAAAAAAATCAAATGATTTTTTTAGAAATACAAAAATATTTTTGGATCCTCAAAAAATTGTTCTTGTATTAAATTTTTAGAACATATAAAAAATTTATATTAAATGTGATTGAATTATGAGGTAAAGAACATTATTCATTGTAAAATATATAAATATAATGAAGGAATTTTTTATAACTAAAACGAGTATCAAACTGTTATTTTAAATTTTTTTGGAATGGATAACTCGAAAGTATTTGATACTCCAATGAGTTCCACATCTAAAATATACCTCTATAAAACTGGAAAAAATGTTTATCAAATAAATAATAGAGTTATGATAGGGTCTTTAATTTACATGATTTTAAGAAGACCAGATATTACATCTAGTGTGTGTATATAATCACATTTTAAAGAAAGTCACATGAAATATGATTTAAATTTTTCTAAATAATATCAAAATACCTTAAAGTACAACCAAATTATGAATTTTCTGATGTAGATGACATGATATTGATATAGTCTGATATTCTGTAGATGATTTTAGTGGTTTTATGTCAAATAAAAAGAACCTATAGAACATGTCATCTTTTAATAAGGTCTCTAGTATTATGATGTAGTTAGAATCAAAACAATGTTACATTATCGACTACTGAAGCAGAATAAATAGTTGTAGATAATTCTTATGAATTATTTTTGTGGATGAAATAGGCATTACTATTTTATTGATATTAATTGATACATCTCCCTATATATTGTAATACTATATGTTTTATTTACATTTCAAAAAAATTTATCTCTCTCTCTCTCTATAAAAACAATGATATATTATATCACTTTTTGAGAAATAATTTTTAAAAAGTAGATATCACACTAGAACTAATAGGCATGGAATATTTAATTGAAAAAAATTAAAATGATTATGAATTATGAGTTATTAAGTTATTTTATTCATGTGTATAGTATGAATATATAAGTCAAAATTATTTAGTTATTATATTATTTGATATTTATCTCTTCATATGCATACTATTTTGATGAAATATTTTAATTCTAATGAATATTTATTAAATAATATATATTATAAATTTTAGGTAAATTTTATTTTTGTTTTTACGTTTTACTATATAATAGAGAGAAAAATGATTTTAATTTTTATATTTAAAATATAAATCTTCTATCCCTTTTCAACCAAAAATTTAACTCATTTTTTATCCATTATTATAAATTCATTGGTCGTTAAAACTTCAAAAATCTATTAAAAATAGTGTATATGAAGTGATATTTTGAGTAAGACGTTCTAGAGTCCTAAAATTATTTCAACAGATCAATGAAGTTCTTAATTGCATCTCATAAGCCTTGAATGTCAAATATTCTTTTGAGAAAATTCATTATGGAGAAATTGATTGATGTAGAATGGCTTAGAATTATTCATACACTATATTTAAGAGTTGTACTCTTTCATGGATGGATTTAATAGTTTTTAGATAATTATCATTGTTTCAATCCTCATATAGTGAAATATTTTTATATCAATACATTGTTTTACCATGTAGATCAAGAGGATATTTTTTAAACTGTTATGGATCATCATGAATGTGAGTGTATTCCCACTTCTTTGGTTGAAAGCATAAGATTACGGAACCAAAGTGAGTTTGAATACTATTAATGTTTATTTACCTTATACCACCCATATAATAAGAAGGTAAATTTTTTATAAGAGATAACTATTGGAAAAACCCATTTAATTACAAATGATACTGAATTGAATAATTAATTTATTGTTTTTTTGATGTTTATAAAAGAATTTATCTACCATAAACAGGGACATTTTATCATGATTAGGCACTAATACCCCTTCCTCTATATATGTGATGGTCTAGTGTGTCTAGGTAAACCATCATAGATTTTTTATGATGCATATGGAATAAAAAATAATTACCTAACAAGGAATAATACCCAAAATTATCATAAGTATATTTATTATATACTTTAATTTAAATTAATGATTCCTATGGGTGTGTATAATTTAACCTATTAAAGTGGGGTTTCCCTACAGAAAACCACCTAAAAAGGATAAAATTCGGTCAGAATACTTGGATGAAAATGTGGTCAGCTAATAAAGATAGGATCTTTGAGAGGTCTAATCTAATGAGGATCCCCACAATTCCAAGAGATGAAGTTATCCCTATCTCAAATCCATATTAGATATATAATAAAAACTATTCTTCTCATGAGATTAAATATCATTCTATTATTAATTTATTTAATGAATATAGAAATTATTTTTAAGAGATATTGGGTACCTCTCTTAGTCATGAAGATATAAACGATAATGAGGTCCCTATTGAGTTTTAACCATTTAAAGTTGGAGTGAATTTTAAGGGGGAGTGATATCCTAGATCACATATATTTGGACCAATCCTTAAAAAATATAAGATTGAAAAAGGGGGTGATCCCACTAGATATATTCCTCAAGTGTTTGAGATATGAGAATAACATATATATTATTCAACAACTTACATGGATAATTCTCCTCCTGATACTCCATTCTATGATCATGATCTATCCACTCCTACTAATGGTGTTAATAATAATGTTGGTGATATAGATTGGAATGGTAATCAACATAATCTAGATAATACTAATTCTCATGTTGTTTCTAAATTTTTAGATAAATTTTTCAACTATCATTCTTAAATAGTTCTAGAAGAACAAAATACATTTGATCCCACAAAAATTATTTTTATCTTTTGGTTACTCCTCCCTCTCCAATACCTATCATAGACCAAATTTTTAAGGGTAAACAATACATGGTTCATCTATAAGAATAATGTAGGTTGTTATAGAAGAATGTGAATTTTCTATCCATGTAGTAGAGATACCACCAAAAATATTTTTATATACAAAAGGATTATTGAATGGTCATTAAGAGTATGAGTTATGTGACACCAGTTTTACAACATTTCATAAGCATGAAAATGTTTCACTATTGTCACTTCAAACTCAACATGATTATAATTCTCTTATTCCCACTTCATTGATCACTATTGTAGACTTATTGACTTTTATGAATGATCTCATAAAAGTATTGATAGAAGTACATCTTCATTATTACTAGTTCAAAAGAGTATGATGGGTATAGGGATGTCTGTAAGACATTTGAATATGTTTTTTATCTTATAAATCCATGATTTTTACCAATATTTATGATATAGATCATGAGATTTGAAGCTTTTATACTCAAATGGAGAATTAAAGAGGTCATGTAGGAGAAATTCATGATGATTTAATAGATAAAATTTCCAAAATATGAAGTGGATATCTTTTTTGGTTACCATATTTAATCTTATATAATTTTCTATAAATGAGAACATAATCATAAATCTTGAATATGAGTAAATAAAATGTATGAAATATACTATGAAAGATATTATAAATAATTTTCATATGGTTGTTACAAACCATGGAGATAACCACTATAATATGGTTAAATCCAAATCTGGTAGGATTACCCAATACAAATTTGTACTCAAGTGATCCATAAAGTATTATCTTAATTGAATCTGCAATAGGTATGATTTGATAAATTAGTTTCAATCATTATATGGATACCTTTAGATTCCTCCTCACATAGTTACATTCAATGGTATTACTTAGAAGTTTTTAATAATGGAACCCACCTAGATCAATTTGTGACAGTGTATGATAAATTCCAATAGATAATTGGGTATGAGTCTATAGTTTTAATAGATATTACGAGGTTCCATAAACATTACATGTATGGTGAAAATTCTCCTGTTTTACCTATTTCTATCAAATCTCCTCCTACCCAGGCTACTGAAGTAGTGTCTACTATAGTTCCTATATCTGACTCATTTCTAGTATAATTTTTATAGTCTATGTCTCCCTCATATAAAATTTATTATACTCCTCTTACTGAAACTCTTAAATGATCCTTTTGTATTAATAAACATCATGTTGTTAGATAGAATAGGTATGTTGAAAAGCCTTCCTGATTCCTGGAGTGGCTACTACACATCATCCTCCACCACCTCCTACTATTATCATTGTTAAATTAAATGACCTAATTGACACCTCAAACCATCTAGAAGAGTATTTAGATTATGTTTATGGATTTTAATAGTGCTTTGTACTAAAATATGTTTGAATATCAATGAAATATTTTTGATTCATCTTGTCATATTTTTATATTTTTTACTTTTTTTTACTTTCTCCCCTTTCTATATTCGTTTTGATACTATTAAAGTTTGAAATATTGTATTGTATTTTTATTTTAAGTAAAGATTTTTATTAAAATATTTTTCTAACATTCAATCCCTGGATCTAGGATAATTAAACCATGGGTTTAAAATAATGTAATTATTATTTATCATAAAAATGGGGAAGATTGTTGTATTTTTCATGTAATTACTTATTTTAATAATAAAAAATAATTTTTATAATTATATAAAATACTCTAGGTTTTATGGAATTAAAAGATTTCTTATGGGATATTGGTAAGATTTCATAAATTCATTCATAGACCATAAATCCAATGAATCCATGCTATCGACCATGAGTCTCTTAAACCTAAATTTAAAAATTAATGAATCAATAACAAGAAAAAATCATCGAAATATATATTTGTATATGTACTATAGTGACTATATATCCAATTATATGTCATCATTTCTATCAAAACTTTCATGATAGAAATATCACAAATGATTCAAGTGCAGAAAATATATATCTCAGAACGACAAAAAATATCAGAAATTTCACAAAATATTTGTTCAACCACATAGTAGATGGATCAACTACATACTTATTAGATTGAATAAAATCTTATTATATCATCTGAATTCTTATGTGGTAGATCATAATATATTTCTCACTCAGTTTTAAATTGACTTTATAAACAATCAAGCCACTACAAGGCTACGTTGAAGCGACCACATAGTGTATTAAACTGTCAGCTTTATCTCTATGTATTTAAAAACCACACATTGAATTCATGAAACCATAGGATAGTTTTTGGGTTCTTTAAATATTTTAATCTACAATGAAACTCTATGAAATCACATGTTTATTTTAATAGACCAATTGGAAAATGAGTTTTGTAGTTAAATCATGAAGTGACCACACATAATTTTACAAAGTATTAGATCAACATTAACAAAAACCCATAAACAATATATAATTATAAGGTAATATGATATATTTTTTCAGTATGTTTTAAACCATCTGTAGATTAGCTGGTGGGTCACACATTAAGTGACTATGTCTAAAAGTGGATATTATATTTTTACAAAATATTCTTCAACAACATTTTGAATATAATTAAAAGTGACTTGAGTGGAATTTAATTATACTATAATTCATGATGATTATGTGATATTTTAGGGTAAATTTCCTATATCTCGTTTTTGATGAATTTTTTCTATTACAAAATACTAAAGATAAAGAAATTATATGGATGCATACATGTGACATATAAACCTTTACAAATGTGAAAAATGTAGACCACACAGTACTCCGTTATAATGATAAATTCATCCAAAGATAGTATAAAATCGTTGTGTCTTAAAATATTAGTTCCTAACCTAAATAAAATCATTGAGGAATGACTAAACATCTTCAAAACATCTGAACATTAATCATCATCTGTATCAATTTCATTATTCTTATTTTGACCCCTGTTTTATTTTACATTCGAGTTATACTTATATTGAGTTGTATATATATCATCACATTATCATCTACTATATTATAGACTAAGAGATACTATATTATATTATTTCATTACAAATTTACTCCCATGGAAACTTTGGAACTGTATGTGCATATCTTGGTTATCCATATATGGTATTTTTATATTTCTTGATCTTGGTTGTGGATAAATTTACTAATTAATAAATGTGAATAGATATAGGTGATTACTATATGGAGAGGATTAAGTATCAAATTGAGACTAAAACTCTCATTTTTTCCACCATGTATTAAATGTTTTTTCAATTGATTTTCAATACTATTTTTAAAATTTTATTTTCAAAACTGAAATCTAATAGTTAGTTTTTACCTATCTAATATAGTATATATGATGTGAGTAAATTAATATGACATGAAAAGCATAAAAGTATGATTTTTAAAAATATGTTTTAATTAAAAATATAGAAATTAGTTAAATGAGTAAAATTTGATATATATGCAAAAGTTAGTAACTATGATGTATTTTTAGATTGTGGGATTTTATAATAAATTGTTCATTAAATAGAAATTTAATTTTAAAATCAATTCACCTTACACATGAGTTTTTCACACCATCCATCATTGTATATGATATATTATACATACAGAATCATACTAAATGCATATATATCACATATACTCATAAGTAATATCCTTATGAAAAATTTTGTGATGTGGTAATTGAAAAAATTGCATTGGATCATGAGGGGGTAGTCCATAATAAATATGAGTGATGGATTTGTTTTCAATATGATGGAGAAAGAGATGGATAATATTATTCCATATGAATAATAATATATTACTATATAATAGATAATTTGTTTATTATATTGGAACTATTATGAAATAATTGAAGTTGTTGAATGAAAAAGGATAATGAATTTTCTAAGTTAATATGATTAGCTAATCATTGAATGTTCTCTAATAAATATCCTCTTACAAGATCATGTTTGAGTATTTTGGGAATACCAGATCCACCAAAAAAGTAATAATGATTTTTCAAAGAGTCTTTAACATATTTTAGTCAAGATAAGTTTCTCAATATGGTGTATATAAGTGACAAGTGGTGGTGGAATTTTATAGTGAATGAAAGGAAACACATGGAAATAATAAAAAGACCAAAATATAAAAAATTAATTTCCATATGAAAATAAAATCTTGTGTGTTTAATTTAGAATCTAATATCGTATATGTTTTAAATCCCTCAAACTATTAAAATTTTTATGTGTTTATGTTATACATTAAACATTATATTTTTGTTTAACCACATTATTAAATAATTTTAAATTTAACCCTGATAATTTTTTTTAACCATAAAGTGAAATATTTTTACATTTATATTTTAATTATACTCATAAATGGATAAGTAATTTTATTTTAAACCATTTGTTTTTTAATTTTACTTTTTCATGATTATTTTTATATTTTAATAATTTTTGTAAAATATTGTTTTTTAGAAAATATCATTAATGAAATTTTGGACACTATTTATTTGATTCTTATTTAAAGACATCAATAAAAGGGTATAATTATAATTTTATCATCTTAAACCTGAATAATAAATTATTGTCAACTATAAATTAATTTTTTAACAATAATTCATCATAGTCAAAATAATTTTTATTTTTTTCAAAATAATTACTTAGATTTTTCCTCTTCTTGTGCAAGCACTATTTTAGTATTACATAAGCATTTATGATAATTATTTCATCAGTAAAGAGTAAAAAAATTACATCATAAAAAAATTAAATTTTTTCATTTTAACCTTTTATATTCATTCAATATTTATATTTACTCACATCAATTTCAATAAAATTATTTAATATGTTATTTTTTCTTTTCATGCATTCCACAAACATTCCATAAGTATTTGGATAACTCATATGTTATATAAACTCAAGGTTTTAATATTTCTATTAAAATCATCAATAATACTTCATATATATTACCATATTCTATCAATGGATTCTTCCGTCTCAAATATCATCATTATGACACAAAATTTGACTATTCATGTGCTTTGCATCCTCAACATCGGCCCGGAATGTTATTCAAACATTTATCATGAGTTAAATTATAGATTATATGTTTTGAATTAAATTAAAAATATATCTATATTATATTATCATACATGTTTCATTAAAATGGATTAATATATTTTTATATCATTTTTATGTACTGGTGATATCATAAAAGATACCATATTTCATAAAAACTGTATTTTTTCTATTCATCAAATATTTAACTTATGTCAAAAAATCATCATAGAGTAAATTTTTATTTTTTGATGAAATTAAATAATTACATTTTTCAATCTCAATTTCAATAATTGATATGAATTAATTTTAATATAATTATGTAAAACACAACAAAAAAATACAAAAAATATTTTAGTTTTCACAAAAATGAAGTTATACAAAAATAAATTATTAATCTAATTCCAATGTAACTAATTACATTATTTATAACTTAATTGGACATATATGAATTTAGTATATAATTAAAATCATATTGTGAATTTTCAATTACATGAAATTATAGTTTTACAAAAATCATAATTTTTCATAATTCACATAAAAATCATTATTTTCATAAAAATACCAAAGTTTCACTATTAGAAATTTATTGATATATTTTGTCTAATAAAGATATAACTTTTTTATAATATTTATTTTTTTGGTTTCTTTAAACATGGGGTTTAATGTAAATAATTCTTGTAAAGAATTTATATTTATTTAAAGTGAAATACATCATAAAATCATAGGGTGTTACTATATAACCTTACACTTAATTGGTATAAATCAAACAATAGTAAAAAGTGATTGACCAACCTTAGTTGGAGTCCATTAAACTATTTATAACTATTTATCTCAATTTTTTGGTTGACTTATCGGTTTAATAGCTCCATATGACTTAGTCAAACTATTTGAAAAACTGTTGATAAAATCATAATCTATGATTTCATGAATGGGGTGTGCTCAATAGATCATGGATCTACGAGTTAATATAGTTATCAAGTTATGAATGCCTAAACGCCTTGTATTTCATTATTAGACATCCATTTTGGTTATAATAAATGGAATATATGTCCTTTTCAATAGGATATCCATGTGAAGTGATATTCCAAAACTAACAGTGAGGTATGTTTTTATTAGATAAAATAATGGAATAATAGTAAATAAAAAATTTATTATATAATTATATAATCTTAAGAAACTACTAAAATTATACTCTTATTTCATATAGAAATGGTTAACCACATGTCTTTAACTATATCACCATGATTGATTCAATAGAATTATAACCTTCTCAATGGATCAAATTTTTGGGAGTCTGTTTTAGACGCATTTGCTGAGGTTCACATCTGTTCTTGGGGGACGTGCAACCTTTTCCCTGCATTCATGTTTTGTAAAGGTGGGCAACATCCATTTCTTATTCGTGGATGTTTACTCCATGATCTAAATGGAATGATGAGATGTTGGTTCCTACTAAATTAGATTCCTCCATGGAGCTCATTTCCTAGTCAGTGTATCCCTCATAGATTTGAGTCATTGGTAATGAATCTCATTCCTACTGCAATATCTTTGTGGAAGCTGGTTAATTACACTGCTTCAGCCTAGACATTCTAAGGGGTCTTGATAGGGAAGCAACCTTCGATCAGAGTAGATGAAAACATCAGGCATGTCAGGGCAGCTTTGGATGTGTGGACATCAGGGAACCTTTATTCTTTCTCATAAGAGGGAATCTAGAGGGTGCAGAACCCATTGCATCCCTCATCAGTCACAGGGTATCATATGCTAGATGCTTGTCTCTAAGGATTTCATCGGCTTGACATGTTTAAAATGGGGTATGCTGCGAGTTTAACATCTTGCAGAGATGGTAACACCTAGGGCGTGTCTTCTGAGGTTTTCCTCAGGCATCTCATGTTTAACACGAGGTAGGATATGAGTTTAATGACTTTTAGTGGTAGAGCTAGAGTGATTAGAACAACCCATAGTGACCGATCAGATTGGTACATCCCTAAGAGGGATCACCTGGAGTGCTTTCCACAAGGATAGATCAAAATGCCCAATGAGGACAGATCCAGGGATGTTGTGTCCCCTAAAGGTAAGATATCACTCCATGAAGTCTGATCTGGACACCACTGAGGGAGGATCACAGATATTGCACCCCATATTGGGGGACACCAAGGATTATCGTTCACTAGGATTGAACCTACTTCAGGTTTCCCACATACCATGTGTAGATAATAGGGGTCAAAACTGATATAGTTCTAAGGGATGATGAATTTGGGTGTACACATAGGAAAAAAACCCAGAAACAAGATGGGGCATACATGTGGTTAGAGGCCCATCCCAAGAGGGACACTCTTGGTTGAATGATTAGGGAATGAGTAGGGATTATGCGTGGTTAGCTTCCTGAGGGAATGTTGTGATCCTACATGGATGTGGCAGCCTTTATAAGAATCATGATAGATTATGGATGGTTGGACAAAGTGGATGAGAGGTATTGGATGGAACTGAGATTATGTTGATGTTGGTGTTGGTCTTGAGCCTTGAAGATGCGTCTTATCTATCCCCTTGGTAGGGAATCATGGTCTGTATAGTTCGGTGGTGCAATGGGACACCTAAGGAGGAGGCCTATAAGGATAGACACATGGATGGTGTCCAGAGGAAGTAAAACCTCCATGGGGGGTGGAATCGGGGTGTCCGCAAAGTAAGGCAACCCAAAGGCATGTTGAGGCTTACACGTTGTTAGAAGCCAGAGTTGGTCTGACGCCACAGAGGCAGACCAAAGTTTTGTGTCCTAGAAAAGGTACTACAATGGCTTACAGTCGATTGTGGAATACAATGGTTGACTGCTGGATGGGGTACACAACGGCTTACCAAAAGATGGGGTACACATCAGCTTACCACTGGATAGGGAAACACAATGGATTACAGTCTATTGGGGTTGGACCTCATGGAGGCTTCCTACGTACCTTCTCTAGGAGACAAGGATCAAATCCCATGTAGTTTGGAAAGGATGATAAATTAATGTCAATCAGGATGAAGGTGAACCGACATGAAGGGGTCTGTAAAAGTAGGTGATGGGCATGAACCTTAGGGAGACTTCTTACATACCTTTCCATGGAAAGGATCAATGTCCACATAGTTAATAAGTGTTTGGGGAACCAATGTGAATGGGTCCGGACCCATAGGTGTTGGGCTTAAACCTCAAGGAGGCATCCTACATACCTTTCCTTGGAAAGTATCTAAGTCCACATAGTTCGTAAGTGTGTGGGGAATACATGCTAAGGAAGTCAAGGAAGGATTCCATCGTCAATGCTTACTCTAAGCCCACGTGTGTCATGATCAATGTGAGAAACCAGCGGTAGTAAAGACCCGACGATCGTGGCTCAACGGTGCGGCCACAAACGGTGGTGAAAGGGTCTTACATATGGAAGCTTTTTGGATGCCGCTAAGGAGCGACAGTGATGAATGGGGCATCCACATGGAAGCTTCCCCTGTGTCAGTAAGCAGCAGAAAGGGTGGAAGTGGCTTACAATTGGATGCTTCTCGGATGCTGCTAAGGATTGGAAATGGTGGAGGGGGCTTACGCATGGATAGTACATATGATTTCTTCCTCGTGTCTAGCCATGAGGGAATCCCATCTCACTGGGGGGTTGAGGAATATAGTTGAGGCCTACACCTATATGCGGGTGCATAAGTGGGATAACGCTAAGGGCACTAGAATCAGTCTGAAAAAAGAGAGATGAAAATTTTGAATCACATGCTCGACATTTGGAACACAATGAGAGTGGTGTAAAGATGGAGGATAATGTGATGAACCATCCTCTATGGCTCATGCCGTGACTACTCTAATTCCACCTTCCATAGGCCAGGGGTTAGAGACTTTCACAGGAATAGCATATCCTTGAAACTAGAAGGCATTTACATTAAACATGAAAACACACAGACCTAGAACACGAAAATATTCAAACCACATAGAAGTACTGCAATAGTAAAAGTGTGTACTGAAATTAAATGATCCCAAATACAATCCCAAATGAAAGAAAACCATCTACAGTAGAAAATGATCCTTAGGTCACTTGCCAAGGATCCTCCCTGAAATGGGTAGGTACAACCCATCTCAGCATCTCTCCATGTCAACTGTGATCTCCTTCGACCATCTAGTCCTAGCTCCCTGAGTCTCAGTCAAGGTTGTCCATTGTCTGTACAAGACAAAAAAAGGTGCGAGAAAATCCCGTGCAGGGGTCAGTATAAAAACACCCAGTAGGGACACTGAGACCACCGATGGTCTCTCAAAATTCCACAATGTAAATCCATAAAGCATGAAATCAATCTCAAATAACAAATCATTAGACTCAGATCAAACTACGTATATCTTATGTACAGAAGTACATATGTTTTGTTGTAAATATAGATCATCTTATTCTGTCAAGGGTTCGGTTGCTGATCCACCCGGAATCATTTGGGGATGATCCACATAGGATCGTTAGTTGTTGATCCACACAAGATCCCAAGATGATAATCCACATATAATTTCTAGGTGCTGATCCACACAAGATCACTATGTGATGATCCACAAAATATTTCTAGGAGCTGATCCATAGAGGATCCCTAAGTACGGAACCAAACATGATCACTAGGTGCTGATCCACACAGGTTCCCTAGGAATTTATCCTCAAATGATCACTATATTTTGATCCACAAGGGATCCCTAGGTTCTGATCCACACGGGATCACATGGTTTTGATCCACATAAGATATCTAGGTGATGATCCACACACAGTCTCTATTCATTCTTCACATCTCAGCTAGCCAATGGAATCCCAAATTTAGTACACTTGATTATGAGAAGATATATTCCTCAAGCAATAGGTTGTACTTCAATAGGCACAATGTCCGATGAAGATGTAACCCAAAGGACCATCATGTCATAAGGGTCCCAACGCGTCAGACAGCGCATCGATCGGACACCCGGTCTGTGTGTTATAGGTATTTTAGTACTGAGGGCCCGGTTGGATTTAGGTTCGATCCAACCTGGTCGTATGCCAACATTCTTCAAAACTCAGGTGGAGTATCTCAAAAGGGCCATATCATTCCATGGATTCCAGTGTCGTAGACAGTTAGTCAAAAAGTTGTTTAGTTTGCATGATATGTCCTCTTAAGAATATCTGGGCTGAAATGGGTCAGGGTCTGGTCTGGCCCAATCATACATACCTGACCTGCTCTGCCTTGGGCTTACCCAACCTGGTTCGGGTCGACCCGACCCATTCTGGGTCCTACAAGGGTCTGAACCAGCTCGGCTCGAACTAGTCGGGCTGGGCCGCGGCGGGATGGGCCTGCTGGGCAGCGTACCAGCCTAGCCCACTGGCTGGGCGTGACCCACGTGAGGGGTCACACGACCCCTTCTTCCCAAATGGCTCAAAGATCCACTCGGCTCTTCAATCGGTTGGGCCACGCAACACTGCCTTGCTATCTGTGGGGTGTGATAGGCATGGGTCTCCCTCCATTGTGGCTTCAAAGTCATTTCCACCACCTGTAGTACGTGGTAGCATGCCACCCTTCTTCCAATATAGCTAGATGGGATCTGGTCGCCCCTGCTGGTCCACCGTCGTGCCTTGAGATGTTGCCTGCTTCTATGATCGGTGAGCATCTGCCACTGCCTTCACCTGTTGGCACCGCCGTGATGGTGCCACGCTGGAAAGACTTCTACGGGCCACTAAGTGAGCTCTGATGGTCCGTTATCCCTTTTAAAAGTGCCTCTGGGCATCCTAGGATTCCGTCATTACTACGTGCCTCCCAGTATCATGGCTCTATCAAGTTAAAAAATCTTTCCCTAAAGAACGCAATGAAAATCAAGTGGCGAAGGGTCTGAGCCATATTATTTTGGCTCGCTCCATCCGTGTTTGCTTTAGAACAAGGTTGAGATTAATTCAACTTCAAACATTTAAAATTTAATCCAGAAAAAACTACCTACCTCATGAACCATGGAAATATGTCGCTGTAGTGGAGGGAGAAGAGTCCTCGTTCATTGATGTTGTCTATGTTCGTCAATACCAGATCAATTCCTCCAACGAAATCGTTCAATACTTTGTTCTTTGTTGGTGGAAGACGTCACGGAACATTATCATAGGTTCTTCACTTCTATGTCAAAAACATGTTCCCAATATTACTTTAAATAGACAAGGAATCCAACCATGTTTCTTAACATTAATGTGGTTCATATATGAACCACATTTAATGTTCCTACGTCGAGGTTCTGCAACCCAAGGGTCAAGGCCTTGAATGAACCATTTAACACTGTGGTCCTACCACACCACACAATTGTTACAAAAAAGATATAAAATAACTTGTTAAGATATTTTATTATGTTTTTTTGTAAATCAATAAATTTTCTTTTCCGTCCAACATTTTCTGAACAAAGTTAATCTTCTCTTAAGAGAATCTCTGTGCTATGAGTTCAATGGTTCCCTTGGATTTCAATTCCAAGCACTAGCTCAAAAATTAGAAAATGTCACCTACACAATTACTTAACATACATTAGAAAAAGTTCAAAATTATGTTCCAAGAACACTAGATCTTCTAATTAAGTAACCTCAATTTTCCCAACATTTAATAATTCTAAATATTTTTAAAAAAATTTATATGGGATTTTCAAGTCTCTATATTCTCCCCACCATAAAGCTCTTCTACCATGAAAGATACAACAAAAATATTGGAAGAAATGAGAATACTGAGTAGTTATTTGAGCCTCCCGCTCCCAGGTACCCTCCTAGAGGTTCTCATGGTGCCAACGAACTCGCACCAGAGGAATCGACCACCCATGAAGGTCTTGCTCCTATAGATTCTCAATATCAACCGAGAACTCCGCAAAAATATCCCTATTATCGATGTCCATCTCAACATAGTTGATAACACGTGATGGATCATGCATGTACATCCTTAGCTGTGACACATGGAAAAAACTATGCACCTTGTTCATCTGTGGTAGAAGAGATAGATGGTATGCCACCTCTCCTACTCTACTGAGGATTGGGAATGGTCTGATGATCATCGGAGAGAGATTTTCGCCCCAACCAAACCTTCTTAATTCATTTCAGGGTGAGACCTATTGGAAGATATGGTAACCCTCCTCAAACTCTCAGGGTCTCCATAACCTATCAGAATAAGACTTCTCCTGGCTATGTGTAGTCTTCATTTTCTCCTGGATGATCTACACCTTATTTTTGGTAGCATGTACCAACTATAGACCCATATGTGACGACAACTTGGGGTCTGTCTAGTGTATAGGTGATATGAAAGTTCAACCATACATGGCATCAAATAGAGCCATGCTGATTATTGAGTGATAACTATTGTTGTACACAAACTCCACCAATGGTAGGTGGTCCTCCCAACTGCTTCCAAAATTGAGGACACAAACGTGAAGCATGTCCTTGAGTGTCTGTATGGTCTGCTCCGTCCGAACATCTATCTGAGGGTGAAAGGTGGTGTTAAAGTGTTCCTAATTCCCAAATTCCTCCTAAAACCCCTTTTACTATAGGGATTTAAAACATGCTTCCAGATTAGAGATGATTTCTGATGGCACCCCATGAATCCGTACAATCTATTACATGTAGAGGTATCCCAATCCCTCTATTGATCCCTTCTCTCAGATGGGTAGGATGTGGGCCGACGTGGATAGCCAGTCAGTGATCACCTAGATGGAATCGTTGCCATGTACATGCATGGTAGCCCTATCATAAAGTCCATGAAGATATCGTCCCACTTCCACTCTGGTACCTCAAGTGGCTGCATTAAGCCTATTGAAACCTAATGCCCAGCCTTCACTTGCTGACAAGTGAGGAATCCTGATATGAAATCTACCAATTCTTTCTGCATCAATGAACACCAGTACTGACAATGAATAACCTTGTACATCTTCACCACTCAAGGATGTACCACCAAAGGGGTTTATGGAACTCCCTCAGCACTTCCTCTTATTGCACCATGGGTATCATGGTGCATCCTCTGAAGAGAACGATGTGATACCCACTATTAGAAAATACTTTAGGAGACTTTCATGAGTATATTTGAGCATGTAGGGCCTTGCTGTAAACGTACCTAAGCTGAGGCTGCTGAACATGCTGCAGATGTGGGGGAGTGATAGTCCATACTAGAGGTTAGCTGCTCCATCTCTTTCCACGAAGGATAATTGCAACGCGGCTAGCTGTTATGTCACCTCACTCAGTAACTATAGACCAGAACTCCTACTGATTGCATCTGTTACTGTGTTCCCCTTCCTAGGAGTGTATACTTTCTAAAAGTCATAGTTCTAGAAAAACTCTAAACAACATAATTGTCTCAGGTTCGGGTCCTTTTGTGAGAAGATATACCTGAATCTATTGTGACCAGAGTAGACTGTAAAACATTCACCCATCTAGAAGTTCTTCAACATCTTCAGTGCCAAGACCAATAATGCTAACTCTTGGTCACAGGTAGCATAGTTCTGCTCTTGTTGTCTATACATTCATGAGCCATAAGAGATCATTTATCACACCTACATTTGGACACAACCTAGTATAGTCCCTGAACTATCTTACTAGACTACATACACAATGCCCTCTTCTTGTAGCCTCAATATGGGGGAAATTTTCAGCCTCCCCCTCAACTCATGAAAGCTCTGATATTATCTCTCAATCCAGAAAAAGGTTTTCCCCAAATATTTCAAAGTTGACCAAGGTGTCACAACTCTAGAAAAGTTACGTATGAATCTCTGGAAGTACCTAGTGAATCCCAATAAACTCGGCACATTCTTCACACTCCTAGCTAGGTCCCAAACAAGTACAACCTCTATCTTCATGGTATGCACTGAAACTCCAGCCTCCAAGATAATGTTCTCCAAGGAGTGGACTTCATACATCCAGAACTAGAACTTCAAAATCATTTCATAAAGATGGTGCTCTTAGAGTGTATCCAGAACAATCTGTAAGTGGGCAGTGTGTTCCTCCTCCGATGCCGAGTATATCAAGATGTCGTCAATGAAGACTACCACAAAGTGATTGAGGTAAGGCGGGAATATCCTATTAATGATCCCCATAAACATTTATGAATCATTGGTTACACTGAAGGGAATCACAAAAAATTCAACTAGGCTATACTGAAATCAGAGGCATCTCTTCGGTATGTCCTCATCCTATACCCTGAGTTGGTGATAACATAATCTATGTTCTATCTTCTAAAACCAACAAGCTCTCTTTAACTAGTCAAAGTGATCGTGAATCCTCCAGAGTGGATACTTGTTCTTCACGATCACCTGATTAAGGCACTAATAGTCCACACAATGCCTCAAACTCTCACCTACCTTCTTGGCGAACAAAATCTTGGATTCCCATAGAGAAGCACTAGGCCTTTTCAACCGCTCCCTCTATAAGTCCTCCAATTGTACCCACAACTCACGAAGATTCATAGGGACCATCTAATAAGATGGTGTAGATATAGGTGTCCTCTCGAGGTACAAGATGATGTAGATGTATACCTCCATATGAGGAGGTAGCCCCATTAAATCATCAGGAAAGAAATCAGCATACTGCTCTACCACTACAGGATAACATTTACTCCTCACGTCGAATTCACTGAGGGTAAGGCTAGAAAAATGATTAGTGATTGGTTTCACCCTCAATTGAGTAAGTACATCATGTACTGTAAAGTTTCCCTTCTCACCGATGAAGGAAAATATGATCCCTCTTCATGGAAACACAACAATTTGCGCCTAAAACATTCAATGTGAGCATGGAATATGGATAGCCAGTCCACACCCAAGATGGAATCATAAGGCCTCGATGCTGCTACAAGGATATCAAAGATGATGATATTACCTGATAGAGTTGGCTCAAACTGTCTTCACCAGTGTGTAATCATATAATCTTCTCCCATGGGAGTCTATAATCGTAAATATCGAGCAAACAGATCCATCAGAATCTCTGAGCTCTGAACGAGTGTCGTGGAAATAAAATATTGACTCCCATCTGTTTTTATAAGAACTACAACATGGGTGGAGTAGACATAGATCGTAACTCTAATAATATCTAGAGTGGTGTGATCGTAGGAATCTACCACATAAAGCTAATCTCTGCCTTTCCACCTGCTCCCTATAGTCGAGGTGGACCACCTAGTGGTGGTGGTGGTAGAACATCAACCCGTCGTCCACCACCTACTGCATGACCTGGTCCACTGCCCCATATGCCACCCTATGAACCCCCTCGCTCAAACCTCAGTTGTTTCCTTGGTGGCCCCTTGGTCATCTGCTAATCATATATGTGGGGAGTCAGACAGTCGTGATCCATGTGTCCCGATCAGCCGCCTAAGTAAAAGGATTTGGTCCTCATAAGACTTCCTCTACCTTGCGAGCTCCGCACCTCTGACCCCATGTCTTGGGGTCATCTACCAGAAGGTCTAGCCTACTCGGACCTCTATGTCATCTGCCTAATACCTATTGTAGATGACTCTACTACCTATCATCTTGTGGTGGCTCTCACTGTCAGTGCCTGATCACCTAAGAATCTCTCCACCAATAATGTTCGCTCGAGCACTCCAGCCTGCATCAGAATATTGAGTGATATCATCGACACTATGATATCCTTCCAGAGACCCTGATCAAAGGATTGATCCCTGTATAATGAGTCTCATACCTTGTCGGTGGTGTACCATGAGATGTTAGTGAATCTCTCCGAGTACTGGGCCACTAATAGGCTTCCCTACTGTAAGTACAACAACTCTTTGATACGCACTGAGCATAATGTCACTGGTATGAACTCCACCCTAAAGAGGGTCTCGATGACAAACCAGGTGACTGTCGCCTCCTCATGCATCTAGAGCATTAGACTCCACCATCTCCTTATTGTTCCATAGAAGAGGATATCAGTAAGGATCACCATATTTCTGATGGTGTCCCATCTAAATAAAAAACTCATGCTATATCCTCCATCCCGTGGGGTCGGTGGCAACTTCTACCCTCCGAGTGGTGGTGCTGTTGGTACACCACCCGTTGGTGCCAACATAGAAAGAGGGTCCAACACCGAAATCTCTTCACTCGGTAGGTCATCATCATGTACTCTCTCTGGAATCCTGTATGGCGTTCTATGCAATAGCATCCTAAAAAGAAATAGGTGTGATGTAGTGAAAATGTTTTACCTGGTGAGATGACCATAAATATATTAAAATTCAAACATTTCTAAAACACACACAATCAATGTTCTCATGCACTGAGTAAGAAATCAATACTCAGGGTCCTGTTGTATGGATATGTTGACCGCCGCCCCAACACTGGACTCCCCCAACTGAAAATCACACTCAGGACACTTGACACTATTTCTCCATTGGAAATATTAGAGTCCTAGTTTTTCTGTAGAGCTGAACTCTCTGATACAAGTTTTTCATGACCTTTCCCCCTGAGTCCCATGCTGTGACTACCTGAAGCCCACATTCCATAGTCCATGGGTTGGCGATTAGCACTAGAAAGGCGTATCCCTAAAATTGGAAGGGATTGCCTTTAAACCTACAAACAAACAAACCAAGAACATGAAAATATGAATAACACATAGTAGTACTATAGTAGTAAAAGTGTGTATAGAAAGTAATGGGACAAAAATACAAGCCCAAATGAAAAAAAACATCTATAATAGAAAAACAGATCATGAGATCTCCCGCTAAAGATCCTACCTGAAGGGGTAGGTACAACCCAACTATGCAGCTCTCAACACCAACCATCACCGTCATCCACCATCAGGTCCTAGCTCCCTAAGTCTCATTCAAGGCTTCCGATCATCTGCATAAGACACAACAAGGTGCGGGAAAATCCCGTGTAGTGATGAGTATAACATTACCTAGTATGGAACTCGATACACCCGAAGGTCTCTCAATATTCCACAAAAGAAAACCAAAAGGCATGATCTCAATCAAAAATAATAAAGAAATAGACTCATCTCAAACCAGGTATAAAATAAGTACAGGAGTGCAAATGATTAGTCATAAAGTTATATCATATTATTCTGTCAAGGGTTCTGCTGCTAATCCACACAAGATCGCTCGGTGCTGATCCCCACATGATCACTAAGTGTTGATCTGAACATGATCGCTAGTTGATGATCCCCATAGGATCACCTGGTGATGATCCACATAACCTCGTTATGTGGTGATCCAGACATGATTTCTTGGTGTTGATCCACACATAGTCTCTAGGTTTTGATCCACATAGGATCTTTATTCATTCATCACGTCTGAGCTAGCCATTGGATTCTCATACATAGTAATCTTGATTCTGATCAGATCCTATCCTCAATCCATCATTCATAATTAAATTGGCAAGAAGTCCCACAAATAAGTACCCCAGTGGACTGTCATGTTTGAAGGTTCCCAATGTGACAGATGTCGCATTGATCAGACGCCTGGTCTATGAATAATAGAAATTTTTGTGCTGTTGTTCTAGTTAGATTCAGGTTCGATCTAACATGACTATAAAACAACTTTCTATAAAACACAAGTGGAGTATCTCAAAAGTACCTTCTCATTCCAAGGATCCCAGTGTTGTAGACGGTTCATCAAACGGACATCTGGTTTGTGAGATATAACATTTTAGGCATATCTATGACGAAATGGGTTGGGGTTTGGTTCGACCCGGTCGGACCGACCCGACCCGCTCCGCCCTAGGCTGAACCGAACAAGGTAGGGTCGACCTGACTTGGGTTTGACCTGGCCTGGCCTGAACAGGCTGGGATGGGCCACTACAGGCTCAGCCCGCTATGTAGTGGACCAGCCAGGCCCATCGGCCGGGCGTGACCCCCACGAGGGGTCTTGTGGCCCCTCTTTCCCAAATGGATGAAAAATCCATTTAGATATTTAAATAGAGGCACCCCGTGGCCCATTAATGTTGTCCATGTGACCCTCAGGGTGTGCGGCCCCCTTCGTCGTGACCTCCGAATGTGGATGGCTGGGAGTCAGCTACCCCAGCTGGTCCGCCACAGAGCCATAAGGCGCCACCCTCTTCCATGAATGGAAAGAGCCGGCCGCCACCAGGATATTGGGGGGACCCCAGGTGAACCCTTACGTTCTGTTTTCCCTTCTGAATGCACCTACAAAACTCCAAGGATGTCGTCCCCACTACGTGCCTCTTGGTTTCAAGGTTCCGTCGAGTTGTAAAATCTTCCCCCGAAGAAGGAAGAGAAAATCTAGTGGCAGAGGGTCTGGTCCATGTTTGTTAGGCATGCACCCTCCATGTTAGAATCATTACAAGGGTGAGAATAATTCATCTTAAAACTCTTATAATTAACTCAAGACATAACCACCTACATCGTGAACCAATGGAAGATGTTATAGTTATAGAGGGAGAACAGTCCCTGTTCATTGAATTCACTAACGTTCATCTATCCCAGAATGATTCCTCCAACGGGGTCATTCCAACCTTCATTCTTTATTTGTGGAAGATTCCATAGTACTTCGTCATTGTTTCCTCACATTCACATCAAAAACCCATGCCTTATCTTCATTTAAATATATGAGGAAACCAACCATGTTTCTAAATATTAATGTGGTACATTTATGAACCACATTTACTATTCCAACATTGAGGTTATACCACCCAAGGGTAATGACCATGAATGACTCATTTAACTCTACAGTCCCACCATGTCACTCAACGGTTACAAAAAAAATAACTTATTATGTTATTTTGTTATTCTTTTGGTAAATCTTGATATTAAATTTTCCTTCTAACTTTTTACGAACAAAGTTAAGCTTCCATTATGTAATCCTAGTGCTGCGAGTTCAATAGTCCCCTTGGATTTTAATTATGAGCATCGGTTTAAATGTTAGAAATTTACACCTGTACATTTATTGAACGTACCTTAAATTTTTTTTCAAAATTTGGTTCGAGGCACACCAGGACTCATAATTATGGACAATCAATTTTAGCAGACTCATAATAATTCTAAATAATTTTTACAAATATATATTAATTTTTTGGGTATTTACAGATAACTGTTGACCATGTTTGAAACACATCATCTATAACATGTTCGCCTGAAATGGGAACAAAAAAATGAGGGTCGACTATTAACTGTGTTTGAAACACTGGACCTGACTTGAAGTGGAACCCAAATTCATCCAGGGCATTGGCCTAGAATGGTAGGTGAGTCGATACAGTATGGGACCAGGCAGTTACGGGGTCCCTTTAGACATGAAAGAGTATGAAGATTCAAAAGGACTCACGAAGCATGAGGGGGATTCATGTAATGTTTGAACAGATTCCAATGCTCTTGAAATTATTCCTCTATAATCATGGCATGAGGTATCTTATGATTGCCACATAATACATCCCTTATTTTGAACTAGAGGCATCCTATTATTGAATGATAGGGCATACTAGAGTTTATAGTCATTTAGAGAGGACCGATGGCATCTTATGTGTGGAGAATAAGGCATCTCCTTATTAGAGTAAGAGGAATCGTATATTTGTTATATACGGTGTACTATAGTTTATAGTCATATAGATAGGACTATTGGAATATTATTCTTGGGGAATAAGGAATCCCTTGTTTGGAGAAAGAGGCATCCTGTATTTGTCTTATAGGGTGTACTACAATTTATAGTCATGTTGAGAGGACTATTGTCATGTTATGATTGGAACATAAGGCTTCTATTTTTTGGAGAAAGAGGCATCCTATATTTGTCATATAAGGTGTACTACATTTTATATTCGTGTAGAGAAGACTATTAGCATCTTATGATTGGCACATAAGGCACCTCAAGTTTTGAGAAAGAGGCATTCTATATTTTTCATATATGATGTACCACAGTTCATAGTAATATAGAGTGGACTATTAGGTGTAAGGTGCTTAGCAATGGATAGTGTTGGGACATACAGAAGAGTGGCCCTTTCAAGTTCAACCTGGAATAGGATCTATTTGATAGGTTTTGGAGGAGTTTCTTGAGGAATGGTTCAACTCAAGGTACTCAAGAAATTGAATATGAGAATCTCAACACACGACATGTGAAAGGGACCAAGAGGAATATGTAAACTCAAAGAGTTTCATGGGGTGGGGTGGAGTATCTCAAATCATGTTATTCCAATGGTGGATGGTGGGTGTGCGTAAGGGCGCAATGGAAAATGCCGACATCCTGGCCCGAAATGTTTGCGGTGTGACTCTCCATTTTTTATGGGGTTTAGTGATGGAATCCAAGGGAGGAGCTTCGCAATGGATAGGGATTCGTGAAGGTTCTTCATAGAGAAAAGGTTCTCGTGGAACATGGGGCCTCGCAGAGCTTGGGGTCCCAAAAGACAACTTTGGAAAGGAAATATGCTCGTAGAGCATGGGGTCTCGCAAAGTAGCATCACAAAGGAAAGGTTCTCACGGAGCATGGGGTATCACTGAGTTTGGGCTTTTCAAAGCATGGGGTCTCATCTAGCATGAGACTTCCCATAGCCTTGAGAAAACTGAAGAAGCTCCCTCTTTCAAAAAGGGTGTATCCCTTTGTGAAGGGCATCACTTCACGCTGCTCGAGAGCTCCTTGAAGTGGGAGATTGGCCACCCAAGTTGTGACATAACCATTCTTATGAAGGGGGTATTCCAATGATTTATAAGAGATGGAGGTCGGCATAGCATTTCGCGAAGCACAAATGTGTGCCACAAAGAGAAAATGGAACTATAAAGGATGTCTTGCCCTGGAACTAGTGTGAGTTCCCTCAAGTTTCTCGTAACCACAATGTCGACCATCATCAGCCTTCGGGACCCTCGTGATAGATCTGGTCATGTTCCCTCAAGTTTCTCGTATTTCTAGAGGATTCGGTCACGACCTTTGTGGTGCCCACGGAGGCTCTGGTCATGTTCCCTCTACTCCTCTATCGTGGATGGAGATTAACGAATGGGATCTGCACACTAGTTTCCTATCCCAACTCCAAATGTACATAACTCCTAATCTGTAACTCTCTTTGGGATCTATGACTAGTCAAATTAAAGATTGTGAAATGGGATAAAAATCTTGGATCATGCATGGAATCATTTTGAATATTTTGTGGAAGCGTTTTTTTGTTCCAATAGATTGATGGAGTAGTTTTTTCTTTATACTATACTTTGGAACAAAAATATATGTATTGGAAAACCAAATTCATAAGGTTCCGAAAAAATAGGATAGTGAGGGAGCCTAGTCTATCTATTTTAATCCATAGGATGATAACCCATTAGTCAATTTTTTTCTTATCTTCCATGTAGTTACATATTTTATTTTGTTTCATTTATATTGATTCATATCAAATAAAATCCCAAAATCATTATGTTTTTCAAGGGAATCCAATTCATTAGAGTTATGAGATATCCAATGCACTATCAGCTTGAAAACATAGAGATTCGGTGCCATTTAAGAATTATCTAGTAAATACAATGAGCTACATTGAGTTCTTGGATGTCTTTGGATTTATGATCCTTGATGGGTTTTTTCACAGATATCTTTTTATTATCACGGATTAACATTTTCAATATTTTAATTATTTTTTATAATATGATAAATAGTAAGAAAACACTTTCATAAATCCTTAAACATATTTTGTATATTTATAATGAAATAGGGAATGAATATCAATATATCTTTTTGGTGAATAAGAAAAGGAATAAAAATGAAAAGGTGTCCAATAATCATTCGTTGTATAACCCTCCCGAGAACTATCCTTCCATAAAAAATAAAATCTAATGGTAGGAATAGGAAAAGGACATATTCTGTTTTTTTGGGGAAAGATAAGCCTCTAGAAGTGTAAATTTTCCAAGTTAAAGATGTCATCAAAATCTTTTGGTTCATTCATTATCGATTGAAATACTTTTTATCCATACATTAGTTATTAGATATATATTTTTCTAATAATATCCCGATTCAAATATAAGAACCATGTTTATTTTGAAATTCTTATAGGTAGGGTTGGATTATGGGTTTATAATGATTCAAGTATGTATATTCAATCCATTGTGAACTACCCCATTCTATTATCAATACAATAGTATTGGTTTTAAAATATTTTTATGATATTCAAACTGTTACCAAAAACATAATTTCCTCATTCTATATATATACAAAAGGATTTATTTACAAGAGCAAAATAGAATTCAATTCTTTTATAAAGACATCGTATATTTTTGGATGCCACATTTAAATGGCCATATTTATGTATTAATTTATTTAAATTATGAATCATTATCACATGAATCATTTCCCACCAAGTTGTGGCATCAATGTTTTGGTCTTGTAAATGTGGAGCACTTTAAAGATCACTATCAAGATGAATACATAGTTTTTTTTGAAAAAAACCACAAGATTGATGTATCAATAGTTAATAATTAAAAATAACCATGCCACCTTTTTGTGGAAATGGTGAATGAGCCACATATATTATAGAATTGTGACACATTCATGTGTGTTATCCATTTAGAGGTCGGTATTCTTACTTCATTAATTTTATTGATGCCTTAGTTATATAAAGATATATCTACATAATGAGGTATACTTTTAAATCCTTAGATAATTTGCAAGAGTCCAAGCTTAAATTAGTGAATCTTAATTTTATGAAGATAAAAAATATTCTATCAGATCAAGGTAGTGAGTATGTTAACTGAGAATTCATTGAAATTATATGGGTGTTTTATATTCCATCTCAATTCACTCCTCATAATACACAATATTATAATTGTGTCTGTGAAAGGTGAAAAAATACCTAATTAGACATGATAAAGGGAATTACGATACATGAAAGTCTTCCATGATCCTTTTAGGGATATTAATTTCATGCTATAACATACATTAATAATGTATTATCAACTAAGGTGATAAATGGGATACAATATGAGTTAAGGTATAGAAATAAATATATATTTTCAAATACTCATTGATAGATATGTGACTATTTTTGAATTCAAAATCATGAAATAAAATATCGGTGATTTGTATATATGAAGATCATGATAAATAAATAATTGGATACTATCAACATTTCTACTCATTTAATATGTTGATAATATCAAGACAAGAAAAAAAAATTATATGTGAAATATCCTCAAGAATACTAGTTGGAGAATTATTGACTCAGATGAATTTGATACACAATATACACTAGAGATGGTAATAGAATAGCTTCCATGTGTCCCCTTGGAATTTGTTGATTATGAAACAAAAGTTCTACAAATAATAAAGAGAGAGGCAAGAAAACCATATAGATATTATTTTCTGGTCACCAAATATGGTAACTCAATATATGTTGACAATAATGATATCCATATCGAATATGAGGTAGAAGGTTAATCAGAATCTATAAGAATAATTTAAGGAAATTTTTCGAAGATGGATTACACATATCAAAACAAGTTCACAGTTTTGGTCAATCTAGTTGTATATGTAAATCATGTTCTGTGAAAATAGATATTGAAGATAAAACTATATATTGAATTAAATTATAGTACTTATAAATCATAGCTACTGGCTAATGGATTGGAAAAAGTATAATGGGATTGAAAAATACTAAATCATTTCAGCATTGTCTATGTTTAAATGAATTATAATTATACTTTCAATAGTAGCATTCCATGATAATGAGATTTGGAAAATCAATTTCAAATTATATTTTATTACTATGAGCCACTATAATATGAATATATGAAAAAACATGATTGTATTTTTACTCTATTAAATTTAAATAATATGGGCATGTTTAAATTATTTGTTTATGGGTTTAAGAAAGAATATTTTTTCTAGAATATTCTCTTTGGTGACTTAATGAGAGATTTTGGTTTCATATAGAATTAATATGACCTATATTTTTACAAGTACTTTAGTGGAAGTGAATTTCAATTCAATGTATTATATGTTGATGGGATATTACTTATTGAAAATGACATACATGTTTTATAGTTAGGGAATTGTAAAATATGTTCTTCTCCATAAAAGAGTTAGGTGATGCATCATATATACTTGAAATAAATATAATTTTTGTTTGATCCCAATGATTATTTATACTAATTCAAAGTATATATGTTGACCAAATTATGATGTGATTTGGTATTGGAAAATATAACACGGGATTAGTTTATGTGTGATGTTATATACATCTCTCTAAGATAATGTCTCCTCAAGAATTAAAAGCGAAAGGTTGAGTAAAATCTCATATGAATTTTCTATAGGATCATTCATGTATTCCCTGTTATGTACAAGGATTTTTTTTATGCTTTATGAATGGTAGGTAGATATCCATGTCATCGAGGGGATAATTATCAACTATTATGGTTATGTTTAAGTATTTGATATGCACTAAGTATTTTCTTGCCTATATAGAGAATATTACGAACCAATAATTTTAGTATATTCTAATGAAAGATTGGAAATATATTTTAATTATATGATGTTTCGATAAGGATATGAATTTAGTATCAATGGAAGACATATAATCTGGAAGAGTTTAAGGAATCCAATTATAATAGATTATATGGTGGATTTTTTATATATATCAGCTTTTGATACATCCAAATAATTAGTTAATATTCAAAAAAAATTATAAGAACTCAATGTGCTGCCTAGTATTGGAAATCATATCTCTTTATAATTTTATAACATTGAATTATTGGCTCTTACAAAGGAGAAAAGGTCACATCATTTCCTGAAGCATATACTCTATATATACCACCACTTTAGTTATTTTTCACTAAAGGGTGAATTCACTATGAGTATATTTTCCATGGAAGAAAATATGACCGACCACATTACTAATTACGTATCTTAGTAAAAACAATGACAATCATGTAAGTGCTGTAAAACTCGACATTGTCAATAATTTGTTTCCAATAAATGTGGGAGTATGTTTGAGAGAGATGCATATAACCATTATCTATTTAATATAAAATTTCATACATTAATTTATTTGAATATCAATAAAAGTATTTATCAAATCATGATTTTTATTTTGTGTGATGTACTATGTCATAATATCTTAAGAGTTCTTATCACACTAAAAGGTCATAGAATATCCTCTCTATGATGAGAACACAAAAGTTCCATGCCTATATACTAAAATATTATTTATAAAGTCATATGATGTCATTTGATGGGATAAAATGGAATAGGCTAATATGAGGAGGATTTTCATATGAATTTGAGAAACATCATTATATTATACTCCCTCTCTAATATTTTGTGTGAGATATTATGAGAACATTACCCCAAAATTGGAAATTAAAATTTATATGTGTTGGTGGATATTACTATATACAGATATTTATAACTTTCTATATAATTTATGATTATTATTAATATATTTAATTTAGCACATACATTAATCAATTAAAAAATCAATGATAAATAATACTCATTGGCTGATGGGATATGACAGGTGTGTCATGGGTTATGATGTATTAATGAAAAACCTGAGAGAGGATTTATTGATTTAATTATTTTATACAATTTGATATCTTAGCCCCTCTAATGGGAGTTAAACTGCCTAATTAATTAAATGAACATGGTGGTTTTGTTGGTATTTTCATTTCTACAAATTCAATGAAAGATACATCGAGCACACATATAACATCCCAGGTTTTTATAGAATAATAAATATTCATGTCAATGAATATTTAAGAATAACATATTAATTTTATTTAATATAGTAGACTTTGTTTGATAACGTACTCAACACGCAACAACGGGTTTCTTTGAAATCCTATGTTGCACAAAACATTGAGTTATATTAAATAATAATTAAACAATATTATTATTATTTTAAATGGTAGTTAATGCCAAGTTGTTATATTGTTGGGAATGAAAAGAACTAACTAAATTATGATTAAAATTGTTTTGTATATGTTTTATATTTATCTAATAGATTATAGAGGCTTAAAAAAGAATGAATCTGATTTTAAGCATTAAATTATCTAATATTATTAAAAGGATGTTTTACCACCTTTTAAAGATTAAACCTTTTTAAATCTAGTTTTTATCAATTTTAAATGATCAATTTGAAAAATAAAAGATCCAATTTTTAAGTGGGACATCACAATTTTCTTTGTATGAAATTTTGGTATTTTTAAATTAAATTCATTTTTTAATGAATGGTGAAAAATACTGCATTTTAATTCAAAACTGCCTTTTCATCTAATTTTTTTATAGTTAGCTTATTATTTTAATTTGTCTTAAAATTTAATTAAATAATTTTTTTATCATTTAATTCTATTATGGTCATTGGAAGTAATTTCATTTAAATTGTATATAAACCCATGTCAATCTTTTGGTAGTTAGTACTTCTTAAAATCTCTATTTTTCTTTTTAACAACGTGAATTAATTTTAAATTAATTTTTGAATCATTTGTGTTTTGAAATTGTAAAAATAGATTCCATATTTGGAATCATTTGGTACAAATTGTTTGAATAGGTACCTTTTATTTTTAAAAATTATGAATATTAACTTCACTAATTATTTTATTAACCATGGATAAATTGTAAATTGGGTAAATAATGGTTAAAAATAATATTATAATAATATTTAACTACCTTAACAAATGTCCTAATACTATTTTTTGAATTATAACCGACCAAGTTCATCCTTGGGTCGATTTTGGGACCCCATGGAGCCACTTCGGAGTGATAATGACAAGTTATATTAATTAATTTAATGTAATGGGATATATAACATAAACATTTATCTTTTAATAAAACAATTTTTAAATGGAGTTATATAAGAGATATTTTAATCCATTAGTCATAATTACAAATTTAAAAATATTTCCTACATCATGGTATTTTATTTATAATTTTTAGAAATCAAATAAATAAATTCATTTATGACTCAATAATGACGTAGTGATTACCTTGTTAATGAATGATTTAAATAAATGAGATTATAAATTTTAAAAACAAATTTATTTTGAAATATTTTATTCCATCCACAAATTTTATCGATTATTATGACTTTTTATATTTCAATTAATTATGTTTTTTCAAAAGAATCATGTTGTTTTGGATTTTTAAAAAGTCATGATATGGATTGTATAAAATAAACATAAATGAATTTTTTAAAAAAGTATTATTTTAGTAAGTGATTTAATAGTCCTAAAAATATAAAATTTGGAAAAATTGTATATATAATGTTTAACAAGTCATTAATGAACCGCTTGTGGTTCTATTTGCATTTTATTGTAATTATATTAACCATGTAGTATTAATATACAAGAAGACATTGTAGGAGTTTAATTTGTTAAGTAAGGGTTAAAGCTAAAAGATAAAGTTATATTTTTGACCTAGGATTATTTAAAACATATTGGTTGATATTTTTTCGACCAAAAATCATCTTATATTTGAAATAAATTACATTGGGACCATTTGAGATCAAAAATCATTTTATAATAAAATATTATTTCAATACCTTCCTAAAGTGCCTCTCCTCCCTCTTATAAAATGGAATCACCTGTACCCATTTACTCAAACCTATCAAGCCTCTTGTATCATCCAAATTCTTCTGAAATAAGCTCCCAACATCCCTCCCTTCCTCTAATAAGAATTACCTTGGGCATAAGAAAATTCAAGAGTGCCTTTTGGCTCAAATCAAAAGATGTTACCCTATTTAGAGGTAATGTCTTCTCAAAAGTTCGTTTCATTAACCTTCCCTCTCCACTCCCATTGATCTTATTATTACATAACAGCACCATTATCCTAAATATACTAGGATTTTGTTATTATAATTAGTTTTAAGTACACTTTCACGCACCTCCATCTAATGGATATAAACATATTATTTCTATGTTTGGTGAACTACTACCTCACGAAATGATTATTGTTTGGTTTTCTCTTACGACCTCTCATGGTGTCCATTATTATGGAACAATATTTATATATGATATATATGATATATATTTTCTATATTATTTTGTAATTTTTATTTAAAAATATTTTTATGCTTTTCATGATGTGTAAATACGATATTTTCATTTGAGGAAGTGTAGACTACCGCCCCTCAAAGTGATATGACGCGTTCAAACTATACATGGAATGTATAAAGGAATTCATTAATGATATTATGTAAAATATATAAAACATTCTATTATACTATAATTATTATATACCTACATATCATTTATTTTTCATTTATTTAATATGACAAATAAATGAAAGCAGCCTTCATGTGTACATACGACCGACCATCTACAGGAATGACACATTTAATTAATTATCTCCTAATGTTATTGACAATTATAAATACATATATAATGGATATATATGTTATTTAAATTAATAATATCATTATGTCGATGATTTACTTTTTCCTATGTGGACAACTCCCTCAAAACTAGTTAATTTTCATCTCGTGTACCAAAAATCGACAAAATGACTGATATTAACATAAATAATTATGTATGTTTTATTACATGGAAATAAGTGATATAAATGAAATTATAAACATAAATATTTTCTAAAGTGAGTATAAATTTACATATTTTTATTGTTTATGAAGAAAAATTAACATATGTGATGAATCAAACTCAAGGTAAGGGACTTTAGCTCAATCTCCTTTCGTTGAGGCATAAGTTGATGTTATGCACCTTTAAGATCCTATGAGGTGTTTATACAATCCTTTTGACATTTTATATCATTAATTAATATATTCTCATAATATTTATAGTTTTTAATGCTGTTACACTTAAATTATTTTTATTCAAGTGTTTTTCTAATGGTAATGCACTCTTTAACTAAAATATTGTTTTTAAATGTTTTATAGATTTATTATTATAAAACCATATATTTCATGTTCCTATTTTCAAATAGTTTTAAACATTTATATATATAGACATGAATGTTTTATAATTTTAATCTATATAAAAAGTTTTAAAGATGAATGGGACACTTTGATTCAAAATCTCTTTATTAAATATTTTAATTTTTTTTGAAATGGGATGAATATTTCAATAACATGAAATGAACTCTTTTGATAGAAATACGGGAATTTTATTTTTTCCATTATTCTTGTTTTATGTGTTACAATTATATAAGGGTACATGTAAATTTTATTGGTGGTTACATGGTAAAAAATGACGGGTGGTTATGTGATAAATCTAATAATGGGTGGTTACGTGATAAAACAAGGATGGGTGATTAAATTTTAACCTATGATACTAGGGTTATGGAAGTTGGACATATGGCTATTCTATTTAGTGATATGTGTAGAATTTGACCACATGGATATTCCATTTATGTATGTTTATGTGCCATGTTACCTTTATATGTTATATATTTCTTTCTAAGGGATTTTGGTAATCTTTTGGTTAAAAAATGGTAAGCAATGTAGTTATATTTAGTGACAAATATTTAATAATTCATGAAGGTGTAAAGTATTACATTATGAAAATGTATTATTGGTTTTCATTTTATCCCAAGACTAACTTTTTTATTTCTTTATGTATCTCTTACTGAGCCATGTTTCTAATCCCATGTCTTGAAATGTTTTTTCGCAAGATATAATGAATAGTCGAGTCAATGATGGGATCAAGGAAATGTTATATAGTTAAAATATAAAACGATTTAATATATAATTTTAAAGAATTTTTGTTTTATGAAAAAATGGACAATGAGTGGAAGTGTCTACATGTAATGTTCGAGATGCTATTAATATGTTATGGTCTAATTCTCTAAATCTCTAAACCTAAAAAGATCTTCAATGTGGATTAAATTAAAATTATCAACTTATCTCAAGATTAAGTAATTTTTAAGGAATAAGGATTACAATTGGTATCAAATGTCAGTTAATATATCATTCTAGGATAGGGTGTTATTTAAGCATATGTGAAATGTTTAATATAACCCCAATGGTTAGACTATTAGAAACATTCATAGTTATTTTAGATGAATTGAATGAGTTTATGATAACATGAGAAGTATATATTATTTTTTACCATCATCAAAAGATATTATATGATGATATTGATGATATCATCCGACTGAACGTTTTGAAATTACTGTAAATGGCTAGATCTAGCAGGAACCAAAGTAACAATAGATGTGAAGGAAACTGTGGTGGTTTTCTAAATAAGAAACCAAATGAAATGGGAGTGGCAATAGAAACTATTTTTGTTCTTCTTAACCAACTATTATGAGTCATGATTGACCACTTGAACATTGGTGATTTTTTCTATGGAATCATGTATGCGGTAAGTGAATCCCAATGGATGTTCAAGTATTAATCATAAACGTTAGAATATTAAAAAACTATTGTCAAGGATATGTAAAGAAACACCAAGAAAAATGCTTCAAATGGATGGGAAGTTGTTATAAATGTGGTTATGAAGGTCATAAAACAATAACCTTCCATGGAAATAGGAATCATTTAGTTGACTACAGGAAAGGAAACAAAGTTCTTTTTAGGGTATTAATTGAATGTTTTATATGTGGTGTGCATAGTAATTATGCAAATAGATGTCCTACAGAAAAGGATCATGAATGGGATTATTAGTACAATACAAATATATCTTTACCAATACCGAATTCCATTCCAATTAAATATTATTAAACAAAAAATGACCCATGAAAGGCATGGATTATTTCATAGTTCATGTTTTGAAATTGTTGAAATCTTAGGATATTATGCAAGACTTTTTTAGGAAATAAGTATCAACGAATATGATGGAAAAACATGGATAAAGGATCATGAATAATTTTTTATGATTAAGAATTATACTTTTAAGGAATTGAAAAATTATGTTGGTTCTAAGGATGATGATATGTTTGAATGTATAAAGGATAGGGTTAAATTTGAAGATTTCTATTATTTTTATCCCTTATGTATGTTATAAAAAATGTTAATTAAAGAATAATTATCTTTTCTTTTGTGGATATTGTTATAAAGTACTATTAGGGTTTATATGATCCTTGAATTTGAGGCAATTATGGGTTATTAGTTTTTGGGATAAAAAATGTGAGGTATGGTTAAAACAAATTATGGATATTTTTAAGTATTTTACCTCAATTTTAATTTTTATTTTATTTATAATGTTTTAGAAAAAGGAAAACACGCAGACCAAGTGATAACCCGTCATGTCGGACAAAGTTGTGGCAATCGAACCCACAAAAAATGTGCGACTGGAATTTATCACCAACCATAGGCCTACGTGATGTCACTAGTTAGTATGACTAATTAAGTTTAGTTATATGATTTTATGAATCGAGAATAAATTAATTTTGGGAATTTATGTTTTATCAAATGGATATCCTTATTATAAAAAAATGATTTGGTGATTAAGTAATAAATGTTATTTTGGAAGATGTTTTCTCTTTTGGGAAACTATATGCCTAAGGAAAATAGAATACTCTGGGATTTCATTTGAGGAGTAATGGAAGAATGTTATTTTATAATAATCTATGTTTTTATTGTGGGTATATAGTGATATAGGTTATTTATGGAAATGATTATCCTATCATTGAGAATATGTTTTTAGGTTAATTACTTTTAAGTATGATACTTCTAGAGTATCCAATGTTTTTTGGAGTTAAATGTTAAATTATTTTGTGAAATACTATATGATAAAATTCTTTTGATTTTTGGGATTCAAACTTAGTTTGGATTATATTGAAGAATTTTAAGGACAATTATTTTTTTTAATGGTCTCTGTTGAACTTTTGTTACAGTTTGTTGAATTTTGTAGATTAAGAGTAGTATAATGGATTATAATTTTTGGGGATTATCTAATCTTGTAATATCCATTTTGGTTTTGGTTAATGTATAAAGAAAGGGGGAATATATAGTTTATATTTTCTGGATTAATTGATTCTCTAGAAGTTATGTCTAGGGATTCAGATGTGACCAAGTCATCCTGAATACTCACCGTTTTGGAGAAAATATGAGTTTGTGGTAGAAATTTATTTACAGATGAAACCCTATATGAAAAGTAATTATATTTCATTCTTTACTTATTCAATATCATAAATAAATTCCTCAACATTATGAAAATGAACATAATACAAAAAAAATTTCTATTTTCTTTTCCAACTGGGGAATCGAATACCATTTAACCCATTACATTTTTATGATATTTTGGTAGTTAACTTTCTCCTGATCATGTTTTCTATCACTCTCCATCAAGACATGATGGTTAGTTTATCGTCCATATCCATGTATTACTACATGGAAATCTAGTATGTTCTATCACATGATACCTTTTCACATGTCTTTCATTTTTAAAATTGATATTTTTATTGACACTTTTTCTGATTATAGATTCTTATAGAGGTTTGGGTGCCCAATTTTAAAATTGTGAAGACGCAATTTCCAAAAGGGGGGAAGGAAGTAACAACCTATCTATTTATAGAATGATAAATTTTTCATATATATAAATATTTATAAAAATGATATTAATTTTATGTTATAGAGATCACATTTTCTAATAACATACTCAATACACAACAATGAATTTCATTGAAATTTTTTGTTTCAAACAACATGGAGTTATACTAAAATATAATCCAATAATATTATTATTATTTTAAATGGTTTTTAACACCTTGTCATTATATTGAATAGAATTAACATATCTAAATGAATTATGATTACACTTGTTTGTTATATGTTTTTATATTTATCCGATAAATTTTAGAGGTGTCAAATAAGAATGAATCTGATTTTAATTATGAAATACTCTAATATTTTTAAAATATCATTTTATTGCCTTCTGATGGGTAACCTTTTTAAAATATCGTTTTTTCACTTTTATATGTCATATTTGAAAAAATTAAACTCTTCTTTAGAACAGGGATATTTAAATTTACTTTTGATTAAATTTTGCTATTTTTCAGATAAAATCATTTTTCAATGAATAGTGAAAACTGCTTTATTTGATTTCAAAACTATGTTTTCATCTAATTTATTTATATAGATAGATTATTATTTTAATTTTTTATAAAGTGTAATATGATTTTTTTTCATTTAATCCAATGATGTTCTTTTTTTATATAATTTCACATTTAAATTGGACATAAACACATGTCAATATTTTGGTAGGTATTACTTATAAAACCACACTTATAGGTATTGACAACAAGAATTAATTTCAAACTAATTACAAAATTTTTTTTGTTTTGAATTGGGAAAAATGAAATCCACATTTGGAATTTGGAGCTCCAAATTGTGTAAATAGGTTTCTCTTATTTTTAAAAATTATAAATAGTAGCTTCAATAATTATTTTATTTACCATGGTTAAAGGGTAAATCTGGTAAATAAGGGAAAGTAAATAATATAATATTAATATTAAACTACACTAAAACATATACTAATCCTATTGGAGGAGATACTTCTGGACATGGGCATCCTTTGGTCAACTTTTGGACCCCATAGAGCCACGTGGGAGTGATAATGACATGTTATATTATTTAATTTAATGTAAAGGGAAATATAACATAAACATGTATATTTTAATAAATGAATTTTTATAAGGGGTTATATAAGTGATATTTTTTTTCCATAAATAATAATTTGAAATCTAGAAATATTTCTTACATCATGGTATTTTATTTAATATTTCTAGACGTCAAATAAATTAATTTATTTATGAAAAAATGATGATTTAGTTATTACCTTATTAATGAATGATTTAAATAAATGAGATTATAAATATTAAAATAAATTTATATTGGAACATTTTTTCCCATAAAAGAATTTTATAGATGATAATGACTTGTTATATTGGAATTAATGATGTTTTTTGGAATGATTAATGTTGTTATGTATTTTTAAAAATTCATGATATGAATAGTATGAACATTAACATATATGAATTTTTAAAACAAATACTCTTTTAATAAATGATATAATAATCCTAAAAAAACTAACAATTGGTAAAATGAGTTAGATAATGTTCAAAATGTCATTAATTAACCACTTGGTTTTCTAGAATAATTTTATACTAAATATATTGTTCATATATTATAAATATACAAGAAGACATTGTTAGAGTTAAATTAGTTAAATAAGGGTTACAGCTAAAAGATAATGTTAAATTTGTGAACACAACTTGTATAAAACCAACTTTTTAAGAGTTTTTATACCCAAAAGGATCTTATCTTTGACATAAATTTCATTTGGACAATTTTAAACTGAAAATCATTTCATAATAAAATTATATTTCAACACCGTCCTAAAGTTCCCCCTCCCTCTTATAAAAGGGTATAACCTCTACCCATTTACTCACACCTCTAGAGCCCCTTGATTAATCCAAATTCTTCTTAAATAAGATCCCATTATCCCCCTAACTCTTAAAATCCTTAACCTTGTACATAAGGAAATCCAGGAACGAATTTTGGCTCAAATAAAAAGAAGTTACCCGATTTAAAGGTAATATCTTCTCTCAAGTTATACTCTTTTACATTATTTATCCACTACCTATAATCATGTAATTACATAAAAACACTAGTATATTAAATATAATAGGATTTTTTTGGGAATAATTTTAACTAAAGTTACACACACCTCCATATAAGGGATACACAAATATTGTTTTTGTGTATGATGAACTACTGCCCCACGAAACGATGATTGTTCGGTATTCTCCTACCTCCTCTCATGGTGGAAATTATGATGGAATTTATTTATATATTATAATTATTATAATTATATTTTCTCTATTATTCTTTAATTTATATTTAGAAACATATCCTTTAACTTTTCAGGATGTGTTAATATGATAATTTCATTTGAGGAAGTGTGGACTACCACCCCCTCAAAGTGATATGAATCATACATAAGATACATGGAACATATAATTTATAAAATTAATGAAATTATGTAATATATATAACATATGATATTATAATTTAATTACAATATACATATATATCATTGAGTTTTCATTTCATTAATATGACAAATAAAAGAAAGTAGTATTCATTTGTACATACGACCGACCGTCCCCATGAACAATGAATTTGATTTATTATCTCCAAATGTTTTATAAAATTATTAATACATATATACTGGATATATATGATATTTGAATCATGAATATCTTTATGGAGATGATGTATTTTTTCCTACAGGGACAATTTCCTCAAAAAAAATTCATTTTTGACTCAAGTACCAAAAATCGAAAAAAAACTGATATTAACATAAATAATTATGTAAGTTTTATAATAGCTAAATAAGGGATATAAAAGGAATAATAAACTTTAGTAGTTCTGAAGAAATTATAAATTAAATTAATTGTATTATTCTGGAAGAACAAGGGACATACGTGACAAATCAGACTCATGGTAAGGGACTTCATCTCAATCCCCTTTCATTAAGGCATATGTTGATGATATACACATTTAATATCATATATGGTTTATACACAACACATTTGACATGTTATATCAAGAATTAATATATTCACATGATATTTAAAGTCTTTATTGATGTTATTCTTTAATGATTTTTATTCAAGTGTATTTCTAGATGTAATGGAATATTTTACAAAAACATTGTTTTTAAATGTTTTAAAGCATTATTTTTCTAAAACGTTTTGTTTCATGTCCCTGTTTTCTAATGGTTTCTTAGAATTTATCTATATGTACATGAATTTTTTTAAATTTTAATTTAGTAGAAAATTTTCAAAGTGGTGTGGTACACTTTGATTCAATGTCTCTTTATTAAATATTTTAAATTGTTTCAAAAATGTGTTAAATATTTTAAAATCATGAAAAGATATCTTGGGATTGAAATGTGGAAATGTTATTTTTTTCATTATGGTTGTTTTATGTGCTATTATTACATAATGGTTCATTGACATTTGAATGGTGGTTATGTGGTAAACCAATGATGGTTCCATACATGATAAAACAAATGATAGGTGGTTACGTGATAAACTAATAATGGGTGGTTATGTTATGACCTACAATTCATTGGGTATAAGAAGTTTATTTTTTGGCTATTAAATTTTTTGATATGTATATAAGTCGATGGTATGGTAATTCCATTTATTTTTTTATATCCCATGTTACCATTATATGTTATAGGTTTATTTCTATTGACTTGTGGTTATATTTTGGTTAATTTTTTTTTAAGAAATGAGTTTATATTCCATGAATTATGTCTACTACTTCCTAAAGGTTTAAATTAGTTCATTATGATAATGTATTCATGATTTTAATTTTATCCGATGACTAATTATTTTCATTATTTATATATCCCTTATAGAGCCTTTATGCTCATCCCATGTCTTGAAATGTTTTTTTATAGGTTCCAAAGAATAATATAGTCAAGGATGGGATCTATAAAAAGTTATGATGTTAAAATATTAAATGATATCATATTTCATTTTAATTATTATTTGTTTTATCAAAAAAATGGACAGTGTGTAGAAGTGTCTTCTTGTAATGTTTGAGATGTTATGTTTAAGTTATGACCTAACTCTCTAATTCTCTAAACCTGAAACGATACTTGATGTGAATTAAATTCAAATTATCAACTTAGGTCAAGATTAATTAATGTTTAAGGCAAGGTTCCATACCACTTAGTTTGAATACACTTGTATAAAACCATCATAATTAGATATATCGAGAAAAATGGATAACATTACACAACTCATGTTTGTAATAGAGTATATTCCATCAAGATATTAAATTGATTCTATATGGGATATTTGAGGTGTTGTTATTCCATAAAGATAGACTCTAATTAATATTGAATAATTCCACTGAGAAATTGGCCTAAATGAGAGCATACTAAGTGTATTTAGAACATCAGTCAAATTTTATCAGATTTTGACATGTTGGATAAATATTATTATCATAAGAGGTTTATTGATTATTAATGTTGGGTTTATCATAAATATTCCATCAGAAATTATTTTATTGAATATATACATTACATTCGTATTTAAAAAATATATTTTAAAATATATTAATTATTTATTTAATAATGTAAATAAATTACATTTATTTAATATGATATATTTTCAAGGTAATGAAATATTTACTCATATACATAAATATTTAAAAAATATTTATTCATCATTTCGGTGAATATAATTTTTTTTATATTTATTAGGTAATCATTCAATGATATTTATTAAATTAACAAAATAGTTATTATTAAATGCATATAAAATTTTTTGGAGTGTATACAGACATAATTAAAGGGTATGAAAAGAAATTTCATACTAAGTATTATATGAATAAATATATATTTATTTATTCATGAAAATAAAATTTATTTTATCTTCCATTATAGTACATTAAAATTAAATAATAGTAAATTTATCTATATATATACATTAGGTTCTCCAAGGATTTAAAAAATATTAAGGCCCCATATAAATTTAGTACATTCTACCAATACTACTATTGAAGATCATTTTTTGAAATTTTATTTTATCATGAACCAAATTCTGTCATTTTGAAAATGAGTTCTAGAGAGGAATCTCTAAAAGCCTAGAGAGATATCCCATAAAACTCTCTAATGAAAATAGTGAATTTCCCCTCCTCACTAGAGAACCCCTACCCTTTGGAATGATTCACTTATAATCTACATCATTCATTACTATCATTATAACCATTCATGCTTGCACTAGGAGGATTCTATGTCAAAAATTGGGTTTTCATGAATGATGTGTGGATCACCACTAGATAGATTCATCCCATGATTCATCTATTGGAATTATGATATGATAATAGGACTCAATATGATCATCAATAATGAAGAAATAATTCAATGAAAAGTAAATATTTAATTAAATAAAATTAGTATAAATTGTATGTGAAATTAACCTCTATTCTTAGATTCATGTTCTTATAAATAACTATTCATATTAATTATTATTTTAATGATGATTCTTCTTCATGTACATAACATATTGTTGATGAATTGTGGTTATAATTTGAGTCGGTAATGGCCAAACTCATGCTTCCTCTACACTCAAAACATTTATTGTATTTGCAGACGTGATAATCTAACTCTAACCTATCCACCATAATTTTATGCTCTCTTATTATATTAAATATCCTCTATTACATCTCATTTACCAAACTAAGAATGTTTGACATCACGTTTTAGGTTATATATTATTATTCCATTATAGTGATTAAGATGAATAAATATTTGAAGAATTAAATTTAATAATGTATTATTTTACTAATTGGAAAAGTGGTGAGGATCACCCTTAGGTTGGAGAATCTATATTTGTAAATAAAGCTATATTAATTCTTGATACATTGACCAATCATTCCCTATCATCGTTCTTTATAATGATTAGGAAACCCATCACATCCTTTTTAGATCCAACATCTCTTTATCATCGTGTGGGAGAATATGGTTGGATTTACCATGGTATTCATCTTGATGGGCCCTATACATTACCATTTGAGTTATTTCATTTCCTATCATAGCCTTAAAATCTACTTATTGAGTCCTCTGGTAGATTATTTCATCTTCTCTCAAAATTTTGAGAGCCTATATTTTTCACCCATCATCCTCCTTCAAGAAATATCCTATTGAATAACTCACAAAGACTCCATATCATGATCCCTAGACTTATTCCAAATAGATTTAGATTATCATGATTCAATTAACCCTATCTTGATAATGATCTGTTAAGCATGTCACATAGGTTATAATAGTTTACCTCACATATCCACTATCTCAAACTCTCCAGTTTCATGGACTTATCATATGGTTGCCCATCTGATCCAAATAATTACAAGTGATGGTTCCTTTAATATTCATATATTCCATTCACTAGATTACTTGATATTACAAGGTCATGTAAGAACCTGAGTGAACTTCATCTTCTATTAAAGGTTAATACTTATATTATTTATCTAGAAATAGTAAATGGATATCATATGTATTCCCCGTAAAAGTTTGAACCACAGTAGAGGGGAGGATCAACCATTCATGCCTGATGGGTCCAAACATTGAACAAAATTAAAATATTAACTAGTTAATATGATGATAGATTAGATATTATTTTTAGTTTATCATTATTGTTATATCATGATTCCTCTCTAACAGGATATGTATCTGACTATGCCCCTAGCATTGGTGGTATCTGAACCCACAGAATTAAAGAAGTCTATTTTCGGTGATAACTTCCTATGGGTCATTTTTTTACCAACACACTTGAAGGTTCCCCATTATGAGCAGTAGTTTATTAAATCTCTTATTTCAACTCAACACACACTAGGTTGGTGGCTGGTTCTTTATACCCCATTTCCACCCAAAAATTCATCTCCTACATGTGGAAAAAATACACATAATATTTATGGTGTTATTTTTAGAAACAACATCATAGAAAAGAATGAATTTGGGAATGAAATATTAACAACTTCCAAAAGCTGATGTGATGTTTTATTACTCCTCTGTTGAAAAGAGAGAGGCATAGATTTCAGGGATTTTACCCTACAATTCTGGATTCGGCCTCTAATCCATTGATTAATTTGGTACCTAATTAATTTTTACTTAACTCCACTATTAGGTAACACTCAACATTAGTCGGTAACCAAAAGATTAAAATGATAATATCATCACATTTTTATATTATATATACAATAATAAATGTCAATAGATTTAAAATATAGCATACCAATAAAATTTAAATGTAAATATAATTGGGATTTATTATCCAAACCATTTATTATGTGAATTTCTAGTGCCCCATAATTCTTTGAGAATTTCACATCATCAACTGTCATTGATGACCCTCTATTTTCGGAAGGCCTCAAACTCTAAACCACCAAAAAATCCATGCTATCAAGAGATAATCCTCTTACTTCTTGGACACATGTTTTTTATGAGGCTCTCTACCTCCATGCTTAGATATTGAGATGTTATTTTATTTCCATCCCTAAGGATTATTTCATCAATTTAAAAATAGAATACAATGATTCTCAATTTAGGAACATAATGGTTAGAGGATCTAAAAATTTCTTTGATAGGTGAGATCTACCCTTTTCTCTCAGAAGAGATGGTATCTTCACTCCATGCGGGACTCTCTAATTACCATGTATCACCTCTCTATGATTCATCATTGTCGGCCTCCATATACCATGTATATCATAGTGACCTAATTTCCCCTAGTCCTCCATCAAGCTTCATATAAATCATGTCCATCACATAATTTTTAAAGGAAACCTATTGGGTATGTGATTACACCATCACATATAAATCATTGATTTAAGAAATTTCTTCCCTCTATAATACTAAAAATATAGTTATGGAAAATTGGATTCTGTTCATGTGGGCCTGAATTAATTTGACCAGCCCTCATATCCTCCTCCATGTGAGGAAAACCCATATATCTTACCATACATTCTAGGATCTTTGTAATGTTAGATCTACTGGGATATCCAATGTCATAGTTACATGATTTCCCATAGTCATCCTTAGACTAGTACCAGAGACCTTAATGCATTACCCAACATCAAGTTAGGCTTTATAGGGAACCTGTATCTGATTTTTCCCCATCACCCAAATATTTACTAGGATACAATATGGGTGGCCTTGGATATTATTTAATAGTAATTTCTACAACAATATCAATTTTATTCAATCTATGGTGTCCTATATTGGTGGATTATTCTTCACCATACCATATTTGATCACATTATATCTCCTCCATCCAAAGAATTAATTGTGTCATTATGGATCCTATATCCAAAAATATATAGCTCTGAGAATTTTCTCAAAGTAGTTTAGTTAGGGAATTTATCACGGAGAATATGATATCATCATAAATGTTTTTTTTACTACCATCCACTAGATCTAGTAAATAATCCTTAGATCATGGACATGGATAAATCTAGTGAAAATTCTAAGCAGTGAGAAACTAGACCCATTTAAAAATAACATTTGAAGAAAAAGGAACATATCGATTTCAGATTATGACTCCCTCAACATGTGAATCTAATACTCTACCTTTGAAGACTAGGAGGTTTGTCCTATCAATGATTATGTTGTTGTAATTTTCATTGATGGTTCTAGATAGACCACTAAATGGGTTGAAAAGAAATTGTTCATTAGACCACATTATAACACTCTACCAAAATCTTTTCATACTAAGAGGTCTCACCCCAATTATTTAAATAAAATACTTATATAATCCTATTTCTATATAGTTAATGAGATTTAAAAACTTGTATCCATCGAGATTCATTGTGACCCACTATTATAAGAATTGGATCGGAGTATAGATGTTCAGTGGTGTATCCCTATGGTTCAATTTCCCTTGAATATAATACATCTTATCCAATAAATGGATGAACTGGGTGATCCTTAACATAGATAACATCTCTATTTCCATTAAAAAGGTACCTAGAAGGACTCCCATATTATTATCTAAGACTAGTAGAAACCATCAACTCAGGAATGATGTGAGAAATCCCATCAACATAAAATTTGGGACCATCTTCCTATTTATACAGAAGCCACAATTTATATATCGTCCCTACTTCAGGATGAAATAGTGAGATATTATATGGCCACTTGATTTGGGTATGGGGAACTACATTGGACATTCCAACATCATATACCTGTCCTTTTCAATAAACATCATAAAACATTTCCTAATTTTAGCATCAGGGTTTATATGGGACACTCTCCAATCCACTTCATTTAATAGATGTAGTAAAAACTTATTTATCATGTTGTCATTTTCTACATTACATTGATACTTTATAAATTAAATTTAGTCATCGTACATCACACCAAGTATTAGGATCGACCAAATCATGTGGAAGTATCATTTTAAGACATTGACCACTATTTACTATTGATGGAAGAAATTAGTTTCCATAGACCACCCACTGAGGATCTCGAGAACATGGTATGGGTAGTGGTAGGCATGAATTGTGATGTAAAAATTTCCTCTTAGAAACCAATCTTGTGATGATGATACTTGAACATGGAATAGGTAAAACAATTCCAAAACACCAATTCCGAGTAATCCTTGAAGTTTCATCTAAAAAAACTCACCAAATATTCCACCCTAACCATATATCTAGAAATATACATTGTAACATGGTATAATATTATTGGGGAGAAGACTCCAAAACGTGTTTCTCATTGTTTTTTATGGGTGTTTCATATGGTGTAATCGAGATCTTTGTTGTAGTCCATTACAATATAAAAAAAAATATTTTTTTGTGTATAATTTGATGATATTTAAAACCTATAGTCTGGACACGAATATAGGATCTTGAGAATGGAACATTATCCTATTTCTAGTACATATATAGCCATATTCTTTTACATAGTATATATCCACTATGGCCTTTCTTGGGGAGATTCATTTTCATTTTCATTATTTGACTGATCTATTTCCCAGGTCCTTCTATTAGGTGCCCAACCATTTCCACAACCATAGAGTGACATCGGGAATTGTTTTAGATTAAATGGTCATACATTATTAATATTTTGAATTTCTTGATTATCTTCAATTTCACTCAAAAAATGAATTGTGAAAAACCAATATCTTGTGAAAATCTTGGTTCATAGAACCTGTTGAGGAATTCATATAGCTAATTGTCATGGGAAATCAATTAGTGTAACAGAATGATCATGTGAATGTCAAAGACACCATAGAACAAATAATTCCCAAATATATTTTAAAAAAAATTGTTATAAGGAAACAATTTCCATAAATATTATCAGTCCCATTTTCCCCCTTGATAATATATAAATGTATAGGATGGACCTTATGGACACCTAATTTTCAATTGAATTGTAATAAAGTTAAAAACAATTTTATCTTCCAAAAAACTTTAACCCCCTCATTTCTATCAACACCAATTATATTGGGGTAATTTATTATGCTTAAAGATTCATAAAAAGGTGATCAGAGAAAAATAATAGTTAGAAAAATAGATTTAGAGTGGGAGGAAAGACTACTGTAAAAAAAATCCAAAGATGCATGAGGTGTTCTTTTATTCAACACAATTGGAAAAAGTTCCATGAGTCTCAATTATGATATGTAAGGTCTACTATCCATGATTCATTCCTAAACTAAAGGCCTATAAATACCCATTAGCCCAAAATTTTTTATATTTACAAAAATTCATCTTTTGGAAGCTGAAGTGTCTCAACTCACTCAAACTTGAGTTATGTGACTCAAATAATATAGACCAGTGAATTCATATTGACACATATATCATATAATTTTGGGAATTATATCATTTAAATACATTTAATTTATATTTACATTTCTCAATAATGATTACCCAATCCACCTTCCATGAAATACATTATTCATGCAACGGAATGACTCCTCACACAACCCATAGTTCTTGTAAACCTATTTCAAGAATTCCCATTTTATTCCCCATTTATATAGAAAAGTATCCATAGTAGTAATGGTATAAATGGATTTAATTTACATAAACTTGATTCACTCATGAAAACATAGCTCATGTGATTGGAATTGAAAACATTCCCCACTTGGACATTTGTATCAAACATGGGTTGGCATCATTTTTAGAATCCCAACAAATATCCTTACCACTAACAAGAATAATGTATGAAACCCCATATGTATCCATTCCATTTACTAAACTCCCAATACATAGTCCTTAGATAATCAATGTTTTTGATTCCTTTTAGGACACATGAATCCTTATAGAAAGTCATTATACTGCATGGACCGATTCAATTGAATCACCATAATCTGAGTAATTCATACTCTATTGGAGTTTATTCCTATTTAAATGATATATAGCATATATCTATGAGTTTAATAATAATATTTCATGCTCATAATCTTATCATTGAGAAGTATTTTTTCCATTTACTTGATCATATTTTTTTAGATTGTTGACCCTCCCATAGTGCCTACGTAAGAATATTTATTCAATTTAGTGTCTTCAACATAATCTAAATTTTGAGTGCCTCCACTTGACTCAAAGATATTGTTATTCACACAAGACTCTAAACCATGACCACCCCAACATTAATATAATCCTTAATTTTATTCATTGGACTCTAAACCATGGGTTCTCTACTACACTCTAAACAATGAGTATCTTCAATGGAAACTAATTTATTTGTTTCCCCCCTATGAAATTTAAACCATGAGCATCCCTAATACGCTCTAAAAATGAAAACTTATCTATTGGGACTTAAAATATGGAATTCATCACTTATCTATAATTAAATCCACGAACTCACCCTTATTATGGGATTAAAAAAACAATACATTGTTTCATTGAATAATGAAAATATATCGGCATCCGACATTCTTAACAAATTGCCCCCATGGGGGTAAGGCCTTAACCCTACTAATAAAGAATGAAATATAATTTACTAATGTCTACAACGATTACATTAAGAACATTTTCATAGGAATTTATTATATCTATGAGGGAGTACCATAATAGGGAATATTTTTTTGGTTGGGTTATTCCACCTCCAATTCGTACATCCAATATAAATTTCTATAATCATCACCCATATGGTGAAAGGTTACCCACCATTGGACAGTGGGGATATGAATAGTGACCCAATCCCTAAACATAATTTATATTATAATTATTAACATAATTTTAAGGAAAAACATCCTAGGATCATGATTTATAGTGTCATCGAAGGAATATAAATACAAATGCATAATCTTAAACAAAAAAATATCATCTTTATTTTAAACTCCCAATTTTTCTCCTAATACCCAGAAATATTTTAAAACTACAGAAGATGCCCTAGATAAAATAAATAAGTAAATGGGTGAGGAAGAAATCATAATAAGGTATTAAATATGTAAATAAAACATAGTATGAGAGGTTAGTGACAGAACATGATATCATAACTGGAATGATCCTTAGCAAAGAAATACATAAAAATGAAATGAAATCACAAGATTAATAAATCACGTAATATGTGGAAAAAAACATCAAAAATTAACTTAAAAACAAAATTTAAGGTTAACTCCCAACACTATAAATATAATCTTGACAAAGTTACATTGTTGATTTGGTTGACTTCTCATTCCCATAGACATAGTGGACAAAGTCCCATGGTGGATTATGTTCACCCCCAAATACCATATATATCATATCATGAGATATAAATATTTACCCCATGTATTAGAGGGATATATAATTCTTTTCCCACCCATCAAATGACATAGTGTGATAAAGAAAAATTATTTTTCACCATACGTAGTAGGAATGGTCATATAGTGGATTTGTTTAACTCTTTAATCCCCTACATATCACCTTATGAGATATAAAGCTTTAAATAATTAATTGAAAGGCTATATAATTCTAGTCCCACCAAAAACATTATATTATGAACATTTAAAAGTGTTCAACATGTAAAAATATTCATTAATTCATCAACATAATATTTAATTATGAAAAAATTGGTTTCATGATTATTTCCACAAAGCATGCTCAGAGACCATATTCAGAAATTTGTTGGATAGTTAAAAAAAACCTATCAATATTTTAAAAGAATAAATGTATAAATATATAGGCATATATTAAGGAATACCCTTGCGATAATAATATTTGAAATGGTACTCAATAATAGATTATGAATTTTGGATTTTTGAATCCATGAGTTTAATTACACAGAAATGAAAATGTATCATATAAATTAAAGGGTAAATCATGAAACCGAAATTATTTGAGGGAAATTGATTTTGAAATTGAATTGGTAAAATAGATGCAATAATTAATGTTGGTTTTGAAAAAACACTTTTTACATTTTAGTATAAGATGATGTCATAAATCATTTTCAAAGTGCATTTTCAGAATGGCGAAGTGAAATACTTTTATAAAATCGATTTTAAAAAGAAACATCAATAATGGATACATTAAAGTTTTATTATAGTTCATGTTGTGGATGTTTGGAGTGGAATACACACCATTTAATAAAAAGTTTAGGAAAACCACCTTTCTGAAATACCTATATAGAAAACACACTACATTGAAAAGAAATTTTTTATGAGAATGGAAAAGGAGAAGTGCAAGTTACATAGTAAATAAGACAATATTGGTATTACAAATATTAACGTAAAACTTTGGCAGGAAGAGGAAAACCTAGACATGGATGATAAACCATAATTTAAGAATATTGAAATTATTATTAACATAGTTTCATTTTCATGAAAGAATAAAATTCATAAAAAAATTTATATAAGAAACATTTATTCTCCCAAGACAGAAATGAAATTAATTAGGAAAATAAAGTAAAAACACTATATCTCAAAAAATAATATTGATGTTTGAAGGACATTTATATTTTAAGGAAGACATCAAACATTGACCACAACAAGGAAGATCATGAATTGAAGTGAATTTTTCATGCTCAATAACAAATTTGGATATTATATTGAAAAGTTTAAGTAGTTACACCATAAAAAATAATATGTGTTCATAATATCAAAGCATGCCTCAATAAAAGGTCATTGAGATGGAAACCCATACCATAGTCCTGATTCATTTTTCACTTGCACCAAATGTCCTAAATAATTTTATTCTTTTCAAAGAATTCATATTCAATGACATTATTAAAAAATATTACCATTTATAGTCCTCATTTATAATCATTATATATATATATACACATATATGTTAGTTATTAATTAATTTCAACACCGGTTGTATGTAATCATTATCGTTTTAACTATTTTTATAGAAAGAAGTTTTCATATGTATACTTTTTCAAAATTCCATCACTATTAGATAATCCAAGATAATATAATATATGTTTAAATATTATTTATAAATCTATAATATCATTTTAGGTATTTTTGGTTATGATCCATGTGACCTAATTCAGTGAAATATATTTTATGTTGTTTCTTAATGGACAAAGAGTGATATTTTAATTAAAAGGTAAAATATTACTATAATCTTGATTGAACTATAAATATATCATTTAAATATGTCTTTAATATTTTAATATTTAATAATATATCATAGTAATATAGGATTTAAATTTATAGTATTCTTCATGTATGTGGTTAAACAAACAAAAACATGAGCCTAACATGATTAATGAATGATTACAAGGTTGTTTTCTGTAACATCATTATAAAATAAGGATAATGATTTAATTTTGTATTTTTTTATTTTGAAATATCATAATTAGAAATAATTGGTATGATTTGATAATTTATATGAATTAATTACCTATATAAAAGGGATCATTTTCCTCTCAGTATGCTTGTTTTATATGATTGAATTAGTGATGATTGTTTTTTGATCACATAATTAATAGGTTCTTAAATTTTTTATAAAATTACCATACTAATATAATAAAAATAATATTTATCATTCAATATCATATGAGGATCCATTCATTAAGGGCAGTAATGAAAAATGAAATACATCGTTTCATTGTGGTGGTAGTTTGCACGTACACAGGGATAATGATTTCATTTTCATAGAATGTGAAGGAAGAGTAACATGGTTTGTTTTTTAATGACAATAAAAATTATATAAATGTTAAAATTATATGAAAATGAGGCTTCCAGACACCCTGCCAAACAACAATAGTTTTTATGGTCATTGGATTCGTTGGAACCCCCTCCCTCCAGCACCTCATTCTTAATACAGATGGGTCCTCTAGTAGTGGGGTCTGGCACTGTATTGGTGCTTTCCGAGACTCTCAAGGCTTAGTGATTCTTGCCTTCTCCACCACCCTTATCCATGGTTCCTCTCTTCAATCCAATGTTATGGCCATTATGCATGGTTTAATCCTTTTCCAACAAAATGGTATTGTTTTCTCAAAGATCAAAGAGGACTCTAATATCATCCATGATGTTTTTCATGAACTCTGCCCAACACTATGGTCAATATCCTATATCATCTAAAAAGGAATGAATATGATCAACAATGATACCAATGTGAAATACTCCTAAAGGGAGGGAAATCAAGTTGTGGATCACCTAGCGTAGCTTGAGGTCACTGGGCCTGATCTGGTCTGCTTGCCCAATGTACACACTTTGAAACCTGAAGGGGTCAACCTCATCAAAGTGGATTCCCTCTGTCTTCACCATTTTCAACCACCATAGGATCCTTAAATTTTATGGGGTCATGCAGACATTTTTGTTTCATGTTGTCTCTTCTTTAATAAAAGATTAAATTATGATGATGATAGAAAAAAATACATCATGTCAGAGAGGTAATAGTTTGTAATATCCATGAATGAAAATTTAATTTTTATTAATATGAAAGGGAGACGTTATTAATGATAATTCCCATAGGATAATAACATTTAATGTATATCTAATACTTATTATATTATAAATAGATTTGAGAATAAAATAAAATAAATAAGATACATACAAATGAATACTCGCATTGAACAATTTTAAATATCCTTATAAGAACTCTTAGAAATGGATGGAATTATCTAATCTCTTGTGAAAAAAACTAATTATAGTGATAGATTTAGATAGATCAATTAAATATGGTATGTTTTTTAGGAGGAATATAGATCATTTAGAGTTCCTTCAGTGTTTCTTTAGAGGCACATCTTATAATTTTTTAGAGTGAAATTTTTTAAGTATTTAAACTTAATATTAAGCGATAACATTTTAAACATGTTAGGTTGCTCTAAAATGGAGTAATAATGTATTGGAGAAGATATATGTTAAAAAAATACCTCGTAAATTAAATTCAAGCCATTTTTATCATTTTTGAAGTCCTTTTACCAATTAATTATTACTTTAACAATTTTATCTATTATAACCGTAATTAGTTTTTACCTAAGTGAACATAATATTCAGACCTAAAAACAATGTGGTAATTATTAGTTAATTTTAAACACTTTATTATATCTTTTAAATACATTTCATTTTATTAAATTTATTAACATGATAAAAATTATTTTTAAAATAAAAAATATATAATGTATTAAAACAATTTTTGAGAAAATATTACTTACCTTCTAAAATATCAAATATGGGTATGCAAATCGATCATCTTATTTAATGATAAAATCCAAATATAAAATACATTTAGGATCTTATATAATTGTTTCATGATTTTAAATTTCATATATATACAACGATAATGTCATAAAACTGATATTATTTATAAAAACAACATTTTCACCTAGAAATCATCATTTTTAGAAAAATACACACAAATACACATTAAGAAAATTTTACTATGACGAATCCCAAAATAATTTTCACCTTTTTATGGAAAAATGTAAATTTTAGAAATTTACCATTTGTAAATAAATTGGAGAAACAATAAACCCCATTTTTTATTGGAAAATATTATTTTAAGGATACAATTTTAATTAATATTAAACGAATACTTTATTTTATTTATATTAATACTTCATAAATAAGTTATTTTAATTAATTCATATTAATTTTCTGGCTCGGTTTTAATAGTCTTAAATAATATTTATATATTAATTTAAAAATAGAATGGTTTCCTTATAATTCATTGTTTCACATGGAGAAATATATCAAATACATTTGAATCATTTGAATTAACTCAAATATTTTGGTCGGAGAAGATTATTAAAGAAGGGTGTGAATGGATTTCTTATAAATATTTCTGTAAAAAATGGTTCTTCAAAAATTTTCCCAATTAAAAATATAATCCATGTAAGTTTGTACTGAATTTATAAGAGTAATGAATGTTTAATTAATTTCTCAATAGATTGACTAGTTCTCAGATATACAAATAAAAAAGATTAATATAACATTTAAAACAAACCTACTAGATCAAAACTATTATAAACACTTTCAAAACTAACTATCCCAGTATAAAATTGTTTGAATGAATTTTTTTATAAAACATATTAAAAGAATATAACAATATGCACAATGTAATATAACACAATAGGATCAGTCTCCAGAATAGACTTAGTCCTCTCCACTTGGTGATCACATACCACTATGATTCCTAAATTAATAAATAAGTTTGATCTACACCCCAGATCAGGGTTCACAATAGAACACAAGACTGTCCAGGTCACCCTTGACCTCTACGATAGTTTTTTGTGGAAAAAACAACAAACCAGTCACATCAGACCTCTTCCACAGTTCTATGTGGGATAAAAATAGATAAATAGAGTTGGAGATTGATGTTATCAAATATCCTCCAATTATGCTTTGGAGTCTGTGGGTGTGTATAAGACTTATACACACACTAATTAGAAATTTAAATAAATTAACACAACAGATTAAAAGTTTAATAATTAGGTTTAGAAGACTCTGTGTGTTATCTGGTACAGCTCTGGACTCGTCTGATGTAGTGGAAATTATTTTTGAGTCCTCCTTTGGATGTTGACTCAAAAATAGAGTGCCTTAGCCTCTATGTTCTGGATTCCTGGAGTATGAGATGTTCAGATTCTTGTTTGAAAGATTTTTATGTTATCTTTGTATATTTTTCTCTATTTATTTATCTCCTTGTATGTTCTTCCTTTTGAGTTCTTTGGATTTGAAAGTATGATCGAGAGTTTTAGGAGTTCTTAGGTTTTCTTTTTTACTACTCTTCTACATTGGTTTGAATGATCCATCTTGTTATTCTTTAATCCTTCAAAGTCTAACAAGAATAATGATATCCTCATGTTCATGTACATCATAATATCCTCTTAATATCCTATAAATAAAAATAATTAATTTCAGAATCATTAATTTTCCTAAATATGATTGTTAGATATAAAGTAGAATTAATAAAATAAAATAGTTTTTATGACTATTGGTGAGTCATATGTATCAGTGAGTCATTCACATTTTTCTATTGGCATTGATGACTCTTTATATCAATGAGACCTTTCCATCGGTATCAGTGACTCTGGGCATCAGGGAGTCATTTGTACTATTGGTCTGACTGGGCATCAGTGAGTTGTCATCGATGACTCATTTTGAACTATTAGTGTATCGCCCATTGATGACTCATCCATCAGTGAGTCCATTGAACTGTCAGTGCATCGCCCATTGATGAGTCTTCCATTGGTGAGTCCTTTCAACTAATAGTGTGCCACCCATCGGTTAGTTGTCCATCGGTGAGTCCTTTGTACTATCGATACGTCACCCATCGGTGAGTCACTTATCTGTGATTTTCATGAACTATCGGTGTGACCAATCATTGGTAACTTGTCCATCAGTGTGTCGTCTGTTCTATTAGTGAGTCCGGCATCGATGTATTCTTCAATCGGGGAGTCCTCATTGGTGAGTCAGCCATTAGAGATTCCAATGAACCAATTGGTGTTAAAGACTTTGAAAAACATACAAAGTTTATATTTTCTACATAGCATTACAAGATTAAGTGAAATTCATAATTTCATGTAAATATACACTTTTAAATATATTGAAACACAAATATCCAAAATTTATTGACTTATTGAAATGTATTATACAATGTGGCATAATTTATTAATTTTTAAATATTAATTGACATTATTAACATTAGTTGTAACATAATATGTGAAATATTATGAATTGTAAATTGGAATGATTTGTGATTATTAAAAAAACTATCTCACAAAGGGTCCAAAAATATCCCCTTTTTTATAATCACAAATCATGGAATGAATGAGTTATACATGATGTTAAGGAATAAAAATTGTTTCTTTTATCATACCAATAGTGTGTATGAATTCTAAATATAACTATATGGTCTTTCTTTTATGCTCCCCCTCAATAATTTTATCAGATCATGCTTAGTGATTTATATCAGTGGTGGTATATATATATATATATATTCTGTTTATTACATTCCATCATTCATATGCCAGAGTTCTCCACCTTAGGTGAAGAGTAGATTCCATCCATAGATTTCTCACCCTTTTTGGAATTAACAAAATAGTGAAAAGAAACATAAACAATTAAGAAAAATAACTCAAAGAAACTTTAAACACAGTGATGGAAAACTTATATTGATGAACGTAAAAAAGAGTAAAAACAACAAAAGACACTCATATAAAATAAAAGAACAGATCCCTATCCCCGAATGATCCACATCTATGGAATGGGATTTTGAGGATCTTTCCCTTTTTCTAAAGGGTAAATATTGCGTTCAGGGGGTGGTGTTGTGGATGTAAGAAGTGATGATTGAATGGCTACAGAAGGTAAGGCAACAACTATAGGAATAATAGATTCATGGCTTGGTCTCTACTCTAACAAATACGATTGGGAGGCTATTCTGGGACCACTAGCCTAATCTGAGGCAATGCTTGAGACACTGACATCACGGAAGGAGGTAGTGAAGTAGGTATGATGGATGAAGCTAGAGGGACCACTATATCTTGAGACTGTATAAGCAGTTAGGTATTCAAACTCAAAATAAAATCAGTGATGATTTCACCCTCATACTACAAGGCCTTCTCAAAATACTCCTTTATTTCCATGAATTTCTCTAATGTGGGTGTTAACTATTTTAACCAACTCACTTTCTTCTTGAATTACCTGTTCACTGGTGGTATGTTGAGGTTCTCATCCATGTACATAATGTTTTTTATTCAACTCATGATTTGTGTATATTTTTAGAAAAATACTTTTCCACTTTTTCTATGATATCCTTTCGGCCGGTATTTTCTTCCATGTCACATTGTCTCTCCATGTTATATACACAGTCACTGTACCTTTGAAATTTGGAAAATGTCTCTTTATAAGATAAATTCTAAGTGGTCCTCAGCTCTCCTCTTATCATAGTCTTAATAGACCCCATATTAACTGCAGGTTTTATAAGAGTAGAACTGGATTCCCCAGAAATCATCTTTCCAAAACCCTCCTTCATATTTTTTAAATCTGTATTTATTATATGTGTAATAAGGTTCCTAATAACCTCAATAAATACATAATGTCTTGTTCTAAAATCATTAGATAGAGAAACAATTTAATGATTCGTTTTATTCACTTCTTCTCCTAGCACTGAATTGTTACTCACAATGGTCTCGACTGTAGTGATAAGATATGGATATATTTCTATAATTTTCATTCTATAAATCCAAGTAGTATCTGCCTCTGAAATACTCCCAGATGTAGAATCATTATATCTGACATGAATATAATATCTCATAGATTCACAAACATCATCCTTGAATTATTTTATATCATCCTTAGTGACATAATCATTTGGTACTGATGGTACAATAGTCTCATCACTGGTGGGAAAAGAAGGTGACGTCGGAGCACTCGGTATCCAATAATCTTATAGAGTAGGAGTAGATACCATCTCCTCATCTAAACCATTATCTAGATCAAACAAGATATATCTAGATTTTTATTCCACTCATTAGACTGAGTCCAATATCTAGTATGTACTATATCTATTCTCACTCTTCTACCATGGGGTTCCCCCTCATTCTGAGAAACAAGTACAATCTGAATTTCACCTTCTTCATCTAGACCTCTATCTAAAATATCATTTTGAGGCACTGGTACAATTTTAACTACAACTTCTTCCTCTTGAACTCCATCCATTTCAGGCTCCCCCTTATCTGATGCATATGGAAAATCTAATCATATGCTTCTTCTTCTTAACCTATGGCCATAATATAATAAATTTATTGAATTATTCCTTGAGCATCATCAGGGTGGTCATGTCCATAAACATTTCCACCATCTCCTTCCGCATGATCAACACCATTAGTATCAACCTATCCATTACGATCAACATTAACCTATCTTCCAGCCACATCATCATCAGTATGCATAGAATCCTTAAATGAACGAATTGTATCTTGTTTTTATTGTAGTGAGTCACTCACATGCTCACCATCATCATCCCACTCATCATCATCATCCTCATCATCATCATCATCAGTCTTGGTCACATAACCTTAAACTCCAGAGACTTTAATCTCATTCTCGTCATCATCATCTAATAAAGGATTATTAGAAGGTAATTCTGTTGGTGGACTTGGTGGTCCATATTACAATTCCATTAGTCTTTTAGCAATATCTGGGATGTTCGTATCATTTATAGGGTACCCATCCTGTATTTTCATCTCAGGAACAACTTGTTATTTATATGAACACAGAACCTGCTCACCATGTTTAAGAACTGGATCATATTTATCCCATGGTCAAGTATGATGATATAATGGATTATAATATACATAAAATTTCCCCTCGTCTGCTACCCAAATTCTCCTCTATGGGTTCCAAAATATTTTTATTCATTTTTATATATCATTGGGTAATAAAAAACCACTACATGTAGTAATTATTTCTTAATATTCTCCACACATCCTTTCCTCTTCCGCATTTCAGAAATCATCATTTGATAATATAGACATGTTTCTTTTCAAAATGGTTTGTGTAAAAACTTGGACCATCATTTCAGGTATGGGATTTTCTTTTCTGGTGTGTTTTTAAGAAACGTAGGAGAATATAGATATTTATGGAGTACATTTTGTGTACATAGGAGTACATGTCGTGTACCCATTTTCCGCAGGTGACTATGTATTGGCCGTGCGACGGATTAGTACATGGATGTGTGGGGTGGCCTGGAGACCTCCTAATGAAAGGCTCTGTAAAGGAATATACACACCGTGTACATTTATTTTTGTTTTTAAAATAAAATAGGGGTTACATCTAATTAGAAGAAACAACTTCTTCTTGACTCGTCTCGTCGAGGAGGGAATATAGGGCATGGTTCATCTCAGAGCCCCTGATCAACCATCCATTCTTCAAATCAATCATCATCAGTTGCATTGGAATCTGCTCGTTGATTTATTCCTTCTTCTATAGCCTCGTTACTTGATTTATCCTCTTCCATGTGATATATTTGGTTTAATTTTTTAGACTTTTTTGTTGACATACATCGTTCTAGGTCGATTCAAGGGCCGAAACAGAATTATATAGATCGTACAGCACTGAGGTAGGTAGTTTGTTTCTTTCCATAGTTATTATTTGAATTATATGTGCATATTTTTTAAATTACCTAGTTCTTGGTATTTCATGTTGTAAGAACCTCGATATTATTTTCATGTACATTTTTCCTTTTTCTAGAGTTTTTTTGAAAAGAGGAGTTTCTAGAAATTTTTTATTTACACTTCGTGTACTTTATGAGTATACGTCGTTTACTTTATTGTCGCTCGAGGCTGTGTGCTGGTTGTGTCTTGTCCACACACACAACCATGCAGGGGTGACATGGAGGCCACCTAAAGTGGGTTACGGAAAGTCCTAGTACACAATGTGTACTCAAAAATAACACACCTTGTACTTTCATTTTTTTCATTAAACATACCGGGGACATGTCTTAACCCTATAATAGTATTATTCTCCATCTTCTTCAATCGAGAGTGTCCAGTACGGTCGCAAATCTAATTTGAACCCCGAGCCTCCATCTGTTCTCTGAATTGACCGTCGTCGATTGCATTAGAACCGCAACAGTAAGCTCTTCCTTCTCCAAGAGCATCATTTTCCAATTTCTCCTCTTTCTCATGTTATCTTGGTCTGAGTGTTTTGGAAGTTTTATAAGATCTACGACATTACAAGGAGAATCAAACTTCGAGGATGAAGTATATCAATATCCTAATGTCGAGGTAGGTGGTTTGTGCCTTTCTATAGAAAGTCTTTGAGTATTTTGTGTAAATTCCACAAATACACTTTAATGGGGTATTGTGTGTTTTCCTGTTGTTCCCTTTTTTTGCCTTCATTGCTTATATGCCTAAGTAGAAGATATTGTTTGTGAATAGGTTAAATTTCTTGTGCTTTGGATGTTTTTCCATTGCTTTTTTTCTGCTTGTTATGACCATTTGGTCTAGTTTTTCCTGTTAGGATATTTCCAGTTCCATGCCTTGTTGTTAGGATGGTGTGATTTTTCTTCCATACTAAGATGCTACAGAATGATAGACATGTAGTTCTTGAGGTTATGTTGGCCGTTATGCGTCACGATACTTGCTGACAGTACACAGGTCGGGGGAACCTAGTGTAGTAGACTATAGGGTGAATGGACGTAAGGGATTTTCCAGAGTGCCTTTAATTTATGATGTGAGACCATAGGGGGAATTGATGTTGAGTTCTTCCTCATAGCTTTTGTAGTTCCTCTACGTGGGCCACAGGGGTAATGAGACACTGAGTGCTTCCCTAGAGCACCTTTAGTACGATACGAGACTGTAAGGAGAATTGACGGTGAGTTCTTCCCTAGAGAGTCTAATCTTTCTGTAGTTGAACCAGAGAGTTGCTAGTACTTGTTGGTTGAACCACAGGGTTAGGCTGTGAGAACTACCAAGAGGGTTACCTATTTGTTCTACATGATTGAGTGGTTTCTTACTTGTTTGTTAATTATATGCTAGAAACTGTGGATGGTTTGCTGTTTAGTACTTCCATGTTTACTACATTTTGAACTTTTACCTTCCATATATTCACTGACTATTAGGCACAGATCATTGGGAGGTTACCTATAGGGATTTAGTCTCACAACCTATTTGGTTCATGATCTTTGGCCCAAATAGATTATGTTGTTGCAGGTATAGATAAGGGCAAGAGCCATTCTACTTCAAGTACTTGACTTGTTGGAGTTGGAGAGCATGGGACCATGCCGAGGCTTGCGATGCTAAGGAGTTGCTCATCTTCTTTTCTTTTGTACTTTGGTTTATTTATGCTTTCAGCATTGTGACTTGTTTGGTTACTTTCCTAGACATATATGTATCATACATCATTTAATTTATATACATCAGTGCTCTAGTTGTTTACTGTTTAGTTATCCGCTGTTTATTGTTGTCAGATATTTACTACTTCTGTTGTTGTATGTGTTGTTAATTCCGCTATGTACTATGTCAATGAGGGCATAGTTTCCCCAATATCACACCCATGGCCCTCGCTGCTAGTCGGCAGCCTCTGTCATTCAGGTAAATGCGCTTGGTGCCATGTGACGAACTGGGTACGAGGTGCCTTTGGGTGGCTTCCAGAACCATGTATATACATGGGTTCTCCAATTGTTTACTATTTAGTCTTCCACTGTTTATTTTTTGTGGATATTTTCTACTTCTTCTATTGTATGTGTTGTTACTTCTGCTGTATACTATTCCAATGAAGTCATAGTTTCCCCATTATCACACCCAAAGATCTCTCTACTAGTTGGCAGCCTCTAGCATTCAGGGAAATTTGCTTCAGGCCATGTTACCAACTAGGTATGGGGTGCCTCTAGGAGACTTTAAAAATTGGGACATTACACATGTTTAGGGATTTTAACTCTGTTGATTCATGCTATAATTTTTTTTCTTGATTTAGGACTCTTGTTTGTAAATAAAGTTATTTTCCCATGCTATGGAGGTGTTTTCCCATGTTGGATTTGATATTGACTATTTGGTCTCGTGTTTTCTATTAGGCTGCTTGATTTCCAGACCTAGTGTTGTTTGGATGGAGTGATTTATCTGATGTGGTTATATGGTTTATAGTTTTTCACCCAAGTAGTTCTTTAAGGTTTACTTTGGTTGTTGATCATCATTTGTGCATGATTTCTTTACATAGGTCTATGGGAACCTGGTGTAGTGAGACAGTATGGGGAATTGATGTTGAGCGCTTCCCCAGAGTTTATTCTATACATTATCACACTGCCAGACCATAAGGGGGATTGAGGTTGAGTGATCCCTCAAAGTGTCTATAGTTACCGTTTTGAGACCATAGGGGGGGGGGGTTGACTTTGAGTTATCCATCAGAGTGTCTCGAGTTACTATTACAAGACCACTATTGGAATTTACTTTGAGAGCTTCCTCAGAGTGTCTATAGATTATATTTAAAATATTATAGGGGAATTGATGGTGAGTGATTCCTCGGAGAGTATTTGTTTGCATGAGACCAAAGGGGTTAGATCTTTCGAGCATACACAAGAGGTTGTGGTATTATTATATAAGTTGAACCATAGGGGTTTGGCTATGAGAACATATTTAGATGTTTACATGGGATTGATACATTAAACCAAGGGGGAAAGGTTGTAAGAACACCCATGGGGGTTGCTTATTTCTGTTTGGTTTATTAATTGACAAATGTATATGAATGTAATTGAAACTGTATGACTGTTTAATTTTGAGTAAATCCTTGTTTATTACTTATTTTTCTTATTTCCTTCTATATTTATTCACTGACTATTAGGCATAGATCTCTGAGTGGTTTCCTACTGTAATTCGTCTCACACACTATTTGGGTCATGATTTCGGGCCCAAAAAGATTATATTCTTTCAGTAATTGATCAGGGCAGGCGCCCTTCTACTTTAGGGACTTGATTACTGTGGAGCTGGAGAGCATGGGACCAAACCGAGGCTTGTGATGCGGCTGGAGTTAATTACTTGTTTTCCATGTACTTTTGTTTAGTACTATATTACAACATTTTTACTGGTTTGTCTTCTTTCCTAGATACTCGTGACATGCATCATTATTGATATATATATGTTTCAGTTGTTTATTAACTTCTAGTCTTCCGCTATTTACTATTGTATGGTATTATTATTGCTTCCCCTACAATTATCTATTTCATTTCACTACATTACTCTGCCAATGAAGGCATTATTTCCCCATTATCACACCCAGTGCTCTCACTATGTTGGCTACTTTTGGCATTTAGGGAAATTTTCTTGAGGCTATGTGACCAACTGGGTATGGGTCACCTTTGGCCGGCACCCGGAACCGGGATGTTAAAAAGTGGTATCAAAGGTTTATTTTCTTCTTGAATTACTATTTGGAGCATATAACCAGGTATAGGAAGAAGTAGGTTATTGGTAATAATCTTTTCATGGGTGTAGCTAACCCATGTATAGGGAAAAGCCAATTTACATCGTATATTTCAATTTTTCTAGTTTTTATATTTACAGTTTATTTTATTTCATTGTTGGGTGATTAACATGTCTTGTGCTATTAACATTTACAATATTGAGGTTCAATTTATATTCAAACCATATCAGATTAGTGTATTCCAACCCATGCATCTTATAGGCACTTTCTAGAGGTCACAAGTCATGCATTCTTTCCCTTCGATTTAGGGTGCGTTACTGATTGCAAATTGTTGTGATAGATGTTGAGATAGATATTCATGATGTTGTGATAGAGGCCTTGATATAATAACTACTATTTTATAGGGTATTGGATTGTGTAATGTTTTTTTTAGATAAATTCCAAAATTTGGTTTTTGAGGTGTTATGCGCCCTCTAGGATCAGAATTTGGGGGATCATTACACTGTTATGATTTTATATGAAATGTATATGTTTCCAAACATTGATTCATAGGGAGTATGTTCCCTCACAGATCATAACATGGCACTTAAATGATCATTTTTTGTATTTATTGGTTCCAGAATAGTTTCTGAATCTTACTATCTAGAAAACCCCATAATACACGACGTGTAATGATGAATACATGTCGTGTATCCTTCTGTTCGGTAAGGAACATCTTTTCTTAAGAACACGCTGCATACTATATGCACACGCCATGTAATACATGATAGTGTGAATGACTGTGGGGGCAGAGACACAGGGTTGGGAAATCCTCGGAAGAACAGGTTGTGTATCGGACGTAAATGTCATGTTGTAGGGACTGTGTGTCCACCAGTGTGACTAATGAAATGGGTGGATAAATCATAGGTTATACACACTATTTCAAGATTAAAAACACTATGTATTGTAACCCATGTATCCCACAGTGTGACTAAAAATACAAGTCGGTGAAATCATTAAAGTACATACTTTGTCTGGCATGAAAATGTCTTATAGTTTCATTTTAGGAGAACTTTGTTGGTTAATCGTGTAGAAGAACTCTGGCTGGGGAAAACAATTCAATTACATGTCATGTCTTTGGAGAACATGTCGTGTGTATATCGTGTTACATTACCAGGTTTGGTAGGTGTACATGACCATGTGAAGGCTTAAAGAAACATGTCCTTTAGAGGTCATACATGTCGTGTAACCCTGTTTTAAAAAAAATAGGAATTCTTCCTTCACCTATGCCATTATTGCACTTCTAAGTTTTTTTCCTTGATAATATTTAACTAGGGTGTGTTATTGACCTTGCAGACTCATGCCACCGTGATATCCATTGGTTGTATGCTAGATTTAGGGAAGTGACCAGACACCATAAATGATAGATCAGGGATTACCAGTAGACCCTCTTGTTGTACCTATTATGGAACCAGTCATCATTTCATATACAAGTGTTGATGAACAGATCCGATAAGGATTCCTGAGGTTTATGTAGAACTTATGGGGAAATCTGCATCCTACCCCATCTTTGGTAGAGTTGACGTGGCCCTTTTAGCAGCAGCATCATCCCACATTCTTAGGGGATAGAGGACCTCAAGCTCTTGAGTCATGGTTAGAAGTTGTGCTATCTATCTTCAAAATTATGAAGATACCTCTAGAGAGGAGGGTGAATCTCGTTACTTGTATTCTTCAGGATTCTGCCTTGTGATGGTTGGATGTGATCTCGCAGGCAGGATGCCAACAAGTTAAGGCTTTGTTTGAGTTCTAGCGTTCTACCCATGATTACATCTACCCATATACATTGAGGTCCGACCAAGACTTAGAGTTCATTTGTTTTCAAAAGTGTACTCTATCCATCATGGAGTATTCTTCTCACTTCACAGAGTTGCAGCACTTTACCCCCATGATTGGGGGTGATGAGATTTTCCTAGTGAAGAGGTTCGAGGATGGTCTCAAGCATTACATCTGATCTCAAATGAACATCTTCAGGTTGATGAACATATCTTTTATAGTCAACCAGGAACTCATCACATAGTGCAACATGAGGTATTCTAGAGTAGTGGGCCATGGTGGTTCAACGTCCATAGTTGGTGCTTCATGGGCAGATAGTAGGAAGCATTGTAGGGATTCTATACGTAGAGATCCGAGTAGGTGGTATACACCTTTAGGTAGTCAGGTGTTATTCTCATAGTGTGGCAATGTCTGTCATATGAGGGCACATTACCTGAGAGACCCTGTTGAGTACCGATCTTGTGGAATGATGGGACATATTTAGAGATTCTATCAATTTTTTTCACTGGTAGTTGGTGACATGGGGTTTCCCAATGACTCCCCATTAAGGAGTAGAACCGCCAGTTTCTCATCAGTCTGAGAATTGGAGTTCTTCTGGTTGTTCAGGCCAAGGTGGACATTGCCACCACATTATCTTGTCGAGTGGATTTTAGTGATAATAGGTTGGATTAGCTCAGGGTGGTAGGTAGGGTCACAGGGATACATTACAATCCTAAGTTTAGCAGTGGAGCTGAACCAGCAAGATTTGGATCACAGGCCCTCTACAGTTGAAGGTACGATCCTAGTTGCCTCAGTTTTAGCTTTTGCACCTTTCGATACAAGGTCCTCCCATAGTTTCATATCTGTTTCTATTATGAAGATCCTTGGTTTCTGTATCTTTACTATTGTTGATTTCATGATGTTGGATACTATGTTGGGGATAAGGACGACTAGTGTATGTTAGTGCAGGGAGTTACCTCTTGATGTTGGTGAGTGACACTTCTTTAGGGGCATCTATATAATAGCGATGAGAGGCTATGATGTCATTCCCAGAATGGAATTTTTATTTCCCTTCCAGTCTATTGTCGACTGCTATCATCATAGGGTGAGTTTCATATCTCCAGAGGGAGGTTTGTTCTTACATATGGGCAAATGGGACGGCCAGGAAAGTAGAGCTGGACCCGAGCATCATGGGTTGGGAGGAGTTATAGCCTAGATTTCTCATCTATATATGGATGAACAGGGGAATTTATAGTTTGACTTTCCTCCATTGGTGAATCGTTTCAGGGATGTCTTTCTAGACGAATTTTAGGTTTTACTCGAGAGTGAGAGGTGTAATTTCCTATTGAGCTTGTTCTAGGAGTGGCACTAGTGTCTATTCCTCATTATAGGATGGAAACAGCAGAGTTACAGGAGCCCAAGAAGAAGTTATAAGAGTTACAGGAGAAGGGTTTCATCCAACCCATCACATCTCTTTGGGGTTTTCCTGTCCTGTTTGCGAAGTAGGTTGACAGTACCCTTAGATTTTACGGGGATTATCAGACACTAAAACAATTGACATTCGAGAACCGATATCCCTTGATGAGGATTGATGATCTCTTTGATCAGATTTGAGGAGCCCTGGGGTTGTTGATGATTGAATTGAGATTTTGTTATCATCAGTTGTGCATTAGACCATCATATATAACTCTTATAGCCTTTTGGAGCAGGTATGGTCTATACGAGTATGTGGTTATGCCGTTCGGTCTCACGAATGCACCTGCAATTTTCATTGCACTGATGAACAGTGTATTCCATCCATACTTGGATTATTTTGTGGTAGATTTCATTGCTGATATCTTGGTGTACTCTCACACTCGTCACGACCATGCCACACATCATGATATCATTTTGAGTACACTGAGAGAGCATCAGTTATATGTTAAGATCTCAAAATACCACATTTTGATGTGACAAATTCAATTCTACTGTCATGTTATCTCAGAGATAAGAGTATTATTAGACCTGGAGAAGGTGAGAGCAGTAGTTTCCTAGGATCATCCAAATAAAGCCTTTGAGGTATGATGTTTTCATGGGCTAGAGGTATAATATAGAAGTTTTATACAAGACCTTTTAGGCTTAGAAGCACCACTGACGGGCCTCACCATGAAGTGTGTGATGTACCTATAGACAAATTCCTATGATTAGTCCTTTCAATATCTGAAAATATGCTTGAGTTCAGCACCAATTTTTTTCCCAATGTCCGGCAAGATCTAAATGTTTATTGTTATTCCTCAGGTGTCGGTATGGGAGTGGTGCTCATGCAGGGGGCATGATTTGTTATGTACGGGTCCTGGCAATTGAGGCCACATGAGAGGAATTACCGACAAGCGATCTACATTTGGCTACAGTTGTTCATGCTTTAATCTTTTGGATACATGATCTATTCAGGGATCACATTGTGGTTTTCACAAACCACAAAAGTATCACATGAATTTTCACTCGGTGTGATATGAATTTGAGATAGTGAAGGATGGTTGAGTACCTTCATTCCTTTGATTTTGAGCTTTCCTATATGCCTGAGAAAGGCAACACAGTGGCTGATGCACTGAGAAGAAGGACATAGATACAGGCAGTTCAGAAGGCCAGTAGTGAGTGGATACTTATGTTTTTGTTATGTGAGACACATTTGGAGGTTAACAAAAAACAGGGGAAGATGTTTCTTTATTCTGTGGTAGCTACCTCTACTCTAATTGATCGAGTGAGAAAGAGGAAGCAATCAAATTCGGAAGGCCTCTTTCTACATGAGATTGTGTTAGGGGAGGACGCTATTCTTGTATGGATATTAGTTGAAGAAGAGATCTTTCATTTTCATGGGCGTGTATGGGTGTCAGTAAAAATACGCGAGGAGCTGATGTGGGTTTTTCATTATTCAGTTTGGGTAGTTCATCCTAGTTTCACCAAGATGTATTGAGATCTGCACCATCAGTGTCGGTGGCTAGGTATGAAGAAATATATTGACGGGTTTTTCATGAGGTGTTCCCCCTTTTATTAGGTGAAGGTGAAGCATTAGCAACTAGCAAGGATTTTGTAGCAGTTACCCATTCCCGAGTGGAAGCAGAATGATGTCACGATGGATTTTGTGACATGTTTTCTGAGGTCCTCTCAAGGTAATGATATAGTATGGATAATCCTTGATAGACTCATGAAGGTTTCTCACTTCTTGATGATCAAGGAGAACTTCAGTGATGATGAGCTAGGAAAGCTATACATATGGGAGATTGTACTTTTATATGGGGGTTTGTAATCCATTGTTTCAAAAATGGATACATGTTTTACTTATGAGTACATATTACCATCCCAAGATAGATGGTCATTCCGATCATATGATACCAGTGCTATAGGACATGCTTCGAGCATGCATCCTAGATTTTGGAGGTTCTTGGGAGAAGCACAAATCTCTCGTGGATTTTTTCTAAAATAATACTTTTCTGGAAACTATTCAGATGGATCCTTATGAGGCTTTGTTAGGGAGCCATGCCGATCAACCCTATATTGGATAGTGGCAGTAGAGGTAGCTTTAATGAGACCTCATCTAGTCCAAGAGTCCACAGAGCAGATAGAGTTGATTAAGAAGAGGATGGATACTACACAATCATGACTGAAATCTTATGCTGATCGATAGAGAAAACCTCTGGTGTTTGAGGTCAGAGACCAAATTTTATTACGTGTCAAGAAGAAGATGGGAAACAAGTGGATTAAGAAATTGGGAATGATTTTTCCAAGATATTTTTGACCATTTGAGGTTTTGGAGGGGGTCGGGCCGGTTTCTTATCAGTTCCAATTACCTCAGAGGAACCGAGATATGAATGACGTCTTCCACGTTTCGCAGCAATGTCGTTACTTCTCCGACCCATCTCATTTTTTTCATCCTCGGGAGGTTGTGTTAGAGGTGGGAACCTCCTTTGAGGAGTATCCTATCAGGAATTTTGATCGAAGAATGATGTTTCTCTATGGTTGGTCTGTTCCTATGGTACGAGTGCTATGGCAGCACGAGCGAGTACCGGACGAGACATGGTAGAGGGAGAATGATTTGAGATTCCATTGGCTAGAGATGTTTGAAGATTATTCTTCTATGCCTCCTTTTTAGGGAAATTAGGGGACGAATTTATTTATGGGTGGGGGAGTTTGTAAGAACCCGGACCTTATTTTCAGGTATGGGTTTTTATTTTTTCGTGTTTTGGAGAAAAAGAAGAGAATCTAAAAATTTAAGGGGCACACTCTGTGTACTTAGGAGTACACATCGTGTACCCAGTTGCTACGGGTGACCATGTACAGGTCATGTGATGGATGGGTACATTTTTGGGTGGGGTGACCTAGAGAACACCTAAAGTGGGGCCTGGTAAAGGCATATACCATTTTTTACTTTTAAAATACATTCCATGTACTTTTATTTTCATTTGTTAAATCAGACCGGGGTCACATCTAATTGGAAGAAACACCTTCTTCTTGACTCGCCTCATCCAGGAGCGACCATAGGGCATGATTCATCTCGTATTCCCCAAGGGACTATTTGTTCTTAGAATAAACCACAATCGATTGTGTTGGAATCACCAAGGTGAGTTCTTCCTTATTTTAGATCCTTGTTTCTTGATTTATCCACTTTTTTGTGGTATCCTTGGTGGAACGTTTTAGACATTTTTGTAGATCTATGTCATTCTAGGTCGATTCATGGGCCGATGCCAGAGTATATTGATTTTACAACATTGAGGTAGTTGGTTTGTCACTTTCCATAGTTATTCATTGAATTATATGTACAAATTTTCCAAATACCCAAGTTCGAGGTAATGTGTTTCTAGGGATTTTGACCTTATTTATGTCTTCAATGCTTGTTTGTTGGAGTAAGGAATCTTTTTTGTAAATAAGTTTATTTTTTACAGCTATGGAGGTGTTTTCCCATGTTTGATTTGATACTGACAGTTTGGTCTAGTTTTTTCAATTAGGCTACTTGCTTTACATGACTAGTGTTGTAAGGATGGAGTAATGTATTTGATGTAGTGATTGGATTTGTAGATGTTTATCCAACTAGTACTTTTATGTTTACTTAGGCTGATGAGCATCATTTGTGCATGATTCCTTTACACAGGGTTGTGGGAACCTAGTGTAGTGAGACCATAGGGGGAATTGATGTTGAGGGATACCATAGAGTATATTTTATTCCTTATCATGCAGGGATACCATAAGGGGTGAATTTAAGTTGAGTGCTCACATAGAGTGTCTATAGTTACCATTGTGAGACCAGAGGGGGGATTGACAATAAGTGCTCCCTCAGAGTGTCTATAGTTACTATTATATGACCACCAGGGGAATTGACGTTGAGTGCTTCCATAGAGCTTGTGAAGTTTATCATTCAAATAATATTGGGGTAATTGATGGTGAATACTTCCTCAAAGAGTCATTGTTTTCTTGAGACCCAATGGGTTAGACCACGCGAGCTTACCCAGGAGGTTGTTGTATCCTTCTATAAGTTGAACCAGAAGGGAAGGGCTATGAGAACATATCTAGAGGGTTACCTGATATTGATTGGTTGAACCAGAGGGCATAGGCTGTGAGAACTTCCTTGATGGTTTCTTGTTTTTGTTTGGTTGATTAATTGACAAATTTAAATGAATGCAATTGAATCTATAGGACTATTTACATTTGATTACTTCCTTGTTAATTACTTCCTTTCTTATTTCCTACCATATATATTCACTAACTATTAGGCACAAATCATTGGGTGATTGCCTACTGGGATTCGTCTCACATCATGTTTCTTTCATTCTTTTAGGCCCAAACAGATTATGTTGTTGCATGTATAGAAAAGTGAAAGCACCCATCTACTTCTGGTACTTGATTGTTGTGGAGCTAGAGAGAATGAGACCAAGCTAAGGCTTGTGATTCTGTTAGATTTATTTAATAGTTTTCCTTGTACATTGGTTTGTTACTATATTCCAGCATTGTGACATGGTTACAAGCTTTCCTAGATAGTTTTGACTTGCATCGTTATTGATATATATATATATTAGTTGTTTATTTACTTCCATTCATCCGCTGTTTATTAATTTATGGTATTTTTTTTGATTCCGCTACTGTTATCTATTTCATTTTTCTGCACTACTCTGAAAATGAGGGAATAGTTTCCCCACTATCACACCCAAGTCCCTCACTGCTAGTCGGAAGCCTCTGGCATTTAGGGAAATATACTTGAGGTCATGTGACCAAGCAATTACAGGGCACCTTCGGGCGACACTTATAACAGGGATATTACAGTTTTATCATTTCAAAAATGTATACTATAAGGTACCTATATAAGTTCACATTCCCCTCATTATTCAAAAAAATAAATCTAGAAAACATCATGATACTTTAAGGAAAAAAATATCCCTTCCTTTGGAAAATTTGGGGTTAGAAAAACATGAATTGAAATTTGGACTCTCTATCTAATTCGGAATCTATTTATCCCCTTAATTTTTCATTTAAATTCAACTCTTTCAATTAATTTTCATAAAAAAATAAATTTGAAGTTCGTGGAATGTTACCATGGTGATCATCAAATATTCCCTCATGTGGCATTTTCAAGCATTCATCCCACACACTTGAAAAAAATGAGATCTATTTTCCCTTTACCACTAATTTCATTTTATCCTCCTATGATCCTTCCAAATTAACTTCCATGTAGATATAAAATTGATGCACCATCTTGGGATAGAAAGGTCTCTCATTATCAAAAAACCAGTAAATCCTACCTTCTGATTCCAAAACATTCAGCAACAGAGACTTTCTTGACAACAACCATTTGGAAGACATTTCTTTCTTTTGAGTTGCTATGTGGCTTTTCAACTCCAAATTCACAGAACAAGTGGCACTACATTATCCTCGTTTTTTATGCTTTATTGAAGACTATTCACTTTTTCATTCTGTTATGCACTTTTTCCTCACCATTCTGAAGGTGTATGTTCGAATGAGGAAGTCGAAAGATCGAAGGTACTGAGTGTAATAAAGGATTGAAAGGTAAAATTGATGCGGATCTATTTAATTTAATCATTTATTGGTTAATATTAGTAAAAAATAGATTAACAAAAAAATAATGACATTGAAATTGTGTCTTTTTACATTAAAGATACAAACATTTTTTTTACTAAAATGTACCTATCAGTATCAGTTTCACTCTAAGGGTATCGGTCACACTTTATTGGTTTCGTCAATTCAGCTTCACATTATCGGTTTCACCTTATAGGTTTCGCATGATCAGTTTCACCTAATCGGTTTCATAATATCGACTTCACCTGATCTGTTTCAAACAATCGGTTTCACCTGATTGGTTTCACACAATCAGTTTCACACGATCAGTCTAACATACTTACAAAATTTTTAAAGGGATAATAATAGAATGTCTTTTTAAATTTATCATTTCTAGTTCCTGTTTGATGTATCTTATACTCTCAATGTTTATGTTTTTGATAAAAATGTGAGCGAGTTGATGTTCAGTCCAAATACAGTCATGCATTATGTCATCTTTTTTATAATGGTCACTCAAGAAGTGATATCTTACACCCACGAAATTCATAATCATAATAAATAACCATATCAAAAGGTTCTCCTCTAGGGAAGAACATTCCTCAATTACTTGTATATTTAAGACATTTGAAAACTCATTTAACAACATTTAATTGTGACTATATTGGGTCTGTTTGAAATTTTTGAACACATACACAAAATAAACATGATGTCTGTCTTACTAGCAGTTAAGTAAGGAAAAATCTCAATAATTCCTCTATATATAATTTGGTCAATAAATTTCTCATTTTAAATAATATCTAAATTATATGTAGAACTCATAAGTGTTTAACTACACTTAATGCCATAAAAGCTATATCTTTTCAAATGTTCATTATTATATTTACATTGATTTAAAATAATACCTTCTTCATTTTGAAAAATTTGAAATCCAAGAGAGTATTTAAGTTCACCCATCAAACTCATTTCAAACTCACATTGCATCATTTTGGAAAAATCATTACATAAATATTTTTTTGAAGAACCCAAAATAATATCATCTCCATATATTTGAGCAATTAAAACAACTTTAGAAATTATTTTTATAAATAAAGTTGGATCTGAAATTATTTTTGTAAAAAATTTATAGAAAAGAATGTTACTTAACCTATCATACCCTATCATACCATGTTCTTGGACATTGTTTGAAACCATATAAATCTTTAGTTAATTTGAAAATATGATTTAGAAAATTTGGATTTGTAAAGCCCCTGGGGTTGTTGAACTAAAACATCCTTGATTATATAACCATTTCAGAATGCACTTTTTCTATCCATTGGATAATGTTTGAAATCCATGTCTTATTCATAGGCAAGTAAGAATATAATGGCTTCAGGCCTAGATACTGGTGTAAAGGTCTCTTCATAATAAATTCCCTCTTCTTGATTATGGCCTTGTTAAACCAATCTAACATTGTTTCTAACTATATTTACAACTTCATATACTTTATTCCTCGACTCCCATTTAGTTCTTATGGTGAATGTATCTTTTGGTCTATCAACAAGCTTCCAAACATTATTTCTCTCAAGCTGATTAGGCTCTTATTGCAAAACCATCACCCAAAATTCACCATTGATTACATCATTGATATTTTTTTGTTCAAGTTGTGAAAAGAATTATTAATGTTCAACAAGATTTCTCAATGATGCTCTAGTTTGTGTTTCTCTGTCTAAATCTCAAACTACAACATTTAAGGGAAGGTTTTTAAGGGATCTAGTGTGTATGGTAAAAGTAGGGCTAGTTATTTCAGGTCCATCACCTGGTTCTATTTCATTAGGGCTATAATGCGGAAATTTTCTAGAACATGAATTTTTAACAAATTCCAATATATGATGGTCAAAGAGTTCAGTAATAATTCCCAAATTTAGTATATCATTCTCAAGATTATTTAGTGAGGTCTTAGTTTTATGTGGATATGTTTCATTAAACATGTCATCTATAGATTCTTCCACACATTGGGTTATTTTATTAAAGACTCTATATGATTTTCATTAAGTTTAATATCCAAGGAATATTCCCTCATAACAACTAGAGGAAATTTATCAATATTATCATTAGTGTTTAGAATATAAAATTTTCAACAAACACTTTAAAATAATTTACATTGGGTTTTTTATTAATTTACAAATCATAAAGAGTTTTCTTAAGTATAGGTCTGATTATGACTATATTTATTATATAATATGTTTTATGAACAACTTAATTCCAAAAATAAATAGGTAGGTAATATTTATTGTGACTAGTTCCAGAAATTTCATGTAGGGTCCTATTTCTTCTTTCTAATACATCATTCTATTTAAGTGTCCAAGGGGAAAATATTTTATTCCTATAGCCATTTTGTTTGAAAAAATATTCAAAGTATTGATTTTCAAACTCACATCCATGGACACTTCTTGATGATTTAATTTTAAGTCCACTAAGATTTTCTACAGTCCTAGCGTACTTGGTAAAATGAAATCAAGCTTCAATTTAGTGATATAAGAATAATGTCCATGTATACCTTGAGAAGTGTTCTATATGAATGTAAACATAGATATTCCCATTGAGACTTCAAACTCTAGATGGTCTAAATAGGTCTATGTGAACCAACTTGAGAGGTTAAGAAGTTGTGACTTCTTTCTTTGGGTTGAAAGAGATGTTGTGTTGCATTTAATTTTGAAAAGGATTGCATATTCTATTGATTCAAAACTCTAGTATGGGTAGGTACATAACTAAAAATTCTCTGGTTAATTTCTTATGGGAGTGTACATTACAATATAATAGTCTTTTATTCCATAACCAATAATCTTTGTGAAAGACACTTAGGAAGGAAACATTCTGGGTTGCTAATGTGTATAAATTTACAGCATATACTTTACCATTTCCATGATCAGTAATTATTATGTTATTTTTGGAATAAAAACCATGGCTTGAATCATTTTAAAATGTTGCATTAAATACATAATCATAGTGTTGAGATATGCTAATAAATTTAAATTTTAATCCATCAACATAGAGCACTTTGGAAATTAAAAGAGAGTTATGGTTACCAATCTATCTTAAGTCGATGATTTTTACTTTACCATTGTCACCAAATGTGGCATGTCCTACATCAATAATGATGGTATTCCTGATGCTTGAGTAATCTCATGTCATATGGAGGGAACAGACACCGTCTATGTACTAAGTATTTCAACAAGAACTTTTTAGATAGTTCACCTACAAAACAATTCAACCAAGAATTATTTTTGGTACCCATATTTGTTTGGGTATAGATATATTAGTAATAAAGGATTTAGAAACCCAAAATTTTATTATAGTTTTACTATATATAGATTGTAAAGTATTTGAAAAGGAAACATTATTTGGTCCAGAAATACTTGATGTAGTAAATTGTTTTCCGAAGTAGTCCTTATAGTAAAATCTTTATTTTTTGGATAAATATTTAGATTTTATAAATTTAGTTATAAAATTTTTTATTGATAAATTTATATGTCCTGGCTAATATTGTATTCCATTAGTATACCTAGGATCTAACATTTAACCACACAATTGTGAAATTTTGTTTTTTTCCATTGTTAATCTTTTCCAGATCCTTCCTTAATTGATAATTAGTTAACATTAGGCCATTATTTTCCTTTAGAGTATGTTCATTTTTCTCATTCTCAACATTAAGTTTTGATTTAATATATTTTGAAATTGAATGCTATTTCTTTAATGATTTATACACATCCTTAAATTCATTACAAGTTTCTTCTAGTGTATTGAAATACTAAAATAGTTCACCAATTTTCATATTTTCATATTCAAATTCATCTCTAGAATAATAGTCATTAGGTACATGAGATTTTTATAGTACCTATGAGGTATTTTCCATAAATCACATGTTTTCCATATCTTCTTTTACATTCTGAGAAGAAAAATATTCACTGGAGATTTCCTAAAATTCACTATATGTGGCCTTCATTACTTTCTTATGCTTACTATCTTTATGCTCACACTAAATTTTATACATTAATATAGGGTATTCATATTTGACATGTACTATCCTTTTTTATTCATAGAAAAATATTTCTTCTGATTTTTCATGATTCTTCTTATCCTTTTTGTAGTTTCCATAGTTTTTATATTTTCCTTTATAATTTGGTTTCTTCATGAAAATTTTCTTTCTATAAAATCTTCTGATTCTTCTGGAAAGCTAGGCCATTTCCTCATCACTGTTTGAAGCTTTTCTCCACAACTTGTGCTCCCAACAACATCTTGAACTTTATCTTAGACTTTTCTCTTGAATGTGGTAGTCTTGAAGGCTATAGATTTTTTTATTTAGATATTCCTCCTCTTGATTCACCTTTCGCTACTCTTTAATCATCATTAATTTTCCAATTAGTTCTTTCACTGGTAGTTTATCAAGGTCTCATGATTCTCTAAATGATATTAATTTCCCTCGTTGTCTCTCTCATAAGAATCATATAATCTTCATGATCGACTACTTTGTTGTTATATCTCTTTGTAAATAAATCATGGTGTTCCCATATCATTGAACCTAGGATACATATCAAAAACAGATTTATCAAGCTTCATTCAAAAAAATTCATAATTAATAGTATATATATTTAATCCCACATCATTCACATTAGTTATTCCCTCATGGGAAATATCTAAAGTGTCCCAAATCTCATGATTATTTTTACAGGAAGAAATTATATTAAATTCTTCATCTCCCAGTGCACAATATAATTCATTCATAGATTTATAGTTATTGTTACAAGCAATCTCGGTAGCTTCAACCCAAGTGTTTCATGTAATATCAGTAAGATCATATTTGCTTTCAATAGTAGACTAGATTTTAAATCCCATGATTTCTGAATGTATTATCATTTTATGCTTCAAATGAGCATAATTTTATCCATTAAACAACGGTGGTTTATTTGTAGCATCTCCTTATAATATATTTTCCACAATAAGAATTTGGAAAATATTTGATATAGATAAAAATTTAGTATTAATATAAATTTTAAGATCCTTGAGATACAACTACAGTCATAGTTGAATGTTTTTCAAAAATATTTGAAAAATGAAATATTCTTGAATCCTATAATACCAAATGTTGGTCAGAGTAGAGTATAGTAGAGGTGGGTGAATTAATTCCCTATGAAAATTTCTAATAAAAAATAGTTTTTGAAAATTTTCCCAATTAAAAATATAATCCAATTTAGTTTGTAGTGTATTTATAAGAGTCATGAATGTTCAATTAATATATCAAGAGATTTAATAGTTCTCAGTTATACTAATCTAATTATTTATATAACGCTGGAAACATACCTACTCCTTCAAAACAATTTTAGACACTTGAAAAACATATTATATGAGTTTACATTATTTTGAATGAATTTTTTTATAAAACATAGTATAAAAAAAATTAGGTATGAAAAAATTTTACACAAGAGGTTCAGTCTCAAGATGAGACATAGTCATCTCTACTCAGTGACCACCTGCCACTAAGCAGTTTAAATTATTAAACCAGTTAGATCCACACCCTAGATCGAGGTTCAAAAAACTACAAAAGGAAGTCCATGTCACCCTTGACCTCTACCATATTTATTTGTGGGAAAAACAAAAAACAAGTCAAATAACACCTCTTCGATAATTATATGGGGGATAAATTAGAGAAATAGAGTCTGAGATTGAGAGTATCTAGTAACTTTCAGTTATGCACAGCAGTTAGTGTGTGTAACGAACAGATACAGAAACTACTCAAAACAGTAAATAAATGAACACAATAGAGGTTATTTTGTAGATTTTGGTTAATAAGTCTCTATGTATTATGTGGTTCATCTCCAGACTTGTTTTATGTAATGGAAATAAAGTTTGACTCCTCTTTTAGAAGTTGACGAAAAAACAAAGTGGTGTAGCCTCTGTGTCCTCGGATTCCAATAGTATGAGATATTCAGATTCTTATTGAAAAAATATCAAGTTTGATTATTAGGTTTTGATCAATTTCAATATCTCCCTATGTGTTCTTACTGTTGAGTTCATGGGTTTGGTAAGTATGTTCGAGAGTTATAGGAGTTCTTATGTTTTCTTTTCTTCCTTCTCTTCTATGTCATGTCTAATGATCTAGCTTGTTATCATTTTATACATAGAGGTATATAATTTATAATTATCTCTCCATGGGAATCTACCTTGTACTGTCATCTTATTATTCTATAAACAAAATTAATTAATGCAAGAAGCATTAATTTGTCTAAATAAGACTGTTACATATAAAGTTAAATTAATAAAATAAAAAAATTACGACTATCAGCAAGTCATAAGTATCTGTGAGTTATTAACATTATTCTATCATCCTATATGACTCTATATTTGAGAGTTTTTTCCATCAATATCAGTGACTCTAGGCATCAGTGAGTCATTTTAACTATCGGTCTGTCTGGGCATCGATGAGTCATCACCAGTGAATCGTTTTAAACTATTGATGTGTAGGCCATCAGGGAATCTTCCATTGGTGATTCCTTTGAACTATAAGTGTGACTCCCATCAGTGAGTCATCAATTTGTGAATCCATTAAACTACTAGTGCATCACCCATTATTGAGTCATCCATCAGTGAGTCCTTTGAACTATCGGTGTGTCGCCCATCGGTGAGTCTCTAAAACTATCAGTGTCACTGCTCATTGGCGGCTTGTTCATCCGTGTGTTGTTTTTTCTATCGGAGAGTCATGCATCAATGTCTCCTTCGATCGGTGAGTCCTCACTAGTGAGTCATCCATTAGTGACTTCTTTGAACCAATCAGTGTCAGAGACTTTAAAAAAAACATGGTGTCTGTCATATACAATATAGTACTAGATTATGTGAAATTCATAATTGTATGTAAATATACACATGTAAATATCTTAAAACACAAATATATATAATTTATTGACTTATTGAAATGTATTATTACATGTGACATAATTTATTCATTTATAAATATTCATTTTCATAATTAACATTGGTTCAAATATAATATTTGAATTATCATGATTTGTAAATAGTAATGATTTGTGATTATTAAAACTACTATCTCCAAAAGGGTCCAAAAAATATATTATAATCTCTAGGTGTAACATTTTACCTCATTAATTAAATTGTTTCCTAAAAAATTTATATTCCCTATTAATTAAAATATTTAATGGTGTCTTGTAGCTAAACACAAATCATGCTTGAATTTCTTGGGTGACATCCACCTTATATAATTATGAATTATATTTTCTCTTTTGAATATGAATATGATTTATATTTATGTTTTTATAATGTTTTGTGCCAAGGTCCTATCATTATTTGGTTACAAGACCCATATTATATAGTTTCTTTTAATGTTTATTAATAATCATCCTTCCATAGATAGTCAATCATTGAATGATATGGAATTTGATCTCATTCTTCCAAATAGTTCATCCACTGAGAGGATAGAATAATTCATTTTCTTAAATCATATTAATTATATCGATTGGAAGAATAATATTATTCTAGTAAGAAAAATTTATTAACAAATTCAAGGGATATAATATTAATAAAATGTTAATTTTTTCTCTATAGTTGAATCATTGGGGTAATGATTAAATATTCGTAGAATCCTTTTGAGGCATACTTAGGTTGAAATAACAAATTTCAGTACACACAAATTAGAAGTGGGTGGTGATTTTAACATTACCCATTAATTACATGACCTACCTTCAGTAATAGAGTTCTTCGCATAGTCTAAAAGGTGACAAATACCTATCATCTTGGATAGTCCAGGGTTAGGGCATCAGTATATATAAGATCCAAAATCATGGGATTTGAAGAATTGAAGTGTGTATGCTGTATTAATTTGGAAATTTATACCTTCCAATTTATTGGTTGACATCATTATCTCTCTTCTATAATCTTGAGATCGATTGAAAATATTTTCAACTTCAAACGCTTTCGTGTTTCTTTGAGAAAAAACCCTGGGTTTTTCTTCCCACATTTTTTACGTAGAGGAAATTGAAGATTAGGTACAATCTCTAATACAATACATAATATATGTTGGTTGACATCATTATCTCTTTTATATAATCAAAATGTGTACAAAAAACCATGATGGGTTGGGTTAACTCCTCAATACCATAAACATAGTGTAAAAATTCCCAATGAAGATTAGGTTCACTATCTAATACAATACATTATATATGTTGGGTTATAAATATTTAACCAATGCATTGGAGTTATATATATTCATTAACCACTTTTCACATAACATAGTGTAATTTGGATAACCAACCACACACCATACATAGTGAAAATTCCCATAGTTGATTAGAGTAACTCTCTAATATTTTATATAAAATATAATGATATATAATGAATTACCTAATAGATTTTAGGCATATATAGATATGATCCCACATGTCACATCATTTTATGTACATGCATAAGAGAGAAAAAAACAAAAAATCATAATTTAATCAATGAAATATTAACTTGAGAAAGAAGTCAGTTTCGTTATTATTTATAAAATCATTACCAAAAACCATTCACTGAAATAAGTTGGATGGTTTAAAAAAAATACATCCCTAGTTACCGAAACAAACACAATAAAATGTATACATAAATAGAAAAACACCCTTATAAAATGAATGTGTCTAATAGTACCTCATTCGATATTGTGAATTGGGGTCATTGGATCTGTATAATTATAAGTGACATTAGAAATGAAACATTATTTTAATTCCAAATATTAAGGAAAATATTTGATGGATATGAAAATAATGAAATGGTTGATAAATTTTTATTTAAGAATATAAGAATTTATGTTACATTAGTTATATTTTAAATAAGATATATAACCTATAAATAATAACATGTTGAATCAAACGTGAATATACCAGGATATAAATAGGATATACCATATAAAATTAAAAATTAAACTAAAGTAGAATCATTATTACTAAATAATGTAGAATGGGTTTCGAAAGACCCTTATATTTTACAGAAGAAAGAAATCATATCATGCATTAAGGAAGTGTATGATTTGAATTAATGTTTCAATTTTCAATAATAATTTATGGTTTTATAAATAAATGGGCTAATAATTACATAAAACAAATGAATATTGGTGGGGAATATCAAATAATTCATCAATGAAGGTTGATTTAGATTGAAACCCTTTCCTCAGTTTTGATTTGTTCTTATCACGATACAATTATTTTAATAATTAAAAAATATTCATTAAATAATTTCCCAATAACAATATTTATAACTATAACTATCTATACACCACATTTATAATCATTATATAAATATATATTAGTTATATTTTTTATATTTTCACCAATGGGAATAAATAATATTTATTACTTTCAAGTAGTTTTCTAAAAGTGGAATTGATAATTAATCATATAATAATTTATATCACTATTAGGTTATCTAATATACTTTAATATATGATCAAATATATTTCCTAATTATATAAAAAAAATCAGGGAATTTCTGGTATGATTCACTAGTCTGAATTAAACGATGACTATCTTTTGGTGTTTCTTAATGAATAAAGGGTAATTTATTAATTAATGAGTTAAATATTAATATAAAATTAACTGAAATAAAAATAGAAAATTTATTAAATACTTATATCATAATATATAAGTAAAAATATTCTCATATTCATACATGATATAAATTTATAGTGTTTTTTAAGTGGGTTGTTATGCTGACCAAAACATGAACCAACCATGATTAAAGGATTATTATGAGGTTATTTAGATATAAAAATATTATCGAATAATCATAATTATATTATTTAGTTTTTATTATATTATTATATTAGCATTTAATATAATTTAGATGATATTATAATGTTTATAAAGTCATTACTTATGAAGAGTAGATTTTTTTCTTCTTAGTATGATCATTTTAAAAAATTGAATTAACGATTAAAATAATTTTACCATGTAATTAATAGGTTCTAAATTTTTTCATATTTTAATGATATTGATCATAAAAATAATATTTATCTTATAATCACGTCCTTAGATACATCAATGGATGGTAGTAATGAAGAATGGAATACAACTTTCCTTTGAGATTCTAGTCTACACAAATGTTTTGATGATGATTTCATTTTCATAGAACTAGTGGAAAGAGTAATATGATTTATTATTATAGGATAGAAAATGATATAAATATAATAATTATTAATTAAATTATAATTTTATACCATCTTTTTTATGTGGTGGTAGAAAAAAAGGTTGCCTCATGGAGGTGGTAGTCTGTATAATGAATAAATGACAGTTTCATTTTAATTAATAAAAAATGTTAGAGGGGATTAATTATTATTCTAATATAATTAAAACAATTATTATATAAAAAAATTATTTAATTTATTTGTTATTATAAAATTATAAATGAGAAATAAAAAATATAAAACAATGAAGTTAAATAAAAATTATTACTCACACTGAACACTTTGATATTCTCTGGGAAGATCTATTGGAAATGGATGTAATAAGATAATTATTTTTATTTTAAGATCAATATATTGGAATAGTATTCTATGGAAAGTAAAAAATATATTTTTTAGGTTTAAATATAATTCATGGATTTCCTTGAATTGGAGATGAGGGGCTCACTTTATAAGTGTTGATAATGACATTTTAATAAATATTTCATTTTAATAAAAAAGGAGTTCATGTGAAACATGTAATGTACCTCCAATGATAATAAATAATAAATTGGGGGTATATAAGTTCAATAAACACCTCATACACTCAATAATATTAATGTTTTTATTTTTATTTTAGCCCTTTACAACTAAATTATTACTTTTACCATATTATATTTTATCGTGTTGACTAGTTTTTACCGAATATGTCATAATAGGTATGGATAAATGTAATATGGTACTTATTAGAGAACTTAGAAACACTGATTCTAAATATGAAATACATTTCATTATATTCATAAAATAAAATTCCTAAAAAATTTCAATTGATAATTTATAGCTTATTAAAAATAAATTTAAGAAAAAATTACTTATGTTCTAAAATATAAAATATGTGAAAAATAAAACTATCATTTTTAAAATTATTATATACCCACATAAAATACATAGATTATCTGTTTAAAATATTTCATGAATTTTTAATTCATAATTACATACAAATACTATCAAAAACTCATTTTGTTTTTTGAATTTCAATTTTCACAAGAAAATAATTTCTTTTAGAAAAATCCAAAAACAAATATTAAGAAAATATGAATCTATTTAATTGAAATATAATGTTATTTTTTTTAATGAAAACTATAAACAAATAATGTTCTTTTTCTTAATTATTATATTTCTACTATAAATATCAAGTTTTTTTTTAGTTCAGTGTTGCATATGGTGAATGATATCAAACATATTTTAATTATTTAAAGGGGGTGGTATATTAAAATCATGGGGTGTTAAAACATAGGACCTTAACATGAAAACATCATTCAAATGACTTCATGAATTTATTTGTAATATTATTCATTGATAAATTATTTAATCTTTCCTATTTTATTTTTGATTTCAATATTTAATTGATGGATTATTCATTTAGAGAAGTTTGTAAGAATCATAATAATGATGAAGTAAACTATGTTGTGATAATGTGTTAAAATGGATAAGAAAATGGAAATAAATTATAATGATTAGGAATGAATGTATTTTTTTTATAACACTATATTAACTATTATATCTTGTAGAATATTATTATATAGATGAATAAAGAATCTTGGTGTGACGAGAACTATTATGAAGAACATATCATAGTTGAGTTATATCATGGGGAACAATAGGTGAATTACTAGAATGTCGCAGAATTGTAGGAATTTATCATATATTTTACCATTCCAAAAAAGATATAATTTTTTCATGTTTTGAAGAATTTTTAATTTGAGGTAAATATATAAAATATCATATTGCTTTGAGACCCACTATTTCATGGGGTTGATAATTTTTTAATAAAACTAAAAAAATATAATAATCATGGAGGTTACATTGGAAGAATATTTGAGTGCATAAATGGGTTAATTTGTTTGAATATTTAATTATTTATAATTTTGGGATGTTGCGTAATGATTTGGATAAATTATTGTAGATGAAATTGAGAGTATATAAAACTTAACCAAGGAACCACCACATGGATTCGGAAATCCAATTAAATAGTGGGTTCCTTGGTTGATGTTTACAACCTTATTTCCACCGTGGTCATCGAATCTATGATGTTTTAAATATGTAATCTATTTTTTCTACATGATTTGGTGAATTTTTATTAATTTATATCTCTACAATATTTAGATACTTATACGAAACTTTTAGTGATATTTGAAACGTTCTACTAGAATATTAAAGAATATATTGTGTATTATTGGGGACTTAATATAGGAAATATATAGTATAAATAATGATATATAAGAGATTAATATCTTTATTAAATGTGGGACTTGACATGCCAAAAATTAAAACCCATAAACTTGGGTTGAGGGACATTGGTTGGATGATCCAATAGCATGAAGGTTGATGCTATATTTTGGAGTAGGAATTTCCTTCCAATATCTCATGTGAAACATGAATCAAGGATTGAGTTTGAGTATCTATGTTTAAATATGGTTTTGTTTCACCTATTTTTAGGGAATTTATATAGTTGAACATATAGAAAGTTGATTTTAGTAATACGAGAGTACATATTTATATTTTACATTTCTATAAAATTATAATGAAAATAAGATGATCCATTAAAAACATTAAAATTTACATTATCTCATGACCATATATTTTAAAAAACAATGGATTATTTTATCATTAAAATAAAATTCAAATTATTATGGAATTATTTTAATTATCATTATCAATGATTTTAACTTTTGAATTAAATTTTAAATGATAGGGTTCACATGTATTTATTGGTTTGACCTCAAATGTAATGTTTATTAAACATTTTTAGATTAAAAATTATAAATTTGATTTATATTAAACTATAAATATAATTATTGGTTGGAATTAATTATTCCTTTTGGTTTGTAAATGTTATTGGATACATTTTTAGGGGCCTTTAAACCTATTAGAATCATCAGTTTGATAGGTCTTAAAAATATTCTTTTAATTTTTTTAATTTTTAATGTTAGTTTATGTTTTTATTTTTATTTTTATTTTGTGTGTGTTTAGATTTTAAATACACAACGTGTTTTCATGTATTATTGTATGTATAAATGGAAAAAAATTCACATCAAATAGACATGCTCAAGAAGACAATACAAAGGAAGTGATGGGGTACACCACCATACTACCTAATTTAAAAAAACATGATCCTATATAAGATAGAATAAATATTAAATTAAGTGTAATGGAATCTTGATATATTTTTTAATAGATAGAAAAATATTTTAAAATTCTCGAATAAGAAGCTAAATTCAAGGGAAAACCTGACTATTAGTTTGATAGTTATGTTTTGTTTAATATAGAATCTATGGATTCTGATAATTATGAGGTTAAAAATAACAAAGAATTGATGAAAAATTCACCCTTTCATGTGTTGGAATTTATTAAATTATAAATAATGATGTTGAATAGGAATAGGAGGTTTTTGTAAGAAAGGGTTATATCATTTAATTTAAAGTGTAGTAAGAATAAATTTCAAAGGAGGAGTGCTACCTTGATTGTTTAGTCCATGGGTTACATGTTCATTATAATATACATTCAAATATGGGTTTTCACCTATATAAATAGTCAATATACATCAAATATAAATTATAAAAATTATTTCATAATATTATATATATTACAAATTATTATCAAATCCCAATTTGGTGGCATCTCTCTATTATCATATAAATTTTCATTCTGAGTTCTTTTTAATCCAAAATACATTAAACAGTGAACATATCAAAGTAAACCAATTTTTTTAAATTATTTAAGAATTATTTTATGGATTAATTTTAGGAATATGTATTATCTTTTCTTTCGGTTGTAGATATTCTATCATCCTTATCATTTTTAGTTTCATATAATAGATCTTTTACTTTACCTTGTAAATATTTATTATATATCCATTATCATGGGGGATGGAATGATATTGAAGAGGGATAAGAAATAACTGTTATGGATATGTGATTATTGTTTTAAATGATTCATGTATTTACATTCTCTATATTTTTTTAATTAACTTTTGATTTTTAGTTTTTATAAATTATATGACATTCTTAGATTTATTACAATATGATTTATCTATGATAAAAATTGTTGCTTAATATTTCTGTCATAAATTTTTTAAAACACAATTTTAAACAACATCAATGAGAGATATGATGGGTGGATGAGTAATGATAATCATGAGAATATTTAGTTTTTAAATCATGATGTTGAAATATTGTTTGATTTATGTAATGGATATTTCTTAAACACTTTCATGATTTCATTTGATAATTTTGATATCAATTAGTGAAATATTATTACATATTCTATTATTAAAAACTAATTTTTATATTTATAATTTCTTATAGGTATTTTAATCCATTTTTTCAAATGCTATGTTATTCCCACTATCTCAAGAGATTCTTGGGATATGCTTCACAACAAAAACATAAAGATTTATTTTCTTTTTTAAACATCAAAATTTGAAAACACATTAAGATGATTATGGCTATTTATTAATTACTATTATTCCCCCATACCCATTTTTCCCTTTGATACATTTTATATTTATTTACACTCATATAAGTAACACCTTGATATTTTAAAATGAAAATTATGTTTCATAGCATATACGACATGTGACACCCAGCCAAACGAACCATGAAATGTTATTATTTTAATGTTAAAATTATATACTAGCCATTAAATGGGTGATTATATATAGGATTAATAACATTATGAAATATATTAAAAGGTTCTACTCAATATAAAGGTATTAATAACATTTTAAAAAATAGTCACCCAAATTTGTTAAAGTCATTTTATTCTTTAAAAATGAAATTTCTTCTAAATGTTTTTTTATTAATTTTTATGAGTTAGTATTATAATTAATTTCTATAAATTATTAACATTTAATTTGATAAAAATATTATCATTTTTGAAATTATAATTTCAAAATTATCATAGTGTGAATATGTTGGATTTTTCTGAGAGTATTGATTTTCTAGTGAATAGACAAATATATTATTGTTATTGAAAACTATATTTTTATTCAAGAATTTATAATTTTACATTTATAGAGAATGTATAAAATTAAAAACGAGTTATATTATATTATTAATAATCTAATTAAGTTCATCTAAATCAAATTTATTGTTGAATTTTGTATAAAAACATTTTTATACTAAAAATATTTTTTTCTAAATAATTTTTTCCATTTTGTTTTTTGATAATAAATTTTCTTATGATACTTATATAAATTGAATATTGAAAAATGATTTCAATATTTCTACTTAGGATGTCAAACTTTTGTAAATATGGCCCTTTTATTTTTTTCACTCTAAATAGTAAACATAGTAAATTTTCATCACCATGGTAAGGGTAAATTGAGTGATTATGGTTAAAACAATATGATAAGAACTAAAAAATTCCATACCACTTTCCATTGTCTTATTTTATGAGTTTATTTAGTAAATGTTCATCCATATTTCAAAAATAGGGTAATTTTATTCCATATTTCTTTGATTCTGACCATTATATTTTTTAATGTAAATAAACTTCAAATATTTGATTTTATTTGTTTTAATAAATCTAAATGTTTTGAAATTTGGATAAATGGAAGAAATGTTATGTTCAAATTGATTTATTTGGAAGAAAAATTATTTTCCATTCTCATGGTAATTTATTTATTGTTTTTAGTGATGGGATAAATACCGTAACTTCTTATATAGAATTGAAACAGAATTTATTCAAAATACCAAAAAATAAAATCAATGATTTTTGAAATAATTAAATTAATATTGTAACGCGGAGATGTTTTTATGGAATAATTTCTTTATATAATTTTTATTCTTCAGTGGCTTACTTTTCATGAAAACGTGAGTTTAAATGATTTGTGAGATGCCCTTAATATAAAATTATCGTTATATCATGGTCGTTAGGTTAGCGGTAATAATTATAACTGACTTTAGAAAATGGATTATGAATTAATTGGATAATAATTATTTATAAAAAATACAATTCAATTAAATATTTTCATTTTATTGAGTTAATTATTTTTGGTAATGAGATTAATGAGTTATATGTGTTATTTAATTAATAAAATATATTTAATATTAATCCAATTGAGATTTTTTTCATAGGGTATGAATAAAACCATATTTTATGTATCAGAACAAATTTTTTTAAAGCATTATTTTACACCTTTGAATGGAGAACCCAATTTAAATTAGGATTTTGAAAAATTAATAATTTATATATGATGGCATAAAAATTTATTTTTAAACTTTGATATAAATATTTACTTTGGATAAATTTATGATATTTTTTGAATAACTTTTATGTTTTTATAAATAGTAAAAATACGCTAAATTTTAATTTAAAAAAGCTTTTTCCATAGTGATAATTTATATGGTAAAATTATAATATTGAATTGATTTAAAGTATAGAGAGAATATATTATTAACATTTAATATAATTTATGTTATTATACTTAATTTTACATTTAATTTGTTGGTAAAAACATTTCACTCTTTTGAAGTGTTTTAACTTTTATAACTCGTTTTCTCATTTCATCAATTGGAATAATTTAAAATTAATAACTGAAAATTATGTGTTATTAATTCGAAAAAATGTATTCCATATTTGGAATTTGAAGGTCCAAATTTATTGAATAGGTAGTTATTATTTTTTTACATTATGAATATTAAGGTCATTAATAATTTTATTTACCAGGGTTAAAGGGTAAATCTGGTAGATGAAAGTAAAAAATAATAATTCAATAACATAAAACTACCTTAAAACGTGTCCTAATCCTATTAAATGAGTTATTTTGGACCATGGTCATTCTTGTGTCGATTTGGGGACCCCTTAGATTCTCTTGGATATGAAAATAACATTTTATAAGAATTAATTGAATGTGAATATAATTATAACCTAAACATATTTCTTATACAAAATTGATTTTAATATTCGGTTAAATAACTAACATCTATGTCTATAAGTATAAATTAAAAATCTAAAAATATTTCATAAAACATATTAATTTATTTATAATTTTTAGACATTAGATAAATATATTTATATATGACATAATAATGATGTAGTGATTACCTCATTAATGAAGGAATCAAGTAAATGAATTTATAAATATTAAAATAAATATAACTTGAAAATTTTGATGTCGTCCCTGAATTTTTTGGATTACATTGAAATATTTTGTATGATTTAATTCCTTTTTTTGATGGAATCATGTTTTTATGGATTTTTAAAAAAGTCATGTATGAATAGTCTCCGAAATTTTGATAATTCATAACATAAAGCATAAAATAGTTTATTAAATGATATTAAATTCATAAAAATCTAGGATTCCAAAAATTAGTTAATATAAGTCCATATATGTTATAACAAACTTTTTGGGGTCGTTTTACCAGATATGGTAATTTCATTAACCCACAATGAGTAAATAACATGATATCATGGTATGATTAAAATGGGTAAAATAGGGGTTAATCCAAAACGATAGGGATAAAAAATGTTCAAAACACATCTAAAAATTATCGTATGATGGTTATTCATACAAACATCATATTATATTATAATTAAATATGTTTTTTTTGATCATTTTTAATCTAAATTGAATTTATAATAAATTAATTTTTTTGAGTTTCAAAAAGTATCCCTCTCCTCTCTAATAAAAGAAAACCTCCTACCTCTCCTCTTCACTCCATTTTGATCCATCAAGCTCGGACAACCCCAGAACATTTATCTTATCAAATTATCTAGTAACATTATATAGGTTTTAGTATTCTGAAAATACATGCTCTAGTGCCCTAAGAGAAAATTTAAAGGAGGCACGTCGAGGAAAAGGTAATCTCTTCTACTGATTCATTCAAATTTTTTTATTCTTCTACATACTCTTAATAAGTTGTTTCATTTCAATTTAATAATATCAATATTACTAATATAGTGATATTTTATTATAAATATGAAACAATCCTATTTCATTTTCCATCCATTCTATGAAAAATGAATTCACTACGTGTGCATACATGTGACTTACCTTCTCCACGTTGTGGTATAATCTGTTTTCCACCACTACTATACATGGATGGGTATAATGGTGGAAATAATAACTATATATGATTATTATAACATGATACTAATTATGAGATACTATACACCATGCACATCAATACAATTCAACAATTATGGGAACAATATCATCACTCGTGCTTACGTATGACTTATCATATCCACAATGCGATGTGATACGTTCTACATAATCATCATTAAAACATGATTATATAAATTAATTGAATGAATAAAATTGATATATATTATACTAATACCCTGTTTTAAATGATATAACTATAACCTATTAACATGAATAAGCACTTATCCAACAAAATATACATAAGATGATAAAGCAATAAATACCCAAATAATGAGTAACAGTGAAATGTTTCTAAAAACGAATGAAAATATGATCATAAATGATACAATAAAAAAATATTATGATTCTGGAAGAAACCAGTATCATTATTTAAATCATTATCCTAGTGGATCAGTTACTTATGAAGCATATCAGACCTAATTTAAGTGATAACTTTTAAAATTATGTTTTCATCCAAGATTATTTATAAGTCAGTATTTACTATGTGTATATTTATCATCCATTTCCATGTTTAATAATAATATTGACATAAAATTATTACTAGTTATCTATTTATGTTTAAATTAACTTTTATCCGTTTTGAATTTTTCATCATGGTTTGGAAGAAAATATTCTTATGTTTACCATATGAGGAACTTTTTGACATTTTCGGAAAAAGTATAAGATGAATTTTTTTTAACATATATTTCTTGAATATATTTTTTCACTTTCCAGAAACCTTATTTCTATAAAGATTAATATATATTTTTTTCATGTTTATTCTCAAAAAAAATTAATTTCATTTATAATTGTTTTCAATTTTGAGAAGTGAAAACGTTTTTTAGAAAGAAAGAATATTTTCCTGTGGAATTAAGTTAAAGTGTTTTTTCAAAACTATTTTCTATCTATAATGAAACATGGATATGATTCTATCCCTATTATTATTATTATTTTATTTCTATTATTATGGAATTATTTTTATTAATTTCGTTTATCTTATATGTATTATGTTATGATGGCATGATGTTTAAGAATCCCATTTTTACATGGGTCGTGCTATAATGAATGACTTATATTTTTGTGGAACACTTAAAAGTGGTTTAATTATGAGACAAATGGGTACTATATCTCCCTCTAATTGATTGGGTAATGATTTATATCTCATGAGATAGACAGGCTTGGATGAGCAAGTAAATCTGGTTTAGTGATACTAGGATGGAACGATGATTGAACTCGCTTCAGTAATGGATTTTGTCCATTATGATGGTCTTGTAAATGAGCCTTGACTAATATGAAATAATTTTCTATACTTATAAGAATATGATAAAGAATTATGTTTCTTATGTTAAGACTATTGGGATTACATTTAACTTTTATGATTTATCCCATGACATGATATTGTGATCTTTTATACATAGGATAAGATTTTCAAATGTTAAGTTCTTATGAATATGATATAATTAATATGTCATTTTTTACAATTACTAAGAGTTTGAGTTTACCCTTTTATATGTTTATTTTCCAAATGTTATGAATAAGGGTATCAAGTATGATATTAAAAAAATTAGTATAGTTATGATTAAATAAATGAGAGACAATGTAGATGTTTTATGAACTGGTTGATTATGTTTCCCCGTTTCTAAAGACACTATACCTATACTGCCCTGTCAAGGTTTTGTTATATGTTTTAATAAATATACTTCAATTTTGATGTAATATCATTGAATGTAAAAAGGGGTCGCTATAGTTGGTATCATAGGAAAGTTATAGTTATCCTTTGTATACTAAGATGATAAAGCATTAAGGTTATGTCTATGTATAGGATACAATCCAAGTGTTTTATAAATGAGAATGAATAACCTAGGATAAAACCTAAAGTGACCTAAATTGGAATTTTATTCTTGATTATGTGGGTTTCTCACACTATTACTCTTATTTTAAGTCAATGGACGGATCCTGATGGAACCGCTTTAGTGATGAATGCAACGACCAATGCAATGATTGTACACCTGAGCAACCAAATATTGGGGTTGATGGAATATAAAATCATTTATTCGTGCTCATATAACTTTCTCAAGCTATGAATCAGGCCAGAATTACAAACAAGCAAAGGAGTGTGCAACATTCTGTAGAATCCTTCATGAGGCTGCGTCAACCATCACTTAGCGGGTCTTTTGATCCATTAGTGGAGGAAAAATGGATAATGTATGACTAAAAATATATTTTTAGTTCTACAATGTTCTGAACATGATAATTTCATCTTAGCAGTATATCGTTTGTAAGGTGAAGCTAATCAATGGTGGAATCTTATCAAGAATATAAGGTAATGATATGAAATTGAGTCCATGGAATGGGATGAGTTTAAGAACTTATTTTTCAATAATTACTTTCCTCATACACATTGAAAAAAGATAGAGAAGTATATCCTTAAAATTAAAGGATGGTGTATTCATTGGTACCAATGAATATAGTTTATCAAGCCTTGCAAGGTATGCTTATAGAATTATTATCGAACCAGAGAGTAAAATTGATCAATTATTTAGTGGCTTAAAACAAAGTCTTCGAAGGGAATTAGCCATAAAGGACTTAAATAGATATGAGGAAATGGTTTGATGTTCAATCAAGGTTGAGATAGATGTTGGAGTAACCCATCAGTCATATGGGTTTGATAGGAAGAGGGAAATGGAATTCAAGAGAAAATCTAAAACCACACAAAAAAGAAGAGGAGTTTTCCCTTATGCTCAATGTGTGTAAAGAGACATGGAGGGAATTGACATAAATACTATTTAATGTTTTAAATGTGGAAAAGAAGATCATCGGGGAGTTGAATGTCAAAGTGATGGGAAAAATATGTATAATGATTCAATCAAAGAAGAGGTTACATAGAATGAACCCCCTACACTACAATTTTACAAGTGCAAGGAAATGAGGCACTATTATAGTCAATGCCCTAATAAAATGGTTATGGATTATGGTAAATGTAAAAAAACTCTTAAGGAAAAAGGAAAATTAAAGTCACATGTAATTATTATCAGTGACCTAGAGTTCGATAATGAAGTGGTGAAAGGTACACATACCATCCAGTCTAATGTAGAAAATGTTTTATTTGATTCTATATCCACCAAATCTTTTATTTCTAATGAATATTTTTAGGGTATCTTCATATAAACATAGAAATTAGATGTTGATTTTGATGTGACAACTCCTAATTTCATAACAATCACATCAAAAATTTATAATTTTATCCGAAAGATGTTTATAGGAAAGTGGTTCTTATAAATCTTGTAATCCTTCCTATATTGGAATTTATGTGTTTCCTAGTATGGATTGGATTCCTTTATAAATATCTCATATAAATTTCAAAATAAGGGAAGTCAAATTTCATATTCCAGATTAATATATGGTCATCTATTGATGTAAGGATGAATATAACCTTCTAGTAGAAATTTATTCCATCTTATAGGTCGTGATTTCAATAAATGAAGGTATTTATCTCAAATGGTTGGAGATAAACTCAACAATAATAATATTCCTATTGTACGAGAGTTTTAGGATGACTTTCTGGAGGAATTTCTAGGTCTTCCACCAAATAATGTAGTTGAATTTTCAGTAAAACTCGTACCGGGTGATATGCCTATTTCAAAGACTCCTTATAGAATGGCCCCAATTGAGTTACAAGAATTGATTATGCAATTCAAAGATAATATTGATAAGTGATTCAGACACCCTAGTGCATCACCTGTTCTATTTTTCAGGAAGAAAGGTGGATCGATGAGACTCTGATTTGTTTGTCAAGAACATAACAAGATCACTATCAAGAACAAATATCTTATCACATGCATTGATGACTTATTTGACAAACTAAACTGAGCTCAACACTTCTCCATGATTAATTTCCATTAAAGATTTCATTAATAAATGGTAAAAAAGGAGGATATACCAAAGAAGGAATTCTATACAAGTAATGGACACTATGAATTTATAGTGATTCCTTTTGGTCTTACTAACTCCCCTACTATCTTCATGGATCTAATTAATAAAATCTTTCGAGATTATTGTAATCAGTTTTTGGTATTCATTATAGACAATATTCTTGTCTATTCAAAGTGTGTTAAAGGAAATTAGGATCACTTTATGATTGTACTAAAGTCCCTGAAAAGGGATAATCTTTATGCAAAATTTACCAAGTGTGAATTTTGGCTTCAGAAAGTTTCAATTTTGGGTGACATCATCTCAAGAGGAGGGATATTTGTGGATCCAGCAAAAACAGTGGTTATTGAAAGATGGTTGAGACCAAAAATAGTAATTGAGATCTGAAGTTTCCTTTTTTGTAGATATTATTTATGTTTTGTGAATGATTTTTCACGATTATCTAATACACTAACCAATTTGACTCAGAAAGGATTTATGTTCATTTGGATGGAGGAATGTGAAGAGAATATCAAATAGCTAAAAAGAATGTTAGCCAGCTCACATGTTCTCCCACTACCTTGTAGTGGAGAGAGGTTTGTGTATACAGTGATTCAACCACGAAGGTGTTGGGGTGTGTTCTCATGAAAATGAGGTGGTGATAGTTTGTGCCTCACAATAGTTGAAAATCCATTAGAAAAATTACCCAAATCATGATATGGAGTTAGCTGCTGTAATCTATACATTAAAAATATGGTGGCATTATATTTATTAAGATAGGTGTGATATATATACTAATCATAAAATTTTAATGTATATTTTCTCACAAAATAATATGAATATGCACCAAATAATATGGTTGGATTTGATTAATGATTACAAATGCTCAATACATTACCACCTTGGGAAAGAGAAGAAGGTGGAAGATGATTTGAGTTGAGAATACCATGCTACCTTATCCATGATGAGGATCATAAATGATCTAATATTTATGGACTTTCAAAGGATGGATCTAGGAATTTTAATGGAAGAGGAGAAATATTATTTTTTCAAATGAATGTTCCACCATTTATACAATTGAAGTTTAAAGAGGCATAGAAGGAACACATAGAGTTGGAAAATTAGGTGAGAAATGTTCTTGAATTCAAACTTGATTGTAATTAAATTATAAGGTTTAGGATCCAGGTTTGTGTTCCTCCCATACTATAATTAAAGAAGGAGCTATTGGATGATGTTCATAGTTCTTCATTATATATTCACCCTGGAAGCACAAAGATGTACTGGGACCTAAAAGATTACTTTTGGTGGGAAGGCATGAAATAATATGTCGTTGAATATGTTTCTTGATGATTGGATTTTCAGCATGTTAAGATTTAGCAATTTAAATATAAGGGTATGTTACAACCATTACCCCTACCAAAAAGAAAATGGGAAAACATCACTATTGACTTTGTCATTGGACTTCCCAAAACATACCAAGGAAATAATGCTATTTGTGTTATAGTGGATAGTATTATGAATTCAACACACTTGATTTATATTAGAGAGTATTTCTCTCTTGATCGGCTTTCCAAGATATATGTAAATTAAGGGGTAAACATGTATGGAGTACCACTTTCCATTATATCCAATTTGGATCCTAGGTTTACCTCATCATTCAGGAGAAGACTTCTACATACTCTAGACAGAAGGTTATGTTTCAGCATTGCTTGTCATCCTAAGAGAGATGGTCAGTCTGAGAGGACAATTTAAACTCTAGAAGATATCTTGAGAGCCTACTATATGGATTTCAAAGGGGATTTATATCAACTCCTAAAATTTGTGGAATTTTCATATAATAATAGATTTAACTCTAGTATTCATATTTCTCTTTATGAATCCCTCGATGGGAAGTAGTGAATAACTCCAACTTGCTAGGATGAAGTTGGGGAAGGAAATACATTTGGACCAAATCTTGACTAAGAAATGGAAAAAAGATAAGATCTTTTCAATAACACATAAGATCAGCTCAAAGAAAACCAAAAATGTAAGCTGACAACATAAGAAAAGACCTGGATTTTGAAATGGGTGATAAGGAGTTCTTACAAAAATCTACTTGGAAGAGAGTAATGATATTTATAAGGAATTGAAAGTTGAGCCCTAGGAATATCGGTCCTCTTGAAATACTGGATTGTGTTGGGAATGAACCGTATCGATTGGATCATCCTCCAAATATCTCCCAAGTTCACGATGTGTTCCATTTATCTCTCCAGAGAAAGTACATAATCGATCCTTCACATGTACTAAGTTCAGAAGTTATACCGTAGGAGCAAGATCGTTTTTATTCAAAAAAACTGATAGAGATTCTAGATCTTAAAGAAAACGTTCTTCAAACAAGATAACACACTTGGTTAATGTTTTACAGAGGAACCCCCAATTTGAACAAGCTACACGGGAACTTGAGGATAAGATGAGGGAGATGTATCTTCATCTATTTGATTCCACATGAAAATTTTCAATGGGGAAATTCAGTTTAAGTGGTTTAGAATATAACATCCGGATGTTTTTATAAACTTTTTTCATTAAATTTTATTTCATCAGTAGTTTTCTTTGAGTGTAATCGTGAGTTTAAAAGAACCATGAGATTCTCTTAAAATTAAATAATTATTATAGCATGTCCATTAGGTTCGCAGGAATAATTATAACTAACTCATGAAAATGCATTATGAATTCATTGCTTATTAATTATTTATGAAAAATATAAATCAACTAGATATTTTTATTTGATAGATTGAATTAACTTTTTTAATAATATTAATGAAATATATGTGTTATATAATTAAAAATATACATTTTTTTATTCATCGAATGGATAGTTTAGTCATAGGGTATGAATAAAACCCTATTTTACGTATAAGAACCTATTTTTTAAGGTTATTTTTACACCATTGAATTGAATACCCATATCAAAATAATATTTTAACATATTAGGAATTTTTATATGACAACATAAACATGTTTTTTTGATTTGGGATATAAAAATTTACTTTTGATAATATATTTCTCATAACTCTAATTTTTTGAGGAATATTAAAAATACAGTAATTTTTAATGAAATTTTTTTTCAATGAGATAATTTAGTTGGTTAAATTATATCATTTAATAGTTTTAAATTATTAATATAATATATTTTTACCATTTAATATAATTTTTATAATTATTATTAATTTTCCATTGAATTCATATGTAAAAACATTTCAATATTTTGCAATGTTTTAACTTTTAAAACTCATTTTCTCTTTTCAACAATGGGAATAATTTTAAATTAATTACTGCAACATCTATGTTTAGAATCTGGAAAAATGGATTCCATATATATAATAATAAGGTTCAAATTGTGTGAATATGTAACTTCTAGTTTTGGACATTCTAAATTTTATCTTCAGTAGTTTTTTTATTTACTGTGGTTAAAGGGTAAATCTTGAAATTAGAGTAAAATATAATAATTTAATACTATAAAACTACACTAGAACATGTCCTAATAATATTGGATGAGATATTTCTGATAATGGGAATCCTTCATTTGATTTTGGAACCCCATTGATTCACATTTATGTGAAGAAGACATTTTATATGAATAAATTTAATGTAAAGATATTTATAACCTAAACATATATATTTTAATAAATCAATTTTAATATAGGGTTATATAAATGATATCTATGTATATAAAAAATCCATATAATTATAAAAATAATTAATAAATCATGGTATTTTATCTACTATCATTAGACATTAGTTAAATATATTTATTTTCTGATATAATTATGATGTAGTGATTACCTCATTAATGGATGATTCAAATAAATGAAATTAAAAATATTAAAATAAATATAAATTTAAGATTTTGACTCCATCAACAAATTTTTTGTATGAAATTTAAATATTATGTATGATTTAATTCCATTGTTTTTTAGTAACCTGGTTGTTATGGATTTTTAAAAAAAGTCATGTATGAATATTGCCCAAAATTGACATAATTCATAACTAGAAACATAAAATAGTTAATTAAATGATATAAAATTAAACAATACATATAATATTCATCCAAATTGTTAATATAAGTCCAAATATGTCCTAAATATAATTTTTTTGTCTTTTTAAATTATATGGTAATTACATTAACCCAGAGTGAAAAAATAACATGATATCACGTTACGATTAAAAAGGGTAAAATGAGGGTTAAACCAAAACATAAGGATAAAAAATATATTAAATACTTGTCTGAAAATTACAGGATTATGAGAAACAGGACCAAAACCATCTTACATTTTTAATTAAATATTATTTGGACCATTTTTAATCGAAATTGAATTTATAATAAATTATTCTTTTTGAGAGTTTCTTAAAGTGTCCATCTCATTTCTTATAAAGGTGAACCTCATCCCTATCCTATTAACTCCATTTTGAGCCTTAAATATTGGAAAAAACCTACCCATTTATCTTATCAACATCCCTAGTAACATTTTAGAGGTTTTATTCTTCCCAAAAACCAAACTCTAGTGCCCTAAGATAAAATTTAAAGGAGGCACATTGAGGAAGAGGTAATCTCCTCTACTGATTATTTCAATTTATTTCTACTTATACTTAATCTTATTTAGTTGTTTAATTATAAATTAATAACATTAATATCACTAATATATTTATGGGTTATTATAAATATGAAACAACCCTATTTCACATTCTATAAATCCTATCAAAAATTAAATCATCACGCTTGCATTCGTACAACTTACCATCTACGTGTCGTTGTGTAATTTCTTTTCCACCACCACCTTACTTGGATGGTTATAACAGTGGAAAATATAACTATATATGATTATTTTAACATGATTCCAAATATAAGATACTAGAAAAACATATAATTCAATACCTTTCAACAATTATTGGATTGATATCAGCACTCGTGCATACGTACGGCTTACCGTCTCCACAGTGTGATGTGATTTTCCCTACAAAATCTTCATGAAACGATGATTACAAAAATGAATTTAATGAATAAATATGATATATATTATACTAATACCATGAAGTATATTATATAACTATATCCTAAAATAGGAATACAAGTTTATCAAATGAAACATACATATAAACATAAAGTAGTTAATCCCAGAATAATGATTGACAATGAAATGTTACTAATAAATTGTTGAAAATGTGATCATAAATGTTATAATAAGAAAATTATTATCATTATAGAATAAATTAGTAAAAAATTTTAAATCATTATACATGATGTTCATACACATATGAATCATGTTAGACCTATGGTAAGGGGTAAATTTAAATTTTTTTCTGAGATTGTTTATACGTAAGTATTTACTATGGGTATATTTATCATACATTTACTTGTTTTATAATAATATTCTCATAAGATTTTTACTATTTTTCTATGTACATTTAAAGGCATTTTTACCCATTTTTATATTTACAACATTTTTTGGAATGAATCTTTCTTAAGATTACCGTGTGATGTACTTTCTTTACTTTTCATGAAAAAGTATGAGAAGAATGTTTTTTATCTTATACGGAATGAATGGATTTTTACAATATCCAATTTTTTAATATCCATGATGTTTTTTCTACATAGTTTCAGGTGTTTTTCAAATAAATTCTTTTCATTTAAAATTTTTGGGAATTTTGAGAAGAGAATACAATTTTTGAAAAAGAAAGGATATTTTCCCCAAGAATTAAGTTCAAGTGTTTTATCAAAATTATTTTCCATAGAATATGACATAGGGTTTTGTTTCTATCCCTATTATTACTTTTATTTTATTATTTTTATGATGGAATTATTTTTATGAATTCCATTTATCTTATGTGTATTATGTAATTATTTCATGATGTTTAAGAATCCAATTTTGTTACATGTTTATTCTATGATGAATGATTTATATTTTTATGGCACACATTGGAATGGTTTCCTTTTGAGATGGGTCAGACCTATATCTCCATAAAATTCATTGGGTAAATATTTATATCTCGTGAGATAGACATGGATGGAATGGAAATTAATACTGGTTAAGTAATACGGGGATGGAACGATGAGTGAACTCGGTTTAGGAATGGAGTTTGTCCATTATGATGGTCTCAGTAATGATCCATGACTAATATGAAATGATTTTCTATGATTATGTGTGTATGCCACAAAAATTCATGTCTTATGTTAACAATATTGGGATCAAATTCTACTTTTATGATTTATCCCCTGATATAATATTGGGATATTTTATATGTAGGATAAGATTTTTCGATGTTATGTTCTTAGGAATATGATATGATTGATATTTTATTTGTTAACCCTTACTGATCATTTAAGCTCACCCTTTTATTTTTTTGTTTTCTACGAGTCATGAAGAAGGGTATTATGTATGATATTCCTAAAAGTAGTATAGTTATGATGAAATAAATGGGAGATAATGTAGATGTTTTATGAACTAGTGGTTTATGCTTCCCATTTTCTAATGACACTATACCTATACGGTCCTATCAAGGTTTTGTTATAGGTCGTAGTAATCATACATCAATTTGGAAGTAATATAAATGTATTTAAAAAATGGATCTCAATAAAAATAACATGATGGAATTATTGTCTAGAAATGTTTTTAGATAAAAAAAATAGTGATGTTTTAAACAATTACATTCAAATTTACTTTTTTTGTCTAGTTTTATATTCAAATTTAATTAATACTCTTGAAATTAGCCTTAATGATATTTTATAATAAATAATATTTAATTATATGGTTTAAATTTCCAAAAATTGTTATATTCATTCAAATAAATATAATTTTGATTAAAATATAATCCATTGAATATTTATTTAGAAATTTTATTTTTATAGTTAATATCTTAACCCATAAAGGGTAACCATATTTCTTATATTTGTAATTGAAATATAGGATTACATGGGTTAAAATTAATAGGCAATAGAAAACATATTCTAAACCTGAAAGACAAATAGGACATTATCTAATCCCATAATATTCTTATATTCATAATATAAAATTTTTTATCCAATGATTTCTGAGAAATAATTTTTCTAAATTTAATGATTTATGAAATTCCAATTGTGCCCCTACTCTCTCTTATAAAAGGGTACCACCTCTCTTTTTGGATTCAAACATTGAAATAATTTTTGATTTTACATACCCTATAAAAATTCCTTCCTAACACCCATCACCACCTTGTACATGTATTTTTTTTCAGTAGAACACCATCCTAACAAGGCTTTAGGTGTACAAAAAAGGAAAAAGTCTGAAGAAGAGATATTTCTTTTAATCGAATTTTTGATTATTATTTCTTCTTCCTCCATCCTAAAATGAAATTAAAATATTAATATATAATAAAATTATTATATTTGATATGCTTATATGTTATTATTTTAATTAAACAACCTTCATTTGTCTCTTCCTCTATTTAATGTTAAACAACACCGTCATTCATGTGTACGGTAGACTTCCACCCCACAAATCAATGTCATTTGTTTCCCACTAATGCCTATCATGACTATTTATGGTGGTGGATTTAATGTATATATATGTGGGTGATATTAATGAAATATTTTTTATTCATTAAAATTAATATATCATATATTTCTTACATTTCCATTCATTGAGAAATGATAACGTTATTTGTGCAAACTTGTGGATTACCTCTTCCATAAAGCAATGTGATTAGTTTTTTTCACTACATTGCAGGGATGGTATAGATAAGGGTATTTAAATTAATAATATGATATTTAAATAATAATCATTAATATGGAAAAAATTATAATAACCTTTTATCCATCATGATCATTGAAAAATGGAAATGTTGCTCATGTGTACGTATGGCCTACCATATCAATGAATGTGACATAGTTCACTATTCATAATCGTAATTCATGGTTTGTTTAAAATTAAAATTTATGTATATAAATAATAATTATTTAATTTTTGTTAATCTATATAAGATATTATAGTGACATTGTTTATCGTATTACACCAACATAAGTCATTTTTCATATATCGGTTGAATATCATCAAAACATATGATGCGAAATTATTTTAATATGTAATTAAATTTAAAATGGAATAAAAACAAAATTATAGGAAAAATAAATATGAAATAGGTTTTTAATAATTTAAATAATTTCCATAACTTTATTATTCAAGAATATAAAGAATTCATAAGAGGCATCAAACTCGAGGTAAGGGAGTCTTTTCATTAGAAACCTCAATCTAAATGTTTTAAAGAATTATTTTCTATATATTTTTATTCTATACCCATATTCATTTTATTATTTTATGGATTTATTTATATATACATAAATAAAATATGAATAAATGTTATGTAAATTTTTACTTTCTATGAATAGTTTCATAAATGAATTTTTTTATGTGTTTTAAAGAGATCATTTAAACCAAAAAACGTGTATTCCATTTTGATGTTTACGTCATCAATGGGTTTTACCACTACCACAAAAAATATTTTATTTCTGTATTCCATTATAGTTTTATAAGTTTTATTAAAATAAAATAAATATTTTCATATAATTTTTTATTTGAAAAATTGTTTTAAATTGAATGGATATTTTATTTTCTAGAATTTTTTCTTTTCAGCCAAGTGAAAATTTTTATAAGTGTGATGGTGAAAAAGCAACCAATCATGGCTTATTATCGTTTTATATCTCTTTATAATTATTTATGAAGATTTTTGGTTCCGTTATAAATATAATATGGTGGTTATGTTATAAACCAAGGATTGTTGGTTACGTTATAAAAAAATGAAAGGTCGTTCTATTTTAAACATGAGGACTGGTGGTTACGTTATAAAACAATGAAGGGTGGCTCCACTATATCCCCCTAATGAATTAGGCAATAATTATGTTCCCAAAATAAATATTATGGAATTTAAATTATTTCCCTACTTACCTATATGATTTATTTTTTTTTTGCTATTAGTTTAAAAAAACAACATGATTTTATAATGTAAGTTAATGAGCTTATGTTTAAAGAAATGAATTTTCTTCGTCAAAATTTTGAAAAGTATAGCATTGAGAAAGAAAATATAATGATTTCATAACAACTAAAAATAATCCATTAAGAAGAATAAATTTACTTTATGATTTATAATGAATGATTTTATCAATATATTTTGGTAGAAAATTTGATAACACAGATAATAAAATGTCTATTTTGAGCCCTAATTTCAATTTTGAAAAAGGGAATTCTTTTATAGGTACTTCTGAACTGACTATTTTATTTCATTATTTTTGTGTCCCTTACTACATTTTTATTCTCCTAACACAATTTTAAATGTTTTTCATAGGGTTTAAAGATTTATAAGAACAAATATGAATTAAGGTTTAATGTTATAAGGATTTTTTATAAAATTGAAACATGATTCATTTTAGAAGTATTATAATGTGGGAAAATGCATAAAAGTGGATTTTTCCACTTTTAAATTGTTCATCCAAATTTTATAAATCTAAATCTAAAATGATATTTGGGTTTATAAATGATCTCATATTTCTTTATAATGTTCTTTGGTTTTTATTAAATGAAAATTGGTCACATTCAATTGTATCATGACATAAATATAAATTTATGTTTTTAAAATCAGATCCAGGATTGTAGGTTCGATGTTGTTATTGTCAAGATCATGATTTTTCATATATAAATCTATTTTACGATCACATTTCACACCATAACCTCTTTTTCAATTAGTTTCATGATTAATAATGAAATATTTTTTTGTGAATAGCTATTTCATGATTTGAATGGGGAAAAATTTATTAAAAATGGTATAATTAGATAAATTTTCAATGGATGGGGAATAAACTATTTTTAAATTTAATTTCAATTATATATTAATAGATTAACTATAAAAACTGATAAAAATATACAAAACAATGTAAAATACTCCATATCACTTATTCTATATATTTTTTAGCCTTTGAGAAGAGGAAAACGAGTTGATATGTGTTATCAATTTAAAAACATCAATGTGTAGTTTACCGATTCACATGGAATTTTATATCATGAATTTCAATTAATTATTAATATACTTATCGAGGATTTGAAATATAATCTTGGCATCTTGAACAAAAAACATGATCCATTGAAACACCTTTCATAAATTTTTCTGATTAGTTTTTTTTATAAAATGATATTACAATATATTATGATCATATGGGTTGATTTTATACTATTTGGATGGAGAATAAAAATAAATAAATTATATTGACTGATAAGAAAAATAATTTTATAATATATAATATCAAATTTTTCATGCCAATTAAAAAATTTGAAATATATTTCTAGAATATATAAATAATATCAGTAATTTATGGGGATGAAATAATATTTGTGATTGATTGGTTTTCTAGAAAGGTTAGGAGTCGATATGATTTTCTATTTGATTGTTTAATATCTATCCTCCATTGATAACTTTTTAAATCTATTGACCAATGTGTTTATGAATTGGCTCATATAGTTTTTCTTTATGATGATGTAGAAATCTCCATTCAAGGATAAAAAAATTTGTACATAATTTTCCTTTTATAGTTTTATAATTAAATGAGTTATATGTTCATAATTTATATTTTTTTAATTTTTTATTATGGTTTTAATAATTTAGTGGAATTTAAAGGACATTACTTAAAACAGAATCATTGAAAAGTAAATTTTGATATGATAATGAGTAAAATGAGTCGTTCTACTTTTTATAATATAAAATGGCATGGAAGAATGTCTAAAAAATTCATAAGAGAATGGGATTTTTGAAACCCTATTAGGAACATTATTCCATTGTGAAATTTATTATGTTGATGAATATGGAGATAAGAAGATAAAACAACAACCATGAAAAACATGAATTTTTTATCCTTATCATAGAGACCCATGAGTGTTTTACCTAAAGGGTAAGTAATTGTATAATGTAAATGCATAAGAGAACATGACCAAAATGATTAGATTAAGTCTAACTTTGATAACATTATGTGTACAAAATATTGATTTTAGTAGACCATTGAAATGGGCCAACCATAAGACACATACATATTACATCATTTTACACGACTATTAAATACATCCTATATAAATTCACAGACTCAAAACCTTTAGGTTTAGTCTCATTAGATAATATATATATATAACATATGAAAAAATATTATTTGAAATACCCCAAAAATACTCTTAACACATTATAATATTTTAGAGATATTACACACAATACCGCTATTAATTTCCTTGGAAAATGAAACATAAGAAAGTGGTGACCTCAAATAATTTATATGAGTAAACACAAGAGATACAAATTAAAGATCATAAGTTAGAATTACATGAAGATGTGGGAATGAGAACATAATAAAGGTTAATGAAAAAAACAAGTCAAATCCATATCTAATAATAAATATATCATAAATCATGAATAGTGATATAATGCATTATAGGTTAACATAAGACATGAGTCATTAGAGTATGGAAACATGGGTCGATAATCATGGGTCACAATGATGTATCCCTAAAAAATTTATAAAATATAGATGGTTAATAATAATTCAGTATATACATAATAATTTAAAATCATTTCTTATGTCATGTCTCACTATCAAGGTCATTATCATATAGTGTACAGTCCCCTGTAGGGGATTGAATTCACTATTTATTCACATTAACATAGTGGAAAGAGTTCAATATTGGAATGGGTTCACTCCCAAATACCTTAAAATTATATCATTAGATATGAATATTTAATTGATTCATTGTATGGATATATAATTCTGGTCCAACCCTCACAAAATGAAAAAGCATGCATAAGTGTGCGAAATGAACATGAAGTCATTGAAAATTTTATCAAAGATTAATTAACACATGAGGAAGAAATGGGTTTCATGTAGATTTTCATAAAAATGGTCATAAACTAGTAGATAAAGATGTTTCATGGTATCCTTATATCATATACCTAGTAAATCATAAATGAAATATAGAAGCATACTAATATAAATAAAAACACTTTTTAAGAGAAGTTGAAAAAAGTAAAATTTTATGAAATATAAAATAATTTTTTATAATTTTTAAAAGAAAATTATGTATAATATGATACTTTTAGATATATAATTATAAACTGAATGACAATTTCTTAAATTAATATGAAAACATGAAAATGTATATTCATAAAGAAAACTAAAGAAATTGTGGGAAAATAAACCTTGTGAAAAATAATGAATAATTTCCTTTGACACTTTTTTAAAGAAATATAAATTCAATATAAAATGAATTTCTGAAATTATTAAAGTTGGGGTTATGAAATCTATAAAATATTATGAAAAAAATGGACATGGAGGTGAAATATTCCCAACAGAAAATAAGAGATAAGGTTATCTTCACTTACAGAAGTTAATTTTATTGAAATTAGAAGCAATGTTTTTTGAAATGGTATAAATAAATTAAAAACCTATAAATAAATATATGATAAGAAAATATTTTTTTTAGAGAGAATAAACATATAATTTCCCTAATTATGAATTTAATGTTAGACGATCTGTCCTTCAAACTGATATTTGACAATAAACCATTACCTTAGAATCTGATAGGTTGGATATTCCGTAACTCCATGTATAATAAATACAGGTTTATTGTTTATATTTATCAGTAACTCATTCAAACATAATTTACTTAATACTATTAATTAATTTATTATTATTAGTCCAAAATTAATATTTTAATGTTAAAATTAATATTTAAGAATTAACTGGAATGTTTTTCCATATATTATTTGAATTGGATATTATTTTACAAACTCCATGATCATAGTTTCATAAACACTATCATATTCATTAATATTTATTATATGAGTTTAAATATATAGAGTCACATAGTCATTTTAATGAACTTAGGGTGATGGTTCAGATGGAATGCATAAAAACTAATTTTCATTTAGTATTAAATTAATAATATAATTGACTTTATCACTAATAGTTATTTGGAATATTATAATTTATATAAAAAAAATTATTAAAAAAATGGAATTATTTATTTTTTTAATTGTGATTCTATATGGAAATATTATAATATCATTGATGTATTTTGTAAAACAAACTCAAATAGGAACACATTATAACTAGTGAATGAGTAAGAATATGTTATTATACAATAATAATATAAATTTTATATAATATAAAGGATTAAAAAAGTTGATAAATTATATTTAAGGATATTTTTACGATAATTATAAATAATGACGATTAAGGATAGGATGACACATACATTAAATATGTGCATCTTATCGTAGTGAGGCACTTGGAAATGAGAGTTTTGGGACTCTTTCTTATAACCAGTGGTTTACAGATGCATAATAAATCATTAGGATATTTAATTTTTCTCAATAATCAATAGTGAAAAAATGAATGGTGTGGTTTGGGAGGGTTTTAATTGGGTTCCATTTAATGGTTTTGTTTGTATAGTACATCATAAAATACAATTTTTCTAAGGGTATAAGGTTTTCATTTTCTTGGAGAGCCGATCCAAAGATGAAAAATAAAAACATAGGGTGGTATTTTTAATCATAAAAAGTATTTCTAGATAATTTTAAATATATTATATTACATCACCTTTAATTAATCATTTTAATCTCATTTTACTAGTACCTATAGAAACCCAATTTTTTACTTCAGTAATTTATTTCATTCCCAAAAAATAAAATTCAACATCATACATATTTTTTATGTCCTAATATGAAACTTTGAATCCATTAAATCTAATTATATTTATATACAAATATATATTTACTTTTTAAATAATAACCTAAAATATGTAAAAAGAATATAGAAAAATTATATTTATAACCTTATGTTCTCATAATAATAATTCACATTAATTCATAATTAAATGATTTTTTGTTAATTTGTTTATATAATAATATATTATTTCTTATTAAAATAATCCTTTAAAATAATTGATAAAATTTATTAAGTAAAAAATAAACCACACATATAAATAATATTAATTCGAAGAAATATTTTCCTAAAATTAAATAATTTTAATCAAATCGAATTATTTATCATTTAACAATTAAATTTTAAAAATATATCAATATTAGAAAATTTATTTTTATTTTTATAATAACATAAAATCATACTTTATTAATGATAATATATGATCATTAATAATACGTATTTTTATAATAAATAATTTAATTAATTATTATTTTTTATTATTTTAAAAATAATTATTATATGTGAATTATATTATTTTTTATATTCTAATTATATTTATAAAATCGAAAAATAAAAACAAGTATATCCAATGATAATATATATAATGGCCTTATGTCCAAGGTTTATAGGTCAAATGTCTATATTCACAACGATCGTATTATATTTCTATATGTGGCCTTATATACCTATCTATAATGACTAATCAAATTATTTAATTTATATATCAAAAAATTATCATATTTATAACATGATGTACTATTTTTATATTTATCATCAATGGTATTGTGTTATTTATAGATCTTGATGATGAGGATTTCAATGTTGTAGTATTTTTATTTAAATATGGTTTTACTCATTTAGTAATTCTAGTAATAAGGTTTAATTCAGTTATATCAAAATTTATTTCGCATTGTATTTTTGTATTTTACCATAATTATAAATGTAAGTGATTATTTTAGTTTGGTATTGTGTGTATCATAAGCCATCTAAATCACAAAATTATTATAAGGGAAATATATACTAAAGTTATAGGTGATACACCCAAAACGTTTTGAGACCCAAAATTTCAGGGTGTTGGTGATTTGGGATGAATAACTCTAAAATGATAAATATATAATATGACACATTATAGAATGATTTGAATGATTAAAATTATTCATTTTGGTAAATTAATTTCTTTGTTTTGTTGGTGGGACTTGGAAATTTTTTATTACAATTATATTTCATTCAAATTAATTATAGAATACATGAAAATTTCAAAAGTAACCACCACATTGAATGAAGTATTCTATGAAAAATTAGGAGTTCAGGGTATGTTTATAGATATATTACCCTCACAATGATGGTTAAAATGGAATATTAAAAACCTCCAATCCATTTTACGGTATTTTTAGCCTATTTTTATGGGATTTCATATTTAAAACATTTGGATACATAGGAGAAACATTAAGGGGATATTTAAAAGGTCACACTCAACTTTTGAGCTTAATTTTGAGTGTTATTGGGAAATACATTAAGGTGAAGAATATTTAGATGATATAAGTAAATATAATTTATATCAATATCTATAATTGTTTAGTCTTGTGTTGGGTAAAATTAAGAACTAATTTACTCAAGATCAATACAATTTGGCTACAAGTTCCATGAACATTAATGGTATGGTTATATTTTATATTAGTATTTTCAATCCCATATCTCATTTCAAACATGACTCTATTCTTTATTTTTCTTAAAACATGAGGGTATAAACAATTTATTCTAATATTTTTAATGAAGGGTAATTGATTAATTTATTTATTTTTAATTTAATATTAATTTTTTTTGTTATCATTCATTTATTCTTATTTAAAATTAAATTTTCATTATTCATGATCAATGATTATTGATTGATGAATTGTCGTTTATCACATAAATATGTTACTTGAATTCCTTACTAATAAAGGATTCAGTTTAAGTATCTATGTTTAAATATGGTTTTGGATCTCTAGGTAATTAAATGAATCAAAGTAGTAGATCATATCAAAATTTGTTTATACTAATTAGAGAGTAAATAATTGACCATAGGTTTATAAAGGATCATTTCGGATGAAAATAATATCACTCTTAAAAATATTTAATTTCATTTTCATGACATGATATTTATAAAATATTAAATTATTTTTATCAAATAGTGATAAAATAAAATAATTAGGAAATATTTTAATTATTTTTATCAATTGTATTTACTTTTTTATCAAACATTACATGCTTAGAATCACATGTATATATGGTTTAAACATTTTAAATAACCATTATTAAACCATAATAGTTTTAGAATTATGAAAAATTATTTTATATATTTACAAACATGATTCCTACATGAAATTAGTAATGTATCACATGTCAAAAGAGGTTACAACTTACAACCAAATGGAAATTTGACATGGTCCATTCCTTATTGGCATGGTCCTAAGAAACTCTGTACCTAAAAAAATATAACCCTAAATATGATTCACAGACCTTATTTCACTTGGAATTTCCACATGTAACTCATTTGTTACGATGTGTTGGAGGAGGAAAATCATTGGGAAAGTGTTCTATTACATGGCATATCCCCCATGATAATTTAAAACCAAATCTAATTGTAATAAAACCCATATATTATTACATTATTCTAAAAATACTGTCTAATATTTTTATAGAAATTTAACATCTCAAGATAATCTAAATAATTTTATAGTATATATATAAATACATGCTCTCTATACATTGATTATATCTAATAAATCTCATCCTCTATTCACCTTTTATTAATACATCCAATAAATTCATCTACAACTAAAATCACATGAGAGGTCACTCAAAACTAGATAATAGGATTGTTTTACTTCTAAATTTATTTGTCTTATCCCTTGACCAATCATAAAATTTCCATGAATAATCTTTTTAAAAAACTAATTCATATGTCACAAAAATACACATAATTCCCCGGGAAACTTCTTCCACAAATTCTATTAAATTATCATTACCGATTTTAATACTAATTTTTACATCCATATATTAAAAATCATGAGAGATAATAATTTCTCCGTAATGAATTTTCATGTCTACAAATTAATTGAATCTGATGTAATGTATCTGTTTTTTAATTCTTCAAATTTTAATTTCAAAAATTCTAAAAACCAACGTCAATATCAAAAAATACAATAATTTCATTTGAAATTTTAAAAATACTTTTCTATTAATTAATTAAATATAATTGATTCTATAATTCCAAAAACATAATTTTAAATAAATATTTTATCAAATTAATTATCACTGTTATTTTTAACAAATCAAAATGTCATATAACATCTATAATCACATAATATCAACAACACTTAATAATGAAAATAAAAACTATTAATCACATATCTATGTTTTTATAATTTCATAAATATATAAAATCCAAAATTTAATTCATTAATTAATCTAAAAAATATACATGTTACATTTATACCGAAAATTAGACTATTTTTCTTTGAATATTCACTGAGTAAGTTTTCTTTTGAAAATATTTTTCCACTATCATCATTTATAATCTTCTCTCACACATATCTACTCTTTAGTGGACCCATGTTTCCCAAAGAAACTCTATATAAAGAGAAATTTATACACCAATAAATTGTTTCTCCTAAAATCCAAAAAAATAATTTTCTTAAAAATATAAAAAATAATGTATTAAAGCTTAATCACTTCCCAATTCTTGATATAATATTCATTAAATTAATAATTATTTATTAAAGATACTTGAAAAATATTCTGAATTTTATTTATCATTATGTTAATACCAAAATGGAAATCTACATTTCCGATTCTTTCTAAAATTCTAAATATTCATAAAAAACAATAGGGAAACATAATGATTGTGGTGGGATTTTTATATTTTTGGATATTAAAAATACCACTAAATCATTTCATTATGATTTCTATAAGTAACTTCTATAAATTGTCTCATTAAATATTTCATTGTGTTTTTTCAAATTCCATATTCATGTTTTAAAATACTATGACACATTCTCATAATGGTGGTTTTTATATTTTTTGGGTTCATTGTTTGACTAATATTTTAAAATCTCAAATTACTAATGTTTAAACCACCACTAAATTTCTAATGTTAGTTTGTGGTTGTTTAACAAAATTCTTTATTAAAAAAACACTTAGTAGTGATTAAATCCACCAATAAATAACTACTCTTATTTAAGAGTGGTTTAAACCACATTTAGTTGTTATTTTATAAAAAATAAAATTAATATTTATTCCCATAGAGAAAAAATGTGTCATAGATTCAGATATATAGTACCAAACATAATAACAATAGCACTTACATCCACTAAAAAGATTGAAATGTATAATAATAACAATTTATGTTAAATTGGACACATTAACTTATAAGTATTCAATTTATTAATATAAAAACATCACCATAATATAGTTAAAAATCCATCCTTGTAACTGCAACTAAATAAGAGTCCATAATCTTAATCCCCACTCCCTTTATTTGGAACATGTGTTATTATTAATTTAAATATTAATCTCTGATTTATATTTATAATTAAAATTAAAAAAAATAAAATTTCATGTTCTAAATGATTATGAAATTATGAATTTTATATTTTTATTATAACCATACTTCAATGAAATATCACCAGGGTCATATGCAGTCACCTTCTTAGACAATTCAAAAAATGAAATTTGTAGAGAAACTACTATGAGACACTTGATTTTCTTATAAATTCCATTTTCCTAGATTTTGATCCATCTCTCTTGAATTTTTTTTGATGAAATAATATTCCATTTGATCCTATTGAGTGAGATAAGTAATAAAACTATAAATATATGTGACCAAGAAAAATGTCTTTGTGACCTTATAAAGAATTATGATATTAATGGTTCAAAACTCATCACATGAACATGACCATGATTCTATTTCTAAAGAACTGACTGGTATGGTCATATCATTAAACAAATAATTATTTCACAAGTTTTTTATGCGATAATTATTTTATTTTTATCTATTAATCAAATAAAATTAAAATTTAATGTATTATAAATTAATAAAAAATATTTGACAATTTATTTTTATATGTCATAAATAATTTCACATTAAATAAATAAATAATTTAGGATATAAGACAATGAATATTTTAATTTAGTGAGTAATATCTGCAAAAAAGACCATATAATATCATTGTATAAATCATGGAGAATTCATAGATGATGTTTCAACATATTCTAGAGTAAGTGTGACAAAATAAACAATTCTGTGAAAATTTAAAAACACTCCCGTAATTTAATATATGAATAATAAAGTGAAAATGTCAAAATATATAGGCACACATCTTTAAATAAATTTTATTACAATATAAATAATTATTTCACACTCAAATGATAGATAGTTTTAACAAAAACCCAAAAACGTGGATTTAAACAAACTATTTAACTAAACACCAACAATACATGTATGCTTTTGAAAACAGAAAATCATTCAACCTTATAGTAACATATAACATGAATAACCCCATAGAATTAAATCATTTTCACTAATAAGTCTAACTTAGAAAAAAATAAATAGGAAACTAAAACACCCATCCCAAACATGTTCAAAGAATAAACACATAAATAAAATTTACATTAATTGAAAAACTGAGTAAAAGTGATTGTATCCAATAAAATTATATCAAGATTTTTATACTATATTTTGGAATAGAAAAAAATGAACAGTGAACTTAATAGGATATAAAAATAACTTACACTATATAAGGATGTTGAAAAATCCATCAAAGATGACCAAAGCTAAATGGAAGTGAGTAAAAATTCTTCTAAAAACCATGATTACCCCCATATGGTTTGGTAAATGGTGAATCTAATCATAAAACTTACATAGGAAAAATAATTTACCGTTAATTTTTCCTATAAAATTCAAAATTCAAAAAAAAATACTTCCCTAAAATATATCTACTTGGAATCCAATTATCATAATTCTCGATTGAAACTAATTATGAATGCATTTGTCATTTTTTATACCCAAAATATTTGTGGAATGACACTTGATTCAATGAAAATAAATACTAAAATTTTATTTAGTGCACAAACTAGTTTTTAATCCTAAAAATGAGTAATATACATGATCATTATAATGTTAACCTATAGAATTTATACAAAAAATTTATAAATGAAGTAGGGGTGGGATATGATTGTCAAATTACACCGGGAACAATGGATAGTTTACACCCAACTAGTTATATCGTGTCTTACATTTCCCCAAAGTTACTACTAATTTAAATGAATAGTATATTTTAGAAAGGAATTGATTATTAATAAAATTAAAATTTTAATGTTATTATATATCCTCTAAATAATTGCATGGTTAAACCTATATTAATAGTATGTCCAGTCAGTTGTTTTTCTTTCAAACTAAAAGGTGTTGTTGATTGTTCCAATATTCCAAAGGAAGTATCTTCATGGTTGTGCCAAAATACATAAACAGTAATTATATCTCATTTGTTGTGAATCGAGGATAAATATTTTACTCAATGATAAAACATATTTTTTTTACTCGGGTCAATAGGTTATAAATAATAATGATGTTTAATAGAGCGATGTCACAAAAAATTATCATAAAGGGTAACATGTTTGGGTTGTATGGAATATAGTGAACAATATAAAATTTCTTATTATAAAACAACATTTCTGGAATGAATAAATAATGAGTAATAAAAACATAAACCCCACTGAGTTTTACAATATAATTTACAAAACTACTACCTTATTAAGTTCGGATATCTAGCCAAAACTTTATCCATGAAAGTTATAACAATAAATTATTTATCTACAAGAAAAAGAGAGAAGTAAATATTTTAGTTTATGACACAAATAATATTATAATATAAATATTTAAATTTGAGAAAATGATACTACATTTTCAATTATAAAAACACTCTTCGAACCAGATGTCTTGCGGTTTATAGGTTTTTCATTACATGATTAGTTTTTCTTAGAAAATTACTCAAATAAATAAAATAAAATTTAATAATAGATTTTTAATAAATATAATTTGATATTTTTATTTTAATATATTATTCAATACCATAATCATATCATAGATATGACTAACCACACATAATTTCTATTACAATCAAGGTACACTATTAGGTACCTTAACAAACATATTCTAAATAGTCAGTGACGTATCAGCGAACTCATACCATGATTTCCATTTAAAATCATCAATATCATATAAAAAAATGTAATTCCCATTGATATGTTATAACATCATCCACATTAAAGTGAATGAACATATATAAAAACATTCAATCAAATTATTCCAATTTAATTATTTTTTTTCAATTTAATATTATGTAGAAAATTTATGAAAATTATTATTATCTACTAATTATTACCTTATTATTCTAAGATAGAAGAATATGTCTCTGATGTTAATATATAATGGGATGGGTCACTATGTCACAAGATAGCATGGCCAAGATCTTAGTGAATAAACCAACAACATCCTCTCGTGGGACCCCAAAACTATAAGGTGGTACAACTATCTTCTTTTCATTTAGATTACAAAATTTTGAAATATCAAATTTTGTATCTGGGACATTATTCCTTTTATATGTTTTGAAAAAATAATATATTGGTAGATTAAAATGAAATAATACTTTTTCAAATTAAATTTTTTACTTATAATCACGACCCTCCAATTTCCTTGTCATGAAACTTGAGTGACCAATAACTCTCATAGGGAATAAATATTACTTACAAATATTGATAAATTTATATTGAGTGTCTTATATAAATTCATGGTGGAGATAAAGTTAAATCCATATACCTTCTAGAGGGAGCCATAGGGAATTCCAGTGGTTGTTGGGAGGGAGCCAATGTGCATTCCAGATTTCATTTGGAGGGATCTAGATATAGTTATTCGAGGTGTGATCATAAAAATATAAATTATGTATGTATGGTTGGATGAATAATTTTTACCTCATTATTCCGTTAATTCAAAAAAGTAAAAAATATATTTAGAACATATATTTTAAATTAAGTATAACATTTGGTTCTTCAAAATTAAACAATAAATTTATTGAAAAAATAAATATAAATATCATATTAGTTTCACAGTACATAAAATAAATAAATTAATACAAACAAATATGATAAGTAAATGGATTAATGAACATAAAATCATTTTCTCAATCAATCATATCATTTTCATGATCCATCATTACTACTTATACATCTTCAACACTTAAAAGATCATTTTTATCAATGTCATCATAGGGAAATAATCGAATTTATTTTCATCCATGAGATTCAAAGTCATAGGTTAATTCTATCACTTTATTAACCATATCATTCAATTATCCTTGTTTCATGTTCATAACTACACAACACCCCTCATCAACTATAACATTTATATAATATACTATTTTCATATGATGTGATGATATACAGATCATGGTCTTCCCATTCACCAACACCTATCAAGATATATAATTTCATACAAGTAATTTATAAATAATATATTTTAATCCCCTGGTAATATTGACTAACTAAAATTTGAATAGGAAAACTAATAAATGACTTTGGTAGTTTAATTTGATAATATCGTAAAACTTTTCATGTTATCCTAGTCTATAATAGAAAATATACCACTATTATGTGTTTTTAAACCTTATTCCCAATCAAGTTTATAGAATTTGAAACCATTCAAATTTTAGGGGTTGAATTTCCCAGCCTTTTATAGAAGATCCTCAGCCAAAACATCATATCTACTGACATTTTATCTCGAATATCGATATTCATAATCAATAAAACATAATATAAATTATTATATTTATATATTATATATTTTAAACTAATATATATTTATATGTGTCAATTTTCTTATTTATGAACTTAAATGATGTGAAACCCATTATATCATTATCTTTTTGGATGATTTTTTAATATATGACGCATTTTGTGTTAAATTTATCATATACAACTTTATTTTTATCCTCATCACTTCCATTAATAGATCTTAAATTTTATGATATAGTATCATGTATCCTTCTTATTATAATAAACTAAATTGTTTCAATGTAATACTTGAGCCCCTCAAAACTATTACATTTATAGTACGAAATATTGTTGATTTAATACCTTATTAAGATTGAGTTGAGATTTCTTCATCATGTCGAACTTCATTGAATATATTTTTTATATTTTCTATGTATCTAGAATAATATTTTATTCACCCATATTCTAGGTAAGCTTTAAAAACGGAGCCTTCTTGTTTCGGAATTATTTTTAACATATGATTTCAAATGTTAGATTTATCTTTAAAATAATGTTAATTAAATTTAATTGAATCTCTATGAAATGAATTGAAATTATTTTTTTAATTAAGAATAAAACATATAAATAAATGACCCCTAAAATGGATGAATATGTTGATAATGTACGCGACATTTTAATATAGTTTAGTTGACAAAATTCACAGAAAATTGAATCACAATAATAAAAAATGATGGGATAAATATCATCTCTATTAAAAAATACATCCAAATATTTATTTCATAAGTAATTTCAACATGACCATTGATGGGCCCCTCCAAACCATTCTGTAATCCTAAGTATTATTATTGACATCACGATTACCCCATATTGAGGTAAATTGTAAATAAAAAATAAAAATTTAAAAAATATAGAACACATTATTGGTCTAAATTGAAACCTCACATGGATATTAAATAAAAACAATTACCTTTCAATCAATTATTAAAATAAATTTTTAATATTATTTTTCAATTTTCAAATTCAAATTTATAGTAAAAATTTACCAAATAAGAGAATAAGACAAATTTTAAAACTCCAAAACCATTTTTACATCTTTATTCAAAATTATTTCTAGATTTAAAATAATTACTGGGTACCTAATACTTACACTAGAAACTTAAAACCCATAAAAATCAATAAATCCTTAGTTATTCTTTATAAAAATCAAAATTTTAATTACCAATTATAATACATTATAAAAACCCTAATATTTATTTTCATACAAACCACCATAACATTTTAAAAGGTCACTTGTCACCACACACTTTTTGAATTAATGGAAGTAAAAAAATAATTTTTTTAAAATTATTATGATAATCAATTGACAAAAATAACAATTTTAACTAATTTAATTCTACACTAGCCTATTGAAAAATTATAAAAATCAACATTCTTCAAATTTAAATTTTTTTCAAAAATAAAACAAATTGTATTAATTTTACATATAATTATAATATTTTAATTCATGTACACAATAACCAAATTAACCTACATGATAGTATAAAAACATATAAAAGACTCAATAATACAAAATTTTCTTATAAATCTTCGCATTTTATTTTATTGGGTTGTTATTGTAAAACTCCCTAACCATCTCCCTTGGAATGAACCAATATAAATTCAAATAAACCTATATAAATTAGACTAATCTAAGACTATTTATATTATTTATAACGATTTCAATTTATTGGAGTGGTTAATGACATGATTCAGGTTGAGAAAGGAGTATCATGACAAGTTTCAATTAGTGAATCATGTGGAAAATCTTGATATAACCTCTTACATGAGTTCGGTGATTTCATGGATGCATCCTAGAAATGTAATGACAGAATAAAATGGGTTTTTGTCCTAGAGTTTGGGGTGTTCATTCCTAGAGGTATGGATGTTCAAAATATACCCATAAAGATACTTTTCCAAGACAATCATTCCTTATAAGGTGAGTTTTTAACTCCTATTATATTTTTAACATAAATTTTATTTTTGAATTTATGTCCAAAATTATGTAATAAACTCATTTGAGGATGATATAGGTGTTGTTGTAGTTAATGATAAATTTTTATAGGACAAGGGAAGGACCAAAAATCATTCGGAGGTAGTATGCCAGATTCACAGTGTAATGTTGTATGCCATGCTGTAAAAAAGCATTTCATTTTATAGAACATTGATTCCCCAAAAAAATCATGGTTTGAATGAATAATTATAACCATGAATTTTCATGATTAAATGTATTTATGTGTTTTAAAAATATTTTAATTTCCCCAAGTCCCCCTTATTTCATTTTCATGACCTCCACTCTTGTTTTTGGTGAATTGTTTTTATCAAGGGGATGTTCTCCTTCAATTATTAGTGTATAAATGCGTCATTAATTATGATCAATTATTCTTGTATGTCAATGATTATTCATTCCCTAGATATTTATAATTTTTTATTTTCTTTTCATGTATCCTTAAATACATAATATGATGTTGATGGTATTTTATTTGGTAATCTCGACACATTGGAATCATTTCGGTCAGTAGTTCTTTGAATTTAGGTTATATAACTATTAATGTATGTGGTCTATATATAATCCCAAAAATCTTATTTTATTTATTAGTTATTTTAGTGAGTGATATAATATATTACTTATCATTTGACCATGAATTAAATTGTATAATTAAAATGATAAATATCAGATAAATTCACCACACCTTGAGTAATATAAAAACACTAGTTAGAGTTATACCATAAAGTATGCCATGAGATATTTTTCCATGTATAGAATATGATAAAAAAGTTATATTATCAACATTGTCTGTCTTGATTTATAAATGGAGTAGGTCTATTTAAAAAATAAAGAATGGTGATATTTTGAAGGATATAGGATGATGTTAGAGTTTTGATAGACTTTGTTATTGTTTAAATATAAATAAAATAATTTTAATGAAACCCTAACAGTATGATGAAATGATTAGTGATTAAAATTTTAGGTCATATGTAATTTTTTTTGTGGTTGTTGTCTCCTTGGGGTATTTATTACACTATTCCATATATAAAGTTCCCTTTAGGTTTGATCTTTGTTCTATAATGGGTATACTTCCATTTGTGTGAATATTTTTCTAAGATGGGTATAATTATTTGGGTGTGCTATTTTATTTATGGGATGGGTATATTTTCCTAGGATGTATCTAATCACATGGATGGATATATTTAATCTAGTTTGATACCCTCTATTCAAATACATCCTACAAGAGCTGAGGAAGGTATTGTTTTTTTAGGTCCATCACAGATCTTAAATATCAATGATTCTTAACTATTTACTTTATACTTTAGTTTTACTTGTTTATTTATTTTTTCACTTCATCATGTGTTTATATAGATTGGATATAATTATAGATATTTTTTGTTTTTGATTACTGATTTATGCATTCCCAATATTCCAGAAGTCGGATGGTTCCTGAATAGTCTACGTGACTCTTGGATAGGACTAGGGAAAGCACCATACCATTGATGTGTGATTTGGGAGGATAGGTTGGAACATGGATTCTCAGTATCATTTTTAGGGGCCTTCAATATTAAGCTATTATTATTTGAAATATTTTTGGATATTTTATACTTATGTATTATTTTTATTTTCATGTAAACAATTAGTTTTGATATATCATGGTTTTTGATTTTATATTTTCACATTCAAGGATATCTCTTTGTTTATTATTATGTAATCTTGTATAGTTTAATTTAATTTTATTCTTATTTCACTATGATTTGTGTGTATAGTCTACCAAATATAATAATTTAGACATACATTGTTATTATGTAACATCTGGTGAATAGGGATATGCACCTCAGGTAAATTTCTAATCTCTGGTATAACATCGATTAGTACCTACAAATTGCAGAAAGTTACAATGTGATACCACATATCATTATTTTTTTTCTATTTTGGGTTTGGTTGAATAAATAATTTGTTATTATAACATGGTATGGACCTTGTGATTAGGTGTAGAAAAGCCATGTAGTAGGAAAATCCTTGTTACCTAGTATGGGATAAATGTTAATGATTTTATCATTTATAGTTGGAGTAATTTCATGTAACGTGATTAATATATGATTTAGATTTATGATTTATTGGATTTTTATTCTCTTTGAGGGGATGAAAATAGGGTCTCTGTTAATGCATCATAGTAGGCACATAGGGTTCACATGTTTTATTCCAGATTTTTGGTGGATTTTATTCTTTTTATGATATAGGGTGGTTATTTAATGTGTAAACACATCTTACATAACCAATCATTTAAACAGATGAAATGGAATTACATGATCATTTTTATATTTTATTATGAGAAATAATTTAAATTAAATTAAATTTATAATTTAAAAATTATTTTATTCTTTACATTTAATCAATATGTTATTTGAAACATCACATGTTTTTAAATTATGGTTCTAGTATAGTGGAAGTTATTATTTGATATGAAACTTATGTGTGTTGAGTGGATTTTATGTGTGTGATTTAGGCATTATGTGTGTGTGTGTGACATTGAACCTATATAGGGCTAGTTTGGCGACAGTTTAACTGCTTGTGTTATGAGTTTTATGTGGTTTGAGAAATTTAGGACAGGGGAATGAAATTATTATTATTCTTTTCCATATACATTGTATTCAAGAATTTTCATTGTCATTTTTTTAGTGGAATTTGTTTTGCATTATAAATGATTGACTCTAAAAAAAGATGGTTGAGCACCAATAGGGTGCTGATGAGAACATCCCTACGGTTATTGGGATGGAACCTTCAACCCTATAGAGGAAGGTAGTAAGAAAAAATTTCTAAGGAGGAGTGCAACCTAGATTGCTTAGTCTATAGGTTACATGTTAATTATAATATAAATTCAAATATGGGTTTTCACCTTCATAAATAGTCAATATACTTCATATATAAATGATGATAATTATGTCATAATATTATATATATTTCTAATTATTATCGAATCCCAATTTTGTGACATCTCTCTATTATAATATTAATTTTCATTCTAAGTTCTTGTTAATCCAAAAGACATTAAACAGTGAACTTATCAAAGTAAACCCATGTTTTAAAATAATTTAAGAATTATTTTATTGATTAATTTTAGGAATATGTATTACATTTCTGTTGTTGTAGATATTTAATCATCCTTATCATTTTTAGCATAATATAATAGATCTTGTACTTTCCCTTGGGAATATTTATTATAGATCCATTATCATGGCGGGTGGAATGATATTAAAGAGGGAAAATAAATAACTGTTATGAATATGTGATTATTTTTTTAAATGATTCATGTATTTACATTCTCTATATTTTTTTAATTAACTTTTGATTTTTATTTTTAAGAAATTATAAGACATTCTTAGATTTATTTCAATATGTTTTATCTACGATAAATAAAGTTTCTTAATAGTTCTGTCATAAATTTTTTAAAACATAATTTTCATAAACATCAATGAGAGATATGATGGGTTGATGAGTAATGATAATCATGAGAATATTTATTTTATAAATCATGATGTTGAAATATTGTTTGATTTATGTAAAGGATATTTCTTAAACAGATTCATGATTTCATTTGATAATTTTGATATGAATCAGTGAAATATTGTTACATATTCTATTATTAAATACTAATTTTCAATTAATAATTTCTTATAGGTATTATAATCCATTTTTTCAAATGCTATGTTATTTCCACTATCTCGGGAGATTCTTGGGATATGCATCAAAACTAAAACCTGAAGATTTCTTTTCTTTTTTAAACATATAAATTTTAAAACACATTAAGATGATTAAGGCTATTTATTGATTACTATTATTCCCCCTTACCTAGTTTTCCCTTTGATACATTTTATCTTTATTTATACTCATATAAGTAATACCTTGATATTTTTAGAAGGAAAATTGTGATTGATAGCATATACCACATGTGACACCCATCCAAACGAACAATTAAATATAATTATTTAAATCATAACATTATATACTAAAAATTAAATGGGTCTTTATCTATAGGATTAATAACTTTATGAAATAAATAAAAAGGTTCTAATCAATATAAAGGTATTAATAACATTTTAATAAATAGCCACTCAAATTTATTATTATCGTTTTACTCTTAAAAAATGATATTTCTTCAAAATGAATTTTATTTATTTTTATGAGTTAGTATTATAATTAATTTCTATAAATTTTTGAAATTTAATTTGAGAAATATATTACCATTTTTGAAATTATAATTTCAAAATATTCATAGTGTGAATATGTGGGATTTTTCTGAGAGTATTGATTTTCTGGTAAATAGTCAAACAAATTATAGTTTTTGAAAACTATATTTTTTATTTAAGAATTTATAATTTTAAATTTATAGAGAATGTATAAAATGAAAAATGAGTTATATTATATTATTAATAATCTAATTATGTTCATCTGAATCAATTTTATTGTTGAATTTTATATAAAAACATTTTTATACTAAAAATATTTTTTTAAATACTTTTTTCCATTGTGATTTTTGATAATAAATTTTCTTTTCATACTTATATAAATTGAATATTGAAAACTAATTTCAATATTTCTACTTAGGATGTCCAAATTTGGTAAATATATCCCTTTTATTTTTTTCACTCTAAATATTAACCATAGTAAATTTTCATAACCATGGTAAGGGTAAATCGAGTGATTATGGTTAAAACAATATGATAAGAACTAAATAATTAGCATACCAGTTCCTATTCTCTAATTTGGTGAGTTTATTTAGTAAATGTTCATCCATAATTAAAAAATAGGGTAATTTTATTCCATATTTCTTTGATTCTGACCTTTATATTATTTAATATAAACAAAATTCAAATATTTAATTTTATTTGTTGGAATAAATCTAATTGTTTTGAAATTTGGTTAAATAGATGAAATGTTAGGTTCAAATTGATTTATTTGGAAGATAAATTATTTTTCATTCTCATAGTAATTTATTTATAGTTTTTAGTGATGGGATAAATACATTGACTTCTTATATAGTATTTAAAAAATATTTATTCTAAAAACCAAAAAATAAAATCAATGATTTTTGAAATATTTAAATTAATATTGTAACACCCAGATTTTTTTATGGAATAATTTCTTTATATAATTTTTATTATTCAGTAGCTTACTTTTCATGAAATCGTTAGTTAAAATGAACTACGAGATTCCCTTAATATGAAATTATCGTTATAGCATGGCCGTTAGGTTAGCGGGAACAATTATAACTAACTTACGAAAATGAATTACTAATTAATTGTGTAATAATTATTTATAAAAAATACATTTCAATTAAATATTTGAATTTTATTGAGTTAATTAATTTTGGTAAAGAAATTAATGAGTTATATGTGTTATATAAATAATAAAATATATCTTATATTAATCCAATAGAGATTTTATTCATTGGGTATGAATAAAATCATATTTTATATATAAGAAATTTTTTTAAAGCTTAATTTTACACCTTTGAATAGAGAACCCATTTTAAATAAGGATTTTAAATAATTAATAACTTTTATATGATAACATAAAAATTTATTTTTAAACTGGGATATAAATATTTAATTTGGGTAAGTTTATGATATTTTTCTAATTACTTTTATATTTTGATAAATAGTAAAAATATGCTAAATTTTAATTTTAAAAAGCTTTTTTCATAGTGATAATTTATATGATTATGTTATAATATTGAATTGTTTTAATGTATAGAGAGAATATATTATTAACATTTAATATTATTTATGTTATTATCATTAATTTTACATTTAATTCATTGATAAAAACATTTCAGTCATTTGAAGTGTTTTTACTTTTAAAACACGTTTTCTCATTTCATCAATGAAAATATTTTAAAATTAATAAGTGAAAATTATGGGTTTTTAATTTGAAAAAATGTATTCCATATTTGCAATTAGAAGGTCCAAATTTAGTGAATAGGTACCTATTATTTTTTTACACTATGAATAGTAACGTCAATAATTATTTTATTTACCATGGTTAATGGGCAAATCTGGTAGATAAAGGTAAAAAATAATAATTTAATAATATAAAACTACCTTAAAACATGTCCTAATTCTATTAAATGAGTTATTTTGTACCATGGTCATCCTTGGGTCGATTTGGGGACCCCTTATATTTCCTTGGATATGAAAATATCATTTTATAATAATTAATTGAAAGTAAAGATAATTATAACCGAAACATAAATCTTTTACAAAATTGATTTTATTATTGTGTTATATAACTAATATATATGTCTATAAGTAGAAATTATAAATATAAAAATATTTCCTAAACCAGAGTATTTTTTTATAATTTTTAGACATAAGATAAATATATTTATATATAAAACAATTATGATTTAGTGATTATCTCATTAATGAATGATTCAAATAAATGAATTTATAAATATTAAAAAATATATAACTTGAAAATTTTGATACCATCCATGAATTTTTTCGATTAAATTGAAATATTTGGTATGATTTAATTCATTTTTTTCAAGTAATCATGTTTTATGGATTTTAAAAAAAATCATGTATGAATAGTGTCCGAAATTTAGATAATTCGTAACATAAAGAATAAAATAGATTATTAAATGATATTAAATTCCTAAAAATCTAGGATTCCACAAAATAGTTAATATAAATCCAAATATTTCATAAAAAACTTTTTGGGGTCATTTTACCTGATATGGTAATTACATTAACCCACAATGAGTAAATAACATGATATCACGGTAAGAATAAAATGGGTAAAATAAGGGTTAAACCAAAATGATAGGGATAAAAAAATGTTCAAAACTCATCTAAAAGTTATTTTATGATGGTTATTCATACCAAAATCATATTATATAATAATTAATGAAGTTTTTTATCATTTTTAATCGAAATTGAATTTATAATAAATTAATGTTTTGTGAGTTTCCAAAAGTATCCCTCTCCTCTCTTATAAAAGGGAACCTCCACCCTCTCCACTTTACTCTATTTTAAGCCTTCCAGCTTGGCCCAACCCTGAATATTTCTCTTATAAAATTCCCTAGTAACATTATATAGGTTATATTATTCTCAAAATATATACTCTAGTGCCCTAAGAGAAAATTTAAAGGAGGAATGTCGAGGAAGAGGTAATCTCTTCTACCAATTCATTCAAAAAAATTTCTTCTACTACTTAAAATTATTAAGCTGTTTCATTAAAAAGTAATAATATAAGTATCACTAATATAGTGATATGTTATTATAAATAGGAAATAAACCTATTTCATTTTCCATCCATCCTATGAAAAATGAAATCACCACGCGTGCGTACGTATGACTTACTGTCTCCATGCTGTGGTATAATCTGTTTTCTACAACAACCATAAATGGATGGGTATAATGGTGAAAATAATAACTATATATGATTATTATAACATGATACAAATTCTGAGATACTATACACCATCCACTTCAATACCATTCAACAATTATGGGAACAATATCAACGCTCATGCGTACGTATTTCTTATCGCCTCCACAATGCGATGTGATTCATTCTACATAATCATCATTAAAACAAGATTATAAAAATAAATTGAATGAATAAAATTGATATATATTATACTAATACCATGTTTTAAATGATATATCTAAAACCTATTAATAAGAATAAGCACTTATCCAACAAAATATACATAGGAAGATAAAGCAATAAATACCCAAATAACGTGTAATAGTGAAATGTTTCTAAAAAACGAATGAAAATATGATCATAAATGATACAATAAAATAATATTATGATTCTATAATAAACAAGTAACATTATTTAAATCATTATACGATAGGATCAGAAACATATGAGGCATATCATACCTAAGTTATGTGATAACTTTTCAAATCATGTTTTATTTGAGATTGTTTATAAGTTAGTATTTACTAGGGGTATATTTATCATCCATTTCCATGTTTAATAATAATATTAACATAAAATTATTAATTTTTATCTATTTATGTTTAAATTCAAATTTATATATTTTTAATTTTTCAACATGGTCTGGAATAAATTATTCTTACGTTTACCATATGAGGTACTTTTTGACTTTTTTGGAAAAAGTACAAGATGAATGTTTTTTAACATATATTTCTTGAATTGATTTTTTCACTTTCCAGCCACCTTATTTACATAAAGCTTCCTATAAATGGTTTCATGATTATTTTCAAAAAAAAAAATTCATTTAAAATTGTGTTCCATTTTGAGAAGTGAAAACGTTTTTAGAAAGATAGAATATATTCCTCCTAAATTAAGTTAAAGTGATTTATCAAAATTATTTTATATCTTTAATGAAATAGGGATATGATTATATCCCTATTATTACTATTATTTGATTTCTATTATTATGGAATTATTTTTATTAATTCCATTTATCTTATATTTATTATGTTATGATGGCATGATTTTTAAGAATCCCATTTTTTTACATGGGTTGTGCTATGATGAATGATTTATATTTTTGCCGAACAAGTAAGAGTGGTTTTATTATAATAAAAGTGGGTCCTATGTTTCCCTCCAATTAATTGGGTAATGATTTATATCTCATGAGATAGACATGGTTGGAAGGGTAAGTAAATCTGGTTTAGTGATTCAAGGATGGAAAGATGGGTGAACTCGGTTCAATAATGGATTTTGTCCATTATGATGATCTTGGAAATGAGCCTCGACTAATATGAAATGATTTTCTATTCTTATGTGTGTATGATAAAAAATTATGTGTCTTATTTTAAGACTATTGGGATTACATTTAACTTTTATGGTTTATCCCATGACATGATATTGTGATCTTTTATATGCAGGATAAGATTTTAAAATTTTATGTTCTTATGAATATGATATGTTTGATATTTCCTTTGTTTACATTTACTGAGAATTTGAGTTCACCATTTTATATGTTTCTTTTCCATATGTTATGAATAACGGTATCAAGTATGATATTCAAAAAATTAGTCTAGTTATGATGAAATAAACTAGAGAGAATATAGATGTTTTATGAACCAGTTGTTTATGTTTCCCTATTTTTAAGGACACTATACCTATACTGTCCTATCAAGGTTTTGTTATATGTTTTAATAAATATATTTCATTTTTGATGTAATATCATTGTATGTAAAAATGTGTCACTATAGTTGGTATCATAGGAAAGTTATAGTTAACCTTTGGATGCTAGGATGATAAAGCATTAAGGGCATGTCTATGTATAGGATACAATCCTAGTTTTTAGAAATGATCATGAATAACCTAGGATAAAACCTAAAGTGTCCTAAATTGGAATTTTATTTGTGATTATGTGGTTTTCTTATTATGATTATTGTTTCTCACACAATTATTCTTAGTTTAAGTCAATGGATGGATCCCGATTGAACCGTGTTAGTGCTAAATGCGATGGGAAATGCAATGATTGTACACTTGAGCAACCAAATGTTAGGGTTAATGGAATATAAAATAGTTTATTCATGCTCACATAACTTTCTCAAGCTACGAATCTGGCCAGAATTACAAACGAGCAAAGGAGGGTGCAACATTCTGTAGAATCCCTCATGAGGCTGCGTCAACCATCATTCAGCGGGTCTTCTAATCCATCAGTGGTAGAATAATGGATCATGTACGACTAAATATAGATTTTTAGTTCTACAATGTTCTGAACATGATAATTTCATCTTAGCAGTATATTATTTGTAAGGTGAAGCTAATCAATGGTGGAATCTTATCAAGAATATGAGGTAATGATATGGAATTGAGTCCATGGAATCGGTAGAGTTAAATAAAATATTTTTCAATAATTACTTTCCTCATACACATTGAAAAAATATGGAGAAGAATATCCTTAAACTTAATAAAAAGGATGGTGTATTCATTGGTACCAAAAAAAGATAGTTTTTCAAGCCTTTCAAGGTATGCTTCGGGAATTATTATCCAACCAGAGATAAAAATTGATCATTTATTTAGGGGCTTAAAACCAAGTCTTCTAAGGGCATTATCCATAAAGGGCATAAATAGATATGAAGAAATGGTTCGATGTGCTCTCAAGGTTGAGATAGATATTGGAGTAACCACTCAGTTATATGGGTTTGATAAGAAGAGGAAAATGGAATTCCAGAGAAAATCTAAAGACCATAATGAAAAGAAGATGAGTTTCCCCTAATGATCAATGTGTGTAAAGAGACATGGATGGAATTTTCTTAAAGAATATTTAATGTTTTAAATGTGTAAAAGAAGATGATATGGGAGTTTAATGTCGAAGTGATGGGAAAAATATGTATAATGTTTCGAACAAAAAAGAGGTTACATAGAATGAACCCCCTACACTACAATTTTACATGTGCAAGGAAATAGGGCATTATTACACTCAATGCCCTAATCGAAGGGTTATTGCTGATGATCAATGTAAAAAACTCTTAAGGACAAAAGAAAATTAATGACACATGTAATTACTATCATTGATATAGAGTACAATAATGAAGCGGTGAAAGGTATACTTACCATCCACTCTAAAGTAGAAAATGTTTTATATGATTCTGGATCCTCCCAGTCTTTTATTTCTAGTGAATTTATTTAGGTTATCTTCATATAACCTTAACAATTAGTTGTTGAGTTTGCTATGACAACTCTTAATTGCACAATAGTCGCATCGAAAATTTATAATTTTTCTCTGATTGATGTTTATGGGAAAGTGCTTCTTATAAATCTTGTAATCCTTCCTATATTTGAATTTATGTGATTCTTGGCATGGGTTGACTTCCTTTATAAATATCTAAAATCAATATCAAAAGAAGGAAAGTCATATTTCATATTGTAGATCAATCTATGATCATCTATCGAGGTAAGGATGAATATAACCATCCAGTAGATATTTATTCCATCTTATAGGTCGTGATTTTAATAAATGAAGGTATTTATCTCAAATGGTTTGAGAGAAACTCACTACTAAGAATGTGCCCATTGTACGAGAGTTTTAACATGAATTTCCGTAGGAATTTCTTGGTCTTCCACCAAATCGTGAAGTTGAGTTTTCAAAAAAAAATCATACCGGGTGCTATGCCTATTTTAAATACTCATTATAGAATGGCCCCGGTTGAGTTACAAGAATTAAAGAAGCAACTCAAAGAGAATCTTGATAAGTGATTCATACACCCTAGTGTGTCACCTTGGGGGCACATATTCTATTTTTCAAGAAGAATGATGGATCAATGAGACTCAGCTTTGATTGTCAAGAACATAACAAGATCACTATCAAGAACAAATATCTTATCCCATGCTTTGATGACTTATTTGACCAACTACACCATGCTCAACACTTCTCCATGATTAATTTCCATTCAGGATATCATTATTTATGGGTAAAAAATGAGGATATACCAAAGAAGGAATTCTGTACAAGGTATGGACACTATGAATTTATATTGATTCCTTTTGGTCTTACTAACTCCCCTGTTATCCTCATGGATCTAATTAATAGAATCTTTATAGATTATCTTAATCAGTTTTTGGTATTCATTATAGAAAATATTTTTGTCAATTCAAAGAGTGTGGAAGGAAATTAGGATCTCTTGATAATTGTACTGAAGACCTTAAAAAAGGATAATCATTATGCAAAATTTACCAAGTGTGAATTTTGGCTTTAGAAAGATTAGTTTTTGGGTTACATCATCTCAAGAGGAGGGATATTTGTGGATCCAACAAAAACAAAGGTTATTGAAAGATGGCCGAGACCAACAACAGTAACCGATATCTGAAGTTTCCTTTTTTTTCTAGATATTATTTACATTTTGTGAATGATTTTTCACAATTATATAATACACTCACCAATTTGACTCAGAAAGGAGTTATGTTCATTTGGACAGAGGAATGTGAAGAGAATATCAAATAGATAAAAAGAATGTTATCCAATTCCCCTATGCTCACACTACCTTGTAGTATAGAAAGGTTTATGATATGCAATGATTCAACCATGGAGGGAATGGGTTGTGTTCTCATGAAAATGAGGTGGTGATAGTTTATGCCTCACAACAGTTGAAAATCCATTAGAAAAATTACTCAAATCATTATATGGAGTTAGTGGCGGTAATCTATGCATTAAAAATTTGGAGGCATTATATTTGTTGAGAAATGTGTGATATATATACTGGTCATAAAATTTTAAAGTATATTTTTCACAAAAGGATAGGAATGTGCACCAAATAATATTGTTGGATTTGATTAAATATTACAGATGCTCAAAACATTACCACCTTGGGAAAGAGAACAAGTTGGCAGATGATTTGAGTTGAGAATATCATGCTAGCTTATCCATGATGAGGATCATAAATGGTATAATATTTATGGACTTTCAAAGGATGGATCTTGAAATTTTAATGGAAGGGGAGAAAAATTATATTTTTCAAATGAATTTTCAACCATTTATACAAGTGATGATTAAAGAGGCATAGAAGAAACATATAGAGTTACAAAATTAAGTGATAAATGTTCCTGAATTCAACCTTGATTGTATTGAAATTAAAAGGTGTAGGAACTAGGTTTGTGTTCCTCCCATACTAGAATTAAATAAGGATCTATTGGATGACGTTCATAGTTCTTCAATCTATATTCACTCTAGAAGTAAAAAGATGTATTGGGACCTGAAAGATTACTTCTGGTTGGATGACATGAAAAAAGATGCCATGGTATATGTTTCTTGATGCTTGGTTTGTCAACATGTTAAGGCTGAGCAATTGAAATATAAGGGGATGTTACAACCATTACCCTTACCAAAAATAAAATGGAAAAACATCACTATGCACTTTTTCATTGGACTTCCCAAAACATACAAAGGAAATAATGCTATTTGTGTTATAATAGATAGTCGTCTGAAGTCAACACACTTCATTTTTATTAGAGAGGATTTCTCTATTGATTAGATTTCAATGATATATGTAAAGGAAGTGGTAAGAATGCATGGAGTACCACTTTCCATTATATCCAATTTAGATCCCAGGTTTACCTCATCGTTCAAGAGAAGACATCTAAATGCTCTAGACAGAAGGTTAAGTTTCAGCGTTGCTTATCATCCTAAGAGAGATAGTTAGTCTGAGAGGATAATTTAAACTCTAGAAGACATCTTTAGAGCTTGATATATGGATTTCAAAGGTGGTTGAGATGAACTCCTTCAATTTGTGTAATTTTCATATAATAATATATTTCACTCTTGTATTCATATTTCTCCTTATGAATCCCTCTATGGAAAGTAGTGCATAACTCCAACATTCTAGGATGAAGTTGGGGAAAGAAATACATTAAGACCAAATCTTGTTTTGGAAATGGAAAAAAGGTAAGATCTTTTCAATAACACATATGATCAGCTCAAAGCCAACAAAAAAGGTATGCTCACAACTTAAGAAAATACATGGATTTGGAACTGGGTGATAAGGTGTTCTTACGAATATCTCCTTGGAAGAGAGTAATGATATTTATAAGGATGGGAAAGTTGAGCACTAGGTATATCAATCCTTTTGAAATACTCGGTTGTGTTGGGAATGAAGTGTACCAATTGGATCATCCAACAAATCTCTCCCAAGTTCATGATGTGTTCCATTTATCTCTCCAGAGAATGTACATACTCGATCCTTCACATGTACTAATTTTAGAAGTCATACAGTGGGAGCAAGATCTTTCTTATGCAAAACAACTGATATAGATTCTGTATCATAAAGAAAAAGTCCTTCAAACAAGATAACACAATTGGTTAATGTTTTATGGAGGAACCACCAATTTGAAGAAGTTACATGGGAACTTGATGATATGATGAGGGATAGGTATCCTAATCTATTTGATTCCATGTGACAAATTTCAATGGTGAAATTTAGTTTAAGTGGTTTAGAATATAACAACCTGATGTTTTTATAAAATATTTTCATTAAATAATTTTTTTCATCAGCAGTTTTCTTTAATTGTAATAATGAGTTTAAAAGATCCTTGAGATTATCTTAAATTGAAATAACCATTATATAATGTCCATTAGGTTAGTGGGAATAATTATAACTAACTCATGAAAATGCATTTTGAATTCATTGGTTACTAATTATTTATGAAAAATATAAATCCACTAGATATTTTTATTTGTTAGATTGAATTAACATTGTTAATAATATTAATGATATATATGTGTTATATAATTAAAAATATACATTTTTTATTCATCTAATAGATATTTTAGTCATAGGGTATGAATAAAACCCTATTTTACGTATAAGAACCTATTTTTTAAATTTTAATTTTACACCATTGATTTGAAAACCCATTTTAAAATAATATTTTAACACATTAAGAATTTTTATATGACAACATAAACATGTTTTTTTGAATTGGGATATAAAAATTTACTTCTGATAATATATTTCTCATAACTCTCATGTTTTGATGAATATTAAAAATATGGTAAATTTTACTTAAAAACTTTTTTTAATGAGATAATTTATTTAGTTAAATTATTATACTTAATAGTTTTAAGTTATTAAAATAATATATTTTTACCGTTTAATATAATTTATATAATTTTCATTAATTTTCCATTGAATTCATATGTAAAAACATTTCAATATATTGCAATGTCTTAACTTTTAAAACATATTTTCTATTTTCAACAACAGGAATAATTTTTAATTAATTACTGCAACTTCTATGTTTTGAATTTGAAAAAATGGATTCCATATATATAATAGGAAGGTAAAAATTGTGTGAATATGTACCTTTTAGTTTTGGACATTCTGAATTTCAACTTCAGTAATTTTTTTATTTACCGTGGTTAAAGGGTAAATATTGTAAATTAGAGTAAAAAATAATAATTTAATACTATAAAACTACTCTATAACATGTCCTAATCATATTGGATGAGATATTTCTGACAATGGGAATCCTTCGATTTATTTTTAAACCCCATTGATTCACATGGATGTGAAGAAGACATTTTATATGAATAAATTTAATGTAAAGATAATTATAACCTAAACATGTATATTTTAATAAATCAATTTTAATATAGGGTTATATAACTGATATCTCTGTATATAAAAGGTCCTTATAATTATAAAAATAATTAATAAATCATGGTATTTATCTACTATCATTAAAAATTATTTAAATATATTTATTTTCTAACATAATTATGAGGTAGTGACTACCACATTAATGAAAGAATCAAATAAATGAAATTAAAAATTATAAAATAAATTTAAATTGAACATTTTGATGCCATCAACAAATTATTTGAATGAAATTGAAATATTATGTATGATTTAATTTCAATATTTTTATGTAATCTGGTTGTTATGGTTTTAAAAAAATCATGTATGAATATTTCCCAAAATTGACAGAATTCATAACTGGAAACATAAAATAGTTCATTAAATGATATTAAATTAAAAAAAATCTATGATTAATCTATATTTTTAATATAAGTCCAAATATGTCCTAAAAAGTTTTTTTCGATCTTTTTACATTATATGGTAATTACATTAACCCACAGTGAGTAAATAACATGATATCACATTAAGATTAAAAAGGGTAAAATGAGGGTTAAACCAAAACATAAGGATACAAAATATATTAAATAGTTTTCTAAAAATTATAGGATGATGGGAATTAGGACCAAATTTATCTTAGCTTTTAATTAAATAAGTTTTGAAATATTTTTAATCGAAATTGAATTTATATAAATTAATACTTTTGAGAGTTTCCTAAAGTGTCCCTCTCATTTCTTATAAAAGGGAACCTCATCCCTATCCTATTAAATCCATTTTGAGCATTAAATATCAGATAACACCTATGAATTTATCTTATCAAAATCCCTAATAACATTCTAGAGGTTCTAGTCTTCTCAAAAAACAAACTCTAGTGCCCTAAGATAAAATTTAATAGAGGCACGTTGAGGAAGAGGTAATCTCTTCTACCGATTATTTCAATTTATTTCTACTTATACATAATCTTATTTAGTTGTTTCATTATAAATTAATAACATTAAGATAAATAATATATGTATGGGTTATTATAAATATGAAACAACCCTATTTGATCTTCTCTCCATCCTAAAAAAATTTAACTCATTACGTGTGCGTTCATATGGCTTACCATCTCCACATTGTCATGTAATTTGTTTTCCACCAACTTACTTGGATGATTATTATGGTGGAAATATGAACTATATATTATTATTTTAACATGATTCTAATTCTAAGATACTATAAAACATCTAATTCAATACCTTTCAACAATTATTGGATTGATATCATCACTCGTGCATACGTACGGCTTACCCCCTCCACAGTGTGATGTGATTTGTCTAACAAAATCATCATGAAACCATGATTACATAAATGAATTGAATAAATAAATATGATATATATTACACTAATACAATGATGTATATTATATAACTATAACCTAAAAATATGAATACAAATTTATGAGTTGAAACATAAATATAGACATATAGTAGTTAATACCAGAATCATGATTGACAATGAAATGTTACTAATAAACGGATGAAAATATTATATAAAATTTTATAATAATAACTTTATTATGATTCTAGAATAAATTAGTAACATTTTTTAAATAATTATATAGGATTTTCATATACATATGAATAATATTAGACCTATGGTGAGAGATAACTTTGAAAATTTCATTTTGTTTCTGAGATTGTTTATACATAAGTATTTACTAGAGGTATATTTATCATCCATTTTATTGTTTTATAATAATATTATCATAAAAATTTTAAAAATTTTCTATGTACATTAAGAGGAATTTTTACCCATTTTTATTTTTACAACATAGTTTGGAATAAATCTTTCTTAAGTTTACCATATGATGTACTTTTTGACTTTTCAGGAAAAAGTATGAGAAGAATATTTTTTATCTTATATGAAATGAAAGAATTATTATGATTTCCTATTGCCTTATATCCATGAAGTTTTTTATACATGGTTTCATGTTTTTTTCAAATAAATTATTTTCATTTAAAATTGTGGGGCATTTTTAGAAGAGAATACCTTTTTTGAAAAAGAAACGATATTTTCCTCAGGAATTAAGTACAAGTGTTTTATCAAAATTATTTTCCATCGAATATCACATAGGTTTATGATTCTATAACTATTATTACTTTTATTTTATTATTTTTATGATGGAATTATTTTTATGAAGTCCATTTATCTTATGTGGATTATGTTATGATTTCATGATGTTTTAGAATCCAATTTTGTTACATGGGTTATGCTATGATGAATGATTTATATTTTTGTGGGACACATTATAATGGTTTCCTTTTGAGATGGGTGGGACCTATATCTCCGTAAATTCATTGGGTTAATTTTTATATCTCATGATATAGACATGGATGGAATGGAAAGTAATTATCATTCCGTAATACGGGAATGGAATGATGAGTGAACTCGGTTCAGTAATGGAGTTTTTCCGTTATAATGGTCTTAACAATGAGCCTTTACTAATATGAAATGATTTTCTATGATTATGTGTGTATGCCACAAAATTTCATGTCTTATGTTAATACTATTGGTATCACATTCCACTTTTATGATTTATCTCCTAACATAATATTGTGATATTTTATATGTAGGATAACATTTTTAGATGTTATGTTCTTATCAATATGATATGATTGATATTTTATTTGATAACCCATAATGATCATTTGAGCTCACCCACTTATATTTTTGTTTTCTCTATGTCATAAAGAAGGGTATTATGTATGATATTCCAAAAAGTAGACTAGTTATGATGAAATAAATTGGAGATAATGTAGATGTTTTATGAACTAGCGGTTTATGCTTCCCAGTTTCTAATAACACTATACCTATACGACCCTTTCAAGGTTTTGTTATATGTTGTAGTAAACATACTTCAATTTTTAAGTAATATCAATGTATTTAAAAAATGGATCTAAATAAAAATAACATGATGGAATTATTGTCTAGAAATTTTTTTTAGATAAAAATAATATTTTAGTAATGTTTTAAAGAATTATATTCAAATATATCTGTTTTTGTATACTTTTATTTTCATATTTAATTAATACTTATGAAATTAGCCTTAAATATTTTTAATAATAAACAATATTTAATTATATGATTTAAATTCCAAAAATTATTATATTCATTCAAATAAATATAATTTAGATTAAAATATAATTCATTGAACATTTATTTGGAAATTTTATTTTTATAGTTACTATCTTAACCCATAAAGGGTAATAATCTTTCTTATCGTTTTAATTTCCCAATAGGATTAGATTGGTTAAAATAAAAAGGCAATTGAAAACATATTCTAAACCAGAAAAGAAAATATGAGGTTATATAACCCCATAATATTCTTATATTTATAATATATCTTTTTTTATCCAATTTTTTCTGAGAAATAATTTTTTTAAATTTAATAATTTATGAAATTCCAATAGTGCCCCTACTCTGTCTTATAAAAGGGTACCACCTCTCTTTTTGGATTCAAACATTGAAATAATTTTTGATTTTCCATACCCGATAAAAATTTCTTCCTAACACCCCTCACCACCTTGTACATGTATTTTTTCAGTAGAACACCATCCTAACTAGGCTTTAGGTGTATGGAAAATTAAAAGGTCTGAAGAAGAGATATAGCTTTTAATAAAATGTTTTATTATTATTTCTTCTTCCACCTTCTTAAAATTAAATAAAATTATTAAGATATAATAAAATTATTATCTTTGATATGATTATATGTTATTATTTTAATAAAAAAACTTCCTTTGTCCCTTCCTCCATTAAATGGTAAACAAGATAGTCATTCATGTGTACGGTAGAATTCCACGTCACAAATCGATGTAATTTGTTTTCCACCAATGCTTATCATGACTATTTATGATGGTAGATTTAAAGTATATATATGTGGTTGATGTTAATGAGATATTTTTCATTATTTAAAATTAATATATCATATATTTCTTAATTTTCTATTCATTGATAAATGATAACGTTATTTGTGAAAACTTGTGGATTACCTCTTCCATAAAGCAGTTTGATAAGGTTTTTTCACTACATCATAGGGATGGAATATATAAGGGTATATAAATTAATAATATGATGTTTAAAAAATAATCATTATTATGGTAAAAATTATAATAACCTTTTATCCATCATGATCATTGAAAAATGGAAATGTTGCTCATGTGTACGTATGGCCTACCATCTCTATGAATGTGACATAGTTCACTTTTCATAGTCGTAATTCATTGTTTGTTTTTAAAGTAAAATTTATGTATATAAATAATAATTATTTATTTTTTGTTAATCTATATAAGATATTATAGTGACATTTTTATCATATTAAACTAACATAATTCATTTTTTATATATAGGTTGAATATCATCAAAACCTAGGATGCGAAATTAATTTAATATGTAATTAAATTTAAAATGAAATTAAATAAAATTAAAGGTAAAATAGATATGAAATATGTTTTTAATAATTTAAATAATTTTCATAACTGGTGGTTACGTTATAAAACAATTAAGGGGGGCTCCATTATATCCCTCTAATTAATTAGGAAATCATTATGTTCCCAAAATAATTATTATGGAATATAAATTATTTCCCTAGTTACCCATATGATTTATTAATTCTTGTTATTATTTTAAGAAACATCATGATTTCATAATGTAAGTTAATGAGATTATGTTTAAAGAAATGTATTTTCTTCTTCTAAATGTTGAAAAGTATAACATTGAGAAAAAAATTTAATGATTTCATAACAACTAAAATGAATTCATTAAGAGGTATAAATTTCCTTTAAGATTTATAATGAATTATTTTATGAATATATTTGGGAAGAAAAATTAATAACTCAGGTAATAAAATGTCTATTTTGAGCCCTAATTTCAATTTTGAAAAAGGGAATTGTTTTATAGGTTCTTATGAACTTACTATTTTATTTCATTCTTTTTATGTCCCTTACTAAATTTTTATGATCTTAAAACAATTTTAAATGTTTTTTCATTGGGTTTAAATATCTATAAGAAAAATATGAATTGAATTTGGATGTTATAATTATTTTCAATAAAAAATAACACATGATTCATTTTAAAAGTATTATAATGTGGGAAAATGGATATAAGTAGATTTTTTAACTTTTAAATTGTTCAACCAAATTTTATAAAGCTATAAATAAAATGATTTTTGGGTTTATAAATGATCTCATATTTCTGTCTATTGTTTTTTATTTTTATTAAATCAAAATTGGTCACATTTATTGGTATCATGACATAAAAATAAATTTAGGTTTTTAAAATCAGGTCCAGGATTGTAGGTTCGAGGTTGTTCTAGTCAAGATCATTATTTTTCATATAAAAATCTATTTTAGGACCATATTTCACACCATAACCTTTTTTTCTAGTCGTTTCATGATTAATAATGAAATATTTTTTTTGAATAGTTATTTCATGATTTGAATGGGGAACAAATTTATAGAAAATAATATAATTAGATATATTTTCAATGGATGGGGAATAAACATTTTTCAAATTTAATTTAAATTATATATAAATAAATACACTATAAAAACTAATAAAAATATACTAAACAATGTGAAATACTCCATATCTCTTATTCTTTTATATTTTTAGCCTTTTAGAAGAGAAAAAAGAGTTGATTGGTGTTATAAATTTAAAAAATTTAATGTGTATTTTATCATTTCACTTAGAATTTTATATCACGAATTTCAATTAATATTTAATCTACTTATCTATTATTTGAAATATAATCTTGGCATCATCAAAAAAACATGAACCATTGAAAAACCTTTCATAAATTTTCATGTTTAGTTTTTTTTATAAAAAGAAATTACTATATCTTATGATCATATGGATTGATTTTATACAATTTGAATGGAGAATAACAATAAATAAATTATATTGAGTAATTAGAAAAATAATTTTATAATATAGAATATCAAATTTTTCATGCCTATTAAAAAAATTGAATGATATTGCTAGAATATATAAATAGTATCAGTAATTTATGGGGAAAATAATATTCTTGATTGATTAGTTTTCTATAATGGTGAGGAGTCGATATGATTTTTTATTTGATTTTTTAATATCTATCCTCAATTGATTACTTTTTAATCATATTGACCATGGTGTTTATTTATCTTCTCATATAGTTTTTCTTTATGATGATGTAGAAATCTACATTTGAGGATAACAAAATTTGTACATAGTTTTCCTTTTATAGTTTTATAATTAAACGAGTTATATGTTTGTAATTTATGATTTTCTACTTTTTTGTTATGGTATTAAAAATTTAGTTTAATATAAACGATTTTACTTAAAATAGAATCATTTAAAAGTAAATTATGATATGAAAATGAGTTAAATGAGTCGTTCTACTTGTTGGAACATAAAATGGCATGGAAGAATGTCTTAAAAAATAATAGGAGAAAGGGATTTTTGATATCCTATAAGGAAAAGTGTCCCATTGAGAAATTTATTATGTTGATGAATATTGAGATAATAAGATAAAACAACAACCATGAAAAACATGAAGTGTTTGATATTTATCATAAAGTCCCATGGGTGTTTCACCTGAAGGTTAACTGATTGTATAATGTAAATGCATAAGATAACATGACCAAAATGATTAGATTAAGGCTATGATTGATAACATTATGAGTAAAAAATAATGATATTAGTAGACTATTGAGATGACCCAACCATAACAAACATACATATTACATAATTTTACACGACTATTCATTACATCCTATAGAAATTCACACACTCAAAACCTTTAGGTTCAGTCTCTTTAGATAATATATATATATATATTATAATACAAATATTATTTAAAATACCCCCAAAATAATCTTCACATATTATAATCTTCTAGAGATATTACACATAGTACAGCTATTAATTACTTCTGAAATGGAAACATAAGAAAGCGGTAACCTCAGATAATTTATATGAGTAAACATAAGAGATAAAAATTAAAGATCATAAGTTGGAATTACATGAAGATGTGGGCATGAGAACACAATAATGGTTAATGAAAAAAACAAGTCAAATATATATCTAAAAATAAATAAATAATAAATCATGAATAGTGACATAATACATTATAGCTTAACATAAGACATGAGTCATTATAGTATGGAAACAAGGGTCGATAATCATGGGTCACAAAGATATATCCCTGGAAAAGTTTATAAGATATAGATGGTTAATAATAATTCAGTATATACATAAGAATTGAAAATCATTTCTTGTGACATGTCTCATTATCATGGTCATCATCATATAGTGTAAGGTGCCCTGTAGGGGATTGCATTCACTATTTATTCACATTAACATAGTGGAAAGAGTTCAATATTGGAATGGGTTCACTCCAAATACCTTAAAATTATATCATTTGATATAAATAATTAATTTATGCATTGTATGAATATATAATTCTGTAGGACCCCGGGACACCCTGAGAGGGGAGGGGTGAATCAGGGTGTCAACTTTTTCTTCTTAAAGTTTTGGATCTTGTTCCCATGTTGGTAGGAACTACTTAAACCTGTATGATGGATATGATCAGCAATTAAACGTTCACATGCAGAGATATGACACAGTTATTTTTGCTTAGTTCACCACTAAGGGCTATGTCCAAGAAGCATACGCCGATAGGTTGTCGGTCGTACCTAAATCCACTATGCTTCACTAGTTGTAGATTACAAAGGTTCGGTTACATTCACTCTGTCCTAGGCTCACTGCCTTCAAAAAAGATCAGGGATCGCTCACTGCGTCCCTCGGGTCACTCCCGTTGACTCCCCCTGGCTCACTGCCGTTGGCGAAGTCTCACTCAGTTTATAGACGTGAAGGTCTCTTCAATAGATATACATGAAGTTCTTTGTCTCCTGTTCAGCATGATACTTTGCTTGCATCAGGGTTCAGAGTTGATGCTCTTTTTATTTCAATCCTTCTCCTTTAGTGAAATGACTGAATGCACTAGATCCCCTTGTCTTTGTTTGCCTGAATCACAATCACATGTGTGATTGCTCAATAAATGATGCTCTGTTGAAGTCCAAATTTCATCCACTGATGAATACCCCTTTTTCCCTTGTCCATAGGGCGAACAACCTTTGGAAAGGGCCTTCACAAAGTACCCTACTTCGCAAGGCTCCCAGTTTTGGAAAGCTCAAACAAGTCTTCGCAGAGCCCCTGCCTTTTCGCGAAGCTCAATCACGAAGCACTCTCACGATGCTCCAGCCTTCGCAATGATGGGATATCGCGGAGCTCCTGCCTCGTCACGAAGCTCACTCAGCCAACGCAGGGCGCAAGACTTTCGCGGAGCTAGAATAGCCGCCGCGAAGCTCCTCTTTTGCGAAGCACACTGCCTTCGCGAGTGACCTTTTCGAACCGAGAGCAAAGGATTTTCTATGAAATTCTTTCTACTACTCTTGGGGGGGTCGGCCTCTATTTATAGGTGATTCCACCGACCCTCGACCCTTCCGCGCGAAGTCAGCGCCACGTCATCTCAAATCGCGAAGCTCCAAAGATTCCGCCGGAATTCTGTCCAAATCGCGAAGCACCACGGCACTTTGCCGTTCGCGAAGAATGACGTAGTCGTGAAGAATCACCGTCATCATTCCTTCACGCCTTCGCCGCGAAGCTCCCTCTCAAAGCCCTCCATCGCCACGAAGCTCTTCAGCCTCTTCTGTTCGCGAAGCTTGACGTAATCGCGAAGCTTGACGTAATCACGAAGACTCACCGCCTCCATTCTTCTGGTCTTCGCGAAATCCATTCCATGCATCCCATCTTCGCGATACTCATGCCTTTGCCATATTAAATTTTGATCTTCCTGGAAATACACTTTTCTCGATGCTCACCAACCTCCAAATCATCCATTCGTTTGTAGATGTTCCATGAATAAAACATGGATCATTATCCACAATCGTCGAACTCGACATGCCACCATGGAATATCCTTTGTCAACAAATTTGTATGTCGTCTGTTTGCTTTGTCAACAAGCACGATCACCTCAACAACACTTCTTCTTGGTGATATGTATCCTTCAACAACTCTTCTGCTTTTATCACAAACTCCTCCATTGTGATATGTATTCTTTGAAGGCATATATTTACCATCATCATCTTCTATTCTAATGTGATGTGCATGGCTATCTCAGAATTCCAATCCTTGCACGACCATCTTAGATTTCCAATCATTGGCACATTGTCTTCTTCATCAACCGTCAAAATCAACTTCATGAAAACCATGTGAATCAATCTATCAAGAAGTCTCTAGCATGGTTCTCACACAATCATGAGTAATTGCATGGTCTTCATCAAAACCTATTGTTCTCAGGAAATAATGAGGAATTGCATGGTCTTCATCAAAGCCCATGGTTCTTATGAAATAAGAAGGAATTGCATGGTCTTCATCCAAAAACACCATCCTGCTTTAATCATCCTTGGATGGATTACTCCTCACATTCTTCATTGTTGTAAACAATGTATCACCTTTGACACATGTTCTTTGAACTTACGATCAGCACAACAATCGTCTGAATCACCATTCCTCTACTTCATCGGAGTACTTCATGATCTCCTTCATTTTGATCTTTCATTCCTCCATTTCATTGGAGTACTTCTTGATCATTTTCATTTTGATCTTGATTGAAGACTATTGACAACAAATACAAACTTATACACAAGGTGGTTGCAACAAATTCTACTCCAACCCCTCATATAATGAAAAATCATGCATAAGTGTGAGAAATGAACATGAAGTCATTGAAAATTTCATCATAGATTAATTAACATATGAGGAAGAAATAGGTTTCATGTAGATTTTCATTAAAATATTCATAAAATAGTAGATAAAGAGGTTTCATGGTATCCTTAGATCATATACATAGTAAATCATAAATTAAATATCGAAGGAAACTAACATAAATAAAAAACACTTTAAGAGAAATAGTAAAAAAAGTAAAATTTGAAGAAATATAATATAATTTTTGATAAATTTTAAAAGAAAATTATGTATAATATAATACTCTTAGATAGATAATTATAAACTAAATGAAAATTTCATAAATAAATATGAAAACCTGAAAATGTATATTCATAAAGAAAACTGAAGAAATGGTGGGAAAATATACATTGTGAAAAATATTGAATAATTTCCTTTGACACTTTTGTAAAGAAATATAAATTCAACATAAAATGAATTTCTGAAATTATTAAAGTAGGGGTTATGACATCTATAAAATATTATCAGAAAAATGGACATGGAGGTGGAATATTCCCAACAAAAAAGAAGAGATATGGTTAGCTTCACTTATAAGAGTTAATTTTATTGAATTTAGAACCAATGGATTGGGAAACGGTATAAATACTTTAAAAACCTATAAATAAATATATGATAAGAAAATATTTGTATTTTGAGAGAGAATAGACATATAATTTCCCTAATTATGAATTTAATGTTAGACGATCTGGCCTTCAAAATGATATTTGACAATAAACCACTACCTTAGAATCTAATAGGTTGGATATTCTGTAACTCCATGTATAATAAATACATGTTAATTTTTTATATTTATAGGTACCTCATTCAAACATAATTTACTTAATACTATTAATTAATTTATTATTATTAGTTCAAAATTAATTTTTTAATGTTAAAATTAATATTTAAGAGTTAACTGGAATGTTTTTCTACATATTATTTGATTTGGAGATTATTTTACTTTCTCAATGATCATGGTTTCGTAAACCTTGTCATATTCATGAATATTTGTTATATGTGTTTAAATATATAGAGTCACATAGTCATTTTAGTGAACTTAGGGTGATTATACAGAAGGAATGCTTAAAAACTATTTTTCATTAATGATTAAATTAATAATATAATAGACTTTATCACTAATTGTTATTTGGAATATTATAATTTTTATAAAAAAATTATTAAAATCAATTTAATTTATTATTTTTTTCTTTGTGATTCTATATAGAAATGTTATAATATCATTGATGTATTTGGTAAAACAGACTCAAATAGAAACACATTATAACTAGTTAATGACTTAGAACATTTTATTATACAATAATAATATAAATTTAATATAATATTAATGATTCAAAATACTAATAAATTATATTTTAAAGAAAAATATAAAGAATGATAATTACGGATAGGATGACACATACATTAACGATGAGAATCTTATCATAGAGAGCCTATTAGAAATGATATTTTTGGGACACTTTATTATAACTAGTGGTTTACATATGGGTAATAAATCGTTAGGATATTTAATTTTTCTCAATACTCAATAGTAAAAAAATGAATGGTGTGGTTTGAGAGGGTTTTAGTAGGGTTCCTTTTAATTGTTTTTTTTTTGTATAGTACATCATAAAATTCAATTTTTCTAAGGGTATAAGGTTTTCATTTTCATGGAGAGCCGATCCAAAGATGAAAAATAAATACATAGGGTGGTATTTTATTCATAAAAAGTATTTATAAGTAATTTTAAATATCTTATATGACTTTACTCTTTAATTAATCCTTTTCCACTCATTTGACTAGTACCTGTAAAAACCCAATCTTTTACTTGAGTAATTTATTTCATCCCAAAAAATAAAATTCAACATCATATTTAATTTTGATGTCCTAATACAAAACTGTGACTCCATTAAATCTAATTATATTTATATAAAAATATATATTTACTTTTTAAATAATAACCTAAAATATGTAAAAAGAATATAGAAAAATTATATTTATAACCTTATGTTCTCATAATATTAATTCATATTAATTCATAATTAAATCATTTTTTATTAATTATTTTATAAAATAATATATAATTTTTTATTAAAATAATCCTTTAAACTAGTTGATTAAATTTATTAAGTTAAAAATAAACCAAACAAATAAATAATAATTATTCAAAGAAATATCTTCTGAAAATTAAATAATTTTAATCAAACCCAATTATTTATCATTTAACAAATAAATTTTAAAAATATATCAATATTGGAAAATTTATTTTGATTTTTATAATCACATAAAATCATAACTTGGTAATAATAATATATGATCATTAATAATACGTATTTTTATAATAAATAATTTAATTAATTATTATATTTTATTATTTCAAAAATATTTATTATTTGTGAATTATATTATTTGTTATATTCTAATTATATTTATAAAATCAAAAAATAAAAATAAGTATATCCAATAATAATATATCTAATGGCCTTATGTTCAATGTTTATAGGTCTGATGTCTATATTCACAACGATCATATTATATTTCTATATGTGGTCTTATATACCTATCTATAATGATTCATCAAATTATTTAATTTATTTTTCAAACAAATTGTCATATTTATAACATGATGTATTATTTTTATAGTTATCATCAATGGTATTATCTTCTTGCTAGATCTTGATGATGAGGATTTCAATGTTCTAGTATTTTTTTTAAATATGGTTTTACTCGTTTAGTAATTCTACTAATAAGGTTTCATTTAGTTATTTCCAAATTTATTTAACATTTTATTTTTCTATTTTACCATAATTAGATATGTAAGTGATTATTTATGTTTTGTATTATGTGTATCATAAGCCATCTAAATCACAAAATTATTATAAGAGAAATATATACTAAAGTTATAGGTGATACACCCAAAATGTTTTAAGACCCAATATGTAAGGGTGTTGATGATTTGTGAAGAATAACACTAAAATGATAAATTTATAACATGACACAATATTGGATGATTTGAATGATTAAAATTGTTCATTTGGATAAATTAATTTCCTAGTGATGTTGGTGACCCTTCAAAATTTTTTATTACATTTATATTTCATTAAAATAAAGTACAGAATACATGAAAATTTCAAAAGTAACCACCATATGGAATGATGGATTCTATAAAAAATTAGGTGTTCAGGGTATGTTTAGAGACATATTAACCCCACAATGATGGTTTAAATGGTATATTAAAAACCTCTAATCCATTTTACTGTATTGTTTGCCCTATTTTTACAGGCTTTCATATTTAAAACATTTGGATACATAGGAGAAACATTAAGGGGATATTTGGAAGGTCACACTCAACTTTTGTGCTCAATTTTGGGTGATATTGGTAAATACATTAAGGTCAAGAATATTTAGATGATATAATAAAATTTAATTTATATCAATTTCCATAATTGTTTAGTCTGGTGTTGGATAAAATTAATAACTAATTTACTCAAGATGAATATAATTTGGCTACAAGTTCCAAGAACATTAATGGTATGGTTATATTTTATATTATTATTTTCAATCCCATATCCCACTTCAAACATGACTCAATTATTTATTTATTTTTAAACAAGAGGGTGTCAGCATTTTATTCTAATTTTTTTTAATGATGGGTGATTGATAAATTAATTTACTTTTAATTTAATAGTAATTTATATTATTAGTTATCATTCATTTATTTTTATTTAACATTAAATTTTCTTTATGCATGATAAATGATAATAGATTGATGAATTATCATTTATCACATAAACATGTTACTTGAATTCTTTACTAATAAGGGATTCAGTTTAAGTATCTATGTTTAAATATGTTTTTGGATCTCTAGGTAATTAAATGAATCAATATAGTAGATCATATAAATATTGGATTTTAGTAATTAGAGAGTAATTAATTGAACATAGGTTTATAAAGTATTATTTCTAATGAAAATAAGATCGTTTATTAAAAATATTTAATTTCCATGTCGTGACATGATATTTATAAAATATCAAAATATTTTTATCAATCAGTGATAATATAAATTAATTAGAAAATATTTTAAATATTTTTATCAGTCGTATTAACTTTTTTATCAAACATTACATGCTCAGAATCACATGTATATATGGGTTAAACATTTTACATAACCATTAATAAACCATAATAGTTTTATATTTATGAAAAAAATTCTATATTTATAAACATGATTCCTACTTGAAATTAATGATGTATCACATGTCGAGATAGGTTACAACTTACAATTAAATGGAAATTTGAGATGGTCCATTCCTTATTGGTATGGTCCTAAGAAACTCTTTACCTAAAACAATATATCCCTAATGGTGATTCACAGACCTTATTTCAATTGGAATTTCCTCATGTCACTCATTGGTTGCAATGTGTTAGAGGATAAAAATCATTGGGAAAATGTTCTATTACATGGAATATCCCCCATGCTAATTCAATACCGACTCTAATTGTAATAAAACCCATATATTATTACATTATTCTAAAAAATATTGACTAATATTTTTATAGAAATTTAACCTAAATAATTTTATAGAATATATATATATATACATGCTCTTTATAAATTTATTATATCTAAGAACTGTAATCCTCAATTCACCTTTTATTAACACATCCAATAAATTCAACTACAACGAAAATTACACGAGAGGTCACTCAAAACAAGATAATAGGATTGTTTTGCCTCTAAATTTATTGGTCTTATCCCTTGACCAATCATTAAATTTCCATAAATAATCTTTTTAAAAGGCTAATTCTTATCTCACAAAAAATACTCATAATTCCCCCATAAACTTCTTCCACAAATTCAAGTTAATTGTCTTTACAGATTTTAATACTAATTTTTACATCCATATATTAAAAATCATGAGAGATAATAATTACTCCATAATTAATTTCAATGTCTACAAATTCATTGAATCCGATATAATGTATCTATTTTTTAATTCTACCAATTTTAATTTCAAATATTCTAAAAACCAACGTCAATATCAAAATATACAATAATTTCATTTGAAATTTTAAAAATAATTTTATATTAATTAATTAAATTTAATTAGTTTTATAATTGCAAACACATCATGTGAAATAAAAGTTTAATCAAATTAATTATCAGAATTAATTTTAATAAATCAAAACATCATATAGCTTTGATAATCACATAATATCAACAACACTTAATAAGGAAAATAAAAATATTTTTAATCACATATCTACATTTTTATAATTTCATAAATATATAAAATCCAAAATTTAATTCATTAATTAATCTCAAAAATATACATGATTCATTTCTACCAACAATTAGACCATTTTTCATTGAAAATTCACCTTGTAAGTTCACTTTTGAAAATATTTTTCACTATCATCATTTATAATTTTCTCTCACACATATCTTCTCTTTAGTATACCCATGTTTCCCAAAAAACTTTCAGCAATGGGAAATTTATACCCCCTATAAATCGTTTCTCCTAAAATCCCAAAAATAATTTGCCTAAAAAATATAAAATAATGTATTCAAGCTAAATCACATCCCAATTTATGATATAATATTCATTAAAAAAATAATTCTTTATTAAAGATACTGGAAAAATATTTAGAGTTTTATTTATCATTATGGTAATACCAAAATGGAAATCTGCATTACCGATTCTTTCTAAAATTCTAAATTTTCGTAAAAACTATAGGGAAACATTATGATTGTTGTCGGATTTTTATATTTTTTGGATACTATAAATACCTCTAAATAATTTAATTATTATTTCTATTAGAAACTTTTATATATGGTCTCATGAAATATTTCATTGTGTTTTTTCAAATATCATGATGATGTTTTAAAATACTATGACACATTCTCATCATAGTGGTTTTTATATTTATTTATATTCATTATTTTCCTAATATTTTTAAATCTCAGATTACTAATGTTTAAACCACTACTAAATTGCTAATGTAATTTTGTGGTTGTTTATCAAAATTCTATATTAAAACCACATTTAATAGTGATTTAATCCACCAATAAATAACTACTATTATTTAGGATTGGTTTATACAACATCTAGTTGTTATTGTATAAAATATAAAATTAATATTTAATCCCATAGAGAAAAATGTGTCATAGATTCAGATATATAGTACCAAAAATAATAACAATAGCACTTACATCCACTAAAAAGATTGAAATGTACAATAATAAACATATATGTTTAATTAAACACCGTAACTTATAAGAATTCAATTTAGTAATATAAAAGCATCACCATAATATAGTAAAAAATCCATCCTCATAACTGAAACTCAATAAGTGTCTTTAATCTTAATCCCCACTCCCTTTATTTGGAACCTTTGTTATAATTTATTTGAAAATTAATCTCTGATTTATATTTATAATTAAAATTAAAAAAAATAAAATTTCATGTTCTAAATTATTATTAAATTTTGAATTTTATATGTTTATTGTACCCATACATCAATGAAATATCCCTAGGGACATATGCAGTCACCTTCTTATATAATTCAAATAATACATTTTATAGAGAAACTACTATCAGATCCTTGATTTTCTTATAAATTCCATTTTCCTAGATTTTGATCCCTCTCTCTTGAATATTGTTTCCATGAAAATATATTCCCTTTGATCCTATTGAGTGAGATAATTAATAAAACTATAAATATATTTGACCACAAAAAATGTCTTGGTGAGCTTATAATGAATTACGATATTAATAGTTCAAAACTCATCCCATGCACATGAACATGATTCTCTTTCTAAAGAACTGACCGGTATGGTCATATCATTAAACAAAGAATTATTTCACAAGTTTTTGATGCCATAATTATTTTATTTTTATCTATTAATCAAATAAAATTCAAATTTAATGTATAATAAATTAATAAAAAATGCTGGACAATTGATTTTTATATTTCATAAATAATTTCACTTTAAATAAAAAAATAATTGACGATATAAGATAATGAATATTTTTCATTTAGTGAGGAATATCTGCAAAAAAACCTATAATATCATTGTATATATCATGGATAATTCATTGACGAAGTTTCAACATATTCTAGAGTAAGTGTGATGAAATAAAAAATTCAAAAAAAAATTAATTACACTCACATTATTGAATATATGAATGATAAAGTGATAATGTCAAAAAATAGAAGCACACATCTTTAAATAAATTTTATTACAATATAAATAATTATTTAACACTCAAATTATAGATAAAAATATCGAAAATAGTTTCCAATAGTTTTAACAAAAACACACAAATGTGGATTTAAACATACTATGTACCCAAACACCCACAATACATGTATTCTTTTGAAAACTAAAAAAAAATAAACCTTATAATAACATATAACTTGAATAAACCAATAGAATGAAATAATTTTAACTAATAAGCCTAACTTAGAAAAAAATAAAGAGGAAACTAAAACACCCATCCCAAACATGTTCAAAGAATAAACACATAAATAAAATTTACATTAAATGAAAAACTAAGTAAAAGTGATGGTATCCAATAAAATTATATCGTGATTTTTACAATATAATTTTGAATATAAAAAAATGAAGGGTGAACATAACGGGATATAAAAATAACTTACACTATTGAATGACGTTGAAAAATCAATCAAAGATGACCAAAGCTGAATGGAAGAGAGTATAAATTCTTCTAAAAACCATGATAACCCCCATATGGTTTGGTAAATATTGAATCTAATTGTAAAACATACACAGGAAAAATAATTTACCATTAATGTTATCCTATAAAATTCAAAAATCAAAACAAATACTTCACTAAAATATATCTAATTGGAATCCAATTATCATAATTCTCGATTGAAACTAATTATGAATGATTTTGTCATTTTTTGATATCCAAAATATTTGAGGAATTAGAGTTGATTCAATGAAAATAAATATTAAAATTTTATTTACTTCACAAACTAGTTTTTATTCCTAAAAATGAGTAATATACATGATCATTAAATGTTTAGCCTATAGAATTTATACCAAAAAGTTATAAATGAAGTAGGGGTGGTATATGATTATCAAATTACGTAAGGAACAATGTATAGTTTAACCCAAACTATTTATATTGCATCTTACATTGCCCCCCAAGTTACTTCTAATATAATAGTATAGTATATTTTAGAGAGAATATTATTATAAAAAAGACTAAAATTTTAATGTTATTATATATCCTCTAAATAATTTCATGGTTATACCTATATTAATAGAATGTTCAGTCACTTGTTTTTATTTCACAATAAAAGAAGTTGTTGATTTTTCCTATATTCCAAAAGAAGTATCTTCGTGGTTATGCCGAAATACATAAAAGTAATGATATCTCTTGGGTTGTAAGGAATATATTGAACAATATAAAATTTCTTATTATAAAACAACATTTCTAGAATGGAAAAATAATGAGGAATAAAAATATATACCCCACTGAGTTTTGAAATCTAATTTACAAAACTACCACCTGATTAAGTTTGGACAGCTAGCCAAACTTTTATCCCTGATAGGTTTAACAATAAATTCTTTATCTGCATGAAAAAGAGAGAAGTAAATATTTTAGTTTATGACATAATTAATATTATCATATAAATATGTAACATCAAGAAATTGTTACTACATTAGATTCAATTATAAAAACACTCTTCGAACCAGATGTCTGATAGTTTATAGGTTTTTATTTACATGATTAATTTTTCTTAGAAAATTACTAAAATAAATAACATAAAATTTAATAATATATTTTTAATAAATATAATTTGATATTTTTATTTTTAATATATTATTCAATACCATAATAATTTCATAGATATGACTAAACACACATAATTTCTATTACACTCACAGTACACCATTAGTCACCTTAACAAACATATTCTAAATATTCAACGATGTATCATTGAACTCATACAATGATTTCCATTTAAAATCATCCATATACTATAAAAAAATTAAATTCCCATTGATCGGCTATAGTATCATCCATATTAAATGTAGAGACCCGAAGCCTGATGTACATAGACTTTACATTACTTTTGCGGAATACTTAGTACATAACAAAAACACACACACACAAGGATCGTAATAGTTTAGTGTCTTTGGAAACTCGGATCGTAATCTTCTAATCGTGGTGAAAGATCTTCAAAATCTCCCATAAAGATCTTCTTTTTTTTTACCTAAAACCTTTCTTTATATCCTGGGGAAAATAAAACATAAAAGGGTGAGCTCAAATGCTCAGTAAGGGTAAACAAAAGAAAATCAATCACATCATATTCATAAGAACATAACTTTTGGAAATCTTAACCTGCAAAAGAGAGCATAATTTCATAACATGGGATAAATCATAGTAGTGAAATGAAATCCCAATAATCATAATATAAAGCATGAAACATTGTGGCATACATACATAATCATATAGAATCATTTCTTGTTAGTCAAGACTCATTTCCAAGACTATCTTAGTGGACAAAGTCCCTTTCTGAATCGAGTAACCCTCGTTTCAGTCCTGTTTCACTGAACCGGTATAACCTACCGTTCCAGCCCTGTCTATCTCATGAGATATAAAATCTTTACCCAATGAATTGGAGGGAGATATAGGTCCCACCCATCTTATAAGGAATCCTTTCTTATGTGTGCCACATAATCATAAATCATACATCATCGCATAACCCATGTAATAAATATGGGATTCTTAAACAACATGACATCATAAAACAATTCATATAAGATAAAGGAATTAATAAAAATGTTTCCATCACAACATAATCAAATCCATGTAATAATAGGGATAAAAACAGAATCTTTTATTATCTTAGATGGAAAATAATTTTGATAAAACACTTGAACTCCATTCTTGAGGAAAATATCCTTTCTACTTCAAAAACATTTTTCCTTTCATAACATGTCATACGACTTTAAAATAAAAGAAGTTGATTAAAAATAAACTTGAAAACTTGTAAAGGAAGCTTCTTGGAAATAATGTTTTAAAAATCCATTCATGCCGTATAAGTTAAAAAAACATTCTTCGTACTTTTGTCGGAAAAGTCAAAAAGGTACCTCGTACGAAAAATGACAAAAGATTCCTTTCATACATATTACTAAAAACTCACCGAAGGGTAAAAATGGATTTAAACAATTGTAGGTGGATGGAAATAATATTACTTATTGATGAAACATGAATGTGGATGATAAAATACACCCCAGTAAATACTTACGAATAAACAATCTTGGATAAAAATGAGATTGTGATATTTCCCTTACCTTAGGTCCGATTTGCTTTGTACGTGTCCGAAGCTCCTGTATAATGGTTTAAATAATGTTATTGACTTGTTCCAGAATCATACATATTGATATGATATCATATATGGTCATATTCTTAGCTTCTTGTTAGTAATATTTCATTGTTACTTGTTACTCGGGTCTTTATTGCCATTTGTTCTTATGCGTGTTTTGCCGAATACATTCTTTTTCTTCTTTTACGGTTATAGATACCTTATATCCAGAATGGTATTAGTGTAACATATATCATATTTATTCATTCAATTCATTTATATAATTACTATGTAATGATGATCATGTAGAATGAGTCGCATCACATCGTGGAGACGGTATTCTGTACATACGCACGAGTGATGATATCGTTCCTATGATCGTGGAACTATATTGGAGTATATATATATATTATTTCAGTATAAATATTACTTTATAATAATCATAAATAGTTACTCATTATACCATTATACCCATCCTTGTAAAGTGATGGTGGAAAAATAGATTACACCACGGCTTGGAGACGGTATTCCGTACGTACGCACGCGCGGTGATTTCATTTTTTTCCGTAGGATGGATAGAAGGTAAATTAGGGTTGTTTCGTATTTATAATAACATATCAGTATGTAAGAAATACTGAAGTTATTACTTTATCATGAAACAACTAAAGAAGAAGAAGTTGAAGAAGAACGAAATTGAAAAGATCGGTAATGGATATTACCTCTTCTTTGGAACGCCTCTTTGAATCCTCCACTTAGGGAACTAAGATGGGTCTTTGAAGAAGACCAGGACCTCTAGGATTATTCTAGGGAAGTGGAGAGGAGAAAATGGCAGGGGTTGGCCGAGCTTGAGAGCTCAAATTTGTGTGAGGAGGAGGGGGAGGAGGTACCCTTTTATAAGGGAGGAGAGGGGCACCATAGGAATATCTCAAAATATTATTTTATATTAAAGTCAAAATCGGTTTATAATGGTTACAAAGGGTCTTATTTCGAAGCTAAAGTGGGTATGGGTCGAAATCCTATCATCCAATAGGATTTAGACAAGTTTAGGGTATTATTATAACCTTATCAATTAGATTTAACTCTAAGTTAAATAATTTAACTTTTACCGTGTCTTTTTGTTTTCTTTCACTATATGGTTAATATACTTACTATAACATGCCAAACGAACCCCAAATTGTTTATTATTAATATATATATCCGTATCTAAGTCATTTGGCCGAACCTTAGATTTTTAGGAATAAAATAACAGTTAATAATATAATATTTTATTTAAAAACTATTTTGTGTCAATTTTGACACTATTTGATATATGATTTTTGTGAAAGTCATAACAGAATTATATGTTCTAACCAAGTTTATTAAATCAACATTAATATATCATAGTAACCTAGAAAATTAGTGGAATTCATAAAAAGTCTCAAATTACATTTATTTTTGTGTTTATAACATCAATTATGTCAATATTTCATTAATAAGATAATTACTGCATCATCATTGTGTCATAAATAAATTAAATTATTTAATGTCTAAAAATTACAAATAAAATACCATTATGTATGAAATCTTATTATCTTTATAATGAATATTTATAGTCGAATTTATCTTATGTATAACCCCATATTAAAAATGATGTACTTATTAAACTTTGATTTTAACTATTTTAACCCTTCTTTAAATAAATTACTAATAAATGTCCTTATCTAATCCAAGTGGGCCTAAATGGTCATATTTAATTCCTAAGTTTGTTTTTGGTCGAATTACACTTTTCCAATAGAATTAGGACATGTGTTAGGGTAATATTGATATCATATTTACCCTTAGTTACCGTATTTACTATTAACCGCGGTAAAAAAGTAAAAAGTTACTATTCACCAAAAAATTATTTTTATCTCATTGAACCACCTTTTACTTACTGATATCAACCGTGTCTGTCAGATTTTTGAAATTCCATTCACAGAAGCGGTAAAATTAAGTTTTATGAAAAATTCAGTTTTTAACCTACCACTTAGTGGTTTCACTATTCATCAAAAATTGAATGTTTTCAGAAAAATACCAAAATTTCACCCAAGGCTAATTTCGGTATTCCGAATCCAAAAATGAAGTCCATGTTGAGAGCTAAAATTTCTAAAATTTAAAAAGTGGTTATTACTATTCATAACGGCTAGTTTTAATAATATTTTAATAGAATATCGTTGTTTAGTGAAACTCAGTATTGCGTACTACACACGCTATCGAGGAAGGTTGCGATTGCGTGTAATGAAAGGCAAGTCAAGGATGCGTGTTGTGCAAGCTCCTTTTGGTGTAGCGTACAACACAAGACATTAGTAAAATTAAAAAGAATATTTTTCATAAAATCTCGGGCTGTTACATTCTACCCCCCTTAAAATGAATTTCTCCCTCAAAATTCGTCGGGGTTATATATGGTTTACTATTCGAAAGTTTCTTTAATAGAAACCCACATCGTAAAAAGGAATACCAAAACTTGACTTTAAAAACTAAAGTATGAAATGTAACGATTACCAAAATAAACTAATCACTGGGTTTCCACATAGGTGAAAATATGGATATGGAAGAAAAATCTAACCATCATGTTCTAATGGAGAGTGGTAGAGAACATGGCTATAGAAAATCCAACAATCACAAATCCATAAATTTGTGACGATCTAAGGTACCATCCGATTCATCAGGTATAAGATCACTAGGACAACATTTTTGGTTTTCAATATCATTTCCCTAAATTTGAAAATTTGAATTAGAATAAATACTTTCTTTATTTTGGTACAATCTCACTGTTGTTCATGCCTTGAACAATTTCCACTTTATCTCTTAAATAAATGAAGTTGAATTTGTTATTCGTGAAGTGTTAGAAGATCGTGTGATAGAATGACGGGTCATTCCATCTGTGTCAAACAAAAGGTTAGCAAAAAATTATATACATAAGTCGATCTATAGTGAGATTAATCACATATGGTTCCTAAAATGGACTTATACTTCATATATCATACTGCTTAATATAATAAAACTAGTTTCTACTAAACAGGGACTTCCTGTAGGCCAGTGGTAGGCGATAAAGGCCAGTCGCACTTCAGTTGTGGGTTCGATTCCCACAGCCTTGTCCGAAGCGATGGGCTGTCGCCCGTCCTACAGGTTGTCCTTTTTCTAAAACTACATTACTATAACATCCCATCAATAATATCGAAAAAAACTTCTATCCTTAAACAATACTCACTTATGTCTAACATAATCCATTTCAATCTTTAGGCTTATCCATAATACTGCAGTCCACTCTCATAACATAGTGAAAACGATTACCAGAGATTTAATGCCATCATTGATCCCCATATATCATAAGATATGTTTTGTTGGTCACATTCCAAACATTCAAAGTCCTTAATCATGTATTCTCTTGAATACCTTAGTGAAAACATGAATTCAGTTTAAAGTTAACACTTTCCACATACCAAAATCCTCAAAATTCTATATACTCAAACCATGATATCACTTAGTCCTTATATCAATCATGAGCTCATGAATACTATTAAACATTTCATTTTCTCATTTTCCCTTCATTATGCGCATATCATCTTATTTCCAAAAATATCTCAATCACTTTGAATACCACATCAATAAATATTGCAATACTCAATGATACAACATTATTTTGGAATCCCATTACATAAACACTTAATCATTCCACCACATCGTTTTCATATTCAACATTGCCAATAGTGGTCGCATGTGACTTCCCTTTGTCCTTTTCCTTCAGTGGTTGCTCATGTTGATCATCACTAACCCTTGGATTAGGGCATTTATTAGCATAATGCCCCATTTCCTTGCACTTGAAGCATTGAAGTGTTGGTGGTTCGTTCCCTGCAGTGTTTGCTTTATTCACATCATTAGAAACCCTTTTTCCATTACTTCGACACTCAACTGCTCGATGACCTTCTTTTCCACACTTAAAACATTTTCTAGTCCCTTTAAGACAATCTCCACCATTCTTCTTTCCACACATTGTGCATAAGGAAACATCCATCTTCTTTTCACCATTATTCTGAGATTTCTCCTTGAACTCCATCTTTCGTTTCTTGTCAAAACCATGAGATGGATATGTAACACCAACTTCCATTTCTACCTTGATAGCACAACGCACAATTTCTTCATAGCTACTGAAGTCTCTTATAGCTAATGCCCTTCGAAGAATTGGTTTTAAGCCACTGAAAAATCGATCAACTTTACTTTCAGGTTGGATGATAATGCGAGATGCATACCTTGCAAGTCTTGTAAAATTCGCTTCGTATATACCAACAGATTCATCATCCTTTTGCTTTAGTTCAAGAAACTTCTTCTCCATCTTTGTTCGAAGAATACGAGGGAATTACTTATTGAAAAATAAGTTCTTGAACTCGTCTCATTCCATGGACTCAATTTCATCTCTTTGCCTTGTATTCTTGATAAGATTCCACCACTGATCAGCTTCACCTTCCAAAAGATATACTGCTAAGATGACTTTATCATGTTCAGAACATTGAAGAACTAAAAATATCTTTTCAGTGGTACTGATCCATTGTTCAGCAACAAGTGGATCAGAAGACCCACTGAAAGAAGGTGGACATTGCCTCATGAAGGACTCAATAGAATATTGTTCCCTTCTCTGCTCATTTGGAAGTCCAGAATGATTCATAGCTTGTGTAAGTATAGCAATAAGATTTTGCACTCCATCTCCCATAACATTTGTTTGTTCAGGAGTACAATCATTGCATTGTCCATTTCATTGATCAACACGGTTCCTTCGGGTTCCAGCCATCGTCTAAAACCCAAAAAGAATAGTGTGAGAGGCAAAAATCATGCTAGGGAAAACAACATAATAAAGGGGGAGTACCTTCAATATCTAGCATCTTAGGTTCAATTCTATGATCGTTATCTTAGTTCTAGTACTATAACCTATACTTATACTTAACCTTAGGGACATCCCTAGACATACCGTAGAAATATCTCTAGGGATCTCACTAACGTTTTCGCATCCTAGTTTCCAAAGGTTGACTAAACGTTTCCTCTGATACCAACTGTTGAGACCCGAAGCCTGACGTACATAGACTTTACATTACTTTTTCGGAATACTTAGTACATAACAAAAACACACACACACAAGGATCGTAATAGTTTAGTGCCTTTGGAAACTCGGATCGTAATCTTCTAATCGTGGTGAAAGATCTTCAAAATCTCCCATAAAGATCTTCTTTTTTTTATACCTAAAACCTTTCTTTATATCCTGGGGAAAAGAAAACATAAAAGGGTGAGCTCAAATGCTCAGTAAGGGTAAACAAAAGAAAGTCAAACACATCATATTCATAAGAACATAACTTTTGGAAATCTTAACCTGCAAAAGAGAGCATAATTTCATAACATGGGATAAATCATAGTAGTGAAATGAAATCCCAATAATCATAATATAAAGCATGAAACTTTGTGGCATACACACATAATCATAGAGAATCATTTCTTGTTAGTCAAGACTCTTTGCCATGACTATCTTAGTGGACAAAGTCCCTTTCTGAATCGAGTAACCCTCGTTTCAGTCCTGTTTCACTGAACCGGTATAACCTACCGTTCCAGCCCTGTCTATATCATGAGATATAAAATCTTTACCCAATGCATTGGAGGGAGATATAGGTTCCACCCATCTTATAATGAATCCTTTCGTATGTGTTCCACATAATCATAAATCATACATCATCGCATAACCCATGTAATAAATATGGGATTCTTAAACAACATAACATCATAAAACAATTCATATAAGATAAAGGAATTCATAAAAATGTTTCCATCACAACATAATCAAATCCATGTAATAATAGGGATAAAAACAGAACCCTTTATTATCTTAGATGGAAAATAATTTTGATAAAACACTTGAACTCCATTCTTGAGGAAAATATCCTTTCTACTTCAAAAACATTTTTCCTTTCATAACATGTCATACGACTTTAAAATAAAAGAAGTTGATTAAAAATAAACTTGAAAACTTGTAAAGGAAGCTTCTTGGAAATAATGTTTCAAAAATCCATTCATGCCGTATAAGATAAAAAAAACATTCTTCGTACTTTTGTCGGAAAAGTCAAAAAGGCACCTTGTACGAAAAACGACAAAAGATTCCCTTCATACATATTACTAAAAACTCACCGAAGGGTAAAAATGGATTTAAACAATTGTAGGTGGATGGAAATAATATTACATATTGGTGAAACATGAATGTGGATGATAAAATACACCCCAGTAAATACTTACGAATAAACAATCTCGGATAAAAATGAGATTGTGATATTTCCCTTACCTTAGGTCCGATTTGCTTTGTACGTGTCCGAAGCTCCTGTATAATGGTTTAAATAATGTTATTGACTTGTTCCAGAATCATACATATTGATATGATATCATATATGGTCATATTCTTAGCTTCTTGTTAGTAATATTTCATTGTTACTTGTTACTAGGGTCTTTATTGCCTTTTGTTCTTATGCGTGTTTTGCCGAATACATTCTTATTCTTATTTTAAGGTTATAGATACCTTATATCCAGAATGGTATTAGTTTAACATATATCATATTTATTCATTCAATTCATTTATATAATTACTATGTAATGATGATCATGTAGAACGAGTCGCATCACATCGTGGAGACGGTATTCCGTACGTACGCACGAGTGATGATATCGTTCCTATGATCATGGAACTATATTGGAGTATATATATATTATTTCAGTATCAATATTACTTTATAATAATCATAAATAGTTACTCATTACACCATTATACCCATCCTTGTAAAGTGATGGTGGAAAAATAGATTACACCACGGCGTGGAGACGGTATTCCGTACGTACGCACGCGCGGTGATTTCATTTTTTTCCGTAGGATGGATAGAAGGTAAATTAGGGTTGTTTCATATTTATAATAACATATCAGTATGTAAGAAATACTGATGTTATTACTTTATCATGAAACAACTAAAGAAGAAGAAGTTGAAGAAGAAAGAAATTGAAAAGATCGGTAATGGATATTACCTCTTCTTTGGAACGCCTCTTTGAATCCTCCACTTAGGGAACTAAGATTGGTCTTTGAAGAAGACCAGGACCTCTAAGATTATTCTAGGGAAGTGGAGAGTAGAAAATGGCATGGGTTGGCCGAGCATGAGAGCTCAAATTGGTGTGAGGAGGAGGGGGAGGAGGTACCCTTTTATAAGGGAGGAGAGGGGCACCTTAGGAATATCTCAAAATATTATTTTATATTAAAGTCAAAATCGGTTTATAATGGTTCCAAAGGGTCTTATTTCGAAGCTAAAGTGGGGATGGGTCGAAACCCTATCATCCAATAGGATTTAGACATGTTTAAGGTATTATTTTAACCTTATCAATTATATTTTACTCTAAGTTAAATAATTTAACTTTTACCGTGTCTTTTTGTTTTCTTTCACTATATGGTTAATATACTTACTATAACATGCCAAAAGAACCCCAAATTGTTTAGTATTATTATATATATCCTTATCTAAGTCATTTGGCAGAACCTTAGATTTTTAGGAATAAAATGACAATTAATAATATAATATTTTATTTAAAAACTATTTTGTGTCAATTTTGACACTATTTGATATATGATTTTTGTAAAAGTCATAACAGAATTATATGTTTGAACCAAGTTGATTAAATCAACATTAATATATCATAGTAACCTAGAAAATTAGTGGAATTAATAAAAAGTCTCAAATTACATTTATTTTGGTGTTTATAACATCAATTATGTCAATATTTCATTAATAAGATAATTACTGCATCATCATTGTGTCATAAATAAATTAAAATATTTAATGTCTAAAAATTACAAATAAAATACCACTATGTAATAAATCGTTTTAGATTTCTAATGAATATTTATAGTCGAATTTATCTTATGTATAACTCCATATTAAAAATGATGTACTTATTAAACTTTGATTTTAACTATTTTAACCCTTCTTTAAATAAATTAATAATAAATGTCCTAATCTAATCCAAGTGGGCCTAAATGGTCATATTTTATTCCTAAGTTTGTTTTTGGTCGAATTAAACTTGTCCAATAGAATTATGACATGTGTTAGGGTAATATTGATATCATATTTACCCTTAGTTACCCTATTTACTATTAACCGCGGTAAAAAAGTAAAAAGTTACTATTCACCAAAAAATTATTTTTATCTCATTGAACCACATTTTACTTACTAATATCAACCGTGTCTATCGGAGTTTTGAAATTCCATTCACAAAAGCGGTAAAATTAAGTTTTTTTGCAAAATTCAGTTTTTAACCTACCACTTAGTGGTTTCACTATTCATCAAAAATTGAAAGTTTTCAGAAAAATACCGAAATTTCACCCTAGGCTAATTTCGGTATTCCGAATCCAAAAATGAAGTCCATTTTGAGAGCTAAAATTTCTAAAATTTAAAAAGTGGTTATTACTATTCATAACGGCTAGTTTTAATAATATTTTAATAGAATATCGTTGTTTAGTGAAACTCAGTATTGCGTACTACACACGCTATCGAGGAAGGTTGCGATTGCGTGTAATGCAAGGCAAGTCAAGGATGCGTGTTGTGCAAGCTCCTTTTGGTGTAGCGTACAACACAAGACATTAGTGAAATTAAAAAGAATATTTTTCATAAAATCTTGGGCTGTTACATTAAATTTAATAAACATATATAAAAACAATCAATAAAATTATTCGAATTTTATTATTATTTTTTTCAATTTAATATTATGTAGAAAATTTATAAAAATTATTATCATCTAAAAATTAATACCTTATTCTTCTAAGATAGCAGCATATGTCTCTGATATGATTATATAATGGGATGTGTCACTATGTCACAAGATAACATGGCCATGATCTTAGTGAATAAACCAGCAACATCCTCTCTTGGGACCCCAAAACTATAAAGTGGTACAACTCTCTTCTTTTCATTTAGATTACAAAATTTTGAACTATCAAATTTAGTATCCGGGAAATTATTCCTTTTATATGTTATGAAAAAACAATATATTAGTAGATAAAAATGATATATTAATTTTTAAAATTAAATTTTTTACTTATAATCACGACCCACTAATTTCCTTGTCAGGAAATTTGAGTCACCAACAACTCTCACCGGGAATAAATATTAGTTACAAATATTTATAAATTTATAATAATTGTCTTTGATAAATTCAGGGAGGAGATTAAGGGAATTCCATATACCTTTTGAAGGGAGCCATAAGGCATTCCAGTGGTTGTTGGGAGGGAGCCAAAGTGCATTCCATATTTCATTTGGTGGGATCTAGATGTAGTTATTCGAGGGATGATCATAAAAATATATACTATGTATGGTTGTTTGGATGAATAATTTTTACCCCATTATTCCTTTCATTGAAAAAATTAAAAAATATTTTTAGAACATATATTTTAAATTAAGTATATCATTTAGTTCTTCAAAATTAAACAATTAATGGATTGAAAAACAAAATATAAACATCATAAAAGTTTCACAGTACATGAAATAAATAAATTAATACAAACAAATAAGATAAGTAAATGGATTAATGCACATAAAATCATTTTCTCTTTCAATCATATCATTTTCATGATCTATCATTACTAATTATACATCATAAACCATTAAAAGATCATTTTTTTCAATTCCATCATAGAGAAATAATGGAATTTCTTTTCATCTATGAGATTCAAAGTCATCGGCTAATACTATCACTTTATCAACAATATCATAGAATTATATTTGTTTCATGTTCACTACTACACAACACCCCTCATCAACTATAACATTTATATAATATAATAATTTCATATGATGTGATTATATAAAGATCACGGTCTTCCCATTCACCAACACATATCAAAAAATATAATTCCATACAAGTAATTTATAAATAATATATTTTAATGCCCCTAGTAATATTGACCAACTAAAATTTGAAAAGGACAATTGATAAATGACTTTGGTAGTTTAATTTGATAAGATCGGTAAAATTTTCATGGTATACTAGTTCGAAATAGAAAATATACCACTATTATGTGTTTTTAATCCATATTCCCAATCAATTTTATAGAATTAGAAACCATTCAAATTTTAGGGGTTGAATTTCCCAGCCTTTTATAGAATATCCTGAGCCAAAACATCATATCTACTGAAATTTTATCTATAATATTGATATTCATAATCAATAAAATAATAATATAAAGTTTTATATTTATATATTATATATTTTAAACAAATATATATTTATATATGTCAATTTTCTTATTTATGTACTTAAATGATGGGAAAACCATTCTATAATCTTATTTTTGGATGATTTTTTAATATATGACTCATTTTGTGTTAAATTTATCAGATGTATCTTTATTTTTATCCTCGTCGCTTCAATTAATAGATCTAAAATTCTATGATATTGTTTCATGTATCTAGATTATTGTAATAAATTGAATTGTTTCAATGTAATACTTCAGGCCCTCACAACTATTATGCCTATAGTAAGAAATATTGTTGATTTACTACCTTATTAAGATTGAGATGAGATTTATTCATCATGTCGAACTTCATTGAAAAATATTTTTTGTATTTTATATGTATCTAGAATAAAATTTTAGTCACCCATATTCTAGGTAAGCTTCAAAAATGGAGCCTTCTTGTTTGGGATTTATTTTTAACATATGATTTCAAATGTCGGATGTATCTTTAAAATAATGTTATTTAATTGTAATTGACTCTTTATGCAATGAATTGTAATTATTTTTTTAATTAAGAATAAAACATATAAATAAATCACCTCCAAATTGGATATACATGTTGATAATGTACGAGACGTTTTAATAAAGTTTAATTGACAAAATTCACAGAAAAGTGAATCCCAATAATAAAAAATGACAGGATAAATATCATCTCTATTTGAAAATTCATCCAAATATTTATTTCATAAGTAATTTCAACATGACCATTGATGGGCCCCTCTAAACAGTTCTATAATACTATGTATTATTATTTACCTCACAATTACTCTATATTGAGGTAAATAGTATATAAGAAATAAAAATTTAAAAAATATAGAATACGTTATTGGTCTAAATTGAAACCTCACATGGCTATAAATCAAAAAACATTACCTTTCAATAAATTATTAAAATAAAATTTTAATATTATTTTTCAATTTTATAATTAAAATTTATAGTAAATATTTTCAAAATAAGAGAATAAGACGAATTTTAAAACACCAAAACCATTTTTACATCTTTATTAAAACTTATTTTTACATTAAAGTCAATTACTGTGTACCTAATCTTTACACTAGAAACTCAAAACCCATAAAAATCAAAAAATCCTTAGTTATTCTTTATAAAAATCACAATTTTGATTTAACAATGATAATACATTATAAAAACCCTAATATTTATTTTCATACAAACCACCATAACATTTTAAAAGGTCACTTGTCACCACACACTTTTTTAATTAATGGAAGTAAAAAAATAATTTTTTTTAAAAAATTATTATGATAATAAATGGCCAAAAATAACAATTTAAACCAATTTAACTCTACACTAGACCATTGAAAAAATATAAAAAACAAGATTATTCAAATATAAATTTTTTCAAAAAGAGAAAAAAATATATTCATTTTACCTATAATTATAATAATGTAATTAATATACACAATAACCAAATTCACCTACATGATAGTATAAAAATATATAAAAGACTCAATAAAACAAAATTTACATATAAATCTTAGCATTTTATTCTAATGGTTTGTTATTATAAAACCACCTAACCATCTCCCTAGGTATGAACCAATATAAATTCTAATAAACCTATATAAATTAGACTAAACTAGGTATATTTATACTATTTATAATGATTTCAATTTACAGGAGTGGTTAATGACATCATTGAGGTTGAGTAATGAGAATTATGATAAGTTTCAATTAGTGAATCATGTGGAAAATCTTGACATTACCTCTTACTTGAGTTCTATGATTGCATGGATGCATCCAAGAAATATAATGAGAGAATAAAGTGGGTTTTTGCCCTAGAGTTTGGGATGTTCATTCCCAGAGGTATGGATGTTCAAAATATACCCATAAAGATACTTTTCCAAGATAATCATTCCATACAAGGGGAGTTTTTAACTCCCATAATATTTTTGACATAAATTTTATTTTTGAAATTATGTAAAAACCTATGTAATAAACTCATTTGGGGATGATATAGGTGTATTTGTAGTTATTGAAAAAAAATTACAGGACAAGGGAAGGACCTAAAAACATTTGGAGGAAGTATGCTAGATTCATAGTGTGACGTTGTATGACATGCTGTAAAAAACCATTTCATTTTATAGAACATTTCTTCCCAAAATAAATCATGGTTTGAACGAATAATTATAACCATTAATTTTCTTGATTAAATTCCTTTATGTGTTTTAAGATAGGGTAATTTCCTCGCATCCCCCTTATTTCATTTTCATGACCTCCACTCTGGTTTTTGGTGAATTTCTTTATCGAAGGGATGTTCTCATTCAATTAGTAGTTTATAAATGCGTCATTAATTATGATAAATTATTATTGTATGTCAATGATTATTCATTCCCTTGATAGTTCTTATTATTTATATTCTTTTCATGTATCTGTTAATCCATAATATGATGTTGATGGTATCTGATTTGGCGATCTCAGCACATTGGAATCATTCCGGTCAGTGGTTCTTGGAATTTAGGCTACATAACTCTTATGGTATGTGGTCTATATATAATCCCAAAAATAATATTTCTTTTATTAGTTCTTTTAGTTAGTGATCTCATAAATTACATAGAATTTGACCATGATTTGATTTATATAATTTAAACGACAGATATCAGATAAATGCACCACACCTTGAGTAATATATAAACACCGGTTCGAGTTATACCTTAAAGGATGACATGAGATGTTTTTCTTTCTATAGAATATGATAAAAAAAATTAAATTATCAAAATGTTTTTTCTTGATTCATAAATGGATTAGTTTGATTTAAATATTAATGAATAGTGATATTTTAAAGGATAAAAGATGTTGTTAGAGTTTTGATAGAATCTGTTATTATTTAAATATAAATAAAAGCATTTTAATGAAACAGTAAGGGTATGATGAAATGATTAGTGATTAAATTCTCAGGCCATATGGAATTGTTTTGTGGTTAGTTTCTCCCTATGGTATTTAATCCACTATTCCATATATGGATATCCCTTTAGGTTTGACCTTTTTCTAGAATGGGTATACTTCCATTGGTGTGAATATTTTTCTAAGATGGGTATAATTATTTGGGTGTGCTATGTTATTTATGGTATGGGTAAATTTTCTAGGGATGTATCTAATCACATGGATGGATATATTTCATCTATTTTGAAACCCTCTATTCAAATACATCCTACACGTGCTGAGGAAGGTATTGTTTTTTTGAGGTTCATCATAGATATTGAATATCAATGATTCTTAACTTTTTACATTATACTCCAGTTTTACATACTTGTGTATTTTTTCAATTAATCACATGCTTATATAGAATGGATATATTTATAGATATTTTTGGTTATTTCTTACTGAATTGTGCATTCCCACTGTTCCGGAAGTTGGATGGTTCCTGAATAGTCTACATGACACTAGGATAGGACTAGGGATATCACCATACCATTGATGTGTGATTTGGAAGGATCGGTTGGAACATAGATCCTCAGTATCAATTTAAGGGGCCTTCAATATTAATATATTATTATTTAAAATATTTGTGGATATTCTATGCTTATGTATTATTATTATTTTCATGTAAACAATTCAATTTGATATATCATGGTTTTTGATTTTATATTTTCACTTTCTTGGATATCTGTTTGTTTCTTATTATGTAATCTTATATAGTTTAATTTAATTGTATTCTAATTTAACTATTATTTGTGTGTATAGTCTAACAAACATAATAACTTAGACATACATTGTTATTATGTAACATATAGTGAATAGGGAGATGCACCTCAGGTAAATTATTTATCTCTGGCCTGACATCGATTAGTACCTACAAATTGTAGAATGTTACATTGTGATACCAAATATCATTATTTTTATTTCTTTTTTGGGTTAGGTTGAAAAAATAATTTGTTATTAGAACATGGTATGGACATTGTGATAAGGTGTAGAAAACCGTGTAGGAGGAAAATCCAAGTTACCTAGTATGGGATAAATGTTCATGATTTTTTTCATCTATAGTTGGAGTAATTTCACGCAACATGATTAACGTGTGATACAAATTTATGATTTACTAGATTTTTTCCTCTTTGTAGGGATGAAAATAGGGTCGATGTTAATGCATTATAGTATGCACATAGGGTTTACATGTCAAATTCCATAATTTTGGTGGTTTTTATTCTGTTTATGATATAGGTTGGTTATTTAATGTGTCAACACATCTTACTTAACCAATCATTTTAATAGATGAAATGAAATTACCAGATCATTTCTCTATTTTATTTTGATAAATAATATAAATAAAATAAAATTTATAATTTAAAAATTATTTTATTCTTAACATTTAATCAATATGTTATTTTAAAAATCACATGTTTTGAAATTATGGTTCCGGTATAGTGGAAGTTATTATTTGATATGAATCTTATGTGTGTTAAGTGGATTTTATGTGTGTATTTTAGGTTTTATGTGTGTGTGTGTGTGTAACATTGAACTTATATAGGGTTCGTTTGGGGACAGTTTAACTACTCGTGTTATGAGTTTTATGTGGTTTGAGAAATTTAGGATATGGGAATGAAATTATTATTATCCTTTTCCATATACATTGTATTCAAGACTTTTCACTGTTATGCATTTAGTGGAATGTGTTTTTCATTATTAATGATTGAATCTACAAAAAAATGGTTGAGCACTAATTGGGTGCTGATGAGAACATCCCTAAGGTTATTGGGATGGAACCTCCAACCCTACCGAGGAAGGTGGTAAATGACCAACTCCGATAAATCATTCTTATAGTGGATATAAAATTTGGGAGATGTTAATTATGAGATCTTATAACGATGTATGATATTATTACGAATCTTTATTCATAACATCGATTTATATTTTCTTTGGAAGGAGTTACTCAAGTGGAATTATTCTATATAGAGTCTATATATGATAATTCTGATCTCATAAATATACCCATATAAAAGTGGGTGAACCTTATAGTGTATATTTAATAAGGACCCTCAATGTAGTAGTTAGATATTTTAATCTTGGAATAAATCCATGTGGGAAGATTCAAACCTATATTAGGGCATGAAAATCATTTTTTTGTTCCTATGTATAGTATACTTTGATGTGATTTTGGTTGTATCGAAAATAAGTGTGGACATAAAATGAATTTGTCATTTTTTTGATTTATTGAAAAGATTTTTTAATTTTTTTTTAGAAATTTTGAAATGAAAATAGCTTAAATGACTGGTTGAAAAAAAATGATGAGAGGTGGTGATCTGGTTGGGCCACATAGACAAATTTCAATGCTATCCTATTTTCCATTTTTTCTAATTTTTATTCTTCAAATTGATTATTTAGTTTATTATTACCAATTTATCCCTCTCATTCTATTTGGTTATGGTGAAAATATTACTATTTTAATCATCATGTTGGAATTATATTCTTATTATGTGTGTGATCATTCTATTGGTTCCTTTTTATTAATTATCAAAACCCCTATCCGGGCATTGTTGTTCCATTATAAGAAAATAGTTTCAACATAGAATTTCACACGTATACTTTTGATCATAAAGCACTCACCACCCAACCTAAATTATTTTCAATGTATATGCATATGATTTAGGTGGAGGTAGATTTAAGATGATTGGGCACACTAATTTTAATATATCATAATCCAAATTATCACAAAAAAAATCTCTATTTAAAACTATAGATTAATAGTTGAAACAAGACATAATTAAAAATAATGTGTTTTATGATTTAATGGACATAAACTCAACAGTCACAAATTGGTTTATCATTTCCATTCATGAACACTTTAGGTTGTTATCAATGAATTGAATTGTGAGAAGAATGGTAGTATAAGCGGTAAAAAATCATCTATAAATAATGATAAAACAAGATATAAAAATAATGGATGTAAGAAATTAATAATTTGTTCAGGACAGTAACCATTCTCTATACCTCTGTTGGCCTTCCAATCTCAATTTAACACCCCATTGTGGAATGAGACCTCCCTATTATTCATATATGGAGTGATACATTCTTTTATTAATGTCATTGGAAATTCATTTAACATTTTTTTTATTTAAAATTTGGATTCTATATTAAATAGAGACATTAAAATATATCTTTCATATATCTTGTTTTTCCTATATAGACCATATATTTCATGGGGAATTATTTTCACATGCTTGTTGTGTATGGATCATGTAACATGGCCTCATGGGGAAATAGATGTCCTCAAAGACCTGAGAATAAGAAAAAATAATAATAATACTATAGGTCTATTTAATAACAGTGTAATATGAATCAATGAAAATATTTACAATGGAAACAATGTGGGTTACCTTTTATAAGTTCTTTTGTTTTACATTATTTGCATGAATTAAAAATAATAATTAAATCCTACACTAAAAAATCCCACCACCAATTGATATATTCACTATCCTCAATGAATTTAAATTTATTTGTCATGTACATTGATTTAATATGATATTTCCACATTTAATAAAATATAATGTAAAGGAACAACATATTGGGTAATTATTAATAATTAGTGTAAATGAGTGTGATCTATTCTACTAGTTCTTATGGTAAGGTCCATTTGTTCATCTTCAACATCTTCCTATTTAAATTGAATTATTTTTCTCCACCTTTCTTTGAAATTTAGGAAGCCCTATTTGGGTATACATGAATTTTTATAATAGTATATCCCTTACTAGAATTAATTTTACATGAAATTACTTTATGTAAGGATTTGTATTTTAAAATTTGATCTCTAGGGTTGAATGTTCAAGGTTTAATTATCTTATCCTGGGAAATCCTTGATCTCTCTTTGCAGATCTTTGAATTTTCAAAATCTTCCCTCCTGATTTCCTCCATCTTCTATAGTTTCAATCTAATCTCTTTCCCTGATTTCACATAGCCTTCATTAATATCACTTATTACACATTAGTCTTTTTATTCTAATTCCATAGGGAGGTGGTATATCATTCCATATGTTAATAAATAGTTTATCATCTCTATGGGTGTCTTATAGGTGGCTCGATAATCACAAAATGTATCATCAATTCCTTGGACCCAAACTTTATACATGGTTTAAAATTAAATTTTAAGAATGCCTCAAATTTCTCTATTAGATACTTCCACAAGGATATTTCATTCTGGGTGGTATGATTATGGGATTTTATAATTCACCATACACTTCTTCAGAAAAGACTCCATCCTTCTATTGTAGAAAGTAGTTCAATGGTTGTTGATTATTTTTCATGGTACACCAATCCTATCGAATATGATAGCTGGGAAAATATCACAAATAAAATTAAGGTCATTTTTCATACTTAATTTTATATCATCCATATTGACATATAATATAAAACTAGTAGAATATATGAATTACTAAAGGAAATTGATAATGGTCCAATGATTTCTATCCCCCAGACAACAAAAATTTCCCAAATGGTAATTGGAATTTGAGGCATTTAATATCTTATAAAATGATACCCAAAATATGATATTTTTCACATTTTTTACAAAATTTATAAGCTTCATGAATCTATAAATTTTATGTTCTACATCTAGGATCCAAAGTGGCCTCTTTAGGCTAATTCATGATAAAATAAACAAATTATTAAATTTCATTTTTTGGTAAAAATATTCTTATTACATTATCTATGTATATTTTCAAGGGGAATAATTCTTCCCAAATATGAAATCTAGAGTCAAATTTATGTATGTGTTTCTTAAGAGATTTTAAAAAATATGGTGCCTAAGATTTCACCAAATATCTACCAGTATTAGCATAAAATTTTAAGTCACTGTCCATTATGTAATGTTCTTTTCTAGGTATCTCATAATTGAGTAAGTTGTGATTTTGAATTTTTTCTATAGATGTGTTGTGTAGTTGACTCGTATGGCCAGCCACCTGATTTTTAGTCAAACTTTTATTTTAATTTTACAGTTGATCTCATGTAAGAGAAGAATCTATATTACTAGTCATATATTCGGTTCTACATTATTCATTATGTATATATGTGTTACACGATCATAAAAAACAAAAAAAATAGTTCCTTTAAGAAAAGTATTGAATTTATCATGTGATAAATAAACTACATATAAATCTGTTTTAGTCTTTGTGAAGTTGATTTGTGTGGCATCCAATTTCCATTATGTATAAGATATGATTTTCTTTATTCCATCATTATTTTCTGAGGGATAATATTATTTATTAATTTTATGAATTGTAGATTAGATCAAAATGATAGTCACAATTGGATGGTTTCACTATAGATGGTGTGATTAATGTTTTATTCAATTCATTAAATATATTCATTTACTCTTTATCAACACTAAATTCGTCATCTATAAATAGTTATTTTTAGAGAGAATGTTAAATCATAATGATATATTTGATAAAAAATTGGTAGTATCCATCATGGCTTAAAAATGATCTAACATGTATTAAAAATATAGACAGGGTAATGAATTTATTACTACAATTTTTGACTACTTTACCTCAATTACTTTCTGAGAAATTATATAGACCGAAAAGATTCCATTTTCTACTTGGATTTGATATTTTTGAAATTTTAATAAAATATTTTCTCCATGAAAATTTGGTAAACATTTACCAAATTCCATATAAACTTATGGAATGAATTACTAAAAATAGTAAAACAATCCATAAATACCAATATAAATTCTTCACTATGATATGGTAAAATACAATCCACGCTTAGTCGAAATGTAAATATGGAATTTGATAGCCCAAAAGGAATACTCTAATACATGATGGTGCCAAAGGGGTAGGTGAAATTTGTTTTCTCCTAGTCTTCTGGTGCAATTGGTACATATATAAATCTAGAAAAACAATCTAAAATGAAATAATGAGTTTTCTTTTCTAACATTTACGCTATTTGACTGATGAATGGAATGGGAAAGTGGTATTTTAAGTGTATTTAATCAAATTCTATTATTTGTACACACCATCAATCTATTTTCCACTATCATGGATGATAATTAATTTTTTAATTTTTAACATTGGTCAGACAACTTTTCTATTGGACCTCATAGATGGGGTTGACCCACTAAAAATAGAGATTGGTTAAAAGATTTTTTCTGTGAGTAAATTATCTATATCTTTTCCCAACAACCACCCTGATGGTGTGAGTACGTATTATCTACAGTTATCTTGATTGGGTGACAATCACATTCAAAAAGAATTATATGTGTGTAAAAAATGGGGGGCGGATCATCGAGATGCCTCCTAAACATTATCCAATGTCTTGGGACATTCACTTGATAAGGTAAAATATAGTTTTAACTTTGGTATTAGATAATTTATTGGTAGTGATCTGTGAGTTTTTCTCCCCTTACATAATTTTAACAAACATTAAATAACATGGTTGATCCTTTAACTTAAGACATAGGGGTTGATTAAGGGATGATATTGAATTTATGTTTCTTAATTCTAAAGCTTCGATAGCTTTTATCAAGTCATCTTATTTTAATAAATAATCAAAAAAATAAAATATAGCATATTACTTTTAAAATAAGTTAGGATTTTTTTAGTTCGTAGTTATTTGTTCATCAAATGAAAAAATCTCTCATAATGATATGAATTCAGGAATCATACATGAATCTTTAATTGGTTTCGTACATTCCTAATAGGATATTTCGTAACGTGAGTGACTACATGATGGATGAATCATTTTTTCAAGACAATTTAAGGGAAATAAGTTATCTCCAGGATTTATTATGAGTATTCCTCTAGTGAAATTGATGATATTCATAAATCTTCAAGAATAGTCTCCCTAGAATGATGAGTGACTAGACTGGTTTTCTTTCTTATTTTAGGGTTAGGACATAGAGTTCTACTAGAAGGATCATTCCCATTACTCATATGACTACATATTTTACAACAACTTATATAAAAACAAAGGATCTATTTTACAATTTCATGACAACTCTAATTATCATAAATGATCCAATATTTAATGAGGAAACATCGTGTGTGGCAAGAAATTTATTGAACTACCTAGATCATATAACACATCAGTAAGATTTAAAGATCCAACAGTGCTTGGAATATATAATATCCTATGATGTTAAAATTTTTGTGCCATCATTTTTGTGATCAATGATGAGATTATTCTCTATAATAAGACTCACTCATTTACATTTATTCTTCTTCATTTAATACACAACTACATAATAAATTTTTTACAATTGGGTATTTTGAGGATTACTTCCAATAGTGGGATGTTGATCTATAATTTTTTTAAGGTCCCATGAATTTATAATTTAATTATAACTTCTTCCACCATATTAGACTCAACTAATATATAATAGGAATGATTCTTGGATGTCATATTTATTTATTATGTATTCAAATTTCTAGAGCTTATTCTTTTTATACTTAGTCCTTACATTTTCATGTTTTTCATCCTCCTCTATTATCAGGATGGGTGGGCATTTAGTATTCTACTCAGAATCACCATTATTTCATTGTTAAGATGGTTGTATATCTTTTTCCCTTTGTATTGTAATAAATCTCACACATTCCTTGGGATTCATAACTTTCTTGGCTGGTGTCTTTTCTGGTTTTTTATCATAAAGACAATAGAACTTTTTAACTAGTCTATTAGTTTATATATATTATCTTTTGGTCCTATAACATTGGTCCACAACTAGTTTTGTTGTTTTGATGGTGCATTGGTTGAAGGATTCTCATAGTTGTATTACTAGATAGGTGGTTGTTGAAATGTTCATTTCTAGTATAGATGTTTAAAGAAATTTTTCTATTGTTGCTTCAAGAATGGTGGTTGTGGTGGGTATTGATTTTGGAAATGGGGTCTAGCATGGTTTTATTGGAATTTACTCAGCTAAAAATTTGTTATAAACTATTTGGTTCACAGCACTTCATGAAACTAATCTATGTAATTATTAGTATTAGATCAAAAAACAAATACATGAGTTGGCCTATGTAGTTCCTTATCTTGGTTTTATATTTAGTTGTTCTGCCAAAATGGATTTTTCATCAATTTTTTTATCCAAAAAAGTTTGGAATCAAAATTTTTTACCATAATTATACCCCTCATTTACAAATATCTAGTAATTAATTATTGTGTGTTGTAAGAAATATTTTCTATTTTCCCTCTAGCATCTACTAGAGACTTTTCAATCAAGGCTCTTCTAGATGATGAATCTAGCAGTTTGTAATAATTATCATGAAATACTCAGTATAGAAACATTTGGAAGTGGTTCTATTCAATAGTGATATGAGAGAGTATAGTGTATATCTTATTTATGCATCCCAAATATTCATAAATAGTCTCCCCTTTCAATGATTGGATGGGAAAAATCTCTTTTCTGATCACTGTGATTCTATATGTATAGAAAACTATTTTCATAAATAATATCTTAAAGTACTACGAATCATTGATATCTACTATTTGTAAGATTTAAAACCCTTCCTTTGAAGGTCCTTTTAGTGAAATGGAAAATTACCTACACTTAACTTGCACTTTAGTAACTCCTCAAGGTTTCAAGTTAAAGAAGGAATGTGTGAATATATGAATGTGTATGTTTGGGTCTTCTAATGCAAGACCAAAAATCATGTAGAATTTGAATCATATTAATTCATTTTTTAAATAAATCCATGTTAGGGACAATATGTTTATTAATTTCATTGTAAAATTATAGTGGCTATAGATTATGCATTTTTAGTGGGGATTTCCACCAATATTTATGTATTTACACAGAATACTAAATGTGTCACTTGAATCAGTGAGGTTTATTTCATCAAACCCTGATTGGAAGTATTTTTTTCATAATTAAGTTAGTGTTCTTTCAATTTTTGTATCAAATTTAAATAATTGATTATTTTTTCTTGGGCCATTCATAGTTTAAATCTATATTTGTTCTTTGAAGAGTTTCCTCTATGAAAACGAAATCTTTGTTGGAATGAAACTATAATAGTGTATGTTAAAAAAATTATCAATTACTTACGTATAATATATCTTGATATCCCTTTTTTTTCTATGAAATACAAGTTCTCACAAAATGATTTTTTCACTTTTTCATTATTTTATGAAACAGTTTCCCTAATTAACACTGTGGAGTTTGTGTGACGAAATTATATTAAAGGATTGGCTAAAATAAATTTATGAGATATGGTTATTTCTTCAAGATCAACTAGATGTAATTAAATTCTATCATATTTTCAAAGTTTAACCAATTTTTCTTCTTTTAACTAGTAATAGAGAGATTTAACAAATAATTTATTCTCCCTCCCCTAGCCACATGGTTATAGTGATAATATTCCTATTAAAAACCCATGTTGGTCTACCCACCTTCATATGTGTGAAATCATTATAGAAGGTCATTCTGATTAATTAATGTAATAACAAACTAGGTATTGTTGTTCTGTAATAAAACAACAGTTCCAAAATATAATTTGACACATTGGATAATGATCGTTGAGTAGTCACCAACCAACCATTGTTTGTTCTAATTTATAAAGATTTGAATTGGGATCTTGGAGAATCCAGACCATTTGCTAATGGAATTTTTAAAATTAGAGATAGAACATAATAGAACCAAAACAAGAATTTAAATTTGTATGTTAGTAATTTAAACTATCAAGAAGAAGATTGAAATAGTCTAATACTTCGGCTAACCTAAACTCAAGCACCATAAATTTTTATATCCATATACTTCCCCACAACATTAGGTTTTGTTTCATCCATTTAAGAGTAAAAATAATGAGAGTGTGTGGGGTAAAACAAATCTCAAAATAAATACCCTAAAAGATATGAGTATTATGAAAAAATTAAAATAATATTTTCTCTAGTTCAATAGTTATTCTTTAGTTCACTGAGGGCCTTCTAATATCTAGTTTATTTACCCTAGTGAATTGAAATGTCCCTCTAATTTATATTGGGATGGCTCCAACATTTATTTCATATCTTAAAATATTCATTTACCTTGTTTATTTATTTAAAATTTTGAATATCTACAGAATATAGATATTCAAATATCTCACAGAGATATTAGGTGTTTATTATATAATATCTAGATTTAGTGTGGATTTTTTCAGATGTTCATGGTGAGAATAGATCACGAAACATGAAATCTTCTTTTTACTAAATCTCCATGGTTGGTGCGAAGATGGTGAAGGAACCCTCAAATATCACATTCAACCTTCACAATGGCCTTATGGTAGTCTACAAGACATACATGGTTCTTTGATAAAGGATCAAATAGGGTAGCATGAGGGTCTAGTTTCCATCCAAGGTGATCCCAAGCATCAGTATTGGAAGTTTGCTTGAGATAATAATTTTTTCTGAAGTGATCCATTATGGTTCTTTAGGGATGGAAAATGGTGGTAGTGACATCGATCAATGGAGCAGTATAAAATGAAATTTTCGAGTGGTAGGGGAAGGAATCTATGGGGGAAGAACATTATTTTGGTATGTATGAAAAATTACAACACAGATTTTTATCCCACATTGAAATTAATGTTTATTGAACTCTGCTATATATTCTAAGGTGTAGTTTCCTCAGCATAGAATACTTCTCTAAGAATTTTCTACTGGTACACACCCAAACAAATATGATGAGATTGTGCGAGCACTTACTGGTTCCCGTGGGCCTTATCCCACACACTATATAGGATCCTACATGTGTTTCTTACTCTCCTTCTCTATCCATTGAGCCTTACCAAGGGGATTCCATGGATAGTCTTCCCTTAGTGGCCAACTAAGTTGTTTGGATCCTCCCTGGTTGAGTTCCGCAAGGATGGATATTTATTTTACAAAAAAAGTGTACATAAAGTTCAATTCCCACATCATGTCATAAATAAAATTAAACATAAAATTACACATTTCTATAAGTTTTAACACATTATATTTTTAGCCATGTAATTCCATGTTTTTTAAGTATATAATTAATTACATGGGAGAATTTATTAATAACTAAAAAATCATTCGATTTTTTTTAAAAAAAAACTCTTGAAATTATGAGTGCATCAGGAGGATATCATAGAAGGATTTTTAGACATGTTTCTAGAATCACTTACATATAGTGACTCAAGGGTTGGATCATGCATGTTATTTAGTACGCAAAACATTATAAGGGATATTTTTATTATATTATTATAATTGTAATACAAATTTTAATTGTCTCAACCAAATTATTGAGGGGGTGATATGTGAATAGACATGTGTTTTAAGGGTGGTGTGAGATATTATATAAGGGTGAAGGTGAACATGTTCCCCATTATGATGTACGTTGTGGGTATGAAATAATATTTTATTAAAGTGAGTAACATGGGTGTGGTAATAGGCATACAGTTGTAATCATTATCTCAAAGATTTAGTATTGGTTCCTCAGATGTTAGGAAGAAATTTTTGGTGGATTGATGTAAGGGAGGTTGTAGTATGAGTACTCATACTAGTGTGTTTCCTCCCTCATCATAGGTTTACTAGATCATAAACAATTATTAGTGTGATTTTTAAGTCCATATTCAGCTCAGTTCCCTCATCCACCTACCTCATGTTAGTTTTATAGAAGGATGGGGCAGTTTCAATAGCTTTATAGGGAGGACCAAGGTTCACTGAATGACCGAGAACCAATATCGGTGGAGTTATCTAGAGAAGGATTAACAATTACATTTTATATGTGTAGTTGTATTCCGAGATTCTATATAGGTTTATGTGGAGGATGTGGTGTCATGTGATAGGGACAACCACATTAGTATGTAACTATTATTTAGGGTATAGAAGGGGGTCCTGAGATACAGAATGAACTAGATGTTTGTTTTTAACACTTTTTCATTAGTTAGGACACGTGACCTTCTATTATCATAGGTATGATACTATTTATTACTACTTTTACATGTTACTTATTTGACATGGGTGTAGAGTCCCACAATAAAATTCCATGAGCGGTGCCTTGAGACAGTTGGTCACATAACCTCAAGAATGCCTCCCTATGGGTAAGTAAGTAGTCTTACTAATGATCCCATCTAAAAACATCCGTAAAAAGGATCCATGTATATCTCCCTAAATATCCACAATCATTTAAAAATTTATAATTTTCAATCATGAAGATCCCATCTAACACGTCTTTATGTTTGGACCCTTGTATCACCATAAACATAATTAAATAGGAAGGAAATAGTAAGAACTAACTCATACGATACCCCCCAAGTATTGTTAGAAAGTTGGAAATTCATGTAATTAAGACTCTACGTAATGAAAAGGAGCCTAAACACATGGACTAATGTTTATATTAATAAAATACATATTCCATTTCATTTATCACTAGGTAATTCAAACACCCCAAAATAATAGTTAAATACTTCCATTTCCAAATCATTATTCTCTAAGACATTAAAGTGGGGAACTCCCAAAGGGTTGTCTCATGTCAAGGTGAACACCCAATGAAGATGGATTCTAGGAATAAAGTGTCTTGTTACATATAAGAATAACATTAAATTTAATTAATAATATATTATAGTGGTTGTACTAGGAAGTATGGTGTCTGTAAAAATAGTGAATGAAAAAATAAAACCTGAAATTGAGGGAAAAGAAGTAGAACATCTACTGTAATACTAAAGCACTCTCCTCGTCAAGTTTTTTAGATGAATGGATATATAATGGGATAAATTGGAAAAATATATGGAAATCTTTAAAATTGAGGATATCATCTCACACCTATATAACACAAAATACATCATGATAAATAATTTAAGGAACAAATAGGAAAGAAGAGAATGCCATTATAGATCCAATGAGGCCAACGGGGAAGAAAATATAACTCATACAGAAGAGATATAGTGGAACCTAGGTGGGGTTTGAGGACGATCTCATATTCATCTACCCTCGATATCGTAGAAGAAATGGAAACTATATAAAAGAGTTTATACACTTTTTTAAGAAAAAAATACCTTGGGAACAGACATGGTGTGAAATCCATATATGTCATGTCAAACTCATGTTTTCGACCACCAGGAAAATTTGTCCATTGGGTGGCAGGGGTATGGCCATCCCAAATACAAGTTGTGTATTTGAATACACATAATTTATTCATTGTATATTGTGTAATTAATACAGTTCATGTGTCTTCTCTGTATCCATACTCCATATGCTACATCTTCCATTATATAAATGAAAATTGATGACCTAAGGGAACAATATCCATGGTTAATGCTAAGAAAGAAAACTCAATGACAGTGTAATCAAAAATTAAAAGAAAACATACCTTTCCTAAAATTCAAGAAGTTTCACTATGTAATTCACATTATTTTATATAAATATTATTCATAGTAACATAATGGTTATTTATATAAGACTATTAAGTTGTTATGTTTAAAGACGCATCATTGGGATTACAGTCATAATGTATTCTATATAGTAGGGAAATTTCCTTAGAGATTGGATGAAACATTTTTATTTAACTTCTTCTAATTATAAATGATCATCTTTGATATAATACATTGTATAGATTAGTTAGTGCCATAAAACAAAAACATTAACTATTACCATCGATGAGTGCCCTTCACATCTCCAGATTGTGGTGAGTATATTTATATTGGAGATTAGGAGATAAATTAAATCCACACATGAACTGACCATAGGAGTAACACACCGAGATTTTATAAGATATATTCTTTTTAATTTCTTTCATATCATCTTTTGTATGCTACAGCAAGATTATCTTGCACTATACGCAATACCGTATTAGCTTTCATTATACACAACACTAATCTTGGATCATGATACACAAAATTTCAAGTTCGTTTGATAGAAGTTATTTTACATAACATTGAGTGTGTGTATATATATATATTCAATGTACAAATGAAATATGGTTGGATTCTATAATAAGCAACAAATTATGAATCTTTCACTACACACAACCCTGACTTGGCTTTTATTTCACAAAATCACGACCTTCCACGATAGCGTGTGTTGTACGCAATACCGAGATTCACTAAACAACAATATGTTATTAAAATATTATATAAACTAGCCGTTATGAATAGTAATACCCAATTTTTGCAATTTTATAAATTTTATCATTCAAAATGGACTTCATTTTTGGATTCGGAATACCGAAATTATCCGAGGGTGAATTTTTGGTATTTTTCTGGAAACTTTCAATTTTTTATGAATAGTGAAAACACTGGGTTACTATTTAAAACACAACTTTTTATTTAAATAATGATTTATTTTATATAAATTTTTTTAGGTGAAAAATTGATACATAATACCTATATAAGTTAAATTTAATTCATTAGAGTCATTTTATAATAATTTTTGATATATGAAAATTTTTATTGAACTTTTCACCGTCTTTTACCCACTTTCTAGGAGAATTTGAAAATTTACATAAAACATAATTTTACCACTTCTCTGAGTGGAATTTCGAAAACCCAAGAGACACGGTTAATATCAAGGAGTAAAATGTGGTTCAATAAGATAAAAAATAATTTTCAGTGAATAGAAACTTTTTACTTTTATCTACCACGGTTAAAAGTAAAAAGGGTAATTAAGGGTAAAAATGATATTATTATTACCCTAAAACCTGTCCTAATTCTACTGGATAAGTGTTATTCGACCAAAAACAATCTTAGGAATAAAATATTACCCTTTAGGTCCACTTGTATTAGATTGGGACATTTATTATTACTTTATTAAAAACAGAGTTTAAATAGTTATAATCAGAGTTGAATAACTAAAACATTTTTAATATAGGGTTGTACATAAAATAAATTCAACTATAAATATTAATTAGAAATATAAAAATATTTCCTACCTAATGTTATTTTATTTATAATTTTTAGACAGTAAATAATTTAATTTATTTATGACACAACGGTGATGTAGTAATTAACTAAATAATGAAATATTAAAATAATTGATATTATAAATACCCAAATAAATGTAATTTGAGACTTTTCATGAATTCAACTAATTTTTTAGGTTAATATGACAAGTTAGTATTGATTTAATTAACTTTTTTTGAACTAATCTTTCTGTTATGATTTTCACAAAAATCAATTACCCAATAGTGTCAAAATTGACTTAAAATAGTTTTTAAAATAAATATTATATTGTTAATTTTTATTATATTCCTAAAAATAAAAGGTTTGTCCAAATGAATTATATAAGGTTATATATATTAATAATGAACCACTTGGGGTTCGTTTGGATTGTTATAGTATGTTTATTAACCATATAGTGTAAGAAAACAAGAAGACACGGTAAAAGTTAAATTATTTATCTTAGAGTTAAATTTTAAAGATAAGGATAAAATAGTTACATAAACTTGTCTAAAAACTTTTGGTTGAGAGAATTTAAACCCATCCCTACTTTAGATTCTAAATAAATCAATTTGGATCTATTATAAACCGAATATGACTTTATTATAAAATAATATTTTAAGTTTTTTCTAAAGTGCCCTTCTCCTCCCTTATAAAAGGGAACCTCCTCCCTCTTCTCTTTACCCAATTTTGAGCCTTAATGCTCGGAAAAACCCTAACCATTTCCATTATAAACTTCTTTAGAAACGTTATAGAGGTTCTGGTCTCCTCAAAAGGCCAAATCTAGTGCCATATGAGGAATCTTAAAAGAGGTACGTCGAAGAAGAGGTAATCTCTTCTACCGATTCTTTCAAGTTTCTTTCTTCTTCAAGTTCTTCTTCATTAGTTGTTTAACTATAAATTAATAACATAAATATAACTATTATACTGATATTTTATTATAAATATGAAACAAACCCATTTCACCTTCAATCCATCCTACAGAAAACAAAATCACCGCGCGTGCATACGTAAGGAATACCATCTCCATGCCGTGGTGTAATCTGATTTTCCACCACCACCTTACTTGGATGGGTATAATGGTGTAAAGAATAACTATATATAGTTATTATAACATCATACTAATTCCGAGATATTATATCATCAAATCCAATTCAATTCAATAATTATGGGAACGATATCATCGCTCGTGCGTACGTAAGCATTATCGTCTCCACAACGTGATGAAAGTCATTCTCCATGTTAACCATTAAAGAAGGATTAGAAAGTATATATAATTAATAAAAATGAAATATATGACATGATAAAGCTAATATATTTATGTATTTATATATGTCATTTATTTACTTCAATTCAATTCAATAAAGAAAGGAAAACAGTGTTCATGTGTACGTACGGCCTACCGTCTCCATGAATGGTGTATTTCATTTCATTTATCTATCTATTATATGTATATATATATAATGAATATATATGATATATAAATCATGGTTTACATTCTAGAAGTAATTAAAACATGATATAATTAATAATAATATCAAGAACAACAAGTCCAAACATGTACGATAAATAAAACGATATTACCAAAATGATGCTTTAACATAGAAATTACAAAAGAACGGGTAATATAAAGATATAAGTGAACCATATATGATATCGTAACAATGAATATGAATCTGTAATAAGTCTATGGAAATATTTAAATCATTATACAACAGTTTCGGATATGTATGAAGCATATCCGACCTAAGGTAAGGGATAATTTTGCAATGTCATTTTAATCTGAGATTGCTTATACTTAAGTATTTACTGGGGTTATATTTATCATCCATGTACCTATTTTATAAAAATGGTTTCATGTATGTTTAAAGTCTATTTTACCCAATTTTTATTTTTACTACATGGTATGTAAGTAATCTATCTTTTTTTTACCATATATGGTACTTTTTGACTTTCCCGACAATAGTATGAGAAGAATTTTTTGTTAACTTATACGGCATGAACAAATTTTTACAGTTTCATAAGACCTTATTTTCATGAAGCTTACTCTATAAGATTTCATGACTATTTTCGACAAAATCCCCTTATTTTAAAATTGCATGTAATTTTGTGAAAAGAAAATGATTTTGATTAAGAAAGGATATTTTTCTCAAGAATTTATTTCAAGTGTTTTATCAAAACCATTTTCCATCTAAGATGACATTATTTCATATGTATATGTTTCAAGTATAATGTCTCTATGATGTACATGGTTTTACTTCTCTTATTATGAAATTATATCCATTTGTTTTATATGGATGATGTTATGATGGGATGATGTTTATGAAACCAATTTTATTCTTTGGGTAATGATGAATGATTTATGTTTATGTAGTGGCACATGTAAGAATGATTTCATTATGAGATGGGTTGGAAATATATCTCCCTTCAATACATTGGGTAAAGATTTATATCTCATGAGATAGACATGGTTGGAACAAAAATTAATCTGGTTTAGTGATACATGACTGGAAGGAGGAGTGAACCCGATTCAGAAAGGGAATTTTTCCACTATGATGGTCTTGGCAGAAATTCCATGGCTACTATGGAAGTCATATCATGTGCTTAATGGTTTCCATAATTTACATGTTTTATTCCCATCCTACTTTATCATTATTAATGTTTCTTTATGATATATGCCTTACATACTTCCATGTTTTATGTCATTGCTCATGATTTTGATGTTTAAACGTTATATTCATGTTTTTTAAGTTAAAATTTATATGATTTGTTTTATTTTCTTCATGCTTACCCTTACTAAGCATTTGAGATCACCCTTCATATGTTTTCTTTCCCCAGGATTCAAAGAAAGGTTTTATGTTATAAAACAAAAGGGGAAGATCTTTATGAGAGATGTTGAAGATCGTTCACAATGATTAGAATATTATGTTCCATGATTCTAAAGACACTAAACTGTTATGGTCCATTGGTGTCTATTTTGGTTATTTATTAATTATTCCGCAAAATTAATGTAATGTCTATGTACGTCATGCTTTGGGCCTCTATAGTTCGTATGAAAGGAAAGGTTTAGTTAACCGTTCGAAACTATGATGCGAAAACTTTAGTGATATCCCTAGAGATATTTCTAAGGTATGTCTAGGGATGCCCCTAAGCATAATTATAAGTATAGGTCATAGTACTAGAATCATGATAACGATATTAGAATTAAACCTAAGATGTTAGATATTGAAGGTACTCCCCCTTTATTTTTTTGTTTTCCAAGCATGATTTTTGCCTCCCACACTATTCTTTTTGGGTTTTAGAAAATGGATGGAAATGGGAATATTCATGATAATGGAATATATGATGGACAATGTAATGTTATTCTTTATGAGAAACCAAATGAAACGGTATTCGGAATTCCAAACATCATTATTATGCCTAATTAAAAATCTCATAACATGATCAATAATCTCAACTTTGTTAAGTTTCCTGACTCTGCTAATAAGAAAAAGATGGAGTTTCATGATGATCATAAAGGAAAGAAGGTTCAATTACCCCCATGTAAATAATGTGGGAAGAGGCATCGTGGATAATGTTTCAAAGGAACTAGAAGATGCTTTAGGTGTGGAAAAGAATGACAAAAATCCAGTAAGTGCAAAGAAAAAGGGTCAGTTAACACCATGGAAAAGGATAATGGTATTTATACGACATCAACAATGGTTAAATGTTTTAAATGTAGAATGTACGAGCATTATGCAATAAAAATTCCCTAAGGGAAAGTCTCATGAAGAGAATCAACATGGTCATATGGGTAGTAGTTATGTTTATGATGATGAAGATACTACAAATGATTTTTGAGGTGAAAGAATTGTTCAAGCTCGGTCAATGGTTTAAGAATGTAGTGGAATTATTGTATGTTTATAAAGAGTTATGTGGTCTGGGTAATTTAATGGTATTATTGAATAAAGAAACATCTAAGGACTGTTTCAGTTTTTTTTCCTAAAGTATTTGATAGTATATGTTGAATGGTACTGGTAACCATGAAAGGTTATTTAGATATTTTTGGAAAGTAGATGATATGCATATAATGAAGGGATAAAAAGATAATGAGATGTTTGATGGTATTAATAATCTCATGACTGATATAAGGACAAAGTGATATCATGGTTTCAATATATAGAAATTTTGGGCTTTTGGTATATGGAAAGAGTTCACTTTTGACAGCATTCATGTTTTCACAAAGTTTATTTGGTAATTAATGTTTCAAGAGGATATATGATTAAGGAATTCACATATTTGGTATGTGACCAATAATATATAGCTTAGGATATATGGGAGATGAATTATGGTATTAAATGCTTGTTAAATGACCTTTCTAGTTGTCCTTTTGTTTATACTATGAGATCGGACAGAAGTATTTTTGATAAGCCTAACAGATGGAATGGATTAAGCTGTAAATTAGATAGTATTGTTTAAGGATAGAACCTTTTTAGATATTATTTCTGGAATGTTATAATAGTATAGTTTTATAAAAAGGTCAACCTGCATGATGGGCAACAACCCGTCGAGTCGGATAAGGTTGTGGGAATCAAACCCACAACTGAAGTGCGATATGCCTTTATCTCCTAACAATGGCCTACCAGAAGTCCCTGGTAAGTATAAATTAGTTTTAATTTATTAAGTGGAATGATATATGAAGTATAAGTCTATTTTAGGAACCATATATGATTAATGACACCATATATGGACTGTTGTATATAACCTTTACAAGCCTTATGTTTGAAACATATGGAATGACCTATCATGCTATCACATGATCTGCTAAAACATCAAAAAAGAAAAATTCAACTTCATTTTATTAAGAGATGAAGTTTTAATTGTTCGATCCACGAGAAAAATTAAGATTGTACCAAAATAAATTAAGAAATTATTCTAATCCAAATTCATCAACTTTAGGGAAATCTTCTTGAAAACCAAAAATGTTGTCCTAGTGCCTTCATAACTGATTAATCAGATGGTACCTTAGATCATCACAAATTTAAGGCTTGGTGATTGTTGGGTTATTCATATCCATGTTCTCTACCACTCTCAATCAGAACTTGATGGTTAAGTTTCTCTTCCATATCCATATTTTCAGCTATCACTACTACAACCTGGGCCTTTATCAGCGCTAAAAACCGGCATTAACAGCGCTAGAAAAGTGTTGTTAATGCCGGCGTAGATAAAGGGGGGTCCCCTATATTAGCGCTTCTCGGAGCGCTGATAAAGGACCCCTTTATCAGCGCTTCTTTTAGCGCTGATAAAGGTCTCCTATATCAGCGCTTGACGGGGCGCTGATAAAGGGTTCCTTTATCAGCGCTCCTCTAGCGTTGTTAAAGGTATCCTTTATCAGTGCTAAAAAAGCACTGATAAAGACCCCATTGCCTGCACCAAAAAAACAGTACCTGCACACCTGCACACTTGAATACCTGAATACTTGCACAAAGTAGCACATGCACACCTGCACACCATAGCACTCGCACCCAATAATTTGACCGACAATGGTATATACATTTACTTAACATCATGAATACCAAAATACGAATTGCTATATACATTTCAAACACTGTTTTACATGGTTACATTTACAATTATTCGACAACAGTTATAAACATTCATGTTTCATCCTTTGATATCCGTGATCCGCTCTCGACGGTATTTTTTGCCAAACAAATCATCTGAACTCAAGGAAAAAAATTCACCTACATAAGAAAACAAATATTATGTTAGTAGTGCAATAATGAAAGAAATTAAAACAGTAATATGAAAGAATACATTAATATGGAAATATGAAACTAAAATATGAAATTTTAATCTCAAAATTATTCATTTTCATAACAATGAAAGGGAATAATGTAAAATCAATATGTTTGTCGTATGTCATTGGTGTTGTTTTCCAAAGTCTATCTCAATTTGAAACTAATATCAGACACTTTTAGCCATACCGGTCACACCGTGTGTCGGATTGAGGTGCAGTCGATTCATACACATCACAAATGACTCGCAGATCGTTGTCCTAAAGTATCAAACAATCCGAACATGTTTGCTCAGTTTGGCATATGTCATTGGTGTTGTTTTCAAAAGTTTATCTCAATTTGAAACTGATATCAGACACTTTTAGACATATTGGTCACACCGTGCATCAGATTGAGGTACGGTCGATTTGTACACGTCACAAATGACTTGCGGATCGTTGTCCTAAAGTATCAAAACAATCCAAACACGTTTGCTCGGTTTTCCGTATGTCATTGGTGTTGTTTTCCAAAGTTTATCTCAATTTGAAACTGATATCAGACACTTTTAGCCATACCGGTCACACCGTGCGTCGGATTGAGGTGCGGTCGATTCATACACGTCACAAATGACTCTCGGATCGTTTTCCTAAAGTATCAAAACAATCCGAATGCGTTTGCTCGGTTTGGCGTATGTCATTGGTGTTGTTTTCCAAAGTTTATCTCAATTTAAAACTGATATCAGACACTTTTAGCCATATCGGTCACGTCGTGCGTCGGATTGAGGTGCGGTCGATTCGTACACGTCACAAGTGACTCGCAGATCATTGTCCTAAAGTATCAAAACAATCCGAATTCATTTTCTCGGTTTGGCATATGTAATTGGTGTTGTTTTCCAAAGTTTATCTCAATTAGAAACTGATATCAGATACTTTTAGCCGTACCGGTCACGCCGTGCGTCAGATTGAGGTGTGGTCGACTCGTACACGTCACAAATGACTCGCGGATCGTTTTCCTAAAGTATCAAAACAATCTGAACGTGTTTTCTCGGTTTGGCATATGTCATTGGTGTTGTCTTTCAAAGTTTATCTCAATTTGAAACTGATATCAGACACTTTTAGCCATACTGGTCATGCCGTGCGTCGGATTGAGGTGCGGTCGATTCAGACACGTCACAAATGACTCATGGATCGTTGTCCTAATGTATCAAAACAATCCGAACGCGTTTTCTCGGTTTGCCTTATGTCATTGGTGTTGTTTTCCAAAGTATATATCAATTTTAAACTGATATCAGACACTTTTAGCCATATCGGTCACGTCCTGCGTCGGATTGAGGTGCGGTTGATTCATACACGTCATAAATGACTCGCGGATCGTTTTCCTAAAGTATCAGAACAATCCGAACGCGTTTTCTCAGTTTTCCATATGTCATTGGTGTTGTTTTCTAAAGTCTGTCTCAATTTGAAACAGATATCAGACACTTTTAGCCATACCGGTCTTGTCATGCATCAGATTGAGGTGTGGTCGATTTGTACACGTCACAAATGACTCGCGGATCCTTTTCCTAAAGTATCAAAACAATCCGAACATGTTTGCTCGGTTTGGCGTATGTCATTGGTGTTTTCTTCCAAAGTCTATCTCAATTTGAAACTGATATCATACACTTTTAGCCATACCGGTCACGCCGTGCATCGGATTGAGGTGCGGTCGATTCAGACACGTCACAAATGACTCGTGGATCGTTTTACTAAAGTATCAAAACAATCCGAACGCGTTTTCTCAGCTTGTCGTATGTCATTGGTGTTGTTTTCCAAAGTCTATCTCAATTTTAAACTCATATCAGACACTTTTATCCATACCGGTCACTCCGTGCGTCGGATTGAGGTGCAGTTGATTCGTACACATCACAAATGACTCGCAGATCGTTTTCTTAAAGTATCAAAACAATCCGAACGCGTTTTCCTGGTTTGGAGTATGTCATTGGTGTTGTTTTCCAAAGTTTATCTCAATTTGAAACTGATATCAGACACTTTTAGCCATACCGGTCACACCGTGCGTCGGATTGAGGTGCGGTTGATTCGTACACGTCAAAAATGACTTGCGGATCATTGTCCTAAAGTATCAAAACAATCCGAACGCATTTTCTCAGTTTGGCGTATGTCATTGGTGTTGTTTTCCAATGTTTATCTCAATATGAAACTGATATCAGACACTTTTATCCATACCAGTCATGCCGTGCATCGGATTGAGGTGTGTTCGATTCTTACACGTCACAAATGACTCTTGGATCGTTTTCCTAAAGTATCAAAACAATCCGAACGCATTTGCTTAGTTTGGAGTATGTCATTGGTGTTGTTTTCCAGAGTTTATCTCAATTTGAAACTAATATCAGACACTTTTAGCCATACCGGTCACGTCGTGCGTCGGATTGAGGTGCGGTCGATTCATACACGTCACAAATGACTCGTGGATAGTTTTCTTAAAGTATCAAAACAATCCGAACGTGTTTTCTCAGTTTGGCGTATGTCATTGGTGTTGTTTTCCAAAGTTTATCTCAATTTGAAACTGATATCAGACACTTTTAGCCATACCGGTCATGCCGTGCGTTGGATTGAGGTGCGGTCGATTCGTACATGTCAAAAATGACTCACGGATCGTTGTCCTAAAGTATCAAAACAATCTGAACGCGTTTTCTCGGTTTGGCGTATGTCATTGGTGTTGTTTTCCAAAGTTTATCTCAATTTGAAACTGATATCAAACACTTTTAGCCATACCGGTCACGCCGTGCATCGGATTGAGGTGTGGTAAATTCATACACGTCACAAATGACCCACAGATCGTTGTCCTAAGGTATCAAAACAATCCAAACGTGTTTGTTCAGTTTTGCGTATGTCATTGGTGTTGTCTTCCAAAGTTTATCTCAATTTGAAACTGATATCAGACACTTTTAGCCATACTGGTCACACCGTGCACCGGATTGAGGTGTGGTCGATCCAGACACGTCACAAATGACTCGTGGATCGTTGTCCTAAAGTATCAAAACAATCCGAACACATTCTTTCAGTTTACCGTATGTCATTGGTGTTGTTTTCCAAAGTCTATCTCAATTATAAACTGATATCAGACACTTTTAGCCATACCGGTCATGCCGTACGTCAGATTGAGGTACGGTCGATTCGTACACGTCACAAATGACTCGCGGATCGTTGTCCTAAAGTATCAAAACAATCCGAATGCGTTTGCTCGGTTTTCCGTATGTCATTGGTGTTGTTTTCCAAAGTCTATCTCAATTTGAAACTGATATCAGACACTTTTAGCCATACCGGTCACGTCGTGCGTCAGATTGAGGTGTGTTCAATTCTTACACGTCAAAAATGACTCACGGATCGTTGTCCTAAACTATCAAAACAATCTGAATGCATTTACTCGGTTTGGAGTATGTCATTGGTTTTGTCTTCCAAAGTTTATCTCAATTTCAAACTGATATCAGACACTTTTAGCCATACCGATCACGCCGTGCATCAGATTGAGGTGCGGTCAATTCAGACACGTCACAAATGACTCGTGTATCGTTGTCCTAAAGTATAAAAACAATCCTAATGTGTTTTCTCGGTTTTCCGTATGTCATTGGTGTTGTTTTCCAAATTCTATATCAATTTTAAACTTATATCAGACACTTTTAGCCATACCGGTCACGCCATGTTACGGATTGAGGTGCGGTCAATTTTTACACGTCACAAATGACTTGCGGATCGTTTTCCTAAAGTATCAAAACAATCCGAACGTGTTTGCTCGGTTTGGCATATGTCATTGGTGTTGTTTTCCAAAGTTTGTCTCAATTTGAAACTGATATCAGACACTTTTAGCCATACCGGTCACACCGTGCATCAGATTCAGGTGTGGTCGATTCGTACACATCAAAAATGACTCGCGGATCGTTGTCCTAAAGTATAAAAACAATCCGAATGCGTTTGATCGGTTTGTTGTATGTCATTGGTGTTGTTTTCCAAAGTTTATCTCAATTTGAAACTGATATCAGACACTTTTATCCATACCGGTCATGTCGTGCGTCAGATTGAGGTGCGGTCAATTTGTACACGTCACAAATGACTCTCGGATCGTTGTCCTAAAGTATCAAAACAATCCGAACGCATTTGCTCGGTTTGGAATATGTCATTGGTGTTGTTTTCCAAAGATTATCTAAATTTGAAACTGATATCAGACACTTTTAGCCATACCGGTTACGCCGTGCGTCGGATTGAGGTGCGGTCGATTCATACACGTCAAAAATGAATCGAGGATCGTTGTCCTAAAGTATCAAAACAATCCGAACGCATTTTCTCGGTTTGGCATATGTCATTGGTGTTGTTTTCCAATGTTTATCTCAATTTGAAACTGATATCAGACACTTTTAGCCATACCGGTCACGCCGTGCGTCAGGTTGAGGTGCGGTCGATTCTTACACGTCCCAAATGACTCACGGATTGTTGTCCTAAAGTATCAAAACGTTCTGAACACGTTTACTCGGTTTGGAGTATGTCATTGGTGTTGTTTTACAAAGTTTATCTCAATTTGAAACTGATATCAGACACTTTTAGCCATACCGGTCACGCCATGCGTCGGATTGAGGTGTGGTTGATTCGTACACGTCACAAATGACTCACGGATCGTTGTCCTAAAGTATCAAAACAATCCAAACGCATTTGCTCGGTTTGGCGTATGTCATTGGTGTTGTTTTCCAAAGATTATCTCAATTTGAAACTGATATCAGACACTTTTAGCCATACCGGTCACACCGTGCGTCGGATTGAGGTGCGGTCGATTCTTGCACGTCACAAATGACTCGCGGATCGTTTTTCAAAATATCAAAACAATCCTAATTCATTTTCTCAGTTTGGCGTATGTCATTGGTGTTGTCATCCAAAGTTTATCTCAATTTGAAACTGATATCAGAAACTTTTAGCCATACCGGTCATGCCATGCGTCGGATTGAGGTTTGGTCGATTCGTACACGTCACAAATGACTCGCGGATCGTTGTCCTAAAGTATCAAAACAATCCGAACGCGTTTTCTCGGTTTGGCATATGTCATTGGTGTTGTTTTCTAAAGTTTATCTCAATTTGAAACTGATATCAGACACTTTTAGCCATACCGGTCACACCGTGCGTCGGATTGAGGTGCGGTCGATTCGTACATGTCACAAATGAATCGCGGATCGTTATCCTAAAGTATCAAAACAATCCGAATGTGTTTGCTCTGTTTGGCATATGTCATTGGTGTTGTTTTCCAAAGTTTATCTCAATTTGAAACTGATATCAGACACTTTTAGCCATACCGGTCACGCCGTGCGTCGGATTGAGGTGCGGTCGATTCATAAATGTACAAATGACTCGCGGATCGTTGTCCTAAAGTATCAAAACAATCCGAATGTGTTTGCTCGGTTTGGCGTATGTCATTGGTGTTGTTTTCCAAAGTTTATGTCATTTTCAAACTAAGTTGTAGGAATTCACTAATCTAAGGATATGAATCATAAGAAAAGGAGATCATAGATTCTCAATAAGTGTAAATGGAGATATCAATGACCATATAAAGATAACATAAGTATTAGGAATTCACCTTCATTGTCCTATTTGTTTACATTCTTCCATCAGGAACGATGCCCATTTGTTTCTAAAGACATTTATATCATCTTCGGAATAGTAGTTTTTGCGACAGTCATAGTAGTACTGAAAAAATATAAATACACAAAGGATTAATAATTATTTTAAATAAAGTAGTAATTATTTTCAAAAATACCTCTTCAGGGATGCTAGTTTGTCCATGACATACGATCTCTTTCATAAATTTACAAACATAATAACTGCAGTCCTTGTCATTTGTTTGTTTCGGACACTGCAGAAACATCGAGAAAAATAAGTAATTTGTTTTGATATGTATTTGGATAGTGAAATATAATTATATATACCCAGATACTTCTTCATTTGTAGATCTTTTGGGCATTGTCGTCCTTAGGCCCTGGATTCATTCTAGCCTTTAGACGATATTCATACACCGCCCTATCATAACAAAATCCTCATTAAAAGATAAGATAAATTATATAACTAGATATTTAGTTCTAAAATGTTGGATCTAGTGTATTAAAAATTGAAAATCTCCATCATCTGTGGTCAGTTAGTTGGATATCCATGCAGTGAATACAGAAAATAAATCTTTGGAGTATCCAAATTGACTGCAATGAGAATCCAATGTTCCCTAAAAACACAAAAAGAAATAAGTACTGATAGAAATGATAATATAATTTATATGATTAAAATGCAGATTTTTACCCTTGCATCGTTGGTATTAAAAAGAGCCTATCATTCGTAATTCTTCTTTGAAACGTTCTGAGCAAATTTGACATCAATTCAGCCTGAAAATTAGAATCTATTTCTGTTCGTTGTGTAGAAATGGTGTGAGGACTAACGAGTCAAAATTTGTATTCATGGGAAAATCCCTTCAATTGTTTTTCATATATACGCCTGTGAAAAATATGAGATGTATTTATCCATAATTATCAAAGTATATCAGCTTCTGTAAAATAAAATCAGGAAAACAACATCATGTATACATTTATAACTGAGGCACCTAGCCAGTCGTATGTGATGATCTCAGAAATAGCGTCTTCACTAACGAAATCTATTATTTCCTCTCCGTACATATCTTTTTCACAAAAAATTGTATGACACTTTCTGTCTTCTATTTTCGTATCCACATGAGCTTGCAATGATATTAAATGTGGATATAGAACGGGCGGGGTGAATGCGCTCTCAGTAGATCGTTTTGATCGGTTGGTTGATCCAATGTTGGAGCCGCTCTTTTGTTTTAGCTTCTCCACTTTACCCTTCTGTAATAACATTCATCAGTTCAACCATTTTCTAATTTAATGTTAAAGGTTCTTCTTGAAAAATGAACTGGAAATGAATACCTCCTGCTCGACATGTTTTTTTACAAGATTCGACGGCCATGCAACGAATGTTCCAACAGCTTTTTACACCGTATGAATGTCGTCATCGTCATTTGGCACGGGTTGCTCGGTGCTTGGCTCATGAGCTACGTTAATCGACACTTTGACATGACCGGTTAGAAGTGGTCTGGAGTGTAGCGTGTCATTCTTCATATTGAACACCGTAGCCCTCGCTACAAGGCGATGGGTGGGAGTTGACATATATAAATCACAGTCATTTTCACCGTGTAGAATATCATTTCATGAAAGGTATCAGTGTCTGTGATTCACATCTCCCAAAAACGAATATTATAACATTGATTACCTCGGTTAAGTCAGGTCTTTGAGGGGATGGCTCGCCTCAAAGCTGGTGAGGGGTGGATCTTCTCGCGAGGGTTGTTCTTGAGTTGTTTGTTCTCTTCTCCTATCCTCCATCAAACTCGTTAGCATCTTACCCTGAGTTTGGATTAATTCTTCAAGGGTAGCTACTTTATCTCTCATTACATGCAATTCTTTAGTTTGTTCATCCTCTTGTTTTTTTCTGAAAATATGTCCGGGGTGACACCCCAAACCCACACCTCTGACGCGGCCATACTGTTCAAGCTGTTTCAAGGTCGTTGAAAGTATGTCTGCATCTGGTGCGGGTGTTGTTGATTCATGTGACTATGTCAAATAGAAAATATGAAAAAATAAGTAAGCATCGTTATGTAATAGTGATTTAAATCAAAACAAGTTTATATTATGTCATACTTACTCATGTTTCCGACACTTTTTTTGTGTTTTTATCTATCAGTTTCCCCTCATTATTAACACCAGCCTCCTTCCATAGCACATGGAGGGGAATGCAAGTGACTTGAGATTTTGCTTCATCAATCTTCATATAAACAGAAAAACATGGTTACAGTGTTGTTTTATGTCACATAAAATTATTACAGTACTTTTAAAATACATACCAATTGTCTTTCAATTGAAGTGTACCCCATCCTTGCTTTACGGTAGGGGTACGCTGGTTTTTCTGCCCATTCTTAATTTTCATCACTTAGTTGTTGTTTCATAAATAAAAACCTATCAATAAACGTGATGAATACAAGAAACTTTACACAACGTGTAACCAAACACAATGTACCTGAATATTCTGTTCCGCACGACGGTTGCAAAACGCATCCCACGTTCCTTGGGATATCAAGTGTGCATAAAGAAGAGGCGGGTGCGGCTTGATTTTCCCTTCGGCATATTTTAGAGGATGTTTCGTTAAAATGCTGCGAAAGCCTCTATGAATCCTTCCAGCCAGTCTGAAAACATATTCTTTGTGCGAAACATCTACTATAAATGCACTCTGTAAGAGATGATGAAGGGTTAGTCAATATTTCAATATTTTATTTTATTTTAATAAATTAAATAGATGACATAATAATGTTACCGTAATCTCTTCCCACATTAATGTTTTCAACCCGCTGTCTACATGGTGCCACGACTCTACGTCAATCGGCACGCATTGTCGAGTGACGATTCCAATGTAGCTAGTAAACATGGCTTTTTTGGGGTTTACATGTAGGCCTAGATTATTCCATCCCACCTCATATTTGATGCCTTTTGCTATTTCCTTAAGGATTTTTGCTTAAACTGTCAAACTACGGCGCACCTGTTTTTTTTCGCTGGGGTTTCATCGCCTACCATTTCCTAAGTTTCTACATCATAATTATGTTTCTCCGAAGCGCTAGCATCGGCACTGACACCAGCTGCAACAGGTTGAGAGACCTGTTGTACGTCAGCAGTGGGACCAGCTGCAACAGGTTGAGATACCTGTTGTCTCTCAGCAGTGGGACCAGCTGCAATAGGTTGAGAGATGTGTTGTGTCTCGGGATTGGGTGCATCAGCAGGTGAAGAAGTCATTATCTGCAGAACTGGTTTAAAATTTAATTTAGATAACATAAAAGCAGTAGTGAACAGATAATAACATAATGTAACACAATCTATATTATAATAAAAATCAATAACCTGATTATTGATCTCCCTTTTTTTTAAAGGCAGAAGTGATTGACCCCTATATCAATTATCCATATCCCTTCATTGTGGTCTCCTCTGACATACAAAATGTCGTCTACATTGGGACCACTGTGAAATGATTGTGAAGTCCCAATGAAAGGGTTATCTTCCTTTGAATGTTCATCTAACCCTCCAGCTTTTTTGGTCGATAACAGAACAATTAACCAGTTTCGGTTTGCGGGATCTGGAACATAACATACTTGCACTGCCTGTGATGTCATTATAAATGGTTCATCTTTCTCCTCTTCCTTACTGAAATCAACTTTCACGAATCCCAAATCATCTATTTTAACAGCACTCCTGTTATCAACCCACTTTCATTTAAATATCGGAAGTATAAATTCCGTATAATCCAACTCCCATATTTGTTTGATGATGCCAAAGTATGACATATTCGCATTAATTGGATTTCTGTCCTTAGCACCGGAAACATGCATCGCTTCAGCCACAAGTGTAACCCCACTATTCTGCATGGTACTGTCTTCATCATGTTCATTAGTATAAAATTTATAACCATTAAATACATAAGCATTGTAAGATAATGCATACACACTTGGTCCTCCGACTATCCATCGAAGTCGTTCCGAAATTGACTTTGGATTTTCATCTGACTTCTTAAAAATATGATCTCGAAACCATCCTATAAACTGTCGATTATGTGTATCTGATATCCATTTTTCAGCCCTTGATGGATTCAAATGCCTATGAATTTCTTTGTGGATTTCAACATATGGGTCAACGTCGAAACTGTTATGCAAAACATAAAGGTGGGTCTGCTTCTGATCTGTAATATTGATTGTGACAACCTTTCTTCCAGAAATTCCTTCACCCTCAAGCCACCCAGTGTGACGAGATTTCGGTAAGCCAATGCTTTCCACACCAGACAAGTATTCGGTAAAGAATTCAATGGCTTCCTCAACAATATATCGCTCTGCAATACAACCCTCTGGCCGACTTCGATTTTTGACACACACTTTGAAAATCTTCATATACCGTTCAATGGGGTACATCCATCTGTAATATATAGGACCACATAGTCGACTCTCTATCACCATGTGGACCATCAAATGAACCATCATATCAAAAAATGAAGGCGGGAAGAACATTTCTAATTCACATAATATGACGGCAATTTCTTTTTCCATAGTTGGCAATTTCGCGGGGTCTATAACTTTGCTGCATATAGCTTTGAAGAAGAAACACATTTTCATTAATGTATGGAAGTCATTCTTGCGCAAAATGCAACGTAAAGCAATTGGAATGAGATTTGCATCAAAACATGACATTCATGTGATTTCAGACCTTTTAACATCAAGTCGCTCATTGACACAAGGTTACTGATATTTGATGAATACCCCTCTGGAACCTTTATGTCATTCAAGAAGTTTCAAAGCTGATATCTCTCCTGCCTGGAAAGAGTGTAAGTAGCAGGAGGAAGAAATGTTCGTTTTTCACCCTTCAATGGTTCCAACTCTTCTCGTATTCCCATCTCAACCATGTCCAAACTAGCCTTAATTCCATCTTTTGTTTTGCCGGATGTATTTAGAAACGTGCTGATAACACTGTCAAATACATTTTTTTCTACATGCATAACATCAATAAAATGTCTTACATACAGACAATTCCAGTATTGTAATTCAAAAAAAATTGATCTCTTTTTCCAACCGATTTTCGTAAGGTTTTTCAAAGTCGGTTTACCAAAAGTAGTGTCCACATTTTTATCTTTCTCAAACAATTGATCGCCTGTTAGTGGAGACGGTGTTGTACATTCTTATGAACTTCCATCGAATGATGTCTTCCAAGAACGGTACTTATGTCGTCGCGGTAGAAATCTATGATGTCTTAGAAACACGGTTTTCGATGAATGTTTCAACCTAATTGATTGTGTACCTTCTTCGCAACTGGGATAGCCTTGAGTTCCTTTAATGCTATATCCTAACAAATTTCTATAAGCAGGGAAGTCATTTATCGTCCCATACAACATGACTCTCAAAGTGAAATCTTCCTTTATGTAAGAATCATACAATGTAACACCTGAATCCCACAATAATTTCAAATCTTCGATCAATGGAGCTAAATAAACATCAATATCATTACTCGGTTGTTTTGGTCCTGATATAAGCATAGATAACATGATATATTTTCGTTTCATGCATAACCATGGTGGTAAGTTATAATTTATCAACATAACCGGCCATGTACTGTGACTATTGATTTGAAAACCAAAAGGATTCACTCCATCTGTAAATAATGTAAGACGAAGGTTTCTCGACTCGTTTCCAAATTCAGGATACTCATGATTGATTCTCTTCCACTGAGGAGAGTCTGTCGGGTGATGTAGTATCCCATCTTTAATTATTGTATCTGCATGCCATGTTAATTGTTCTGCATTCTCCTCACTTCCATATAGGCGTCTAAACCTTGGAATGATTGGAAAGTACCATACAACTTTAGTAGGACTAGATTCATCTTTCTTGTATCGAGAATCACCACACTTTGGGAATTCTTTAAGTGATTTGTGGTCCTTGCGAAACAGTATACAGTCATTCAGGCAGGCGTGTATTCTTTCAGAGATCATACCCATAGAGCATAGCATTCGTTTGGCATCGTATGTTCGGCTCAGGAGCTCATTGTCTTCTGGGAGCATGTCATTCAAGAGGGCAAGTAGTTTCGTAAAACTGTCATCACTCCACCTGTTATCTGCTTTCAAATTATACAGCTTCAGTATGGCTGACAATGCTGTATATTTAGTGCAACCAGCATACAATGGCGTCTTTGCACAACTTTTTAACTTCTCAAACATTTTTGGGCAATCACGAAGTTCATCTTATAAGTTCCTTGTCATTTTCTCAATACTATCTTCATTATCATTCACATCTGTAATCACATCCTTCATACGGTCATCTTCATTGTTCATGTTTTTAATCATATCAGATGATCCATAAAACGCAGTGTCACCCCAGTCACTACTTACATTCGTTGTTTCCCTGTGTTTATTCCAACATGTATAACTTTGATCTATTCCGTGACAGATCAAGTGTACTTCCGACTCATCCGGACTAATTTGTTTTGAATAAAAACAGCGTAAACACGGACAAAAGATTTGAGAAGAGTCACATGCATGATCTTTTTCAAACTTGATAAATTATTTCACACCTTCTTCATACTCTTTTTCCAACCGATTGGCATTCATCCATTTTTTATTTATATTCATCCTATTTGAAATCCATAGGATGAGTATATAGGTTAGAGGAGAAATTACTTCTCGAACCTTTTCTGGATAACCTAGAACTCCTTCCAAGGAAATAATGTGACCATAAAACAATACTTCTTAAACAAAGTATGGGGAATTTATAATATTGTAATAAAGACGAATCTCTCTAAAAACACCCAAAACAACCTCCAGATTATCGGAGTACTCCTCATATATATTGTAATACACCAAGAAGTATTCTAAAAAACGAAAATGGAGGTGTCTAGATAGATATTAAAGATCTAGTTCATCAGTTCCATGAAATAGATAGAGCATTGGTGATCCCAAATGGAATTCATAAATACATTAAATTTCCATATCGACTTTAAAAATATATCTTTTGAGCATCCTCTTCCCAAAACCTCAACTGTTGGTACCCTGATCTCTAGAAAATTTTCAAAAACCAATAGAACGTTATAATATGGTCAAACAAATCATCAATTATAGGAAATATGTAATTATTCATTACTGTCACCTGGATATGACTACGGTAGACTGTTAAAATTAATAGGCTATGATATGACTTCATTGAAAACAGAATTGGAAAATCTCATAGTGACATGATCATATAGATAGAACCATTTCCCTAAAGATCTTCTAGATGATCTTTTAGCTCCTCTAAATCGGCCAGAGCCTTATGATGTGATGGAATGGAAAATGGGATCTTCCTGTGAAGCAAATAGATAGAAAACGCAAACACTAATTAGGGAGGTTATCCCATGAAGTCCTCTAGAAATGATTTTGTGTACTTTTCCATGACCACTAAAATTTCACATGAAGAACACTTCTCAACAACCCCAAGGAAAACCATGGAAAAATGACATGATATGAAACATAACATAGAAGAAACTTGTCAAACTCTACAGGGTTATAGATCACAATCTCCATAAAAGACATGGAATCTCCTATTAAGAGTGATTAACTGAACCTAATCAAGGGTTGTGTGACCACACCCCACCACGAGTAGTATCCCTTTAATTATGTGATTATTTATCCATTGTTTTTTATATGATCATTTGTATATGTATGAGTAGTATCTCTTTCATAAATTGTATTTGTGGTGTTAATGTGTCAAATTTTGGGATATAATGTGCTTTATTTTAATTGATGCGCTTACTTGGATTTCTTAATATGTCTATTTATTTTTCAATGCAACCCAAGTGGGGGATGTTTAATCTAAATTATGTGTCTTTAATAAGATACAATTAATATGACGTATTAATTAAATACATCAATTCATTGATTTCTGAGTTACTCTGCATTCATGGTTTAATGCATTGATATTTCTTATACCACGTATTAGTGAATATTAAACATTGAATTTTATTTGAATGATACACGATGTATTAAATCATATAATATTTAGTTAATGAAAGGTCATTATATCCTCATTTATAAAATCATATTTAAACTATTGCTCTGTCAAGTGGTTTTTGTGTGTGTGACATAATTATGAACAACTTTGTAGAAAGAGATAAGTATGTCTTCATTTGTCTTTTGAAGTAAAGAAATTTCATTATTAAACATAAATAATAAACACATAAAAGATTCATGTTATTGTGTGTACAATTATCATTTTATGACATATTATAATCTTATATCTTGAATCATTGATTTATTAGGGATAATCCATAATTTCTATTTTCTAACATAAATAAGATCATTTAATATTATTTTATATTTTTGTAAATTAGTATTTAAATGAAAGAATAAATTTATAAAATTAAATTCAAAATCAAGATTTTAAATTAGTATTTAAATGAAAGAAATAATTTATAGAGATACTACTCATACATATACAAATGATCATACAATTTATGATAGAGATACTACTCGTGAATATTTTTTTGGAGTTTGTTGTTCTGATCGTAAAGGGTGGAAATTGTGAGAGTGTCGTCTGTTTATGGTTAACACGATTAAAGGGACCAAAGGTACTAGTTCATGAAGGAAGAGGATCACGAAGGTGCTTATGCGCGGTGGTTGTAAATGCATAGAGGTCGGTCTGTGATGGGTGAGATGGAAAGGGTGTGGTTCACACCAGGATTGCAAATTAGTGGTTTGCTATGGAAGTGATCACGTAGGGGCAGGTTCGTGCTGGGTTTTTGGTTCGGTCAGTGGAGCTTGTTCGTGTAGGGGCTGGTTCGTGTAGGGTCTGGTTCATGCTGGGTCTTGGTTTGCATAGTGGATTTTGTTCGCGTTGGGGCAGGTTTGTGCTGGGTTTCGGTTCGCACAATGGATCTTTGTTTGCGAGTGGGGAGTTATGCAGGTGTAGAGGTCTCGGTTCGTGCAAGGGAGTTTACTCTGGTTTGCACAAGAAAAGTGGTGGTCATATTGAGGAGTTTCGTATGCGAAAGGGGTGGGCTTGTTAAGGGTTTTTCTCGTGAAGGATTCGAACGCACGGGGTGGTTTTTGCCGAGGAGATCAACACTATGTTGGATCGCGAAGGGGTTGTCTCATGCAAGTATCATATCATGAAGGATTTGTTCGTGAAGTATTTGTATGCATTGGAAATGCTCAAGTAGGGTGAGGCTCACAAAGAATTGGGTCCACGGCAGACAAGGTTTGGGAAAGGATGGCTTGTAATGGGTATGGTTCACGAAATATTCTGATTGTGCTGAGTGTGTCCGCAGTGGGGTGTGAGCTTTATGGGTTTGATCATGGAGGGTGGACTCGTGGTGGGGTGTGGTCACACAACCCTTGATTGAGAAGGTAGTTGTCGGTGACCGGTGATTCCTTCTCACATAAATACCTTGGGAAACACCTAAAAATCGGTTGGTAGACTTAGAACAATAAGAATAAATCTGATATATTTCCTCAAACCCGTCTCAAAATTAATAACCATAAGATAATAGTTCGTGGGGAGATAAAGAGATACATGAACCAAATGAAAACACCAAAACATAAGAATAACTAAATAAATCTAATAAAGTAGTGGGAATTCATAAAAACAACCCATATTTAGGATCAAAACATAACCACAATCACAAACCACCCATGGAAACTGAATATTCAACACGAAGAATAGTTGGCCAAACACTTACCCATTCCAAACATAATTAATTCATGAAAATTCAATTTGAATCACCTTAAAAAGGAGGACCCGGTGGCAGAGGAGAAGGAGGTGTCGACAACGAAGGCACCGGAGGCAGATCAGATCCAGCGCGGAGGTATGGCGGAGGCAGGGCGGAGGCAGCGGAGGCAGCGGAGGTAGCGGTGGAGGAGGAGGAGGAGGAGGAGGAGGCCGCGGTGGAGGAGGAGGCAGCGGAGTAGGCAGAGGAGGAGGAGGCGCTAGTGGAGGAGGAGGAGGATGAGGCCGCGGACTAGGAGGAGGAGGAGGAGCCGCCGGTGGAGGAGGAGGAGGACGAGGCCGCGGTGGAGGAGGAGGAGGAGGAGGAGGCGCCGGCCGGAGGAGGAGGAGGCGGCGGCCGGAGGAGGAGGAAAGGGAGGAGGAGGAGAAGGAGGAGGTGGCGGCCGCGGTAGAGGAGGAGGAGGCGGCAGCAGCGGCGGAAGAGGAGGAGGCGGTGGCAGCGGCGACAGTGGCAGCAGCAGCGGCAGTGACGCAGAGGAGGGCTTCCGCGAGAGCTTGACCGGGTGTAGGGAGGAGGAAGAGGACCCTCGGGTTTTTAACAAATCTGTGTGAGCCTTTATCAGCTCTAGTAAAAATCGCTGATAAAGGGTGTATTTATCAGCACTAAAATGAAAAGTGCTGATAAATACAACCTTTATCAGCGCTTTTTTAGCGCTGATAAATAATCCCTTTATCAGTGCTAAAAAAAGCGCTGATAAAAGGGAGAACCTTTATCAGCACTAAAAAAGCGCTGATAAAGTGGACCTTTATCAGCGCTTTACTGTTAGCGCTGATAAAGGCAGGCGCATGCCTTGCCCAGTTTTGTGGTAGTGTATGTTCTCCTATGTGGAAAGCTAGTGATAAGTTAATTTGGGTAACTTTTACGTTTCGTACATTAGTTTTTAAAATTAAGATTTCATATTCCTTTTTATGATGTGGGTTTCTATTAAAATAACTTTCAAGTAGTAAATTATTTATAACCCCGACGAATTTCGATGGAGAAATTTATTTTAAGGGTTGTAGAATGTAACACCCTAAGATTTTATAAGATATATTATTATTAATTTATTTCATATCTTATGTTGTATGCTACACCAAGATTATCTTGCGCTATACGCAACACCTTATTAGCTTACAGTATACAAACACTAATCTTGGATCATGTTACACACAATTTTAAGTTCGTTCGATAGAAGTTATTTTACGCAACATTGAATGTATATATATATATATTCAATGTACAAATGAAATATGGATGGATTATATTATACGCCATAAAAATTGAATCTTTCACTACACACAACCCTAAATTGGCTTTCATTACACGTAATCGTGACCATCCATGACAGCGTGTGTTGTACGCAATACCGAGTTTCACTAAACAACGATATGTTATTAAACTATTTTATAAACTAGCCTTTATGAATAGTAATACAAAATTTTTGAAATTTAATAAATTTTATCTTTCAAAATGGACTTCATTTTTGGATTCAGAATATCGAAATTAGCCTAGGTTGAATTTTTGGTATTTTCTGAAAACATTCAATTTTTTATGAATAGTGAAAACAATGGGTTACTATTTAAAAACCGACTTTTTATTTAAATAATTATTAATTTTATTTCAATTTATTTTAGGTCAAAATTGATACATAATACCTTTATATGTTCAATGTAATTCATTGGAGTCATTTTATAATAATTTTATATATATAAAGAGTTTTATTGAACTTTTCACCGGCTTTTACCCACCTCCTCAAAGAATTTGAAAATTTACATAAAACATAATTTTACCTCTTCTGTGAGTATAATTTTGAAAATATGAGAGAGATGGTTAAAATCAGAGAGTAAAATTCAGATCAATAAGATAAAAATATTTTTGTGAATAGTTACTTTTTACTTTTATCTACCATTGTTAAAATTAAATAGGGTAATTAAGGGTAAAAATGATATTATTATTACCCTAACACATGTACTAATTCTATTGGATAAGTGTAATTCGACCAAAAACAATCTTAGGAATAAACTATTATCCTTTAGGTCCACTTGGATTAGATCAGGACATTTATTATTATTTTATTTAAAAAAGAGTTAAAATAGTTAAAATCAAAGTTTAATAACTAAAACATTTTTAATATAGGGTTATACATAAGATAAATTCAACAATAAATATTAATTAGAAGGCTAAAACGATTTCATAACTAATGGAATTTAATTTATAATTTTTAGACATTAAATAATTCAATTTATTTATGACACAATAGTGATGTAGTAATTAACTAAATAATGAAATATTAAAATAATTGATAATATCAATACCCAAACAAATGAAATTTGAGACTTTTTATGGATTCCACTAATTTTCTAGGTTAATATGACATGTTAGTATTGATTTAAGTTAATTTAATCTAACTAATAATTCTGTTATGATATTCACAAAAATCAATTACCCAATAGTGCCAAAATTGACATAAAATAGTTTTTAAAACAAATATTATATTATTAATTGTTATTATATTCCTAAAAATATAAGGTTCTTCCAAATGACTTAGAAAATTTTATATATATTAATACTTAAACACTTGGGGTTCATTGGTCTTTTTATAGTACGTTTATTGACCATATTGTGTATGAAAACAAGAAGACACGGTAAAAGTTAAATTATTTAACTTAGAGTTAATTTTAAAGGATAAGGGTAAAATATTAACCTAAATTTATCTGAAACCTATTGGTTGAGAGGATATAGACCCATAACCACTTTAGTTTATAAATAAATTAATTTGGAGCTATTATATACCGAATATGACTTTATTATAAAACAATATTTTATGTTTTTCATAAAGTGCCCCACTCCTCCCTTAAAAATGGGCACCTCCTCCCTCTTCTATTTACACAATTTTGAGCCTTCAAGGTCAACCAACACCTGAAAATTTACCTTATCAACTTCCCTAGAAACATTATAGAGGTTTTGGTCTCCTCAAAAGTCCTAATCTAGTGCCTTATGAGGAACCTTAAAAGAGGTGTGTCGAAGAAGAGGTAATGTCTTCTACCGATTCTTTCAAGTTTCTTTATTCTTAAACTTCTTCTTATTTAGTTGTTTCATTATAAAGTAATAACATAAGTATCACTAATATACTGATATTTTATGATAAATTTGAAACAAACCCATTTCACCTTCTATCCATCCAATGGAAAACGAAATCACCGCGCGTGCGTATGTATAGAATACCGTCTCCACGCCGTGGTGTAATCTGTTTTTCCACAACCACCTTACTTGGATGGGTATAATGGTGTAAATAATAACTATATATATTTATTATAATTTCATACTGATTCTGAGATATTATACCATCCAATCCAATTCAATTCAATAATTATGGTAATGATATCATCGATCGTGCGTACGTACAGATTACCATCTCCAGGACGCAATGAAATCCATTCTCCATGTTAACCATTCAAGAATGATTATAAAGTATATATAATAAATAATAATTAAATATATGACATGATAAAGATAATTTATTTATGTATATATATATATATGTCATATACTTACTTCAATTCAAGTCAATAAAAAAGGAAAATAACGTTCATGCGTACGTTCGACCTACCGTCTCCATGAACGGTGTATTTCATTTAATTTATCTATCTATTGTATTTATATATATACTGAATATATATGCTATATAAATCATTATTTACATTATGGAAGTAATTAAAACATTATATAAGTAATAATAATTACAACAAGTCCAATCACGTACGATAAATAAAACGATTTTACCCAAAACGCTTCTTTAACATGGAATTTACAAAATAACGGGTCATATAAAGACATAAGTTAACCATATATGATATCATAACAATGAATATGATTCTTTAATAAGTCAATGACTTTATTTAAATCATTATATAGGAGGTTCAGATATGTACAAAGCATATCGGACCTAAGGTAAGGGATAATTTTGCACTCTCATTTTTATCCGAGATTGCTTATACGTAAGTATTTACTGGGGTTATATTTATCATCCATGTCCCTATTTTATAAAATTGTTTCATGTATTTTTAAAGTCCATTTTTCCCATTTTTTATTTTTACAACATGGTAGGTAAGGATTCTATCTTTTGTTTACCATACAAGGTACTTTTTGACTTTTCTGACAAAAGTACGAGAAGAATGTTTTTTAACTTATACGGCATGAACGGATTTTTATGGTTTCATAACACCTTATTTTCATGAATGTTACTCTATAATATTTCATGAATATTTTTTACAAAATCATATTCTTTTAAAATTTCATGTCATTTTGTGAAAAGAAAATGATTTTAAATAAGAAAGGATATTTTCCTCAAGAATTTATTTAAGGTGTTTTATCCAAACCATTTTCCATCTAAGATGACATTATTTCATATGTGTATGTTTCAAGTATAATGTCTCTATGATTTACATGGTTTCACTTCCCAAGATATCCATTTGTTTTATATGGATTATGTTATGATGGGATGATGTTTATGAATCCTAGTTTATTATTTGGGTTATGATGAATGATTTATGTTTATGTTGTGGCACATGTAAGAATGATTTCATTATGATATGGGTGGGACCTATATCTCCCTCCAATAAATTGGGTAAAGATTTATATATCATGAGATAGACATGGTTGGAAAATAAATTCAATCTAGTTCAGTGATACACGACTGGAACTAGGAGTGAACTCGATTCAGAAAAGGACTTTGTCCACTAAGATGGTCTTAGAAGCAATGCCTTGGCTACTATTGAAATCATAACATGTGCTTAATGGTTGCCACAATTTACATGTTTATTCCCATCCTATTTTATCATGATTAATGTTTATTTATGATCTATTCCTTACAAACTAACATGTTTTATGTCATTTCTCGTGATTTGGATGTTTAAACATTATGTTCATGTTTTTTTATGTTCAAATGTATATGATTTGTTTTATTTTCTCCATTCTTACCCCTACTTAGCATTTGAGCTCACCCTTTATATGTTTTCTTTTCCCCGGGATTTAATGAAAGGTTTTATGTATGAAAACAAAAGGGGAAGATATTTATGGGAGATGTTTAAGATCTTTCACCATGATTAGAAGATTATGTTCCAAGTTTCTAAAGACACTAAACTATTACGGTCCTTTGGAGTCTATTTTTGTTATATATTAAGTATTCCAAAAAAGTAATGTAATGTCTATTTACATCAAGATTTGAGTTTCAATAATAAGAAATTAGGAGGGACTGTATACTAGGTTTCCTATTGAATGGTGAAATAATGGGGCACACCATTAGATATTCTTTCCACCCATAGTTTAATATGTAACGTCGTGGGTTCAGATGCCTCATAATAGTGCCCCCGAGCCCGGTTGTCCATATGGACTCAAGCACATTTCCCCAATCAGCAAAGGATACCGGCTAGCAGCAAGGGCTAAGGTGATGTTTGTGAGGAGGTTATACCCTCATTGGGAGATTATAACACAATGGAAATAATATACTGATAGCATAAGTAGTAATACCATACAATAGAACTAAAAAAAGATTGATAATAAAAACAATAATATTTCATATCATATACTAATTATGCATGTCACATGTTTCTAAGAAAATTTCCAAACAAGTCACAAGGATATCATATACAGTACAATATCTGAAAAGGTATAAAAAGGGAAATATTATCCTTGCAGCATTACAAGAAATGTATTGGTCCTATTATTTCCTAATTTGAGTCACCATATCATGTACCATTATGAGGGTGCTTTCACATATCAACACTTGTAACGATAAAAATTATTTTGGTCCCAAAGCATGACAAAAACAGGTTTTGAGACTAAATCATAGTATCTAACCACCCATGTTCTATAAAAATCAATCAGTGAGTGTATATGACAGGTGGTGTGAAATAGTGAAACCAATAAGTTATGTAGTACTCAAAAGAAAACAATCGAAAAAACACTAGATTCCATTATCATTTCATGTATATTCAATTAACAATTTAATTATATTTACTATATACATCTCGAGATTCGTAAAAATCATGGTGATCCCCCGTATAACTCTAAGCACCAGAGAAGCTTCATATGGCCATCTAGGAAAGTATTGGCATTGACCAAAAGCAAGCATGTGCTCGGGGCTGGCAGACATGCCATACAACATTTAATATCCAATTAACCTCAATCCTATCCTTGACATTCCAAATGTTGAATTCAATAATCACTTTAGGTGAAAATCTACCAAAACCCTACACTTCTATCCTTCGCACCCTCTTAAAGGAACATGGTATCACTCTAGGTGTGGTAAATCCGATGTCACTGTGCCCATCTGTGGTGGTCATATAGGGATCCCAATCATCACCAGTGAAATAAATTATGCCTCTGGAGTCCATTCATTTCCTCCTATAAGGATCCAAGACATAAAAGGAATTTACATAGCCTACATGAGCCCTTCTATGGTGTTTATGGTTCAATCATAGCGTATCAATAATTAACAAACCTGTTGATCTCATCCAAAGAATTCTATGGAATCCATGTTTCACTCAAGGGACCAAGGAACAATATACCTATAGTACCATCCATGGAATTCCAGTATAATCAATGTTTGATCCAATTAAATTTACCATTCTACCATAATAGTTTCATTTAATAATTTAATTCCACAAGATTGGGTCAACACCAAAAGCATCTAATATTCATCTACCAAGAAGGGTGTCTTAAATAAGACCAACCTCAAAGCATAGTCCCATCATTACTCACATTGAAAAAACATATATAATAAGAAATACATAAAAATTAATATATTATATGGGTTTAACAATAAATAAATCACATGGGAAAGTTCATAGTTGGAGAAAAAGATTCCAAACATGCATTATCAAGCGTATGCATAACATAGATCAAATGTATAACTCATCAATACCACTACTAATGAATTATAATACTATCTAACAACATGGAAAAAAAATTTGGATTATAAATTCTATATTAATTAACCCTCACAAGGGATTCAAGGAACACAACATAGTTATCCTAGGCCAAAAACCCATAAAGTGGTCAAAACTGGAACTCACCCACAGGATGGCCTTTAATCTAGGTATTAATCCAACAACATGATTTGAAACACCAAATAAAATATGTTAACAATTATAATAAACAACTAGAATGACTTATAAATTAGGGAAACACCCCAAATATTGGTGTGGGGCACTCTGACATATATGACCAACTCGATATTTAACAAAAAACACAATACCAACAACCTTAGACCCATGTTAGATAGCTCATCATATATCAAGCTCTAATTCACCCTAGTTTGGGAGAAATCTGAAGAATGGATGAACAATTCAGAAGAAAAATTGAATATAGCTAAAAAGTAATCGAGGTATTATCGTTGCAGATCTTTGGAGATGAACGGCGAACTATTAAGAGATTTGATGATGAATCATGATAAAATCCTATATTAGGTACTTTATATAAGAGATCCCATGCATGGGCTTATATAAAAAAGATGCGGGATACCCAAATGGGTTACAAGAGAATTTATATTAATTAAAAAATTAATAAACAAATATAGCAGGGTCCTAGAGTTTTTGTTCATGGTTTCCCAAACAGAGTGAGAATCATACGTGGATCCTTGTATGTCTGAGGCATAGCACATGATTAACTCACATGGTTTTTTTAATATTTTAGTAACCTTTTGGAATCCTATTTCAAAGTTCTGCAACATTTTCATACCTGTCGCAGGGCCATGAAGCCGCTACCGCACGGTTTCCCGAAATAGTTTGGAAGTTACTACCTCTCTTTTCATGGTTTCTAAAACCATCCAACCAGACCCCTATGGTTTCTCCTAACCATGTGGATGGCCCAAAAATCTCCAAGAGTTGGGTTCTAGGCTTCCAATGAGGCTTAGACACCCCTGAGCCATCCACTACCTCAACGAGCATCACTATTAGTTCATACTTAAGCATTTAAATGAGGAATATTTTTAAAACTCAAGATCCATACCTCAAAAAAGAAATAGGTTCATACCAAATTCCCCCTTAAATCAATTCTTCCCTGAATTTTTCTTCTAAGGGAGGTGTAGAAGTATCTGAGAACAAATTTGGGCACTGCAATTGAACATTGACCTCCCTATCCGAGGACTTTTCCTACCCTCGGCTATACATCCATACCACCCATACTAAAGGAACAAACCCTCCCTAGAGAACTATTGTGCTACAATCCACAATTTTTACAAGATTCCCCTCATAGGAAACATCATCCTATAACACAACCACCACTGGCTAAAAAAGGTGAGATGGATCAGAATAGTAACACCGTAATGAGAAACATGGAAGACATTGTACATATACTGATAACTCTAAGGTAAAAGCAATTGATAGGAAACCCACCCAAAACTCTCTAGAATTTAAATGTTATAACGTATCTTGGTGATAGCTTACCCTGGCTCATAATACTCTTATGTCCATACCTCGGTGAAACATGTAGAAAAAAAATATCTCCAAACTCAAACTCCATAGGTCATCTTCAGCAATCATCCTAGGATTTAGGATGATATTTTGTCGTATCTACCCACTTTCAAATCAACTAAACCTGAAAAATTGTCTCCTAGACAAGATGATGTCCCAACATAGCAGCCTCCCTTTCCTCTGGCCAACACATGGGTGATTGGCATGGCCTACCATACCAAACATCATAGGGTTCCATCTGAATAGTATCCTAAGAACTATTATTATAAGTGGACTCCACCAGGGGTATGTGTTTCTACCAAGAACCCCAGAAATACATGATGCATTCCTGAAGGGTGTCCTTTAGAACTATGCACTATGAATGTCCATATGTCTGGGGGTGGTAATTAGTGCTAAAAATTTATTCTGTATCATACTCTCCCTATATCCCTTTATATAATTTCAATGTAAATCAGTAATTGAAATATGAAATAATGGAATGCGGTACCCTGTGAAACCATACAACCTCTCGGATGTACAACAGGTCAAGATCATCAACACTAAATATTTCCGTGATCTATAGAAAATGTGCACCATTCATGAGTATATAATTGAAAAACTGAATTACATCTTTACCTCGAGGTGACCTTTGTAATGTTGTCACCAAATTCATCGTGAAATCATTCTATTCCCACTCAGGAATGGGTAATTGTTGTAAAGTCCCAAAAAACATTTCGTGTTATTCTTTCACCTACTGATAGGTGGAGAACCACAAGACAAAACTAGGTACATATCTTCTCATACCTACCCACCAATAAAGATTATTTAAATCCTGATACAACTTGGAGATACCAAGATGCACTGCCCATTCTAAGGCATGAAAATCTTGCATCATCTCCAAAAACATGTTTGTAGAACCCCAAATGCGACCATGTAAATATAGGAACTCATCCTCCCCTATGGTCCAACGAGGAGGGGGTTCTCACATGACATACTCTGTTGTATAATAGGCCTTCATAATATGGTTGATTCCCATTGTCACTCTAACTAGTAGGGTGGAGATAATAGCTAATGATGAAAGTAACGTCTGTCCCTAACTATTGTTCACCTCCAAATGCATCTCAGAGAACAACACCATAAGACTCCACTTGCTACTAGCCTACAATACTCACAATAATTGATTCCTCCTACTCAAAGTGTCAACCACAACATTGTATTTACAAATTTAGTATGAATTCTCTAAATCAAAATATTGCAAGTATTCCACATACCTTAATTGTATCAAATTCAAATGTCACATGGTGTATATGTACTTGAGTATTTTTTTGGTATGTGTACACCATAAAAAGCTTTAATATTATGTATTGTCTCCAATAGCATAAAGGACAAACAATCACAACTAAATAGAGATCATGTGTCAGTTAATTCCTCTCATATGGCCTCAACTGCTCAGACCCATATGTTATGAATTGATCCCCCTATATAGGAACTACTCGTATCATGATACCTAATGTGTCACAATATAAAGTGTAAATCCTTCTGGGCTCTGGGAAAACCAGTATTGGGGCGGAATTTAATCTCCCTTTCATCTCCTGAAAGTTTGTCTCACATGAATCTCTCTAGACATACTTCATACCCTTTTTAGTTAGGCTTATTAATAGAGATTCTAGACATGGTAACTCATGTATGAAACACATGTAGTAACCAGCCATCCCTAAGAAACTCTGCACCTCGAAGACATTATTGGACTGCTCCTAAGAAACTACTACTCTCACCATCTATACATCCACTGATAGTCTAATCTACAAGATGATGCAACCCATGAAGTGGATTTGATCAATCAAAAAGTGGAACTTTTTGAGCTTAACACATACCTGATTCTCTCTATGTGTACTCATTAATATCTCAAGATGTTTGGATTAGTCTTATCGATTACGAGAATACACCAAGTTACAATCCAAAAAAACCATGGTAAATGAGTCATGATAAGGATGGAACATAAGGTTCACCAATGCTGTGAAAACGGTTGTCTCATTCATGAGACCAAACAGAATAACAAGATACTCAAAAACACTATACCTAATTTGAATGGCTATGTGAGGTATGTCTGATGATCTAACGCAAACATGATAATAACCAGATCCCATTTTGATATATGAGAAAATTTATCTTCCACAGATCTGGTCGAAGAGATCATCTATTTGTGGCGAAGGATACTAGTCCCTAACCATCAACTACTTTATTTTCTGATAATCAAGGAAAATCAAAATGGTATTGTATTCTTTTTTTGAAAATAGGATCAGTGAACCCCACATAGAAGTACTATGTCAGATTAAACCCTTAACTTCCAAGTACTCTAACTACTACTTCAGCTCTTCCAACACTGATGTAGACATCCTATAAGGAGGAATTCATACTGGTGTAGATCCTAGAAGTAGCTCGATATAAAAATCAACCACTATTACTAGAGGCAGACCAGAAAAGTCATTTGGGAATACATCTTGAAAATGGCCAACCACTGGGGGGAAATCCATCTAGCATATTCCCTGGTCATCTAGATACAACCTCTCAATCTAGGGTTCCATCCTGCCCATCCAACGATTCTCATGTCTATCACAACTCTACTTGACATCCCATTAAACATTTTATTGAAAGGATAATCCCTCTAGTGGTGTGAAACTCACCCTATGGTGATAGAAATCAATAAAGTCCTGAAAGAAAACTAGCCAGTACATCCTGAGAATGATATCAAAACTCGTCATCTCTTGGATATAGAGATCCCATGAGAGTTGACACACACCAACCTCTTGGGGAAACTCCTTACACTGATGCACACTTTCAATTTAAATTCCTAACAGAGTTTCTATAGTTATAATGTCATCAAAAGAAAAAAACAGAGCCCAAGGCTCTCCAAAATAGGAACCCTTATAAAACTATGTGAATCCCTAGTATCAAAATGTGCAGAATCTAAAACAGAGGGTACAAGAGTAGTACCTTTGATTGTAGAAGCTTTGAGTTCATTATCCTACAAAGTGTGTTGCACTAGAATTTTCTACAATGTACCACAACCTGAAGACACTACCTAGATACCCTAATTTGATCCACCTTGACGTCTTTGTGAACCTGGGGTCTTGCTACAACGGCCACAAACACCACTCGTCCTAGATATCCTGATAAATTCCAGTTTCCGGACTAGTGTGAAGCTAGATACTCTACTCCTGAACATGGTGATGATGCAGATCCAATATCACTAGCCATTGGTGGAAAATTCCTGAAAAAATGCTAAAGATGGCACATCTTTCTGCAAGATCAGCACTCGACTGGGTCCTATAGACAATATGACCTCGTATTACCCAACTTACCACATTGGTATCACCACTCGTAGATACTGGAGTGCATGTTATAACTACTCAAATCACTTCATGGAAATCCAAAATGATTATTTATACTCCCAATCGAGATAGAAATATATCTAGGTGCCGAACCACAATGGATTACACCTCCAAATTCCCTCATGTTATGCTCAGTTATTAGAGGCTAATTCACTATAGCATAAACATTACTTAACCTGAAGATATTTTCTTGCGATCAGATGCCATACCTCAGAACATCCTCAAACCGCCTAGCCTTAGATAAATAGTAACCCATTAGAATATGTATGAAATATTAGATATTATTAAAATGGGCAGATTATTCCATCTGTCACAATGTTCCCTTATACAGATGAATAAAATCCTAGTCATTATTAGCCCTTCACATCCTCAGATAGTAATAGTCATAAAAGACTATCTGAATGTTTCCCCGTTTCATATCCTGATGAAACTCTTCATGAGTATTCACATCCCACCATGTCATGGTGGAATCACACATCATATATGTCGCGAGATTTACCTTCCTCTCAGATGGTGTCTTTAGATGCTCGAAGATCGAAAAAATGGCCTCCAGTCATGAATCTATAGATATGGCCCACCGTCCCATATATTGTAGGAAGATGCTACTACTGGAACACATGTGTCAGCTCAACCATAGATGAGACAAGCTGTGGTGATCCCTGAAAGGTTTTCATGAACCTCATAAAGCCTTCACTGATTTGTTCATCTACACCTACATCTGGTTTAACAACCGGTGTCAGGCCTGAAACAAATGTAGGAACTATGGCTAGACCATTCCCTAAAAACTCCAGGGTATGATCATCACCAGCCTCCTTGCATATAGATGGAGGTCTTCATTGTGGCATTACCCTGTGAGGTCAAGCAAAAACCTTAGGTCCAAGTCAAACAAGGTTGTAACTCAAATGCATAGGAAAAATAAGACATGTACAAAAACCTTCCTCTAAACACACATCCCTCTTCCTACTCGATGGGTTAGGTCTCTGTGTAAAACAATTAGAACAACTATAGAGATCCCACTACTAAATTTAGGTATGGTCAAGTTCTAAATCAAACAAAATTTCAACACCACATTATTTTATGTTTCTTTCTATGTGTTTGGTGGAGTCCACATTCAAAACTATAATTGGAACTCATTTTAAGCTTATAGCATTCCCTTCTCAATGGGTATCCTGAATGTTATTCTGGGTTATGATCTGTGTGGGACCATACTCCTCATGAATAAAATATTGTCATACGAGTATAGAACATAGTAGAAAGGTTTAATATAAGGAAAAACATGATCCTCAAAATTCTAATCTCTAAGGGACCATACACCTCAGGGGCCGAAGCTTGGGGTCCATCTAATTCAAACCATATCACAAAATAGAACACCTATCACAATGGTAGGCATATATATTATTGACCTAATCAAAACAACATGGAATCATTAATGCTATTAAATGGAATGGAAAGAATTCATGGAATGTGATTTATAACAAGTTCATAGATGATGCATTAGATGAAATACCCCCATCTCATTAGCTTGCAAAAAAATAGAACCAAAATCAAATCAAGAATAATATCTCAATATCAGAACATCACCTAATGGTGAAATCTAGTCAACCATAATAAATCAAAATCCAAAATTCACAATTTAATTTGATACAATTTGGATTTCCCTATACCTATGGGAGATACTCCTAGTCACAACTTTTTACCAAATCCATTTTGCTTCCTATCCATTTAAATTTTCACTAAATTTTAATGAAAATTAGATGAAAAAAATACTTTCATTCCACATTGTAACATCTCGGGTCTAGATTCCACCTACAGTGCTCTGAGCCCGGTTGGCCACATAACCTCAATCACATCTCCCCAAATACTAGAGGACATCGACTAGTAGTGAGAGATATAGTGTTGTTTATTTGGAGACTATTCCCTCATTGGTATAGTATAACACTAAAAAAACTACATATAGATAGAGAAAGTAGTGATACCATACAACATAAGTAAACAACAGAAGACTAATAATAAAAATTACCAGATTCCATATCATATCAAAATTATGCATGATACACGTTTCTTATAAAATAGAGAAAAAATACACAAGGCTAACATATATAGTAAAATATCCAAAAAGATATATAATCAATGAAAGTATACCAACAAAATTGTATGCCTAGGTTTGGCCTCATTCTCACCTTCTCTAAGGCAACATATCATGTACTAGTATGAGGGAACTTACCCTTATCAACACATGCAACCATATAATTTGTTTGGGTCCAAACCATAAACCAAACATGGCGTGGGACTAAATCTCAATAGGCATCCACCAATGGTCTATTCCAATCAATCAGTGAGTATATATAACTGGAAGTGTGATATAGTGAAAGTAGTAAGCTAGGAAGTACTCAAAAATAAACTCCCCCACAATCACTGGTTTACATTTTTAATATATTTATATTCATTTAAAAAATAAATTACATTTATTAGATAAGTCTTAATGTATGGAATATTCTCGGCGATCCCGTGTATAGTAGTATTCACCCCAGATGCCTTAGAAGGCCATCTAGAAAAGTATAGGAAATTATTGAAATTATGCATGAGCTTTGTCTTGGACGACGCATCATAACCCATTCAATATGCAATTAAACTCAAGCATATACCTAACATTCCTACAATGAAATTCATGTATCACTCTAGGTGAAAATCTATCAACACCTTATGAGTATGTCCCTAGTGAGCCTCATAAAGGATAATGGTATCACTCTAGGTGTGGTATATCCTATGTCACTGAGACTATAATTGGAGGTCCTATAGGGAGCCCAAGTATCATGCATGACATAAAACAATCCTCTTGAGCCTGTTCATGGAATCCTATATTGATACATGATTCACATGAAATTTACAAAGCCTCTGTGTTCCCATCCATGGGGTCAATGGTTCACTCATTGATTAACAATAATTAACAAACCCATTGATCAAATCCAAGGAATTCCAAGGAATCCCAGTTTTTCTCATGGTAAAAAATTAAAATATACATGTAATCCCATTTATGAAGTTCCCATAGAATCCATGTTTCACCCAATGGAATTTAATATTTATCAATAATTTCTTCTTTTAACAACTTCATTAGACATGCTAGGGTCATCACCTAAAGCATTTAATATTCATTTACCACAATGGGTTACTAAATTAGAACCAGCCTCAAAGGTTATCCCAATAGTTAATCACATGGGAACCACTCATATTATAAGAAACACATGAAAATTAAAAACTTACATGGAATTAACATTAATTAACGCATGTGGGAAAGTTCATAATTAGGGAAAAATATTCCAAACATGCTTTATCAATCATAGTCATAACATGGTTCAAAGGGGAAAATCATCTATACTGCACCCTAGAAAATTATAATACCATATAAAAACATTCAGAAAACAAATAGATAATAAATTCCATTTTATTTAAACCTAAAAATGGATTCAAGGAACACCACATAAGTACCCTAGGCTGAACAACCCTAAAGTTGTAAAAAAAGGTACTCACTCATGGGGTGTCCCCTAATCAGGGTATTAAAGCAACAAAATTATATAAAACACATGATTAAATACCAAAAAAGGATAGAATACAACAGAAATGATATATAAATCAATGAGAGACCCCCAAAATTGGTGTGTGACACTTCAACATATATAATCAACACAACATTCAACCAAAATCTTGAGACCACCTGCCTTATACCTTTGCTAGATAGCTCATCCAATATCTAAAATTGATTTATCCTGGTTGGGGAGATATATCAAGAATTGATGAAGAATATGATATTATAGTTTATGATCCTAAATCCAGAAAACACAATATATCACAAGAAGAATTGAGTATGGATAAAAAGGAATCAAGGCATTGTTGTTGCAGATCTTTAGAGACTAATGACGGTGATTTGGAGATCGGATAACGAATTGATAACAATGTGTAGGTTATGTGCTTAAAAGTGGAGCTTCCATGCATGTCCTTTAGTAAAAAATAATGAGAAAACCCAAATGGATTAAATATGAATTTATTCTAATTAAAAAAAATAAAAACATTAAATCCAGTGGGGTTACACAGTTTCTGCAACCACATTCCCAAACTTTGTGTGGCTAGCTGTAAGTCTGGGGCATAGTGGATGATTACCTCACACGGTTTGGGTATCTATGTGGTAATCATGTGGAAGCCTTTGTCAAAGGTTTGAAACTTTTACAGAGCTTCTGCTTGGTTGTGCAGCCGCTACGGCACGGTTTTCCAAAACTATGCAGAAGTCCCTTCCCCCACTGTATCTCTTTATACGGTTTCTTAAACCATGTAGCCTATCCTGAATAGTTTCCCTAAACCATGTAGTAGTCCCAAAACATCTAATAGTTTGGTTATTCCAACATGCCCTAGACACCCCCAATCCTTCCATAAACATAATGGACATCACCATTAGATTGTATTTAAGAATTTACATGAGAATTAGATGGAAAAAACATGATCCATACCTCAATGAAGAACTGGGTTCTTACATAAAAGATTCCAAACATCGTTTATAATAATTTCTGAAAGTACATAAAAAATAGGGAAATTGATTTCATGATTGATCTCATATCCGGAGCATAAAAAAAATTTATTTACTGTTGTTTTATGGTTCCAGTTAGGTTCTTGAGCTTGAGGCTAAGTTTGAAAACATAGAGGCCAAGGGGTTCCTTAGGGTGAGCACATCCCCTTAGGATTTTCTAGTCATGTAATCCAAAAGCATGGATAGTGCATTGCAGAAATACCACAACTACCCAAAATAGAATCAATTAATTGTAAAATACCAATACCTCATTCCACATATTGATGACCAATTTAACTAGTCGAGAGGTTCCATGTGTTCTAAAATATTTAAATCAGATTAGATTATAACCAATTGAGAGTAATACCTTTGTACTTTATGTGTACTTATTTTAGGAGTAGGTGCAAATTATATGATTAAATAGTGAGTCGTTTGGGTTGATGAATGAGATGATATTATTTATGGCTTTAGAAAATAGATTTTTTTCACCAATATTTGGATCATTTTGGTCTTTTTATTGTGGATGGAATTCCTGTATACGTCAAGATGATGTAATATCATGAGAATCACCAAGAGATCATATTTGGTACAATTCAGAAACATCATATCCATTCCAAGATCTCCAGGTACCACTTTTGGATCAATAAGTTAATTTTTTTGACCTTTTTATTTATATGGTTGGTGTATTCATGGACCCCATGAAGGCGCAGAAATTTTTTCAATGGGAGTGGATCAATAATTACATTGACATAAAAGTCATTGGGGGTTTATCCTGTTATTACCAGATATTTATCCAAAACATTTCCTAATTTCTAGCACCAATGATTAGATTGATCAAAAAGGGAGTAAATTTTATCTAGACTGATTATTTTGAGAATGATTTTCAAAAACTGGAGGAAATATGTAATACAACGCCGATATTGACTATACCTAAGTTGGGTAAGTAATACACGATATACTTTGAAGCATCATGGGCCACGCATGGAGAAATATTGATGCAGATAGGTCATGTGGTATTTTACGGTAAAAAGAATCTAAGACCTCATGAGTAGAATTATCTAACACATGACTTAGAGGTATTACAAATAGATAATTCCAGGAAATATTGGAGACACTACTTGTTGTGGGTAAAATGTTGTGGTGTATACAGACCACCAAAGATTGAAATATAACTTCTCCCAATCAGGCATAAATGTTTAGTTATTAAATATGGTCAAATGAATGTAATATTTTTATTCTCATCTATATTATAACCCTTGAAATTAAAATGTGGTTATAGATGATTTGATCTTAAGGACACCAGATTTAAATTTTTAGGATCCTATATTTGAATTAATGTTAATAGCACCATTTATTGATATGTAATTGGGCATCCATAAGTATTAGGTTTAGTCTTTCCTTACATCTTTATGATTTACCCCTTCATTTTCAGGACCCCCTGCCCCCAATGGTACCCCACCTATGATAAAAATGAATTAAAAGAGATAATTATACCCAAATACAACATCCAATAGGCTACATGTTGGTGATCAGCACCAAGGATATATCATAAACTAAAATAAAAGGAATTACCCAATATGATTTGAGAAATGATAGATAATATAGAAATTCACAACAACTATTTATCCTAATAAATTTAAAAAATATATCTCTATACATTCATTCAATGTCATTAAAATGAAAAATTATAAAAAACTAAAAATACAAAAAGGAAAGACCTCAATTGTGACCTTGAATCCCAAATAGATCCTGAATAACTTTGTCAGCTAGTAATATATATCTTGATCACCAATCAGATCTAGGTGTCATGAAAAAATGATTATATAAATATAGAGTGATCATAATAGGGACACTCATTAAGATCATCCTTGATGAATCTCACGTAAAATGTAACAGAATCATACTAAAGCCTAGTGATCTACAAGTGAAAATAACTCATCAAATAAATAGGTAAACTAGGTTCCAAGACTCAACATGGATCTCTAAAAAATTATTGTATAAAAGAATAATATAATATCAAATATATATCAATAAGGTACCCCAATACCACTTTCCCACTAGCTTGTTAATCCACCCCAATTCCCCATGTTTTGATCCAACTCTATGCAGTAGTATGTCATCCAAAAGACACATAGTATACTATATCATATCATACATCTCATTTATCACATAATCTCATCAAATATAATTCACCTTATTCATCAAATCATATCATCATCCAATCCCATATCTCCATATAGTAACTATGTATCTCTAGGATCCACAAAAGCTCATATATTAATTATTATACTACAATATATCACAACCCATACATGACATCACTATTATAATAAATTGGATACTACATCTAGAGACCCATGTGTTTAGAATAACTAAAAGGCATTAAAAATATCTATAAAAATAAATGGGAATGGATACAATCATGAATCTCATCACATAATACTACCAAAATAACAGAGTGAGGAATGAGGGGTGGATAATCCACCCATTCCTTTAAAACCTATAAGTTGTGTAAAACACCCTCACAAAGTCTAATAGGTGAAATTAATCCTATCTACATAGTTCTGTTTGTTTATTAAATCACATAATATAAAGGATATATAGTTCACAACCACACTATAGTTATTAACATAGTCCTAGTCTCAAATACAACTATTTCCATATGGATACCCAATTTCCCTTGCTAAGAACTATATTTTCTATAAGTAAAAATATATTCAAGAAATCATTAAATTAATTCATTATCTCCATTAAAAATTTCACATTATATTAATTTATTCAATTAACCATTAACATTTCTTTATCATCACATGAAATGAGATTTAATTAATTCTTATTCTCTAAAACTACAAACCACCCGATTATATATTGCCTCAATATTTTCATCAATTTCATTCCAACAAGCCTTCAATTCAATTGGTTAAAAAATTATTATTTTGTATTATCTATAATGACTCTACATATCTTAGTTAACTATAACTTAATTTTAAAAATAACAACATAATAGCATTACAAAACAAGGATCAAAATGATTTGTATCTTGGGAAATTAGGACCATGCAAATCATATTCCAAATAATGCATAGAAATTTATTTCAAAACAACTTCTATATCGTTTTAATTCTCATTATAACCTTAGTATAGGTAGTCACTTGAGGATATACATAAAATAATGGGGAGAGATAAAGTCCATGTAAGAGTAAATATAAGGACATGAATCAATATAACATGGATGAGAAAAAGCACCATCATCATAACTTAACAATTATATCATAATTATAATCATCCAATAAATCATTTGAAGAAGGCATTGAATATTAACATGCATAAAAATGAAACAACATGTCTTAGTAGTTCAATGACTCACATTGTTGTGAAAAAAGAGAGCATCAAGTCCATACATAACATAAGTGCATAATCATAAAATCAAAATTGGGAAAAAATATAGAATCATGTTCATTAATATTTCACATCATCCATTAATATACATTATATTACCTAATTCATTATAGCGCTGTATAATTCAGGGCACACCCATCACATCAAAACATCAAAAAAATCATGCACACCTCAAAGAACATATATCGATCAAATTCATAATGTAACCCACGTAAAGGAATGGGTTTCATAAGGATTTAATCAATAAACTTGGGTTTCCTAAATGAAAATATTAAAAAAATATTTGGTATAAGATTCATCATTCATGATCGAAGAAGATGAAACTGAAGAGGAGTTAAAATCTGTTTTGGAATGAAAATTTATTTTAGAAAATATTTTTATTTTTATAAAATAAGATTGGAAAGATGTATATCCTATAAAATAAGAAGTAAAAAATTAATTTTGTTTTAGGAATATTAAAATGAAAACCACAATAAAAATGGATATGAAATAGGAATAACCTATAGAAAAGGAGTTGGGTTCAATAAATCTTCTTACCTAATGTCTAAATTCATTATACTCATTAATATCCTATATAATCAAATTATATTCGTCAATTACTAAATAAATAAAATATTTTACTAGTATTTTTTATTATAAGTTTATTTTTTTAGATGATATCCATTATGTTGAGTTATGTAGTTCAATTTCATCATTTTGGGAGTGTTCGTTTTCTTGGTCTTCATAATCAGTTCCCTCTTATACAATTATGTATGTTCATGTAAAATGGAATTAATTGTACCCAATAGAAATTATATTCTATTTATTATCATCCATAAGTTTATATGAATGTAAATATAATTTTCTTATGGTATGAGGATTATTCATTAGATAAAGTGTTAATGAAAATAATTTTATTTTATTTGTGTGGTTTTTACAACAATCATGATCTTATATCATTTAATTTAGTATTATGTATATATATTGGATCTAAAACATTATATAACTTAAAATAAATTTAATACCATATTATTTAACTATAAAAAGATTTTATTACCATCCATAAAGGTGGTAATGGAAAATGAAAACACATCATCCATGATATTAGTAAATTGACACATCACCGACAATATATTCATTTTAAAAAAATAGATAAGTAGGGGTTTAATGTTGGATATTACATTATCATTGTGACATTATAGTATATATAATATACTATAGTTATCATGATTTTTGGGATATAGGATTTATAGAGAGGATATTAAAATAATAATAACAAAAAATAAATTAAAAAATAACGAAAGAGGAATTTTTCTTCTGAATTTGTGCTCCTTGAGAACATCATTTTGGCATTTAGGTATTTTATTTTTTAGGCCATAAGCTCATCAATATATGGGAAAGTCTTGGTAAGATTATTGGGAATATCTTTGACAGTATTCAATGATTTGGATATGATAGGAGAAGAGGTGGTGAGGGATTGTAATTATAGGCAAGGAGGGGGTTTTTTCCTTTATTTTATTATTTTGTCTCATTAAAATCCATTGTGTGGAAAATTATCATTAAATGTATTTAATAATTAATTATAGTTTGATATTATGGTCAGAAAACATTTACAGATCATCCATGGTAAAAAATTCATGTATTTTGCATATATCATAAATTACTATATATTACTATGGAAAAACTAAACTATTTTAGAAAACTGCAAAATAAAATCAACCAAATACTTTTTCTCTGTGTAGAATTAAAAAATAGGCTACATTTTATGAAAATAATTTCCTAAATATTAAAAAACTTTTTTTTTAAAATAAATTTTTCATTTATTCCAAAAAAATAAGGATTTTAATATTACAGTCATTTTTTCATCTCTTTGAAAAATTCATTAAGGCCTCCTAAAATTGTCTAAATATCATAATAACAAGATGATATAAATTTATTTTTATATTTTTTAAAAATAAAATTACTTTTAGATCATTTTATTAATTACAAAATTGAAAATACATATTTATGTTTTACAAAAATATGGACACTTATTTTGTCATTTTTTTAACATTCATTTAAATATTCCATGATATAATTAAATCATATTTTAATTTATAAGAGAACTAAATTTTAATTTATACTTTCATAAGTGGGGCTACTATTCTATTTTCTGGATTACTATTATTAAGGGTTATGTTATTATTCTAAGGGTCATGTTACTATTACCATGGTATAAGTTCATTAATTTTTATGAATATCACTTAAATCCTTATTCATTTATGAGAATGTTATTTTCATTGGGATATCTATTCTATGTATGTGCTTTAAACCAAATAACATAATTATAATAAATTAAAAAATCCATTGATAAAAGTTTGGGTCGTTACATTTTTTCCCTTATTGAAATTTCACCATAGAATTTTTGTTTTACATAAATAGATGAGGGTATTTATACTTCATTTTTTTGTCTGGTTCCCAAATTAATTCATTGTACATATGGTCCCTCTACAACAATTTGACAAGTAGAGTAGTCATGCTACGTATGAACTTTTCTCTTCGGTCCAAGATGATTACTGACTACTCTTCATAAGAGAGGTCTTTCTTTTATTGTACAACCTTCAGATTTAGTACAAGGGAGGGGTCGGGTATGTTATTACTTAAGAGTGATACCAGAAACAAGTAAGAAACTTTATCCATAATTGGTGTAAGTTAAAGATAATAGGCCACTTATCCATTGAGGCCAATGATCTCAAATGGTCTAATGTACTGAGGGCTATATATCCCTTTATTTATATACCACATGACTCTTTTACATGGTTGTATTTGGAGGAATACTTTTCCTCTAATATCTAACACCATGTACCTTATTCGGTTTTTATCAAAGCACTTTTTTAGAATATGGAAATTGTTGATATGTTTCTGTATTGTTTGAACCTTCTTTGTCATCTCTTTCACATGATCATGTCCATGTTTCTTTCATTCACCAACATCATCCCAATATGTTGGAGTTCTACATTGCTTCCCATATAGAGCTTCATATGGAGCCATATGAATACTCAAGTGGAATTTTTTTTTGTATAAGAACTCATCCAATGAGAACTGTTGATCCCATCCAACTTTTAATTCCAATGAGAAGGCTCTTATCATGTCCCTGAGCATCTGAATAATCCTTTCAGATTGGCCATGTGTTTGGGGGTAGTATAACAAGTTGAAATTCTATTCAGTACTCAATGCTTGTTGATGACTTATCTAGAATATAGATTTGATCCTTGGATCAAGATCTAAGGTGAAATAATGTGGAACCCCATTTATCCTCACCACTACCATTACATATATCACATAATTTTTTTCAAGTGATAGATATTCCTAAATAGAAATAAATTGGGAGCCTTGGTGTGTCTATCCCCCACAACCCATATTGCATTATTTACTTTGGTTGTATTTGGGAGACCATTGGATATTTCAATTGTAACATTATCCCATTCCCACATAGGTATAGGAAATGCTTTAATCATCCCTTTAGACTTATATCACTGTTCTTTATATTGATGAAATTCCAAACATAGTGAGATATATTCTCCAATATCGTTCTTTATGTAATCCCACCGGAACAATTCTTAGAGATAGTGGTACATCTTTTTGACATCCCTAGTGGATGGAGAAATGTCTGGTATGTGTATATTCTAATAGAACCTTCTTTATATTAGGCGATGAAGGCAAACACAACCTCTTTCCAAACTGAACCACACCATATTCATTGACATGGAACTCTTTTAGTTTCCCTTTCTTTACTACATTTACCTTATTTTAAAGATATAGATCATCATTGTGTACCTCATTGATCTTATATTGGATATATGGTTAATAAATAATTTCTTCAAGTAATTATGAATTCCTTACCATTATAATTTCAATATCAATCCATTATATATCCATTAAGATAGGGTGTTTCTCAATCTAAATCATAGATATAGTAGTAGGGTATTTTCGTTTAAGAGCCTCAACAACCTTGTTCTCCTTTCCAATGTAGTAGTGAATAGAGAAATTGTAGTGGTTAATTATCTCTAACCATATTCTTTGAATCATATTGAGTTTCTTCTGTGTGAATATATACTTTATACTATATATATATATATATCACACTTCAAACCATAGAGATAGTATCGTCAAATATTTAGAGAAAATATCAAAATTGCTAACTCCAAATCATGCAACAGGTAGTTATGCTCATTAAACATCAAAATTAATGAGTTATAGGCTGTCAATATATTATTTTCCATGGGTGTAAAAACCAATAATTTATTTAAATAACCATTATATATCATGAAAATTTCTCCCCTTGTTGTTCTTGTGAGTACATTTGTAGTGATCAACCTCTTATTTATCTTCTTGAAGTATTCCTCACATTATTCCTTATATACATAATTTACCCCATTTCCTCATTTAAATTTTTTTCAAGATTGAAAATCATGATAAATTTTTCAAAAAACATTGGTAGTACATACCTATCATATGAAAATAGAAAATTTATTTGACACTAGTGTGTCTGGGACATTCCTCAATTTCCATCATTTTTGAATGGTTCATAAAATATCCCTCAATTTTAATCAGGATTACAATTTATCTAAATTTTTGTATAAAAAAGTCACACTCAATAAACATTCTATAAATTTCTCTATACTTAATGTTTCTATTAAAATCTATATATATTCTTCATGTTCCTCCTTTCACTTGGATTCAATGATAATATCATTGATAAACAATGACAAGAAAATTCCATCTTAGTGTGTGAATAATATATTCATCAAATCAATGAATATTTTATGTAAACAAGTACCTACAAATGGAATCACTAGAAAATCATAGTTATCATAACTTTTTTGGAAATTAGTATTTAGACTATATTACTTCTTCACATTAAGTTGATTATTTCAAGAATGAATTTCCACTATTTAGTCATATTGAGATCCTCTTTGTCTATCAAACAATATATAAAACCTCGGAAGATGAAAGTTTTTCTTGGTGGTTATCTTTTTGAGTTCTCAATAATCTATACAGAGAAACATTGATCTGTCCTTTTTCTTTACAATGAGAACCGGTGCACACTACAATAATGCACTGCGGAATATAAACCATTTGTTCAAATTATCTTTTAGATGCTTCTTTAACCCATCCAGTTCAACAGATTCCATCCTATAAGAAAATTTTGGGACAGGAGAAACTCGGGTATGAGTTTCATTGAGAACCCTACCTCACGATCTGGGGGATGTCTGCGTAACTCATCAGGAAACACATCAATATATTCCCTCATAATGGGCATTTCCTCCTAGGTGATACCTTCCTTTGACTCAACCATTTAATAGATGTATACTTATTCAAAGGGAATCAACACCCAAACTATTTTTGGATTTCCATATAAGATTCATGGTCTTCCTTGAATTTTTAGAGGAGTGTGGGATGGTTCCGAATTTGAATGTATATTTCATTATTCGGATTGTTGATATGTTCTCTATATAACGAGATCCAATATAAGCCCATTATAGGATAGAATTATAAAAAGGAAAGTATCATTAGATTAACTGGATGAATCTTCCCACATACACCAATAATAAAAGATTCCATCATTTGGGATTCAATGATCTCACCACTATGTGTTTTTATTGATATCTTTGCTTCATGGTTTCAGGGCATCGATTCAATACTTTTAGAAAACCATCAACATATGAAGTAATGTGGAGAACTTGAATCTTGTTAGACTTTTTATATTCTGGTGTGAATAGGAATTATACCTTAATGGAATCATTTTATTTCTTTACATCAGTAGTAGTGATAGAATAAGCCTTCCCTTTCTCCTTCGGATTTGGTGGTTTTTGATGCTAATTACCTACAGGGACTTGATGTTTAGTGCACATTATTTCATATTCCCACTGATCCCTAAAATTGAAGCATTGAAACATGGGTAGTTATCTTCTTTCTTCTATCACATTTCCAACACATTCATGTCTCTTCGACATTTGTGATCTTGGTGTCCTTCAATTCCAAACAAAGAGCATTTCTTGATCCCATAGATGCAGTTCTCATGATGCTTCTTCCAATATTTTGGACATGTGAGTGGTAGATATTTCCTTCCACACTTTTCATTATATATTCTAGATTGAAAATATATCATTATATTTTTATCTCAATAACCATGGAACCATTCTCCAAAGGTATTATCCACTTTTAGATCACATCGAATAACTTCATCATAACTCCCAAAGTCTGGAATATCTAGATCTATTTGATGGTGTGGTTTTAAACAACTATAAAATCAATCTTTTTTTCTATCATTATTGATAAACAACAGGAGACATACCTTTATATCCTGTTGAATTCTCCTTCATAATCCGTGATAGATTCAACTTCAGTTTTCTTCACCTCTATGAATTCTTTCTCTATCATTGTATCAATAGTTCTCAGAAAATACTTGATATGAAAATTTTTCATCATTTCCTCCCACTCCACCTCTTCAATTTATTCATCTGGATTGGTGTTCTAAATAAATTCCCACCTTTGATCAACAACTCCCTCAAAATGATAAATTAATAGCATCACATTCTACTTCTCAGAACAGTGGATCATAGAAAAGATCTTATCCATTGAGTAAATGCACTATTCCACAAAAAATGAACCAAAAGATACACTAAATTTTGATTGTCATTTCCTCCTAAATTATTTGATAGCTAGTTTATAGCTCTTATGTGAGGTCATACGTCCCACATTATTCAGGTTATTTATCATATCCTAAGACAAATTTTTAAGAATCACCATGAAATTTTGAACTCCGCCTCCAAGGGAATTGGGGATGTTATTCAGTCATTCATTTCACTACCCCTCGCATGGTTGGTTGGAATGGTTTCTCCTAAGTTCCACCATTATCTATAGGAATTTTTTTTGAAAAAAACATAAGTGAAAAAGTCATGAATGAATTATTTATTCCTTCATGCAATGAACTATAAAGGCATATCATGTGGGATCCCAATGTTTTTCTTTTTTCTAAAAAAATATTTTTATGTACCTACATATAATTATTATCATACTAAGATTTTTTCCTAATGTTATCTAATCCTAATTCCATAATTAACTAAACCATGCTCTGATACAAACTAAAATGAACCAAATTTTCTTACACAACTGTTAAATCGTTATAAAGATAAACAACATAATTGAATTGTAATAATAGGACAAAATGGAATTGTATTGTGGGAAAATTAGGACTATACAACACTTATGAAAAATAAAACATTAAATTTTAATAAAAACGCCTACTTGAAACTTCTATGTTCATGATATCCAAGTACATGTTATCAGCTAAGGATATACATCAATGTTAGGGATTAGATATAGTCATAGTAAGAGGAAAAATAATGAAATGAATCAATAAAAAATGGGTCACCATAGTCATAATTATAATTACATAATTATAGTATTATCATCATAATTAGGATAGTAAACATTGGATAAAGTCGTGAAATGTGGAAATGAATAAAAATTTAAAATCATGTCCTAGTGGTAAAATAACAGACACAGTTGTGAAAAAAGCTATCATCATGTTCTCACACAACTTAGATGAATAATCATAATATCATATTCATGGACATTGATAACATCATTTTCATGCATATTTAATATTTTCTCATGTGATATATCACATTAACCAATGAATTAGAGGGCTATATAATTATGATCCCACCTATAATGTCATAACATTTAAATAATCAAGCATGGCACATAGAGGGTATAAAAATAATAACTCGAAAATAACACATGGAAAGTAATGGGTTTCATAAGGATTTCACTCAGAATTCATTCATGAATAATCATTTTGGTTACCATATGAGAAAATAAAGATCATATATGGTTTAGAAATAATCACTCTTGAGTGAAGAAGAAATAACTCAAGAAAATAATGATGTGTTTTGAAGAGAATGGTTCTTCTAGAAAAGGGATTAAAGTTTGATATTACATAAACAAAATAACATTCCAGTACATATAAGATATAGTAATTTTCCAAAATATTTGGATATATAAGGTAAGGAGAGAATAAGAAAATAAAAAATAAATTAAAAGGGATCAAAAAATGATTTTACCATTTTAATTTATTCTCCTTGAGAACATCCTTTAGGAACCTAGGATATGAATTTTTTTGGGTCCAGAAGCTATTAGATGTGAGATATAGGATTGGGAAGAGGATTGGGTATAATTTTAACAATCCTCAAATTATTTGTAGGTGTGAGGAGAAAAGTGGAGATGGGGTATTTATATGGGGGGAGAGGGGTGTTTTATTATTATAATATTCATGATTTTATTATTTTGGATCAAGAATACCAATAGTGTTGAACCTTATTTCTAAATTTATTAAATAATGAACAAGATTTTTAGATTATTTTATTACATCATCCATACATCCACAATGAATCAAAACTCATAGTTTTAGCATATATCATAAATTATCACCTTTCGTGATTCAACAAGAATTAAAATATTTTTTAAAAATCCCAAAAATGCTCCCTAACCATTTTGAACACATGGAATTATAAAAGGATCCCATTTTATTAAAAAAAATCAGTTATATGAGAAACACATTTTAAAATAAAATCATCATTTATTGATAAAATGTTGATTTTTTATTATAGTCAATTTTAAAACACATTGAATAATTATTGAAGGTCTCATAAAATTATATTATTATCATAAGAAAACAAATAATTTATGAATTTATATTATTAAAAAATGATTATAAATCAATGTATTAATTATAAATTTGTAAATAAACATTTATGTTTTACTAAAATACCAACACATAGTTTATCATTTTCAAAACATTTGTTTACTTAAACAATGATATAATTATTTCATATTTACATTTATAAGTTGCCTAAATATTATTTATACTCTCATAAGTAAGGTTACTATTCTATTTACTAGATTCCTTTTTCAATTGGTTATTTTACTATTCTAAGGTTCAACATACTTTTCAATCATTGAAGGTTCTTTAATTTCTATGAATATCACTTATTTAATTATTAATTTATGATAATTATGTTTTTATAGTGATATCTATGTTATGTGAGCGTTTTATACCATAAAACATAATTATAAGAAAGTAAAAAATTCCATTGATAAAATTTGGGTCCTTACATTTTCATTCCATAATTTCATGTACTCTATGAATAATCCTAAGTTACCATAAAAGTTATGTCAAAATGAAGGAGAATCATCTCAATCATGTTGTGTAGACAAGAATGTAGAAACATAAAAAATAAACATATATCCCCTAATGTTGATTTAGTAATAATAAAGGATCAATCTAACAACATAGTGACATGAAATCCAACCTTCAACATGTTTCATCGGTCTCAGTGTCCTCCCCCATACCACAATGCATAACACCATACAGTCATCCCTCCTTCACCTTTTCTAATAGCTTCCACAACCCGGTCCTCCCTACCCACTTCAAATCAACCATAAACATTCCTAGGGAAACATCACATCACATCTCATAGTTTTCATCCATAGAAATTATACATGGAAGAAAGAAAACAACAAATAGAGCTAGGATGGAATCTAGGCCCTAAAAACAAGAGAATCTAACCTTCACAGGAATAGAGGATCACTCAACCCAAAACACATGTCATTATCCAACAATCTAATAAATAATATCTTGAATTAAAAAATTCATTAATTGATATTTATAACTATAGGAAACCTAGGACATCATCTTTTAAGATCTAAGAATTATTAGTACATACTCAATATAAAACATCCAGGTCGATAAAAAAATGGAATAAAATTAAATTACAAATAACTTTATTATTTCAACACCAAGAATTTTAGTGTTTATATTATTTAGTCAAATTCCATTAACATAAGGATGATTTTTTTAATTAAATAAGATTAAACCATCACTTTGGTTTTAATCAAAACATAAAGGAATGGTTTTATCTAAATGTTCCTCTTTAATCCTTTATCCATCAGACATTACCTATATTACAATATTCATACATTTCCATCAAATCTAACCTATTAAACCATATTATAAATAAAAAGTGTAACCATATAATAAATATAGATATCATTCAATAAAGTAAAATGATAAGATAACTATTACTACAATGGAAGCACACACTATCACTACAAGAAAAACAAAGGTCCATTCACTGATCTCATTTTATCTTTAACAAGGTTAATTCCACCATTACCCGAAGATATAAAGAATGATAACATTGTGATTTCACATAAAATAAAATGTGAAGAAATAAAACTCATACCTCAATTACTATCCCATTGTTCTTAACATAACAATTCACAAATGTGAATCAAACTCCATTAGAAGAAACAACACCAAACTGAAGGAAGGATAGATAGAAATCAACATTAAAAAAAACACAAAACATTATAAACAACTCAAATAGTGGTTTTAGTAACCATTATCATATATATTGAATGATAAAAGAAATCTAGAAACCAAAGGAAAGGTACCTTGATCAAAATAATTTAATTATACATAATCTGAGTTAGTATCCAAAAATAGATGATAAATATCCTTGAATGGAGTTATAATGAACTCTTACCCAGAAAATATATTCATCAATGAAGCCTCAATGTGATCAAATTCTCAACACACCAAAGGTTTTTATGAGAATATAAAACATTGGAGGATTGTATGAGCATTTGAAAATGAAATAATTTGATAGGAGTACCATATATTAGTTAATATAAAGGGATAACTAACAAAAAATAATTTATGATTCCTATTAACTCTCCTGTATTTTTTTATTTTCAAACTAGTAATCATCCTTTAACACTAGTAGTTGTTTCAGACATTTCAAAACTAACTTGACCACCACCATGGCTTCCACCACCTCCTAGACACGGTCATGATAGTTATTTAGTGTGTTATCCAAAAATCCTTTTTTTGGGTGTCTTTCCCACTTCCATGATGTTTTTCCTTTATAATCCCAATAACCAGGGCCACAGGGTTCCAAACTTCCCCATTTTTTGTTATGTGGTCCTCCATGGTGCCATTCCTCGCACCATTCATTCTCACGGACATTTCCTCTTGTTTATTTCAAACAAGAACATAAATAACCCAATTTTCCTTCTAAAATAGTGTGAAAAACCATGTTTTAGTATGTGGTGAACAAAAACCACACAACCAATCCAATAAACCCTCCATGGCACCAACCACATAGGTTTTCATTCTTTTATAAAAATCAAAGTCCCTCTTCAATCCTTGAGAAATACTCTATGATCTTTTTTCAAAATTGGTCTCCATTATTTACATTATATACAAAAATCGTCTAATAATGTTTCCCCACTAATCTATGAAGTCCTCATTAGTAAATATACCCAAAATTCATCCTATATCTTAACCTAATTATTAGATACCACCTTTTCAAAACCCCCTCCCCCCAAGGTACCCCTCTTATGCCGACAATTACAGAAGGGTGATAAAAAATCCAAAATACTAACTCAAATAAACCATTAGTTGGTGATAATAACTGAGGGTATATATGCACACACCCAACAACTATAATGGGTGGAATTTACCTCTATGATTTTTTTGAATGAATGATTGGATAGAAACACCCAGTAATTATTTCTTAAGAAAGTATAAAATATATCCCAATATATTAATGTCATACCATACAACTAAACAACCATAAGAAAAATAAAAATAAAAAATTAAAACTATTAAAAAGATACCTCAAATCCCAAATTCTATAGAACTAACCCATGTCCTAGTATAGAAGATCCTAATCACCAAAAATCACATAAATTACAAAAAATAGTTTCTATAAGAAAAATTCAAACATAAAATGTAATATCTATAATTTTCTCCATAGTGACTCAGAGGAAAAAGATAAATTATTCCGAATAAATATTTGTGAACAACAATTGAAACTAAATTTTCCCATAAATAGGTATGTTTAGTTTCCAGCCTCATCATTGCACTTCCACCAAGTATCACAAACTAGAATAATATAATATCCAATATATAATTAATAGGGACCCTTCTAGTATTTCCCCATTGTTTTACTACAACACCCCCACATCGGATATCATATTATATCCCCCACTAATGTAATCTGTCATGAAGAAACCTTTAATACTATATCATTTCACGCATACCATGAATTTCATATTATAATCGCATACCATGAACCCTATGCAACATATCATCTCATCACCCCATGACACATCTCTATATAGTGACTAAGTATTCCTTGGGAGCCATGAAAACATATATATTGAGTATTATAACTCAATCCATCACATCCCATACACAAAATAACTATAATAGTCAATACTATACTATATTTAGAGATACATGTGTGTGAAATAACCACAACCCATTATATCCCACAATAATCATATGGAGGAAAGATAAAAACCACGAATTATACTTCAGGATACTACCATCAGAAGAGATGTGTGAAGATGACATAGTGAGCCATATATTCATTTAATTCCTAGACGTTGGGGAATGCACACTCCCAGAGTCCACTAGATGTTAGTCACCGTATTGATATTTTTTGTTTATTATAATAAATCACATAATATACAGGATATATATCTCACAACTAAACTATGTGTATTAACATATTTTCTTGTTCATCTACATTTATCATCACTCATACACTAGGCTACCACCTCTAAGAACTGTATATTTTATAAGAACTAAAACATTCATGAAGTAATTTATTTAATTCTTTATTAATATTAATATTTTTTAATTAGGATAAATATTAAAATTATCCATTTAATTTATATTAACACTGCTTAATAATATAATTAAATGACTCTCATTCTCTTCAATCATGATCCATCGTATCCCACGGTTCCAGAAAATTTCATCATTTTCATTCCAACAAACTATCAACCATAAGGGTTATAATATTTTTTATTTTTTAATTTCATACCATAAATAAACATACTCTGGGACTCACCCTAATATACCATAAAATATATACATAAATCATTCGTAAATATTTTTTACAATTATTGGGGAAAAGGAATGTTGAAATATGTAACTCAAGCATCCAAGCCTTAAAGAAGATCCATTGATAAGAAACCATACCACATTTTTATCAAAATAATATGAAATACGAGCTTCAATCCATTAAATCAGTCATGGTTTCATCCCTAAAATCTCCATGAATACCACCATGAATCCGACCCTCTATCATGGCCAACAATAGTATCCAGATCCATTCAACATTCTCTTTTATTGATATACACGTTTTTAAGTGGTTCCCCCATCAATACTTGCCGAATTTTTACCCATTTTCAAGTACACTATATAATCTATTTTAATATCCTAATATTTTTATAAAATAAATATTTTTATTATGAAAACCTTCATGTTACACTTATGTTATAATATAATAGAGTAGGACATTTTCTATTTTCTATTCTCTTTAGTGTTTTCCTTAAAACTGCACTAAAAATTTTTAATTCTAAATTTTTTTAATACTATTTTTATATGTTATGACTTCTATTTGACATAAATTACCATTATATATTCCTATTTTCTTTTATAAATTTCCATGTATGTTTTAATTATGTTATTTCAATGATACTTGTATGATATGCCCATTAATTATGATTTATGACAAGATTATGATACCCATTTATTTCCATGGGTATCCATATATTTATGTTTGATTGATTGTTTATGATTATATCCATGGAAATAATATTCATAAACAAGTTATGATGAGTGTTCCTATATAGTGATCCAATTCATTGGGTAATGTTGATTCTAATCAGAATTTATTGGCAACAGTCTTGGCAGTTTGGATTGACTCATGCTAGCATGTGAAATGATATTGGTCCCTAAACTTGACATGTGATCCACTATATAAAACGAGCCTTGAATCATGCTAAATTAATAATTTATATTGATGCTACATTAATATTAATCCATTTTTATATGATCCCATATTTGTATCTCATGACTCAATATATTCCATTCATATTTATATCCTTATGTTATGCCTTCTAACCCATGTGCCAATTCCTTATTCTTATGTTTATTCTCTTATAGGAATTTTTTTGATAATCCCATTGTTCATTCAATCCATAGGATATCCTATAAATATGTATAAGGACAATGTAAGTTAGTATCAATTTATGGATATTAACTAAATAAATGGTCTATTTAGATCCATGTTTTTTGTTTTATATCCTAGTATTACAAGACACTAGAATTTACGATCCTTGTCTATTAATATGATGGTTGAAATCATGATATGATATGTTTAAACTGTTAGGGTCTCAACAGTTGGTATCAGAGAATGGTATAATTATTTTTCAAGATTATGAATATCAAAATTTAGTAAGAAATACGTGGATAATACTATGTATAATAAAACATCCCTAATTTTTTTGTAAGCATAGAGTAAGAGGATTATCATGAAAATAAATCCCTATCTAGATACGAAGAAGTGGACATGGATCTGGAACATATGTATCTAGTTGTAAAACATGAAAACCCCCTTTGAGATAGACTCAAATTGTAACTCGTTCATGACAATAGGCCTTTTTTCACTCCTATTTTGACACTCCCAGGGGGATATTCTTTTGTAAATTCATAATCATAGTACAAACCATTATTATGGAAAAAAAGAATACCATAACAATAAATTTGAGGAATCATATCATGGATAAACTATATTGAAACCTTGGTATTTAAAAGATTTGTATTCATTTATGTTTAAAATTTTCTTTTTATTCATAATAGCTAAGTATTGAAGCTCCATAATAGTACATTACTTTTCTTAGATAATGGTGGGAAATAGTATAACACATGCCAACAATCAATGTGATAAGCTATTTCATAATTTCTCTAATGATATGTCTGATATGGTGAGAATGAGTGCTCAAAACATTGTGAAAGTACATCCTCATATGTCCCAAGTTATGAATAATAACTTGAATCGTATGGAACTCCCTCCCCATCTAAGGAAAGAGAAAGTTTCTGTTGAATCCTCCATGCAGCAAAGGCCTCCCATGTTTATTGGATCTTATCATCCTCTCCTAACAGAATAGTGGATTAACTCCATTGATAATATATTATTTATCCCTCAGTTTTCATAAGAATTGAATGTTTTGTTGGTGGTCTATTGTTTGGATAGGGAACCTGATCAGTGGTGGACAAGGATCAAGAATACAAAGTCTTGGGAGGAGGTTGATTCCATGGATTGGGAGGAATTCAAGAAAATGTTTTTCAATAATTATTTTCTCAAGCCCTCTATCTAAATATTAAAATATAGTTTCTAATATTTAAGAAAAAAGAAGATGATTCCATAGGGGCATATAAAGGAAACATCTCAAGGCTTTAATGATATGCCTTCAGAATTGTCATGAACATCAAAAGTAAGGTGGATCACTTCTTTAGTAGATGAAATCCAATTCTATGAAAATTGGTGGTGATCATTGACTTCATCAGTTGTAAAGAGATTGTTTATTGTTCCATCGAGGATAAAATGGATATCATAGACTCTCATTGGTCTCATGGGATCACTAATAAAAGAGGAAAATGGAGTTTAATATGGTTTTTTTAGAAAATAAATCACATTATAGAAAGATGATCAAACATACCCCATGTCAACATTGTTGGAAGAAGCATATTTGGAACTTTCTAAAGGGAAACATGAATTATTTAAAATGTGGAAGAGTGGTACATTTGGATAAGAAGAATACCACAAATGAGGAAGAATAAATGAAGTTTTAGATAAACACTCAACCAGTATTACATTGTTTAAACTATAAGGAACATAGGAATTATTTGAACAATTTCCATATTCCAAGGGTTGTCATAGGCATTAAATAACAACCTCTAATGACAAAAGGAATGGAATTTTCTATCACTTCTATTGAGATGGAGCAGGACAATGATGTGGTGACAGGTATGATAGTTATTCAATTAATAATACTAAAAGTACTATTTGATTCTGGTTCTCTTCATTATTTCATATCTTTCATGTTTAGTTGAAATATTAGAACACCACCGCAAATTTTGGAGTTTGATTTAATTGTGAGGATAGAGAATGGAGGAATATTAGTCTTCTTTTGAATCATTGTGTCATGTGTGTATATTTGTCCCTTATGAGATATCAGGTCTAGCTCAAATGATTGAGACAAAGGATAGAATCATTCTCGAAGACATGCCCATTAAAGGGGACTACACTAATGTATTTCTTGAAGAATTGAATAGCCTTAAACATAATCAAGAGGTTGTGTTCTCAATTTAAATTATTCATAGATCCCTACCTATATCAATGACACCTTGTATAATAGACTCCATTTTGCTTGAAAAACTAAATAAACTATTATAGGAGAATCTGGATAAGGGTTTTATATACCTGAGTGCTTCACTATAGAGTGCACTGGTCCAATTTCTTTGGAATATGGTTGGATCAATGCACATCTACATTCATTACTTTGAGTCTAATAAAATAACGACAAAGAACTAGTATCCCATAACATAGATAGATGACTTGTTTGATTAGCTACATTGGGGCAGTTATTTTTATAAGGTGGACCCTCAGTTGAGATATCGCTAATTAAAGGTTATGAAGGAATATATTCCCAAAAATTCCTTTCGAACGAGGTATGGAAACTATGAGTTCACATTTTTGCTTTTATAACTCACTAATTATCTAGGAATATCCACGTATATATTTAGTAGAGTCTTTATAAATTACCTAAACAAATATTTGGTAGTATTTATCAATTATATTCTGATTTACTCCAAGAGCATGGAAAAACATGAAGAGAATTTGAATGCTATGTTGATGAATTTTTGAAGGGAGAAAATGCTTTCAAAGTTTAGAAAATGTGAGTTATGGAGGGAGGAAGTATCATTATTGGGGTATGTTATCACTCGAAAAATAATATATATGAACCCCTCAAAGAAAAAGGAAATCAAAGAGTGGCCCAGGCCGACATCTGTAATAGAGATCCATAGCTTCCATGGTCTATCTAGGTATTATCTATGATTTGTGAGGACCTTGTCCCAAATTTAAAACCCAATGACTGAGCCGAAATAGAATTTAGTGAAGTTTTTCTTGAGTCAATAATGTGGGTAAATTTTTAAGGAGCTCAAAAAGAGACTTATCACTACACCAGTACTCACACTCCCAATAGTTGGAGAACTTTTTATGGTGTAAATTGATGTTTTAATGAAGGGCTTAGGCTGTGTGTAGATGAAAACTAAAAAAGTGATATAATATGAATTATGGAATCTAAAAATGAATTAGAAAAACTATTACATGCATAATCTGGAGTTGGTGGCTGTAATATTCATGTTGAAAATCTAGAAGAATTATCTCTATGGGGAGAAGTGAGTGATATATACGGATCACAAGAGTCTCAAGTATATATTCATGCATAGAGATCTTAATATCCACTAAAGATGATGGTTAGATATCATCAAGGATTATGATTAATCGATCCACTAAAATCCTGTTATGGGGAAAAAGGTGGAGGATTCACTAATTTGAAAGGATCCTACATTTTATCAATGTTAATAATTGAAAAGGATCCAATATTCTCGGGTCTTCAGAGGTTATAAATAGTAATCATTAATATAGAAATATCATAAATCTTTTCTCAAATGATTTCTCAACCATCCCCATAAAGGAAATATTTGATGATCAATGAAAATATATAGAAATTTAGAAAATGGTGCAAACTATCAGAAATGTGGAATCTTATGAGATCAAGATTGATGAGGAAGGATTTGTAATATTTTGGTCAAGATTATGTCTACCATCCAATCAATATATAAAGAAAGATATTTTGAATGAGTCACATAGCTCACCCTTCTCTATTCACATAGGGAGAAAAATTATGAATAGAGGTATATAAGAGAACTTTGGTGGTACAATATCAAGAAATAGAATCCTATAATTACATAAAATTTCCTAGTTTTTATAAAGTGAAGGTTGAAAGGTAACAATCTAAGGGGATGAAACAACCACTGCCCATACAAACATGGACGTTGTAGAACATCACCATGTAATTTTTAACTAGATTTCCAAGATCATCCTGAGGAAAAAATATAATATGGGTTATTGAGGATCGTCTTAAAAATATAGATCAAATTATTGAAAATAGGGAGGAATTCTCATTGGATCACCTTTCATGGATATACTTATCAAAGAGGTGGTAATCCTGCATGGAGTACCACTATCCATTTTATCTGATAGAGATTGATGATTCACCTGGAAGATCTAGAACATTCTCTAGCATACTATAAGTATTGAACTAAACTTCAGTATAGCCTATCATCCTCAAATTGGGGTCAATATGAGAGAAATTTTCAAACATTTGAAGATATGTTGAGAATATGTTCAATGGGCTTCAAATGAGGGTGGGACCAATATATTCCACATGTCAAATAATCTTAGAAAAATAGTTTACACTCAACCATTTGAATGGTACCATGTCAAGCCCTTAATGAGAAAAGGTGCATAACACCAACATGTTTGGATTATTTCAGTGAGAGTGTGCTTCTAGGACATTAGATGGTATAATAAAGGGGGGAGAAGGTTAAAACCATTCAACATAACATCAAGGTAGCAAAAAGTTGATATAATATTTTTGTAGAAAATCGGCAACGAGACTATGAGATCAATGTTGGATACATTGTATTCTACTGCATATCTCTATGGAAGATGGTCATTAGGTTTGGGATGAAAGGAAAGCTAGGTCTCAAGTATATCATCCCCTTTGATAATCTTGATCCTGTTGGAGTTTCTACCTATCAACTAGAATTTCCACCTACCATGTCTAAAGTACACGATTAGTACCATGTATCACTCTTAAGGAATTGAATACTAGATCCTTCACATGTGTTATCTTCATAGGAGGGCTAGTTAGAGAATGATCATTCTTACGAGGAGTATCCATTGAAGATCGTGGATCATAGAAATAATATTCTATGTAATAAGACTACTCACCTGGTCAAATTACTATGGAAGAATCACCAGTACGAAGAGACAACTAGGGAACTGAAGGAGGAAATGAAATAAAACTACCCACACCTGTTTATTTCTTAGAATGTAAAATGAAATTTTGAGGGTGAAATTTCATAAGGTTGAAGAATGTAACTATAAAATTTTTTATCAAGGAAATTCCATTCATATAATTATGTCTTATAGTATGGTTATATAATATTACATATGGAACATAATAATAATTTTATAGATGAAGAATGAGTAAAATCAAAGGTATCTCTAGATGTTATGGAATTTATACCAATGAAATAGTAACATGACCTTTGGAATAGTAATACGAATCTTATGAAAAATCACCAGCCTATGTAATACAAACCTCACAAGTGAAATCAAAAATGGAATTTGTCCATATTATAAGTTACAATATTGTCTAATTATATCATAGTATAAGTAAAGAGGTATTTTACGAATAATTAATAATGTGTTGGTATTTTTGTAAGTCATGAATATTTAATTAAAAAATATCGATTAAATTAATATATTAAAAGAAAAATTATTTTCATAAATTGTATTCATAATTATGAATTATTAGGACTTATGATTATAATATAATTTTATGATACCTTAAGTAATTTTTTAATGTGTTAGAAAGTCATCTATAATTTTAAAATTTTTATTTTTCATGTAAATATGGATTTAAATTAAAAATTAAATTAACCATATTTAGATAATTATTTCATAAAATAGAGTTCATTTTTTAGTTTTCTATGTTGAAGAATTTTTGGGGTGTATTTTGGGATTTTTTCTAAAATACATGATTTTTTAGTGAATAATAAAATATGATAATTTACGTTAAATGATAACTGAATGAATGTATGTCTGATTCATGATCCATGGATTATGTAAATGGATTTTTCTCGAACTAACATTCACTATTTACTATTTTCTTATAATAATTAATAATATTATTATTCATGAAGAAAAATACTAATCTAATGATTAAAATAATGTGAAACCCCTCCACTCCTCCACTATAAATACTACACCTATTTACCTCTTCTCTTTACTCCCCTCAAGACTTGTGCATTTTCTCAATTCTGTTAAAATATTCACCCAAGATTTTCCCCAAATCCATTATCTATTGGTCTCTTCAGATGTCATAAATACCTCCAATAAAGTGTCTATAAAGGAAGATATATTCAAGAGGTAAATTCATCTTTTCATTTATTTTTTTAATTAATGTTAGTTTATTTATTTTTATTTACTCACCTCATTTCATATACTTGTTTTAATAACTCTTGTAACTTAAATGTATGAGAATTTTGTTATGAAAATGGAACAATTCATCATCTTATGACCTTTCTATTTATATTATACTCGAAATAAAACACCATCAGAGATGTGTTAGTTTATCACGTTCCAGAATGACAAGTTCTTGGTTTCTATTATTGTCATCAATTCAAGTATAGAAACCATTTTGATGGTTTAACCAGACGATAATATATGTAATATATCTAATTTTTGGTTATGTAATCTTTTGTAAACATGTTATTTATTTATAAATCAATATGGATTCTTTGTGTTTAAAAACTAACATTAAACAAAACAGTTATCATTAATGATTTATATAATGATTAATCTTCAATTCAAATAACAAAATTAATTTTATAACCTTGTAATATAATGTAAATTCACTAATAAAAAATAAATTAAATTTTGGAAAACCATCATCATCTTACATGATTATTCATTCATTTATTTAAGTAAACCAATCATGAAATCCAAGGAAAAAAACGATCCCAAATGATTAAAATTGAATCTTTTATCCCATTAAATAAGGCATGAATGAAATTAAAAATGTTACATAGAACTAGTTACATTTATACTAGGTTCTGGAAATATAAATTAATGAATGTAATTTGGTTTTCTAGGACAATAATCTCAATTTATGGACACATTTATACTTTTGTAATTGACTCTACATGAACATCCATTATTCCTTGGGGGTTCATCTCTCATTAATTTTACCCAAATGAATTTATTTTTTATCTTTATGAACATATTTTAAATGATTTTTATATTCACCTAAATCATGTATCCAAATCCATTCATCCTTATTTTTTAGGGATATACATATTTTTCTGTGATTCCCTGCTCAATACTTCCCGATAAGCAAACCCATTTATGTGAACTTTTTGAATTTTTATCCAATTTCATGTACACTATATAGTATTTTTTTAATCTAGAATTTTTTTATAAAATTAGTCTTTTATGTTATGAAGAAATTATTTTTCCCCTTCTTTTTTTATATAATATATTATTCCATTTTCTATTTAAATTTTTATATAGTATTTTCCCATAAACCACACATAAATATTATAATGCTAAAATTTGTTAAATACTCTTTTTAAATTTTATCACTTCAATTTGACATAACATACCATGATATATTCTTATTTTCTTTTTTTAATGTACATGTATGTTCTAATTACTTTATGTTATGACACTTGTATAATATTCCCATTAATCATTCTTTATGACATGATTATGAAGCCCATTTCATTATGTGGGTACACTTATGTTTATATATGACTAATTATGTATCATTTTATATGGGGAAAGCATATTCATGAACATGTTATTATTTGTGCACCAAGATAGCGCTCTAATGAATTGGGTAAATTTTTTTTCTCAGGATACATTATGTTCAATGGTCTTGGCGGTTTTCCTTGAAACATGCTACTATGTTCAAAAGTCATAGTGGTTAAACATGAGTTGTGCTCTCCTATGTGAAACAAACCTTGACCCATGCTAAATTCATGTTTTAGGTTTCATCAAGATAACACGAAATGCATGTTTATATTATCCCACTTTTAAATGTAATTATTCCACATGATCTATTCCATTAAATATCATTATGTAATGCCTTATAGCCCATGTGTTGAAGCTTTATTTTTATGTTTATTACCTTAATGTGATTTTTATCTCATCCCTCTCTTCATTACATTCCCATAATATCTTATAAATATGTATGATCACAATTTAAGTAAGTAGATATTTATAAATATTAAATAATAAAATGTGTTATTTAGCTCCATGTATTATGTTTTATGTACCTAGTCATCCAATACACTAGACTTTGTGATCCTTGTCTTGTAATGTGATTCTTAAAATCATGTAATGATATGTGTAAAGGTTTGTGGTAGATATAGTATATATAATCCTAATTTAATTTCCCCTTCTTAGAATCAAATGAAAAATTTAGACGAACCTATGAAAAAGTTGTTTCGTAGTTCGATCATTCTTACGAGAGGGATAAGTCTTACAGAATTAAAGAGAATAGATCATGGTGATTATTTTGTTGTTGGTTTCTTTGTAATCTTGCTAACATTAGTTGATCAAGGATGAAATAACATGCATAAGATCCATTCTTTGGGTGTTCATTTCCTTATTCCTTCCCCCTAAATCTATCGTGATCCTCATGCTTTCTTCTCCCTTTGAAACCCAATGAGAGTGATCAATTGTTGTACCCATGATCCATGTTGCAATGATTCGAGAACGAAGGTTGTGATCTGTGAAAACATTACAGAGGTACAAAGAGAGTGAAACAAGAAGGTCATCGACTTACAATTTAGGGAATGACGAATGGTGGGCCACCAACACTGTGGTCGTCGGTGAGGGAAGCACGTGGCTCGATAAGAGGGTAGGTTTCGGTGGGGGGCTCAAATGTAGTCTAGTGGGAACGTGCTGGAGGAGAAGCCTACACATCATATGCCACGTGCGGTGGATGAGAGTCACGGTATGAGGTCATTGTAGCTGTTGTTCCAGGACATGGCTTATAGGTTGTGTCATATGAGACCCCTGCTATAATAGGGCTACGAGACTAGGGGGCCAGGACGTGGTGCCGTCTGCATTGAACGCGGTGGCTATATTGACTGGGAGCACATGGATGATTCATGTGTTGAAGGATATATCCCACATGCGGTGGGCAGGGCTAGGTAAACCAGGCCATTATGACTACCCAACAACCTATCGATTCTGGATAATTCAGGCCATTCCATACCAACTGAAACAGTTTGGGTTGGGAAAACCGGGCCTGGTCGGGCCGAACCCAGACTGGACAACACCCCTTTTACTAAATTGGTTTTATCATTAAAATCGTGTGTATGTTTGAGGAACCATTTTTGGCTATGAGACACTTACAACGAGGAGGTAATTTTGAGATACTCTATATGATTTTTTGTAGAACTTGTTTTCCAATATAATGTATTGAGAATTCGAATCTCCCAGAATAGGTGCTCTACGAGGATAATCATGTGGATGGATCTAACTATTTTACATGGGGGGGGGGGGGTTGATTGAACCATCAATGTTCCATACGACATCAAAATTATTTGTGCCATTAACGCTTCATGTTCCCTTAACACTCTTTGTGCCATCGATTCTCTGTGCGCCATCAACATCCCAGATGCCATCACTACTCTGATCACCACTGACGCTTTGTGTGCCAGTGATGCTCTGTGAGCCGTCAACGCGTCATGGTCCATTTTTGTTCTGTGTTCCATCCATGATTTTTTCGTCATCAATAATATATGCACCTTTTACACATATACTGTCATAGAGCCTGGGGGATCTATGGACAACAATTGTATATCCTTCTCTTCATGCTTTAGACTTGTACCTATGTGTGATGACCATGTTGACTGCACTCTGTGTATTTCTATGGTGGTGTACACTATGTTATTCTTTTTTGGTGTAAATTGTGTAATTCTTAGTGGTATACCTTTGTGGTTTTGAGGTCCGTACTGAGTATTGTTTTACTCACTCCTGCACGGGCTATTCCCACATGTTTCATGTATTATGTAGATAATCGATTCAATTATGGAATTGTTGGGGGACCGTGGCTAGGTGGTTCTCAGAGAGAGGCTCAACAGATGAGGTGTGCTTCAGTGACATCGGACAACTGTTTCTATACCTACACTTAAATTAGGGATTTTTGTGGACGAGATTCAAAATCGTGTACTTTCCCTTCGGGTTGGGAATGAATTATGGACCTATTTACATTTTATTTTATATATACTATTGTACTTTTTTGTTGGTATCTTAAAGGTATTCATGATTTTTTATATAGTGTTTTTAGTTCAATACTTTTGGAATTGTAAATGTGTTGATTTGTATAGCTACATAGGTAAATGCCTCCCATTTTTTGGATATGCTTACTTGGTGCTAGTCGCAAAATCTTGGGCAATTGGAGGCAAGCATTGGGTAGTCATGGAATGGGCCTTGGGGGATAGGTTCTGATAGACTGGTATCAGAGGAGGTCAGTTTTACCTAACAAACCAATATTCTATGAGTTTGGTTTGGGGTGATAGTGTCAAGTGTTTTGAATTTAACTTTTAGGATAAAAATACAATGTTGGTGTAGGGACTAATGTATCCATACACCAAGAAACGTGATTATTCTTTCTGACTTAGTACATGAAAACATTGGTTTCCAGTAAAATAATGGTACATGTATCATAAAGGATTGAGTGTGTTTTCATTTCCTTCTTGAGGTAATGTAAACTCACCATGTATGCATTACTGATTGTGGTATCTCTTGATCTATTTCAAGAATCTTCCAAGTAGACAAACACCTATGATTATGAAGAATTATCATGAGGATGATCTCCCTTGAAATGAGCCATCGGTATAGGAACTAGAACCAATGATCACACCCATGGGTGGTGTACCAGTGATACCACCACCTGGAGGGTAGTAGTTACTACCAGGGTTACTGATATAGGATGCACATTGGTAGAGTGCATTGCATGTCTTACAGAGGAAACAACCTCCCAAATTCATGGGTGAGCCAGACCCCCAGGTAGCTGAGGATTGGATTGAGGTGGTTACATGTGTCTTCTTCCTACTAGGGATGCCTCTCAACCTAATGGAAGACCTAGATGGGAGTCTTATACATGGATCAGTAAGGAGATGGTGGAGCTCAGTGATCCAAATGCATGAGGATATGAAACTCACTTTGATAGAATTTGATCATCTCTTCTAGGATGTGTTATTCTTACTGATATTATGCTCTTTTCATATAAAATATCTCCTGAATCTATAGTAGGGAAGTCATATAGTAGCGGAGTACTTGGTGATATTTATGAATCATTCTCACGAATCCATTGGTATAGTGCGAGACCCATTCTTCAGGACCCGAACCTTCGGTCATGGGCTATGCTGTGAGATTGGGGTATGCATGATATACCTTAGCATTCCAACATATGTTGGGGTACTAGAGTGAGATCTGTTATGAGATATCACTCTAGCGGAGTAGACACTAGTAGTGGGAGATACCATCAAGCATTAGTTAGCTAATTTTTTGATAGCAAGTATCCCATAGCTGATGAATGGATCCAAGTGGATAATAAATTTCAGTGGAAAATCCTAGGACATATTGTCAGTGGTGTGAGGATGCCAATGTAGATAATGTAGTCTAAAAGAGAGGTTATGCAACTTGTTTAGCAGTCAGGGACACATGGATAGAGATTTCCCAACTTGCAGTACGAATAATCGGTAGATGGTCAAGGGACCAATGGTTTAGATAAAAAAGTAGTCATAGGGATGTTCAATAGGTTTTAGATGTGGAAAAGGAGTTGGATGGGTTGTAGGAGGTGGGAAAATGTTTGAGGTACTACCACCACCACCCCCAGGTGGTCGACCGTGGACTTAGGGAGCTGGTGGACTAAGATGATGTCAGCTTTAAGTGATGGAGTATTATGACCTCGGTGCTCCAGAGATGATTATAGGTAGGATCTTTGTATTTTACACCCTAGATTCAGTTTTGATAGACACAGGAAACAGTCACCCTTTTCTCCCCATGACCCTTATTTGTGACAAGGATATTCTAGTGGAACCATTGACTCAATACCTATGATTTTAGACACCTATGAGAGCAGATTTGATGATCACACACTAGTGGTGATAGTGTTCCATTACTCTAGGGGTGATATTTTTGGTTGGGATCTCATGGTGGCAGCGTTGTGGTCTTATAATTCATTTTTGGTAAGGACTGATTATCCATAGTTCATGCCCAGATTGACTGTTTTAGGCATATAGTGTGGTGTCTCTGTAAAGATGGGACTTGGTATTCCTTTTTCGAAAAAAGGAAAACAAATCAGTACATGATGGAATCATACATAGAATGGTGTATCCTATCACACATCAGTTTTATGGAATGATCCTCACTGTCATTGATGAGATGAGTCACTAAATTCATTTAGTGGTTGACGAGTATGAGGGTATATTTCCGAAATATGTTCTAGGATTACCACATCGTAGGGAGGGGGATTTATAAATTTATCTTTACCACGATAAAGAACTTATATCTACACCTACATATCAGATGGATCCATAAATCTTAGTTATTTAATTGTATCAGTGGACGACTAGAAGAGAAAAGGCTTTATGGGACCTAGTGTTTCACCCAAGTGTTTTTTCCAAGATGGAATATGTAATATTGATGTTATTTGTGGACTTACTATGCCTAAATCATGTGTTAGTGAAGACCAAGTGTCCACTATGGAGGATTGATGAAATCTTTGATCAGCTGAAGGGATTTTAGTAGTTCTCAAAGTTAGACCTCAAATCTGGCAATCACCATTTTCATGTACGGGATGTGGATATCCCAAAGATAACTATTATATATCTGTATGACCACTACATGTACTCATTTATGTCATTTTGTGGGACTAATTCCTCATTAGTGTTCATAGGACACATTAATAGGATCTTCCAACATTATATTGACTGATTTGTCATGGTCTTAATTGATGAAATCCAAGTGTATATGGTGTCTGAGGAGGAGAACACGATACACATGAGGAATTTCCTAGACAAACTTCGAGAGGACCAAATTTTTGGAAATCTCCCAATGTTTCAGTTCTAGATATGAGGGGTCCAGATTCTAGGATACACCATTTTGGAGTCTGGAGTTGCAATACATCTAGTGAAGATAGAGGAGATACTTTCTTGGGAGCCACCCAAGAGTGTTACCGAGGAGCGGAGTTTCCTGGGTTTGGCTTGGTACTATTGGGGGTTTATAACCACCTTTTTTAGGGTAGATACACCATGAAAAACATTCCATGGAAGGGGAATCATTTCGTGTGGATAAATAAGTTCCAATAGTGCTTTCAAGAGATGAGTCCGAGATTGAAGAGCACTACTATTTTGAGAATACCAGAGGTGGGAAAGGAGTATGTGGTGTTCTATAAGGAATTAAGGTCCAGGAATGGTTGTATCTGGATGTAGAAGAAAGTTTGGATTGCCTATGGTTCATTCCAGTTGTGGTGGCAAGCGCAGTACTACACAACCCATTATCATGATCTATTAGTTTTATTCTTTGCATTGAAGATGTGGTGACACTACATGATGGGAAAGTGATTTACCGTCTACTCTGACCACAAGGGTCTCAAGAATATATTATCTCCTAAGGATCTAAACGTGAGATAGAAATGATGGATATAGTTCCTCTCGGTCTTAGACATTAAGATTGTCTATACACCTAGGATGGGTAATGTGGTGGTGGATACTCTCAATAGGGGATCTAGTATGTAGTTTTTGAGTGAGGCGTGGGAGTAGTTAGTCCCATAATATATCTCTATTGTGGATAGAGATGGTGTATCCTATATCTAGACAATTGTAGTAACCCATCCACACGTACAACAAGTCAGGGAGACACATCTCAGAGATACCTACTATGATAATTTACATGCTCAGATGTACAAATGGCATGCCCCAGATGGATTTTCGAAATGTGGGGATTAACATCATTCTCTTCTAAGGGAGCATCATAACCACAATGAAATTCCCAGGGAAGGTATTGTGGGAGTTCCATAATTAGACTTTGGGAGTAAATCTGGAAGTGTAAAAGATGTATATGTACGTTTTGATGTATGATATGGTGGCTGGGGATGAAGAAAACAATGGAAGAGTTCATTTATCTATGCCTCACTTTTCAGAAAGTGAAGGTTGAGCACCAGGTTCAATTGAAATTTACTCGACCCCTTGAGGTTCCAGAGTAGAAGTTGTATGGGATATTGATGGACTTGGTGCTGGGTTTACCATGCACATCCAGGGGACATGATACCATCTGGGTGAACATTGATCAACATACCATGTCAGACCACTTCTTACCAATCTGTGACCAGATCTCTATAGAGTGTTTATGATTCCTCTAAGTGCAAGAGATAGTTTTTCTTCACGGAGTGCCATCAATTATCGTCTCATGTCATGATGATAACATTACATAATGATTGTGGAAGGGATTTCAAGAAGAATTTGGGACACATTTTCCCATGATCACCATATTTCATCCCCAAAAGGGTGTCCAGATGGAGAGGACCATCCAGGTTCTTGAGGATATGTTATGTGTTTTCATCATCAACATTCTCCGCAGTTGAGAGGACCACCTACCTATGGTGAAATTTCAATATATCAACATATACCACTCCACCATTGGTATTTAACTATTCGAGGAAATGTACAGATGATAATTCTGGTCAAAACTATGTTGGAAACACCTAGGAGAGTTTGCACTCATGGGTCAAAATCTACTATGATCTACCAACAATAAGGTGAAGATCATCTAAGAGAGAATGAGGATTGCAAAAAGGCAGTAGAATTCATATAAAGATAGGATTAAGAGGCCCTTGGAGTTCAAGGAGCGAGACCATGTGTCCCTTTTGGTCTCACCTCACCGGGGATTGTGGATATTTGGTCAAGGAAATAAGTTATCTCTGAGATACATCGACCCTTTTTAGATTGAGAGTAGAGTTCATGAGGTAGCGTACTACCTAGATCTACACCTAATGTTTCACCTGGAGCATTATTTCTACCACATGTTGAAGTTGAGGAGGTAGATGCATGATCCATCACACATCGTTGATAGGGCTGAGATAGATTTTCATGATGGGGTGAATTTTGGGGAGAACCTAATAGAGATAGAGGGTTTTCCATCATCAGATATTTTATGGGAAGTCGATTAATTTGGTGATTAATTGGTGGAATCATAGGAATCTCCAAGAGAGCACTAGGGAGTGAGCGGCTCATATTCATGCTCATTACCCACATCTTTTTTTTGAGTTTCCCTTGTTTTGGATTTTAAAGGTGTAAATCCATATGGGACGGAGAATGTAATGACTCAGATTTCCATGAATTTGTTTTTATGAATTTTGTTGAGAAATTCCCATTCCATAAACAAATATGGCTTTAGAGTTTGATTCCTAGGGTGCCCAAAACGTTTTTTTTAAATAATGTTTTTTAATAGCACAGATGTGTGAATTTTCTAAGAAGGTTAAATTACTCTTAAACAAGTGCCCTGATTAGAACCTTGATGGCACTATTGAGATTAGAGTATAGACTTTACCCTATGCGCGACCTAACATTGGTTGGTGTGTGTCATCTATTGAAAACATCCCAAAGGGTGTAACCATAAATAAAATAATTAAATTAAAATTATTTTATTTTGAACTCCTAATAACTCATAAAAAGTAACTCAAATTGGAAATATGAACCCACTATTGAGTTTATAAGGGGGTTTTTTCTTTATGTGAGACCTAACCTCGACTGACACCATTCATCTGAAAAAGTTAATTTTTGGATGTGAATGTCATTAAAATAGGTAATAAAAATATTTTATTTGAATGTTACATGTTTATGCAGAAACAATTTCTTTTTTTAATAATCCGTGTTAGTGGAATTTGGGGTTATTGTTATAAACATGGAATTTCATTGAGGATAGGATAAGGAAGCTCACTCCTTATGACGTACGCTGGCGGATCAAGGATCAGCGATGACACAGAACCCTGTTCTTCATCAATGATTGATCCAACATCAAGGTAGGGTGTCAATATCTTTGTGATTTCTTTTATCTTTTTTAGAATCAAAATAATAATGTGAAAAAATACACAAATAGGTTGATCTACGGTTCTATCAATCTTGTAGGAGGGATAATTCTTGTGTGATTAAGGGAAATAGATCTTGGTGATTATTTTGTTGTTGGTTTATTTGTGATCCCACAAACATGAAGGCATCAAGGATGAATGAACAAGGCCAGGATATGTTCTTTGGATGCTCATGTACTTAATACCTCGCCTAATGTCAGTCATCTTATTCATGAAATATTCACCCATTAAAACCCTACCCGAATGATCGATCATTTCCCACACGATCCATGGAACAATGGTACGATATATAAGGTTGTAATCCATGATGGTGTTGTGGTGGTGTTACTAGAGTGCAGAAAGAAGGTGACAACTTACGGAAGATGGTGCAATGAAAGGCGGACCACCGAATGGGTGGCCGATAGTGAGGGAAGTACAGAGCATCGAGGGAGGCTATGTTTCGGTGGGGTTCACAGTCATGGTGCAACAAGACTACACAAAAGTTTGAGCTAATTGAGGTGTAGGCTACGAGTAGTGGACAAGAGCCGCGATAGGGGGGGTCGTGGTGTTGGCTGCGGTGGGACACGGCTCAGAGGCCATGTCGTAGGAGGAAACTAAGGTAGTAGGGACACGAGAATAGGTTCAATGGGATACAATTCTATCCACATTTAATGTTGTGTCCCCGTTTACTCGGAGGGTATGGCTAGGTCGTGCACTGTTGGAGCCCACTTGTGACGGGCCAGGTTGGGCAAACCAGGACTCTCCAGTGGCCCCGTGGGTCAAACCGTGTGTCCCATTTGGCCAGGCTCATATATCCAGGATGGGTTGTGCTGGTCCAGACTAACTATGTTGTGTTGGGTCTGGCAAAACGGGCTAGGTGGGGTCGATTCTGAACCAGACTCGACTCTATTTTCTAAATTGTCGGTACCATTCAAACAGTGTGTCCATTTGATGATCCATTTTTGGTATTGGGATCCTTGTAATGAGGATGTACTTTAGAGAAGATATTAGTGGGGATTTTCTGATTTTGGTTTACAAACTGATGGCATAAGGAGTAGGTTCTCCCAGAACTACCACACTATAAGTGTAATCATATGGCTGGCTGTGACAATGTTACTAGGGGGACGACTTAACCCATCTATACTGTAGGAATTATTGATTCTCCACGGACCATAAATGGTCTATATGGAATCAATGTCCTAGGTTCCATTTATTCTTCTTACACTATCAATTTTTTGTTCTCTATCAATTTCTTAGATTCTATCACCACTCCAAGTGCCAACGACCTTCGGTGTGCCATTAACGCTAAGTGCACGATCGACACTCCATGCATCATCGACGCCATGTGCACTGTAGACACATCTAGTGTCATAGATACTATGAGATCAATGGAATAAAGATGGAAATTATTATCTTCATTCTTTAGAAATGTACCTGTATTAGATAACTATATTGAAAGTACTTCATGTGTTTCCTTCAGGGCGTACTTTCTGTGTTTCCTATGAGATGTACTTCATGTAATTGCCGGTGGTGTACATTTATGGTATTTTGGTCCCTAATGAGTATTTTTTCACTCACCCCTGCAAGGTCTATTATCTCACATGTTGTGTCTTCTGTAGACAATCGATGCATTGATGGAGTCCATGGTTGACTGGGTAAACATGGTTCCTAGAGAGGGGACTGATAGACAAAGTGTAATTCATTGAATTTAGACAGTTGTTTCTTTACCAACCCTTCAGGTAGGGTTTTGATATGGTCAAGATTCAGTAGCTTATACTTTCTCTTTTGGTTGGGCATGTATTTTGGAACCATTAACTTTTTAGTTTTTATAATTTTATACTCTTCTGTTGGTATCATAGAGGTATGCATGCTTGTTTATTTAGTGTTTTCAGTTCATCACTCTTGGGCTTGGAAATGGGTGTGTGTGTACATGTACTTAGTATAATGCATCCCATTTGTGGTATATTCATACTCGGTTCTAGTTGTTATCCCCTATCCTATTGAAGGTGGTCTTGGAGTAGTCATGACATTGGAATCGGGTGATAGTTCATGAAAAACACTCATTTAATCTGAGAAGATATATTCATAAACATCATTAGTGTTGGCCTACTGAGATTTACTCCCCCATGCTTAAGATATAAATTGGTACCGTAGAATACATAATGGTAGAATAATAGGATAATGGAAATTTCCCAATAGATGACAAGTGATTTAGGATAAATATTCTAAAAATGGGTGTTTGGGATTATTTGGATGATTTTTCTGGATTTATATTGTTTGGATATATAATAATATAATCTATTGTTATATGATTTTTGGAAATGTATATAGTTCATTTTGATATACTAATGTTTCTTATTTTATATTGGAACTATCCAGGATATTGGTTTATAACTTATTATGTATTCTTATTGGGTTTAATTTGTTTCCACTATTACTTGACATTAATATTTTGGTATAGTATCCCCTTTGTTCTAAATTATACACATGTGGTAAGTCATCAAATTTTAGAGAATAGGGAGGAATGTCTGACCTCACATGGTGATTTCAAATTCAGTACTGATTAGTGCTCATCTATGGGTGAATATTAAAATTATCACACTCCTAGTAATTCTATAATAAATGCTCATTCATTCATGGGGTTCTTTTCCATGATACCAAAAAAACACCAGAAACATGGAATTCTATAGTGACAACCACCTAACCTCAAATTGTATAGAATAAAACAAAAAATAAACATCCAAAAAATTCCCCCCAAATATAAAATCTAACCCCAAATTAAAGAAACCTCCAAATCCCAACCTATATAACATTATCATTAATCCAAAAGAACAATTAATATCCAAGTCACAAACAATCAAAACCAGGTTCACCATAAAATTCCATTGAACATGCATAACTCTAATAAGTGAGGAAAAACATCACTGATTCAATGAAACTGAATGAATATATTGATATCAAGGGATGAAAAATAATGAATTTGGGATTTAATATCATGATTTCTAAATCCTAATGATCACAATGATGAATATAAGTGGGTATGTGGTCGAAAACCTCTAATGAGAGAACAAATACAATGGAACAAGACTCCTAGAATTTTGGAAAGGGGTCACACATTTATTATGCTACTATGAGGATAAGAGCACTCATATTTTGTTTTCTAAATATTTCCTGGAGGTTTTTAAAAATCTACAGTGAAATAATCCGGAAATATTTTTCGGGTTGGTTTTATAAACCACTACTTAAAAATCATTTAATTAATAAATAATATGTAGTGACATACCACAGAATTAATTTTCCTTGTTTATCTAATACTCAACATCAAAAAAATCATTAAAATTTAGAAAACATATCATCCATAACATAAAATATCAAAGGAAATGATTGATGATTGGTATAAAACATTGATCAACTCTACACTAAAATAATAATATTCTAAAATAACTTAATTTCAACTACTATATATTTAACTATACTTGGTCAAATGAGAGTCTTTTCACCAGTCCCAACCCAACATAACGGGGACTTCAATGGTTGAATATATTGTTCAAAAAAATTATCTATATATATCAATAACTAATAACTATGATAATAAAATAACTCCACAATTGGAAAATGATCACCCAATGATATACCAATGTTTAAAACATATGATCAAATAATATTCCCCATATCAGGAATAACTTTTTCTTTCAATCTATATGTTTTAAGATGATAATTTATAATCATCCTCAAATAAATCCTCATAGAATTTGAGAGTTTATTCCAAAATATATTAATAAATATTGGATCACTATCTATTAAAGTAAATATTTTTTAAATCCATAAAGATTAATTAATTACTTCATATAAATATTATTAAGGTCATCAACTAGAAATTTTTCAGTAATGGTTAATAAAATCACTAATTTCATTGATAAACCCACTAATATCATTTAAATGGTATGATTTTGGGGTTATATCAATAACACAATCACAAAATATGTGTAAATATAATCCCAAAATCACATTGTAATGAGTAAAGTATACTACAACCATGACAGTCATTGATGCTCAGTATTCACTTATTGAAAAGTTAATGATCATGAACCAAAATATTTAATTTCATACTACATCTAAGAACACCATAATTAGAATATAATGTCATGGTTTCTTATGTTATATTTGGGATTCAGTACCCAAATTGTATGGTGAAAAGTAAATAAAATTTCTTTCATTAGTTACAAGGAAACCACAATTATTTCTCAAAAGTATATCATTGAATCTAGTACCATAGTTCACTTATTAGTTGTCACCACACTATATAGAATCCCATATCCTCATAAATTACTTATATAATAACACAATATCTTTCACATGATCTATAAAGTTTGAATTCATATCATTATTAGGTAGAAATAGTGACTGTAATTTTTTCTTTATAGAGATATAATTTATTTTTATGTCTCAAAAACATAGGTACACAATATGGAAAAAAATTAAATTCAATATGTTGAATAACCTAAAAAAATTTAACATTGAGTTTCAATTGTGATATTTTTCCTTTTGTTGAATTTTGTATATTGTATGAGGTACATGTATTTGGAGAAATATTTAATATTTATTAGAAAAATAGATATATGTATTGTGTGTGTGAATGATAATATAAAAAAATAGAAACTCAAAACGATTATAATACCACAATTGTGTATAGATTATGGAGTTTTTTCCTATTCTTGTATAAATTATGATTTCTAGTGTGGAGCCATGAACCGACCGTTCGTGAGTGCAAATCAAATTTTATATTAGAGGAAAATATATTTTAATTCTATTAACATCTCATAATAGATGAATTATGAAAGTTGATTTAATGGGTGGTTTAAATAGAAATTAAATGAATGTTTAATTGGAAGTTACACATATTGTTTATGGGAAAAATTTAATAGTTTAAAGAATTTTATGAGAGTAAAATCATTTTCACAATATAATATTTTTTCACTTATTCCATTCTAATATATCACAAATATTAAAAACCCTAGGTGGAGATACCTTTTTAGATTAGAAGATAATGAAATAAGAATGTAACATTGATCAAGTGGTTGAAAATGATCATTCTCAGATCAAATTATAATGATAGAATTTTTATATGTGTCAGTGTGTATTCCACGAGGCAACAAATTATGATATTTTTCACATAATTCATTGAATAAACAATTATTATAGACCTAAAAGAGATTTATCGCATAGAAATATTGATAACATTTTCTAATGATAATAATAAAGATATAAAATATAGTTACTTTATATTTTACATATATTATTACATGATTCTGAGTGTGATTATCAATGATATACAAACCAAGGACTAAAAAATCTAGTGTATATAGATGATTGGTTACATAATTCGAAAAAAAATTAAATTATAATAAAACATCATTTTATTAATATATGTAATAATATCATAATTACCTTTGAGCTCCTACAATTGTATAGGGTAACCTGGGGAATAAATATACAAAAGGGATGAGCTAAAAATCCTAGTAAGGGAATAAACACATGTATAAATAATATAAATTGGCTTTGAAGTAGGAAAATAATTACATAGATTGAATGGATCATAAGTAAACATAAGGAAGAATAAAATATAAAAGATAGAATCATATGATCCTAGAAATATTATAATGCGGAATCAACATATTACATGACATAAACATGAGTCATGTCTACCTTCCAATACAATATCACATATTGGAAAAAGTGTCGTAATGGATTAGGGTTACTTCCTAATCCCATACATGACATCTCATTAGTCTAATCAATACCTAGGGCATTGTAGTGTTATATGGGAATACCCATCATAATATGATAATGAATATTTTTTCTCCCATAACAAATCATGCATATTTATTATATATAAGAGCTACCCATTGAATGAACTTAGAATTATAATCATATCATAAGTCATAATAAAAGGGTGTATCAAAATGTTATCCATGAAGTATTGGATTTAAATCATAATGGTATATTAATAATAGAAAAAATAAGACAATATCATGATAAATGACATCCAACTAAAGATGAAACATGTAAAAATGGTGTTTTAGTAACTTTGGAAATGTGTCTCTTAATTGGGGTTCTAATAGAAGAGGTAATTATTCTGTTAAAGGTGTAATAGAATAATAACTTATATAAACCATATGTGAATTAAAATAGTTCTCTAGATGAGGATTCTATTATTAATCATATCAGATCTAAGAAATTTCATTTAGTGGTCCTTTAAAAGAGGAAAATAAATTAGAGAACTACCCTTTAATAATTTTTTTGAAATGATTTATGAATTGTAACATTAATACATGTATATCCCCTTAAAATAAATATTAAATAAACCTCGTATATATGTGTGTGAAATATATATATGTAATATAGAATAATTATATAATAATAATTAATAGAGAAGTTGGGGCAGATAGATAGAGAATGTAACCTAATGGAAATTTGGAGGTTTGGAAAGATCCCATACCTTATGTCTGAATGCATTCTCCTCTTACACTTAATGCAAGGGATGATAAAATTATATTAATTAATTAACTATTTCATATAAAATTAAATATTTAAATTATTAATTATACTTTTATTTTGTTAATTTTTGATAATTTCAATGAGTTATAAAGTTCAATTTCATAGCTTTAGGAGCATTAGTGTATAGTTTCAGGGTCAGTTCTCTTTGGTAAACTAATGGAAGTTTTTTTAAAATGTAAATTTTCATCTAAAAGTGTAATAATAGAGTTTTAACACAATTACATAAGTTTAAATGGTCCTATATCACATTTTATATATAGTATGATGATAATTCAACTAATAAAACTTTAATGATGATCAATTTGTTTATATTTTGTTGTTTTCATAAAATCACAAACTCGTTTCTTTTTATGGAATTTTATGTATATATATCAGTTGAAAAACATGAAATAAGTTACAATATATTTATAATAATATTATTGAACTATATTAATGTTTTTATGACCATCCATGAATAGCGTAATTAAAAATTAGAAATAATTTTTCATGAACAAGATTAACCGCCATAATCTAGAACACCATTTCATTTCCTTTAATAAAAGGATATGAGAAAAGTGATGAGCCTAATATATTCCATTATAAATATTAAATTATAGAATATAAATGAAACTTGATTTATTGTGAATTTTTATGGACGAAGTAGGTGAGGATAAGTTATTAGAAGAAATGAAATTAATAAAGACTGTTTGAGAAAGTTACATCTTGAATTTCCACTCCTTGAAGGACCCTATAAAAAACATATAATTGAGATTTTTTTGATACCAGTACCCCTTTGTAGTGGGAAAGAGTCTTGGGAAGGGAATTGGGTTGGATATTAATAATAGATAAGGCTTAGATGGTCAGAGGATAAGGGGTGGTGAGGTGTGGTATTTATAAGTGGAGGAGAGGGGTATTTTTATTTATTATATTAATTGATTTATTAGTTTAGATCAAGGATATCGATAATGTCAATAATTATGAATAAATATAGAAAATAATTCATGAGAGTTTGAAAATGAGGGCTATTACGTTATCTATGATTGAAAAATTCATGAATTTGTCTTATAATGTTACATACCATAAATAACCACATTTCCTTATTCACAAGGAAATCAACTATTTTAGAAAATTAACAAAAAGTCCAGCAAACAATTTTTTACATGTAGATTTAAAAAAAAGGTAACATTTTTGTAAAAATAATTTTATAAATATGTGAATTATATAATTAAATAAAATAAATATTTATTAAAAAATGATATTAATATTATAATGGATTATTTTACCCCTTACAAAATTAAATTAGTACCCATAAATTTTACATATAATCATAAATCAACATAATATTAATTTATGAATCTATTTTATGAAACTAAAGTATCATTTAAATCATTATATTAACTATAAAATTATAAATAAAAATTTCTATTTTACAAATATTTTGACTTTAATTTATCATTTTTAAAACGTTTATATACATATACTATGATATATATATAATTTTTTATTTATATGAAACATATATTTTATATTATAATTTCATTTGTTAGGTTATTATTCTAACTGCTAGATTACTATTCCTAATGGCCAGATTACTATTCCAACAGTTAGTTTAATAATGGTCATTTGTTATCCTTAATTACTATAAATGTTAATTATTTAAATAATTCTTAATTAACTACTATTTAACCTAATGGTTATATATTTTCATCAAAAAAATGAATATTATATTATAAACATAGTGTTTTATTTTTATATATTTTTTCACGGGTGCGGCCATTCTAGTTGATCGAGCATGTCCAATTTTTCTTGTTTTTGTTATGTTATTCTCAATTTATTATCATGTTTTAATATTTTTCATTTTTATTGGATTATTTTCTAACAAAATTATCATTATTTAGTTAATATAATATTGTTTTTATTGGTTTCTCTATGAGAGGAATGTATTATATTTCATAAGAATGGAAATTCCATTGATAAAATTTTCGGACATTAGATTTTTCCTCGCTTATGAAATTTCACTCTCGAAAGTTCATTTTATTGGCTATGGTGAAAACATGTGACTGTATTTCTCCTTCATCTATTACTCCATTTTCCATGTATCCAATTAATACACATGGTTTCTCTATAGTAACTTGACCAGGTGAGTGGTATTGTTATATAGAACCTTGTCTCTATGGGCAAAAATTTCACCAACTACTCCTCATAAGAGAGATTGATTTCTAGTTGTACCACCTATGAGTTCATTACAAGTGATAAATATTGTATGTCCATCCTATATATGGATAAATGGAATACATCATGAACTTGAGACATAGTTGGTTGAAGTGTTATTTGATAGGACCCAACATAGACAGAATAAATAACCATGAAGGGGATGATGTACCTTGGACATAGCATTCTTCTATTCCCACATCATATGACCTTATTCTATGGAGTTATGTGGATGAATAAATTTCCAGTAACCTCAAACCTTTAATCTCGTTAATGATTGTCTTAATATCTATTCTATCAACCCTGGGTAGTGCAATTATGTTGTTGGATAATATTCACCTTTTCCTTCATTTCCTGAACCATTTCGGGTCTCAACATCTTGTTTTCCCCAACTTCATCCAACCATAGAAGAGTTATATATATTTTTCTATAAATATCTTCATATAGGTCCATTTGATTCATGATTTGAAACTATTTTTTTAGAGAACTCAACAAGTGGAAGATGTTGATCCCTCCTCTTTTGAATTCCATTGAGCATGCTCTCAATATTGTCACTACTTGGGTTTAAGGTTTGGGTTCCATAATGAGGGAATTGTTATTTAAAGGAGTGAGAATTTAAAACCATTAGAAAAGTGAAAATTAAAAAATTGTAAATTTTTTTTACACTTGTTAATAAGGTACACCTTTCTTTTCAAGATATTATCCCCATTAGAAATCCACAAGCATGCTTAACCTGGAGTTGTTTCATGACGGGTAACCTCATAGGATGTTTCTCAAGGTGTGTCTGACTGCGGATAGAGAACACTAAAATAAAGTGTGTTTTTCTATGGGTAAATTCATTTTTATGATAACTGACCCTGGTGGGTAATAGAATATGTTGTTTTTTGAAGGAACCCATGGTATTATATGACACCCACGTGGTTATATGTCTTGGTTCATGGCTTGGGGAGGTCGGGTTGCGATAATACATGGTGAAATGAGGTAAAAGGTTTAAAAATAGATAAATCACAAAATACAAAAATAATATATAACTAAATATATGAATTATGTAATTATATACCTCAAAAAAAATATTTTTCATTATTTTTCATCTTTGGATTCACTTTCCTTAAGATATAACATGTCACACATATTAACAAATGGGTATTTGTGAAAAGACCACCCCTTGTCACCTATAAAAGGACCCCTCCTCTAACCACATCAAACAACACATTTACGTTGGATTTATTTTAAAAACCTACAAAAAATACCCCCTAATAAACCAATCACAACCTAGGTAGCTTATGGTATCAATTAAATAACCCAATTCATTCAAAATAAAGATGGTTTCTAAGAGAATGTACAATTTATTCTTTATAAATAATGATTGTTTATCCTTAATTTTCATTTATCTTCTTACTTATAAAATAATATTTTTTATTTATCACATTAATAAAATATAGAAAATATTATTAAAATTGGGTAATAATTTAACTACAAAAAACTACTTCTTCATCATACTAATCTAGTTATTGTAGCATATTCTTTTCTGGGATGGTTTAACCAATTATATGGGAAATGTTAAAAATTATAATAATGAATGGTTGTGTAAACATAATTACTAATAATATCTGATATTAGTAAGGAAATAATTTTTTATTTATTCTTATCTAATTTTAATTTTAATATTTCAATCATTAATAATATTACGCCTTATGTTTGATAAAATATACCAAAATTTTTTTAGATATCATCATTACAAATTGTATCCAAAACCCCCATGGAATAATACTAGTGAATAAAAAATAAATAATTTTTTTTATTTTATATAATTGAGAATTATGCATATTTTAAACTAATTAACAAAGAATGATGACAAAAACTACTATACTAAAAATTAAATGGAATATTTGAAACTACTCACAACTGATAATTACTATAAAATAAAACTAAATAATAAATATAAAATAAATAAATATAAAATTATAATATAAAAAGAAATATACGTGAAAAGGGTTTTAAAATTAATTTTTAAGTAGTTAAATATTTTTATACATGGTTTTTCAGTCTTTCTGATCAAGTAGCAATCCATGGTAAGGGTTCCAGTTGACTCAATCACCTTTCAGTGAGTCATGTGTCCATATCTTCCAATATGTTCTTATGAAATTGGTTTACTATATAATATGGTTGAATTATATTTAATTTCATATATTTTTTAATTGATACTTCATTCTTATTACCACCTCTATTATTACTTCATCAATTAGGATGTTCATAAATGTTTGTTTGTCGTAATCATCATTCCTTGAGATATGTTTCATATTATGCACTGATTTGTTTTTACATGAGGTAATTTCAATCATATTTACATATATTATCATAATTTACATATTTTTAATATATTTTAATTTATATTTAATTTTTTTTGTTCATATGAAAATGATTAATGTGTTACCAAATTTTTCTGTTTTTTCATTACTCAGAATTCTCCCTTTGAGTCATAATCATTCCTCATTGACTATGTTATTCAAAGATTTAGATATTCTACCCATTTCCATTCAAATATTTCACTTCCATTTCCTATATATGAATATTTAATTTTCATTTCATAATCGTAAACATTGATTTATTTCATTCTTTTTAATGTTATGACACTGTAATGAATTATTTATATCCTCTCTAATTTTTTTTTCTCCACGTCCATATTATTTCTAACCCAAAAAAATTTAAATTGTAATTTTAAATTTAAATATGATTTATCTTTTATATCATTCATATTAACACTTATATCTAATATGAATTAAATTTTATAACTCTTTCATGAATTTTGGTTTCTTTAAATCTACCTGAATGTTTTAAAAATATATTTCTTTATTATTTTGTATATTCAATATCTTTAACTCTTTGTTTCTTAGACATTAACATTATATTTATTTATGGTCTCATTATATTTAATTATATTAAAAATAAATATTTCAAATTCATATTTTTCACTTATTGGAAATTTATGTTTAATGTCGTGTTTAAATTTTTTAGTGAAACATCACTAAAACGTAAAAAACTATTTTTATAATTTCCCATTAATTTAATTAAATTTCTTATATAGGTCAATTTGTTAGAGATGTATATATAATAAAACTAAAAATGATTATTTATATAAATATAATTATATTCATTCAATTTTTAAAGAATGGTTTTTAGGAAAGTTATTAGTTTTTCCCCGTTATTAAAACATTCTGTAAAAATTAAGGGAGTGTTTTCTTACATCTAGTAAAATTTTTATCATCCTCTTAATTATTGTTCTCCAAAATCTATAATGTTTTAAATTTCAACCATTGAAAATTCCTTGTATATTTCATCTAATTATTCCATTTTTTAAGCTTCATATATTTTTTATGAATCTTTTAATCCTTATTAAAACTACCATGTATTAATGGTGTTGAAAATTAATGTATTTTTGAGAATTTTGACCCATAAATAACTTTTCCTAGTATTAAAATTTATAATTAATGAAGGTATCCTTTATAAATTTTCTTTTCTTCCTAAATACCTTATTCTTATTTCTTTTGATTGAAAAATATTTACATAAATAACCAACCATTTTTATTCACTAGGGAAAACTATTAAAATGATCATATACAATTTTTTTAGAGCAGAGTTTTAAGAAAAATAAATACATTTTTAATGCATATAAAAATATATTGATTAAATTTATAGTATTATCCACTTACATACTTTAGATGTTTTTTATCCCGAAATAATTTTTATATAAAACCTATTGAAACACCTAAGTCAATATAAGTGAGTAAAATGTTGGGAAATTTGAGATTTTAATTTTATTGGTCATTGAGAGGGCATTTTTTGAGATTTGGGACTTAGATTCGGATTTTTGGAGTTGTAAAACCATTAAAAAAATTGGTTAAGTTTAATGAAAAATCATGGGAATTGGGTTTTATGGTAACTCAAGGATAAGGGTTAGTTTAATGACCCATGAAAAAGAAATATAAAATTAGGACTCATTTGAGGACATTATTTTCTTAAAATAAATCATAAATTTATCCCTGAGAATTGCATTGAGTTGAGAGATTATTTCTAGGACTTTTTTAATTAGGTTATGAGATAATAAATAGGTGTTTTTTCCATTGATTTTCAGGAATTTTTAAGGAATTTGGTTACTTTTTATTTTGGTATTTTTTTTTAATTATTATTAAATTATAGATCCATAAAAAGCATAGGGATGAGGACAAGTTTCATTCATACGAAGGAAACATTTTCTAATCGATAAAAAAATATATCTTATATATGGTTTTTCACAATGTTAAACCCTTATATAATAAGTTCTATATTACATTTTGTTTTTCTAGCTAAGGGATAAACCTTATGTGTAGAATAATATATTACATAATAGAATAATATATTACAAATCAAATTATCCTTAAGTCATATATATTATATAAGAAATAATATTTTTTCGTAATAAATTAATTTAACATACATATCAAAAATATTATATTCTTAGATGATATTTTTTGAAGTGTGTATATTTTGGAATTTTATATATCATAAATCTGAAATGAAATATATTATATATTTTTTTATTTAGTATACAATTTGGTACATGTGTGTAATATATTGATCATAGAAAAAAATACATTATTTATGGATATTTTCCAAGGAAAAGTAACATATATATGGACAATACATTATGAATGGATATTATGAAAAATTATGTTTTCATATTTTTGGAAAAACATATTACATTTTGGATAAATTACGAGGGAATGTATCATACGTGTGGAAATATATTGCATATAACATATTTCTTAAATATTAAAATGTTCTTAAGGGAGTAATCATATTTATGAAATAATATATTACAGATGGGATAAAATATGTTATACATATATTTTTTTTGTAATAAAAAACATATGCATTGGAAATATGTCCGGAATGGGACAATCCATTTGGGAAATTTTCTCACATATTTAAAATATGTTACATATAGATACTTTTTCTAAAGAAAATATTATACAAATGAATGTATAATAAAATTGCAATTTTATATGGAGAAATATGTTAATATTTTGTATTTTGTAAAAGAAAATATAGCACATTTGAATCATTATATTATGTATGAAATTATTCTAAGAAGAATATACTACATATATATTTTTTCCATGGTAATAACCTTATGTATAGGACCAATATCATATATATGGATATTTTCTTAAGGGAAATACCATCTATTTAGGTTTAAATTTTATGTATGAAAATATATATATTATGTTCAAATAGAAACATTAGGTTTGGGAATTTAGCTAAGGTAAGAACCACATGCATGAAAATTTTAATGATGTAGGGATTAAAAATACTTATAGAGTATTTCAAATGGAAAATTATTATATGTGAAATAAAATCTATATTTATGAATTCTATTTAAGTGTAAAACCATAGGTTCTGAATAAAATCATTATGTATAGACATATATATTAAGTATATAGGGGAAGAATAAAAGTTTATCAAAAATCCATGTGTAATATATTTTATATACTAACTATGTGCACATAAGGGGTAATATATATGATATTATTTACCTAGATCTAGACATTTAACGTTTTTTAGAAGCAACATTTTTATGAATTTTTCCTAAATGCTAAATAATTTTTCGTTTTAAATGGTAAATGGGGTGTTTTCTGACCTGTTCATGAGGATATTGACAAAATAGGGATCTCTATCACATCCACTTCACATATTGTACCTCCCTTGGTTCTCAATATAATCAAGTGTCATTTGATCTCCAATCTAGTTGGATGTAAATCTAATTCTCTTTTTAAATTATTTCATGGATTTTTTCCAATCCATCACTAGTAATTTTTTGTTGTTAAGAAAATAAATGGGGTGAATATTCCAATGAATCATGGTTAAATCATCCTGAACAACAGGGGTTTTGTCTAATGAAGCTAAAAGAGATCCAATGAGGATGATTTTACTATGTTTTTTTTCATAATTTACTATGTTATGTCACTTACGTAAATTATTTTAAAATTATTAATGTTTTTATTGGAATTAATTGATTAAAAGATGAATAAATTCTGTATTTGTTGTGTTAAAAGTATTGATAAATATTGGAAGTGATAGAAACCCCTTTTATTTGATATTTAAATCAAGTGAGATTGTGGTTGAGTAATTTATTTATTATTCCAAAAATATAATATTTAAAATTAATATTTAAAAATTTTTCTATTTGATTAATGTTGTTTTATAATACATGAGGATGATGGATTGATGTATTTAAGAAATTATGTTGATAGGATATAGTGAGATAATCTTATACATGATTTGGATAGTGTATTTATGATTATATTGAAGTGAATATCTCTATTAATGAGGTAGGTGGTCTTTGTAACATCCCCATATATATCTTCATTATTTATATATCAAGTGACATGTGGTCTCTTCATTTTTTCTTGATCATCATTTTATTTAAAAATAAATTCTTTCTCTTTAACAACCATGATGATATTATGGGTGTCTTGGGCCATAATTGACACTCAACGCTGTTTTCCCTCAATTTTAGATTGATGATTTCTTGATCATAAATATGTTTATATCATTGTGGGCGCCAAAAATGTGGCCCAAAAGAAAGGAACGAAAAAGGCCGGCACGCTGCCTCGCGAAGCTCCTCCGCGAAGCGCCGCCACGAAGCTCCGCCGTGAAGCGCCCCTACTATGGCGGCGCCGCGAAGCTCCAGAGGCGGTAATCCTCCACGAACCCCTTTGACGTTCGCGAGCCGCCGCGAAGCTCCAGAGGCGGTAATCCTCCGCAAACCCCTTTGACGTTCGCGAGCGCGCCGCGAAGCACCCAAGGCGGCGTGCGAGCCCTGCTTCGCGGCGCCCCTTCCCTATAAATACTGGACTCCCCCTGAATCCCAAGGACAGAAAATCCAACCTTTCGGCTTCTCCTCTCCCAAATCGCGAAGCACGCTTTGCCCTGGGAATCATTAGCTCCACGAGGTATTTCTACTTCGCGAGACGACTCTGCTTTGTCTCGTTTTGAGCCCCTCTTCCGAGAGGGATTCCCTTTGTGAAGCTCAAGGGCGTTCGCGAAGGAAGCGGATTCCTAAGGGAACCCGAGCAGCCGCGGAGCACTTGTGCTTCGCGAAACACCCAACCCATACGAGTGATCCCTATGCTAAGGCAGGACCGCTCCACTTCGCGAAGCACACTGCTTCGCAGGACCCTGCTTCGCAAGGCACCCCTTCTTCGCGAGGCAGTGCTCCGTGAACACTGTTCCACTTCGCGAAGCACCTCCCACTCACACCAATGCCCCATGCTAAGTCCAAGGAACCCCACTTCGCGAAGCACACTCCTTTTCTTAGCAATTCCTCTTCCCGTGCGACCCTCCAGGTTTGCACGATGTGATTTCAAGGTCCCATGGACAATACCACCCGTAACGTTGCTTCGCCTAATGCTTCTTCGCATAGGCACGCTAACGGCTATTGCTTCTTCGCATAGCCACGCTAACGTGGACCCCTCGATGGTTCGTTCCACAACACCCCATGACCATGGCCTTACCGGCACCTTCCCTTCCCCAAGGACCAGAGGGTACCAGTTATGTAAGTCCCAGGGGTGTGGAGTGAACCCACCTCGTCCGAGCTGCAGGACGTTAAACTGCCAAGCACCACGTCCTCAACACATGACGTTAAACTGTGACCCAACCTCGTCTCCCTCACGAAGGGTCCCCCCAGCTCGGACATTCTTTACACCACTCGTCTCCACGGGAATGGAACTCTTCCGCACATGGAATGAGATCCTCCTTGTCGGAGTGGTGTATGTTCGCAGGGGAAGGGCCGCCTCAGAGCGTAAGCCCCTAACCTTTCGTACGGATGATTGCACCCATGCATCTCTGTACTTCCCCACTACCAAGGTCAGTGGAGGGAGTGATGGGGAACGAGGCACCCCCATAAGGGCCTCCATCCTGGAGTAAGTCCCAACACCATGGGCCGCCCAACACGTAAGCCCCTCTTCGCTTCTCACGGATGCACCCTTCGCGACGTGATCGTCAGGTCCTTGCAAACTCTTGTTTCTCACACCGAGCATGACTCACGTGGGCTTAGAGTGAGCACCGACCCTGACCCCATTTGAACTACGAGGTCTTTGATCCATGTCAAGGCATGGTACGTAGGAAGCCTCCACGAGGTTCAAGCCCACCCGTCGCTCATTCACGACGGGTCCCATTCCAGTCCAGTGGTAAGCCATTGCGACCCACCATTTGAACTACGAGGTCTTTGATCCATGTCAAGGCATGGTACATAGGAAGCATTTACAAGGTTCAAGCCCCCCCGTCTTTCACGTCGGGTTCCACCCCGTCCAGCACGACGTTAAACTGCATCCCGGTCCAGTGGTAATCCATTGCGACCCATCCCATTTGAACTACGAGGTCTTTGATCCATGTCAAGGCATGGTACATAGGAAGCCTCCACGAGGTTCAAGCCCACCCGTCGCTCATTCAAGACGGGTCCCATTCCAGTCCAGTGGTAATCCATTGCGACCCACCATTTTAACTACGAGGTCTTTGATCCATGTCAAGGCATGGTACGTAGGATGCCTTTATGAGGTTCAAGCCCACCACCCATTGGGACAAGGTCCATTTTCACGTCGGTTCACCGACAAACCCAATCCCTGAACTACGAGGTCTTTGATCCATGTCAAGGAATGGTACGTAGGAAGCCTCCACAAGGTGCAAGCCCACCCGTCTTTCACGTCGGGTTCCACCCCGTCCAGCACGACGTTAAACTACATCCCGGTCCAGTGGTAAGCCATTGCGACCCATCCCATTTGAACTACGAGGTCTTTGATCCATGTCATGGCATGGTACGTAGAAAGCCTCCACGAGGTTCAAGCCCACCCGTCGCTCATTCACGACGGGTCCCATTCCAGTCCTGTGGTAAGCCATTGCGACCCACCATTTGAACTATGAGGTCTTTGATCCATGTCAAGGCATGGTACGTAGGAAGACTTCACAAGGTTCAAGCCCACCCGTCTTTCACGTCGGGTTTCACCCCGTCCAGCACGACGTTAAACTGCATCCCGGTCCAGTGGTAAGCCATTGCGACCCATCCCATTTGAACTACGAGGTCTTTGATCCATGTCAAGGCATGGTACGTAGGAAGCCTCCACGAGGTTCAAGCCCACCCGTCACTCATTCATGACAGGTCCCATTACAGTCCAGTGGTAAGCCATTGTGACCCACCATTTGAACAACGAGGTCTTTGATCCATGTCAAGGCATGGTACGTAGGAAGCCTTTATGAGTTTCAAGCCCACCACCCATTGGGCCAAGGTCCACTTTCACGTCGGTTCACCGACAAACCCAATCCCTGAACTACGAGGTCTTTGATCCATGTCAAGGCATGGTACGTAGGAAGCCTCCACAAGGTTCAAGCCCACCCGTCTTTCGCGTCAGGTTCCACCCCGTCCAGCACGACGTTAAACTGCATCCCGGTCCAGTGGTAAGCCATTGCGACCCATCCCACTTGAACTACGAGGTCTTTGATCCATGTCAAGGCATGGTACGTAGGAAGCCTCTACGAGGTTCAAATCCACCATCCGGTCATCTCGACCTCATTCACGTCGGTTCACCCCCGTCCCACATGACGTTAAACTGTATTCCCCAATCCGAACTACGAGGACTTTGATCTGTGTCAAGGCATGGTACGTAGGAAGCCTCCCTGAGGTTCAAGACCAATGAGAATTGGCCCAGACCGTCTCATTGTCGGTGTGCCAAGCCCCACCCCCCCAACTCCCATCGGACTAAGGTCCCTCACTTACGTCGGTTCACCGACACCCACCGCCCGTCGTTTATTCACGACAGGGTTCACTATCGTCCCGCATGACATTAAACTGTAATCCCTGAACTATGAGGTCTTTGATCCATGTCAAGGCATGGTACGTAGGAAACCTTCCCAAGGTTCAAGCCCACCATTAGTGGACCCACGGGTCTACTTTCACGTCGGTATGCTGATGATGCCCATTGGACTAAGGTCCACCTTCAAGCAAGTACGCTGACAACGCTCATTGGACCAAGGTCCACCTTCATGTTGGTTCGCCGACGACATTCATCGGGCCAAGGTCCACATTCACATCGGTTTACTGGCACCAACCCGAACTATGCGGACTTTGATTCCCTTCCACGGGGATACGTAGGAAGCCTCGTCAAGGCTCAAGCCCAACTTCACTGTCGCCCCCTGCGATGGTCCCACTTCACTCTCCTACTCCATTCACCAATCGCCCACGGCCTAGCCCAGGTGTCGATATCCCTTCAAGGAGGATCCCTCAATCTGATCTACCCTAGCTAATGCTCTGGTTGGGTTGATCTGTCTCCGCTGGACGTTAAACTTGCGACATACCCCGTGTTGAACACGAGAAGCTGAGGAAAACCTCAGATATGTGTCTACGACATATAATTCCCCGCACTCGATGTGGGATGCCTCGGGATTCCATGCCCTCGAGAATCCTTGTGATCAAGGATAACAGACAGACATGCCAGGTACCCCAGCATTCAGACACGCTACTGATGCCTCAACGTGACTACTCCCCTGACCGAAGGTTGCTGCCCTGAATGGACCCTTTGGAATGTCCCGACAGAAGCAGTGTAATTAACCGGTGTCCATGGAAACATGGCACTGGGTAGAGTTTCATGAACTACGTATTAAATCTATAAGGGAGACCCGGACTAGGTGATGAGTTCTGAGGAGGAATCCACAGGAGGAAGAACCGACATCCCATCATCCCGTTTCGATCAAGGAGCAGACGTCCCTGAATAAGGAGCGAATGACGCCCGCCTTTGGAAAGCGGGAATGCGGGGAAACAAAGCCGCGCGTCCCCCGCAGACGGATGCGCGCGCCCCGGCGAAAGCGTCGGAAACAGAAATGGTGAACCCGACTTGAAATTCTTCTCCTCAGCATGGAGATTAGTAGCGTTCGAGACACCAGTAGATTGACGTGTCACCGGATCCAGATATCCGGTGCCTGGTCCCGCCAAGCAAATAGCGGGCCGGTCGTGAAACTCACCGGAAGTCGGGGTAGTAGAACGTGGGGCACTCCGCTCTGCAGCGTGTTGGCGTGGATCCTTCTCATAGACATGGAGGATGGAAGAACATTGGGGAACTGGCTGTCAAACCTTTTCCTCTCAGTACTGATGAGTTGATCCCTTCGTTTCCCAGGAACCAGGTTGCTATTTCAGAGATGCGGTCACCATCCGCTCCTCGCCCGCGCAGGGGCAGGGGCAACACCACGACGGCCACTCCACATGGCGCCACTACCGCCACGATGGCTGCCACGTCACGGAATATGGGACGCCCACGTCCCCTTTCCCCATCAGAGTTCATCCAACGAAGGGTGATCAACAACCTCGTGCGCAGGTATGAGGAAGAAGGGGTCATCCCAGCCCGGGATATGGCCCGCCTGGACCTGGAGGCCTCCAGGCCCCGCCGTCAACGCCGCCCTAACAGGCCACGCAGGGAGCCCCTGCTCTCCACCCCGACATTCAACCGTTTCGGGAGCCTATCCCTGGAATGCCTTGACGACTCTTCGCCTTACGCTGAAGAGGCAGGCGCTGTCCGGCTCAGTCCGCTCAGGGCCCCGACCCGGGGCCCCCAGGCGAGAGCTCCCGTCCGGCCGCGTCAACGCCGCCGTCCGGCCCCGCAGGAAGAACAGGCAGACTACGTCCCTGCACCACCTGCACTGGCCCGCCTGACCCGACGTCAGTGCCGGGCCCGGGCTGAGGACGCCCGCTCAGGCGCATCCACGTCGACAGCTACAGTGGCCCGAGCCACCGCCAACGTGCATTATGAAGCCCCCGCGTACATTGAGCAGGGGAACCCCTTCGCCCAACAAAGATTGAGACCCCAACCGCCCCATGGGAAGGCTGGGTTGACTCTCCGGGTTGTAGGCCCCAGTGGTGATCGCCGCGAGCTAGCCCGCGGTGATGCCACCCCGTACGGAGGCCCTCCCCGTACCAATACTCCACAGAGTGTGGGCCTTCCCCGCTCCGAGGTTCATCATGGAGGCATGCCTCGTGCTGCCCCCATCCTGCAGGAAGACCTGCCCCGCGGCAGTGGCGCTCAGCGCGGAAACATTTCCCGCGCCCGCTGTACAGGGTATGAAGTTCATCCTTCTGAAGGCACCGTCCATCCGGTCCTCCTCCAACGTGGTGGGCCTCCCTACGTCCTCTCTGCAACCGGCGAAGGTCCTCCTCGCCCCAGCAACTCGAGGAGTGAAGGTCGGCCTCGCTCCAATCGCATCGACCATGGAGGTCTTCCCCATGCTCCTGCCAGTTCCAACAGAGGCCCCTCCCACATGGGTACTGTTCATGGAGGTCCTCCCTATGTAGCCTTCGACATTTGCCCTGTTGCCCCTCACACCCCGGCTGTCTCGAGTGGGGGCCCTCTCTGCCACGGCGCCAGCGCCGGCCCGAGGCTGCCTGATAGGGGTCAACCCTGTCTCGAAGAGCCACCCAGGGGCAGAAGAGCGGGTCGTCACCGCCACAAGAAGAATCCTGGGAAGGCCTAGGTGGAGATCAAACCTGCTCGCTTCTCCGATTCGGAAGCGGAATGCAATTCAGCGAGGGAACCTTCTCCCAGCTCCTCCATATCAAGGACTGGGGCAGGAACCAGACGCGTCAGACTCGTTCTCCCAGAATTTGAGGTCCACCGGATTCCCGTCTCTCTCCGCAGGTACATCTAGGAGGAAGAAATCTTGAGAATTTCGCAGGTCTCGACCACGCAATCACCGCCTCTGTCACCAGAAGAGCCCTCTACCTCTACCAGGGATCACATAGAGTTATTTTGGGGGCCCACGACGGTAGAGCGACGACACGACCTGTCGCCGGTAGCCGCGGCTCCTGTGCCGGAAGCTGCGATTATCAGCCCGTCGTATCGTGACATCGTGGCCAGGTCACCTCACTCTTCGGAGGATGGCCCAGAATTCGGCGGCCAGTCAGCTCGTTTGCCGTATTCTCCACCGCCGAGCTTATTATCCCAAAGGTCCGCCTCAGTACCTCTTCCGGTTCCTCAGCCGCCCCCGGTTGACGAGTGGGGCAACACAGGGCTAGACCCTGAGTCCGAGCCTAGGAGCTTCTGGAGTATCCTTGCAGCAGATTACTTCCCGGAGAAGTTCTGGCCGACGGCGACACTGAATTTCTGCATACCAGAGTCTCTTACCCCTGAAGAAGTTGGATGATTTTGCCGAACCCTGTGGGCGACACACTTCCGCCTCCGTTTTGAACGGGTGGTGTACCCCAGAAGTCGTGAGCACTTCGAAGAAATCGGCGAGCAATGCCGCCTGATCGATGCAGCCGCACTTCTTGTAGCCCAGCACCCTGAGTCGCCAGGCCACCAGAGCGCCCTTCAACGAAAATGCGTTCAGAGTCTTAAAGCACTCCGCAGAATCGTCAGGGAAGCCACCCCCCATGTGCAAGTCCGTGGTTGGGGACACTATGCCTCTCTCCTCTTCGACCCTATCTGACGGCAGCCCGATTCGCTATGCGACATCGAGGATATGCCCTCAAGAGGGGTCACAGTCCACATGGCCGACGTTGTGGATAAGGAAGATGAGCTTGAGTTCCTTGATGGAGACTTACCATCCGAGGGCGTACCGCCGCTGGTCGACCCGTCAGGGAGAGTTACCCGTCATCAGAGGAACCTTATAGGTCTCCCCGTACCCACCGAGTCGCTAGCACTTGGTCGAAGCATCGGCAAGGGTAAGGAGCACGTCGGAACAGTCAAGCACTCCGACCCGTCCGCCTCTATGCAAAAAACGGACAAAGATCCTGAGAAGGCCACGTTACGCCAGCAGATTGCTGAGCAGAAGAGGCTGGTTGACGAACTCTTGGCTGAACGCGCCGCAGAGCGACGACCCGACTATGGTAATCCCAGGCCGGGGCAGCAGGGGCAGGAACAACTTCCCCCCAGCGAGATGCCTCCGGGCAACCCTGATCATGCTACTACTGCGGACAGGGCGGAAGCCGAAACATACGACAAGAGGGCGCGATACGTCTCGCCAAACCCCCCTGAGCGACGGGGCAATCTGAAGAATCCAACCCGGGTTCCCCCAGTCGCCCAGCGGGTCGTCCAGCCAGTTGACCCACGAGCGGCCGAAGACGTCTACCGTGTTCAAGAACTTGGAAATGCACTTGTGGTTAGGGATCCCCGTCAAGACAGGGACCCCCACCCGGAGGACATTATTGCGGCACTCACAGCCCGCCTCGAGGCGTTGGAAACACGACAGGTGGCGGTCCCACCGGATGGCAAGCCTTATCCCGCGTGGGTGGATGATATGCCCGCGCCTCCGGGTTTTGGGAACCCCACTTTCTCGCCTTTTAACGGGACAGGGGACCCACCCCAGAACTTGGCTCATTTCTCTTCGAGGTGTGGCCCCATGCTGGGGACCCCGGCTCAGCAAGAAGCCGCCAAGATCCGATGTTTTGTACAGACATTGGAAGGTCCGGCATTCGTCTGGTACAGCCAGCTCCCTATCGGATCGGTAACCGGTTGGGAGGATCTTCTCCGGCAGTTCTTATACCAGTTCAGCTCCACCACGCGAAAGACCATCATTGCGGACCTCTTCAAGTGCAAACAGAGGCCTGATGAGCAGGTCGCAGATTTCATCGCCCGGTGGAAAGGACTTACGTACTCCCTCGATATGCCACTGACCCAGGAGCAATTACTGACGATGTGTGTGGGGAACGTCAAGACAGAGCTGGTACCCTCCTTAATTACCCAGAAATACCCTGGAGGGTTCAGAGATTTCTCGGATAAGGCCCAGCGCCTCGAGGAGGCCCTGCAACAGGCCAGTCAGGCACGTTTGCTGCCCCCTATGATCCCCGCCAGGAGGGCCGCCAGGGCTGAACCCGCCGCGGTGGCTCAAATAGAAGCCCCGAGGTGGCTGGAATTGCTGCCAGCGGCACCACCCCCGCAACCCCGCAGAGGTCCTCCACCTCAAGCACAGGCTCCTGCCCAGCAGCGACCGCCTCAGAACCGACAGGTTCCCCCGCGCAATGCGCCACCGCCACCTAGGCGAGAAAACCAGGCGCCGCCTCCTCGGCAGGCCCCTCCGGTCCCTCGACAGGACCAGGCCCCCAGGGCCCCCTATCCGGAAAGAAGGTACCAGACCTATTCGTTCAACGAAAATCAGGTCCCTGGCTACTTCTGAAGTGCTCTAGAGCAAGGGATTGTGCGTCTGCCTGAGTGCAGAAGGCTGGCAGAGGCGCATCTCACCGATCACCCCAACTACTGCCCTTATCATCGGATCTTGGGGCACACCCTCATGCGATGCTATGTGTTTAAAGACTGGCTTCAGGACCAGGTCAACAACAACATAGTCAAGTTGGGCCCAGCACCGGCATAAGTGGCAGGCATTTTTGCAGGATCAGAAATCTGCAGCGACAGCGAAGGTGAGTGGCATCAGGTCCCTAGCCGCGGGTCCCAGAAATACGACAACTGGATGGCTCGAAAAACCGTCGTCCGTGCCGAGGGTATCATCCGGGCGTGCCTGAAGCAGTCAGAACCTTCAGAAGAGGTAGCTGGTGCCTCCGCATCGTCTTCACAGTCGACCTCTTCCCAAAAGGGCAAGCAGCGACGACGAAAGAAGAAGCAACGTGCACCACCAGTGCCGTCGTCGTCCCGCACTCTCGGCGACTTTATGCCCCCCGAAATGGGTATTCCTCCCAGAATCCTCCCAGCGGTGGATGACTCTTCGAGCGACAGTCAAGGGTACGCTTTGGTTAACACCGTGGAGCTGGTAAAGCCCTATACGACCCCCGACGAGGAACCCCAGGCAGACCTCCCCAACGTTTCCAGCCTACGTCAACGTCAGCGGAATCGCAATCGCTCCGGTCATCAAGGCGCGTCAGCAGGAACTTGTGGCAAAGCCGTGCACGCTACCGAGACCAGGTAGCAGGCTCAGCGCAGATCTCAGCACGCGCAGACCCATCCAACACCCTCGGCTCTACCTCCACCGCCGTTCGTGCTGCTGGATCGGGGGGAACCGCCTCGTTCGTATCACAACCAGTCTTGCCCGGCTACAGGCCAGCCTCCGCTGTCCGATCGTAGCCCGGCGACTACTCTTCAGGCTTCTACTGTTAGGCAGCAAGATGTAACCAGTACTAGTTACTCACCGGTTCAGCCAGCTGGACCCGTTGTGCATCCAAATGTCGAACGACCTCCTGTAAGCAGAGGTTCGCTTTTGGCACGAAAGTACGATGTTCTGAAGCACCTGGCCGGAATTCCGGCGAGGCTTTCCATCCTAGAGGCCCTTCGCCTATCATCTGAAATGCACGAGGCACTTGCCGAGGCCCTATGGATCCCCCTCCAGTTCGAGACGGAGGTAGCAGCTGCGGAAGCCTTCCATACCGAGACGATTGAAAACGCCGAATTTCAGGCGGTTATCTCATTCTCCGGCGAAGATGAGGACCCTCCTATACAGGGGCACATTCGCCCACTGTATATCACTGGCCACTTCAACGGTGTGGAAGTCCGCCGCTGCCTCATTGACACGAGTTCTGGAATCAACCTAATTCTGACCCGGACGCTGCGAAAGCTGGGTCTGTCTGAAGGTGATTTGACTCCCTCTGACCTCAGGATCCATGGGTACGACAGGACAGAGCAAACCCCGGTCGGCAAGATCCGCCTGAAGACTCAGTTCGGTGGCTTAATTGCCAGCACCGAGTTCATGGTTGTTTCTCAGGACACCTCCTACAACGCATTGATGGGTAGGCCATGGCTCCATCTGCATGCAGCGGTCCCCTCGTCGTATCACCAGTGCCTCAAGTACTCGCTCAACGGTCGAGTAGGCGTGCTCCAAGGAGACGCGTCCCCTTTCGCTTCTTGTGAGGCCCGCTATCTGGATGCGGGTTATTACAAAAGTAAGGACAAGCAAATCCTGGTAAGCGAAGATGAGCCCGCCCCGATAACAAGTGATCCCTGGGCAAGCATGGACGACGCCTACATCCTCCCGATCCACCGGTTGGAGGCCACGACCCTCGACATGGGGCAATGTTTCGTTGTTTCGGGTACGCAAGGAAGGCATGTTCCCGTGTCCAAGTGACGGCAGAAAATCACCTCGTACTCCTACATCAACCAGGCTCGGGTCATCCCGGATCCTCCTACCCATGTACGGTACCGGGACGTCAAGCTCATGATAACGGCGGTGCGCCATACGTGCCTATTTCTCTGGGCTGGAATTAACCGACTCAGGCCGACATGTCACCACTACTTTGATATCATCAAACGTGGCCCCTTAGGCCGAAGGCCAGATGGGATAGGATCAAATGCATTCATTGCTATGGTCTCAACGACAGGTGAGTCTCCTGATGTGATGACCGCTGTTGCCCAAGCCGGCACCAGCTGCCCCTCGGGTTTCGAGAGCCCAGAAGTATCTTCCGTCGCGGGATGTCTCCCCACGGCTGGGGAGGAAGACTTGGAGGATGCTCCCCCAGCCTTTGAAGAAGGCGTCTCTACCATGGTTGATGAACTGGTACAGGTGAACCATGGTAGCGAGGCAGATCCAAGACTCACATTGATCAGTGCGGCCATGTCCCTCAAGGAGCGGCAGCAGTACGTAGACTTCCTCAAACAGCACCGTGATGTGTTTGCCTGGAGTTACGATGAGATGCCAGGACTGGATCCCCAAGTGGCCGTCCACCGTCTGGGCCTCCCGGCAAAACATCGTGGGTTTAAGCAGCCTCCCAGGAAGATTCACCCTTCTCATGGTGCCATGGTTGAAGCCGAAGTTGATAAGCTAATCAAAGCCAACTTCATTAAAAAGGTCCAGTACCCCAAATGGCTCGCCAACATTGTGCCGGTCAGGAAGAAGAATGGGAAGATCAGAGTCTGCATCGACTTTCGCGATCTCAATCGCCACTGCCCAAAGGATGTCTTCCCACTCCCAGTGACGGAGCTGTTGATTGACACCACGGCCAGATTCCAAGCCCTCTCTTTCATGGATGGGTATTCCGGGTATAACCAGATCCGGATGGCCCCCGAAGACGAGGAGTCCACTGCCTTCAGGGCTCCCTAGGGTATCTTTTGCTACCTGGTAATGCCATTCGGTTTGAAGAATGCAGGTGCCACTTATCAGAGGGCCATGCATCGCATATTAAAACCGATCCTCGGGACATTGGTGGAATGCTATGTGGACGACCTCGTAGTCAAGTCGCATCAGCGTCAGGACCATCTCAGAGACCTTGAGAAAGTGTTCGGCTTCCTCTGTTCCCGTCACCTGAAGATGAACCCGCTGAAGTGTGCCTTCGAAGTCACCTCCGGGAAGTTTCTAGGCTTTGTTGTCAGATACCGAGGTATCAAGATCGACCCGGAGAAGATCAAGACCATTAGCCAAATGCCTCCCCCGAGCAACATTCGAGAGCTCCGAGGCCTTCAAGGCCACTTAGCCTATATACGCCGATTCATTGCGAATCTGGCCGGCAAGTGTAAGCCCTTTTCCCGGCTCATGAAGAAAGGCACTGCCTACGAATGGGATGAGGAGTGTCGGATCACCTTCGAGGAAATAAAGCAGTATCTACTCCAACCTCCGGTCTTGATGCCACCCATCTCCGGAAATCCGATGGTCCTTTACGTGACCGCCCTGGAGAGATCCCTCGGTGCGCTGCTCGCCCAGAAGAACAATGAGGGTACTGAGAATAGTCTCTACTATCTCAGCCGCATGCTTCTCGATACGGAGATTTGATACTCCCCTGTCGAAAAGAGCTGTCTTGCGCTCGTCTTCGCCGTGCAGAAGTTGCGGCACTAACTGCAACACCACGAGGTGCAATTGATCTCTCGGGTAGATCCACTGAAGTACATCCTGAACCGCCCCATGCTGACTGGCCGACTAGCACGGTGGGCGGTGATTCTCCAGCAGTATGATATCAGGTTTGTGCCTCAGAAGGCCGTTAAGGGACAGGCGTTGGCAGACTTTTTAGCTGCACATCCAACCTCCGCGGATCAATCCCCGGACCTGGATTTCCTCGATGAGACGATCCTCTCAGTCGATCATGTTGTCCCGTGTTGGAAAATGCATTTCGACGGTGCCTCCCGGAGCCCCACCGGTAGAAGGCTCAACGACCCCAAGCTCAACAGAGTGGGTCTGGGTATTGTTTTCATTACCCCGGCACAGGCCATCCTGCCGTACTTGTTCCTGTTGTTAGAAGGTTGTACGAACAACGAGGCAGAGTACCAGGCTCTCATCACCGGCCTCGAGTTGGCCCTTGAGATCCATGTTCCCCATCTACATGTGAAAGGACATTCCGAGCTGGTAATCAAACAGGTTAATGGCGACTACGTCGTCAGGAAGCCAGAGCTTGCACCGTTGCTGGAGTACACCCTCCTCCTAATGGCCCAGTTCTCTCCTCGGCCAGAGGTTACCCATGTCCCACGATCGCAGAACGGCCAAGCGGACGCCCTGGCTGGCTTAGCCGCGTCGCTCGCAGAACCCGAGCAAGATGATTTGGTCATACACATGGCCCACCGGAGAGTAATTGCTCCCGTCACCCAAGAGGACCGTGATAGCATGCGGGTAAGTCATCTCACCGCCGGACCCTCCATATCGGGAGTCCCGGGTTCGTCAGACACAGTAGTTGAAACCACCCCCGACTGGAGAGCACCTTTTGTCGAGTATCTCCAAAAGGGTCAGCTACCGGACGACCGGGCCGAGCGCGAGCGAATCTGACGCCGCGCACTTCAATTTACCCTCCAGAGTGGCCCCAGTCTTGAGCAGATCCTCAATAAACGGAGTTTCGATGGTGTCCTCCTCTGTTTCATCCAAGGAGTAGAGATACCTCAAGTTATGCAAGAGGTTCACGCCGGTTCCTGTGTCGCCCATCAAGCTGGGCCGATGCTGTCCCAACCAATCCAGAGGTTAGGGTACTTCTGGCCCTCCATGATCCACGATTGTATTGGGTATGCCAAGAGATTCCATGCGTGCCAAGTACACGCCAACTTCTTTCATCGGCCGCCAGAACCCCTCCACCCCACCAAGTACTCTTGGCCATTTGTGGTATGGGGACTTGATGTAGGGGGACCGTATCCGCCGGCAATAGCCCACCAGTGCAGCTTCATCCTGACTGCTACAGATTTCTTCTCCAAGTGGGCAGAAGCAGTTCCGCTCAAAGAGGTCAAGGCCCGTTCCATCGTTGACTTTGTGAGCTCCAACATTATCCACCGGTTTGGAGTCCCTCACGTTGTCCTCACCGATAACGGCACCAACTTCCGAGCAGCTGAATTGAAGAAATTGTACGCTAAGTACGACATCCGGTCGAACCATACCTCCCGCTACCACGCGCAGGAGAATGGACAGATCGAGGCGTTCAAAAAGACCCTCTCTAACATTCTGCAGAAGAAGGTTGGTCAGAACAAGAAGAGTTGGCCGTACAAGCTCCCCAACGCCCTCTGGGCTTACCGGAAGACGACTCGCAACTCTACCCAGGTGACCCCGTATTCCCTGGTGTATGGAGCTGTGGCCGTCCTACCCATTGAGATCCAGCTGTCGTCGCTACGCACTGCAGTTTATGATCACCAGACATCAGATGAAGTAGCCGAGATCTGTCTAGCTGAATTGGAAGCACTGGACGAGAACCGGCTTCGTGCCCTGCACAATCTGGAAAGGCATCAGGACAAGATAGCGAGAGCCTTTGACAAGAAGGTTCGTCTCCGCTCTTTTCTACAGGGTGACCTGGTATTGCCCCTTCGAGCGCCAATGATTCCCGGTAGGAAACCGCCCAAGTTAGAACCCAAATGGGAAGGGCCTTATATCATCCATAAGGTTTACCCCAATGGAGCATACTCTTTGGTGAAAACGTATGGATAGCGTATAACCCCTCCTATCAACGCCAAATTCCTCAAGCGATACTTTGCCTAGGGAAAAAGTGGTCCTGCACGACCCTAAACTGCAAGAGGGTCCTGCACGACTCTAAACTGCGACTTGGTCCTGCACGACCCTAAACTGCAAGAGGGTCCTGCACGACTCTAAATTGCGACTTGGTCCTGCATGACCCTAAACTGCAAGAGGGTCCTGCACGACTCTAAACTGCGACTTGGTCCTGCACGACCCTAAACTGCAAGAGGGTCCTGCACGACTCTAAACTGCGACTTGGTCCTGCACGACCCTAAACTGCGAGTGGGTCCTGCATGACTCTAAACTGCAACTTGGTCCTGCACGACCCTAAACTGCGAGAAGGTCCAGCACGACCCTAAACTGCGAAAGGTCCCGCACGACCCTAAATTGCATCCTCGTCCTTACTGCAAGACGTTAAACTGCAAGCCAGTCAGGCCTTCTTGACTGATACCTGACTTTAGGCCCCCTGGCCTTCTCGGACCTCTCCGCCCAATCTCTTACCAGGGGTGTACGGTGTGGTGTAGGACTACGTCGTCATTCACGTCGGGATCATGTACCATGTCGTACGCCCCCCCTTTACGAGGCTCGGCCTTAGGCCCCTTGGCCTCCTCGGGCCCCCGGCCCCGTCCTTACTGCAAGACGTTAAACTACAAGCCAGTCAGGTCTCCTTGACCGCGGTTTGGCCCCTAGGCCCCCCTGTTTTTTTTCCGACTTACCCTCTTGCGGGATTGTACGGTATGGTGTAGGACTACGTCCTCATTCATGTCGGATTACTTGTCGTACCGTACATATCCCCAAATGAGGTGCTTCCTATCGTCCTGCATGACGTTAAAATTCACTTCTAGAACTACGTGTGGCTTGATTCCAATCTTCATGGGATACGTAGGAATGCTCGGACGCCTCGTCTTGAGCCCAGCCCCAAGCTTTTCTCTTCCGCTATTCCCCCTGGGAATAGTCTCCTTGGAGGATCTTTGTGTAGTAGGGAGTAGGCTTTCTTGGCCCCGTTCATGCAACCCCACTCGCGCAAAGATTGTAAAGGTCACACCATGTTCCCACTCCCGTTCTTCTATCCTCCCACGTCCTCACCGCATGACTCTAAACTGCATGGCCTTCAAGAACTACGTATGGCTTGATTCTCATCCTTATGAGATACGTAGTAACACCCGGACATTTCGTCCGTTGGCCCAGCCCAAAAGCCAAAATCTTACCCTCGGGTCAAGACATGGCAGGGTGCAGACTTTTGCCCCGACCCACGTCGAGCAAGCCTCGACCCGGCTGCACGTTCCCCCCTGGAGGTGTTTTCCCCTTTCATGGATGGATGCAACTAAGCTTCACCCACTCCTTGACTGGGATTCTGTCACCTTTCACACCCGGAGGGACCCCCAATAATGGCCTGGATACAATGCCCAAGGGCTCTCCTACCGATACGGGCCAACGCCCCCCAGGGTTTTCAAGCAACAAGCCGATACAAGTCCCGCTCCGCGAATTTGTTCAGCGGTCAACGCTCATTTGTTGCCCCCATATGGGTCACCATAGGAACGCTGTGTTTCGAACATGGTCAACAGTGTCCTGGATCTTCGGGTCCACCCCGAGATGCCCCAGGCATCAAGAACAATGATTCCCTCTGCCCCATCCCGAGGCGACAAACTTCCCCCAGGTGGTGCTAGCGATCTTAGGCCCCCTGGGCCTTCTCCCCAATTTCTCACCTGGAGTGTACGGTGTGGTGTAGGACTACATCCTCATTCAGGTCGGGATCATGTACCATGTCGTACGACTCCCCTTACGAGGCCCAGCCTCAGGCCCCTTGGCCTCCTTGGGCCCCTGGCCCCTCGTCCTCATGTAAGACGTTAAACTACAAACCAGTCAGGCCTTCCTGACTGATGCCTGATCTTAGGCCCCCTGGGCCTTCTCCCCAATTTCTCACCTGGAGTGTACGGTGTGGTGTAGTACTACATCCTCATTCACGTCGGGATCATGTACCATGCCGTACCACTCCCCTTACGAGGCCCAGCCTCAGGCCCCTTAGCCTCCTTGGGCCCCTGGCCCCTCATCCTCATGTAAGACGTTAAACTGCAAACCATTCATGCCATTCTGACTGATAACTTCCCCTTCTCTCCGGGCCACGACCCAGGATTCCTCATAAGGGTGTACGATGTGATGTTGGACTACGTCCTCATTCACGTCGGGATCATGTACCATGCCGTACGACCCCCCTTGCGAGGCCCAGCCTCAGGCCCCTTGGCCTCCTTGGGCCCCTGGCCCCTCGTCCTCATGTAAGACGTTAAACTACAAACCAGTCAGGCCTTCCTAACTGATGCCTGACCTTAGGCCCCTTGGCCTTTCCGGGCCACGGCCCAGGTCCCCTCTTACCCAGGGTGTATGATGTGGTGTAGGACTACGTCCTCATTCACGTCGGCTTCTTCGCCATACCGCACACCTCCCTTGTTTCAGAGTATATTACTCCCCTCCTCGTCCAGTATGACGTTAAACTATATTTCGAGAACTACGTGTGGCTTGATTCACATCCTAATGGGATACGTAGGACCACCTGGATGTCCAAGATTCGGGTCCAGCCCCATCTCTCGGGAATCCTCATCCCATCTTGGCCCCTTGGCCTATCCTTCCTCCAAGAGGGGATCATATGGTGCGGTGTGGGATTATGTCCTCATTCACGACGGTCTCGTGATGACCACGCCATGCTCCCACCCCCTACTGAGTTGTTTCGTCGATCCCTCTTTTTTCGGCGGTTCACCAATGTGCTTAAGAGTACTCTGGTTTATTACCTGGAATGCCAAGCTTTACTCGGACACGTCCGCACCCGCTTTCCAGGCTTTGCGTATCCCCGCATCAGGGATTTCATCATCTTTCACGCCCGGAGGGACCCCCAAGAACGGCCTGGATACTACGCCCAAGGGCTCTCCTACCGATACGGGCCAACGCCCCCCGGGGTTTTGGACAACAAATCGATAAAATCCCGCGTTGCGAATATGGTCAGCGGTCGATGCTCGTTTGTTGTTCCCACCTCAGGCTAACGCGATATGGACGCTGTGTTTCCACCATGGTTAACAGTTTTCCTCTATCGCCACGCTAACCCATTAAGCCCAAATGCCAGGTACACAATTCACACCCTTCATCACTTCATCATGTCCAAGTAGAGTCTCGGAACTCTTGGTACTTTTCCCCCGTGCACATCTGCGCGTTGGAGGGACAAGCTACGTCAAAAGTGTCTTTCGGAACTCTCTGCTGACTCCCCTTTGATGGACGCCCCAAGTATTGCAATGGGGATACCCCCCTTGTTTCCCACACCGAGTTTATCTCACGCGGGCTTAGGGATTGGGTTGACATCTGTGCTTACTCGGGAGTTGTTACCACCCACGGTCCGAGCTCTAAGACCATAAACTAAGACTCTCATCTGGAACTACATTCAAGACCCCTTGTCTCCGGACCCAGCTTGAGTTCAGCAAATTTACCTCTCTAATCCTGCCTTCAGGACCCTGATCACAGGGCTGCGTGGCGCAGTGTAGGACTACGTCCTCATTCACGTCGGGTTTGCAATAGCTGCACCACGCACGCCCCCATTCTGAGGTTCAGTCCTCCTATTCCCTGTCCTGCATGACGTTAAAAGGCACCCTTCAGAACTACGTGTGGCTTGATTCCCATCCTAATGGGATACGTAGGACCACCTGGATGTCTACGATTCGGGTCCAGCCCCACCTCCTAGTGATCTCCTGATCTCCCAGTCACCTAGGCCACTTGGTTTATCCCTCTCCAGAAGGGGGATGTGTAGGTATGATACAAGGTTTCGGGCACCATGCCCCCCTTCCCCCGGGAACCTGCCATCTCTTGATCACCATCAAGGTTGAGTCCCTTGACTCCCTGCAGTTGTTCACCCATGTATTAAGAGCACTCTAGTCTAGGACCAAGAGTGTCAGATTCAACTTGATCAAGTTCCTTCCACTTGTCAGGCTTCGTGTTCCCCTCTATTCGGACTTCCATCATCTTTCACACCCGGAGGGACCCCCAAGAACGGCCTGGATTCTACGCCCAAGGGCTATCCTACCGATACGGGCCAACGCCCCCAAGGGTTTCAGACAACAAATCGATAAAATCCCGCGTTGCGAATATGGTCAGCGGTCGATGCTCATTTTGTTAGTCATCATTTCAGGCTAACGCGACAGCATGCTGTGTTGCGATCATGGTCAGCAGTAATCCTCTGTCGTCACGCCAGCCCCTTTAGTCCTTGAATGTTGGTTGCATGATTCACATAATTTTCCACCCCATCATGTCCAGGTGGAATCTCGACACTTTTGGCGCTATCCCTCAGTGCACCTTTGCATGCTAGGGGGACAAAGCTGCAATCTGGCGTCCTTTGGGACTCCCATGGTCCGAGCTCTAAGACCATAAACTAAGATCCATTCGGGACTACGTTCAATTTGATTCCCATCCTCATGGGACACGTAGGACCGCCCAGACGCCTTGTCTCCGGGTACAACCCATTCAGGAAGCCAGTCTCTCTCCATGTTTCACCTCTGTGTAGGCCCCTTGGCCTAAGGTTTCCCTCTCCGGATGGCATACAATTTGATGTGGGATCATGTCTCTGTCAATTGTGTTTTATAACACTGCGCACATTTCCCTCCTAGCATCGTCTCTGCTACGTCTGTGCTGCATGACGATAAAATGCATGCTTGGTCCTATCATACGACCCTAAACTGTGACATTATCGTCATGGCCGCATGACGAAAAACGGCACCGCATTGTGGTGACCTCACTGTAGAGGACATCACGTTGGGTATTCGTCATGTGCCACGCCATTTGTCAACGCCCATCACGGCTTGATTCTTGTGGCGACATCACGACCTACTGTTCTAGGCCTATCGCCTCACAAAAAAAAACCATTAACCTTAAAGAACAAACAAGATTTATCAAATTCCACTTCTTTTAGTGCAAGTGCCACGTCCGGACTCCCCTGTTCCCCTAGCACTGGTATCCTACCATTTCACTTCCAGAACTACGTATGGCTTGATTCTCATCCTTATGAGATACGTAGGAGCGCCCGGGTACTTCCCCGCGGGCCCAGCCTAACCCTTGTGTTCGGTCCCTCGACTCGAGCATTTCCCCAGAGAACGCATGGTAAGAAGGACTATGTCCTCATTCACGTCAGGTTTTGATGTCATGCGTCCCCTGATCCCTTTTCCCATCCATGGTCCGAATTCTATGACCCTAAACTAAGATCACCCCAAGGGAAAGGAATCTGCTCCCTCTCTCTAATACGTTTCGTTGCCGTATTCAGATGTGTTTTGACAAAGAGCCCGAAGCATGGGATTTTCACAAGGACGTTCCCCTCATCCCATGACCAAGCTTCGTGAGCTCGCTATTTGGATCCTCATCCTCTTCCATATCCAAAAGGACCCTCGGACGACGTGGATATTAAGCTTAAGGGCTCTCCATGATTGCTGGACCTAAGGGCCCTTCAATCGTTTCGGGCCAACGTCCCTACGAATATCTGATAGCATTTGTGACATGGTCCCGTGTTTCGAACATGGTCAACGGTCGACCCTCATTTGTTTGTCCCCATTTAAGGCTAACGCGACAGGATGCTTTGTTGTGAACATGGTCAGCAGTAATCCTCCATCGTCACGCCGCCATCATTGTGATATGAATCTCGAGCACCATGATTCACACATTTCGACTTCCTCATGTTCAAGTGGAATTCCATCATACTCGGCTCTTTCTCTTCGCGCATCTAGGTGCGCTAAATGATCGTGTTAGTGTCATTGGGCCGGTAGTCACCGAGTGTCCCTTTTCCCTAACCTGCCCCCTTTGTGTCGGGAAATTCCCACCACTGCTGCTTGTTTCCCACACCGAGCACGACTCAGGTGGGCTTAGTAGTTTTGGCAGGATGTGTACCAACATGGTTAGGCCCCTCCCCGTCCCGCATGATGTTAAACTGCGCTTCCAGAACTACGTGTGGCTTGATTCCCATCATAACGTGGGATACGTAGAGACACCCAGGCATTTTGCCTAGGGTTCAGCCCCTAGAATCACGAAATCCTATTCCTCCCCATTTCCAGCCCTCGCCAGAGAGGCCCTATCTAGAAGAAAGAATGATCCGTGATCAGGCCGACGCGCCCATATGGCGTACTCCCACCACGGTGGTGCAACTACCGAAGTGTTGGATTTTGTTTGAACAAACCACCACTCCATGTTCCACGCTTTGCGTGCCCCTTATTCGGACCCTCGTCCTCTTTCATGTCTAAAGGAACCCCTTAACAGTCTGGTCTCATGCCGCATCGGCTCATCTACCGTCCTGGGCCAACGTCCCAGAAGACTGGTCATGTATGGAGGGACCCCCAATAAAAGCCTGGATACTACGCCCAAGGGCTCTCCTACCGTTACGGGCCAATGTCCCGAAGGATTGATCGACACCAAATTGATAAAATCCCGCGTTGCGAATATGGTCAGCGGTCGATGCTCATTTGTTATCCCCATTTCAGGTTAACACAGTAAGGATACCGTTTGTCCGCCACGGTTAACGGTTGTCCTTTATTGTCACACCATCCCCACAGTGTTCCGAATTTGGGTATCGTGATTCACACTTCCCATTTTCATCTGTTTGAACCGATTTCAGCGCCCCTGGCGTTGCCCCGTTCGTGCATAAGAGCACGTTGAAGAAACGGTAATTCGGCTATCCTGGAAGTTCCTCCTCCGATCAAGCCTTCCCCATCTTTCGGGAATCTGGACTGGCTTGTGGAATTGTCGTCAAACGTCCCGCAAACATTGTAGGGATGTAACAAGGCAATTCAACAGTGGAAATCGTGCGTGCCACGGCACTCAAAACAAAGGAGAGAGAAAGAGTTGAAGCACAAAAGTGTAAATAAAAGTTTCTTTCGGGTTTGCTACAATACTCGGGGGTTGACTTCCCCCATGGACGGGTTGACCCCATCAAAAGAGCGTTGCAGCTCCGCCACCCGTTGACTCGCGACATCCAAGGCTTGCTGCCGCTGAACTAGCTCCCGCTCCTCCTCCGCAGCGGTGGGGCGCAGTTCGTCAGTCCTGGATTTGGCCCTCTCCACATCATCTTGAATGGCAGCCATCCTTTCAGAGGTCTACCCCATATGCTCCTCAGCCTCTGCCAGCTGGGCCTTCAATCGTGAGACCAGCTCAGACTGCGCATCAAGAGTGGCTGAAAGCTCGTTGGCCCGAATCTGCATCTGTTGGACCTCGCCTTCAGCCTCCTGGAGCTTCCTGATGCTGGTCGCCTTCCTCTGCTGCCATCCCACGCTCAGCCCACGATCATGCTCCCGGATCTTCTCAGCCATGAGGTCCCGGATGAGCACGTGAGGGCGTTGGGCATCCACTCCCCCGGCACACAGTTCGTGCAACCGTGAGCGGAGACTATCCATTTTGGCCAGCCATTGCGCTTGGGGAGTGTCCCTGATAAAGCGCGTGATCAGCTTCCACGACCGGCGACGGACTATGCTGCTATCTTCCTCATCGGAGGCCATTTCATCCCAATCCGCGCGGTTGGCAGGCTCGTATGCAGGATATGCCTGTAGGAATTCCTCAGCGGGATCTGCATCTGGTGTCGAATCTGGTACGACACCTGACGCCGACGCAGGCAGGACAGAGCTGGGACCGACCAGTTGATCCTCTTCCTCGGAGTCCACCTCGATGACTTCAGGTACGGCCCTACTGGCAGACCCGCCAGTGATGATGTGTGTCGCAGCTTGAGGATATGGAGGGACTATCACCACCATCACCGGCATGCCCCTAGGAGGGACGCCGCTAGACATCCCGACCAGCCTCGCCGCAGCGGCCCACGCCAGCCGAAGAACTGTACGACAGAGAGACATAAACGTTAGTTGGCGTGGCCTACATGTGACAACGAGGAGATCGGTGGAGGAGACTTACGAAGATCGACTTCCGAGCACTGCTCCTGAGCCGGCACTGAGGGGACTCCGAGACGAGGCCCCCGTATATTGTTGGAAGGTCTGGAGATTCCAGAGGAGCCGCCTCAGACCCCCTGGTCCCACCAGACGCAGAACTGGACGCAGCCATATGCGCGGGTTCTGAAGGCCCCGCATCATCACCCACCAAGGAGCGAGAACGAGGCCTACGAACAAGTTCCTCCTGCATGGCTCAAACATTGGTGAGAATTCCATAGGGATTCAAGAACAGATCGTAAGAAGAGAAGTTCAGAATGCTACCTCGAGAGCCTCCGCGAAATCGTCGCATTCTGAGCCTCGGTCTCCAACCTCGCCCTCCTCCAGCGGGCTCCCTCCTCCAGCCTCATCCTCCCGAGAGGAGCCCTCTGATTCCTCCGGCAAGGGGAAGCGCTCCCTCAGATCGGCAGCCGATAACTATGGGGGGACCGTCTGATTCAACAATACCCTCACCCGGTCTGTCATTGGGCGAGTGACACCACTGGAGTGGACGTAATCCTCCAGCTCTTCCATGTACTGTTCCCCCTCCGCCGGAGACGCCATGAATCCAGCCCGCACAGGACCTATACCCGGAAATTCCATCCCGAGGCGATTCAGGTGGGCCCACATCTCAGGTGGGCTGAGAAATTGCCGGTTGACATCCCAAATGTCCCAAGCTTCCGGAAAGACAGCATCTTCGGCCATGTCGATGTGACGCAGCCGCTTCCCCGGAGCCTGAGTGGATATACGAAGGAATCCCCTCGGTGGCCGCCCCTCCAAATGACCCTGCTCTCCCGGAATCACCGGATCCACTGCTGTTGCCATACCCTCGGCCGGTGCGGGTCTCACCGCCATGGCAGCCCCGCTGTCGCGAGCGTCCCTAGCTGCCCTCCGACCCCAACCTCGAGATAAAGGAGGCCCACCGTCACCAACCCGGATCGTTTGCTGCTTCAGCATCTCCCCGGGATAAGCGGCCTCCCAACTGATGGTATACTCCTTCACTAAGCCGAAGGCGGCAGTGGACGGAGGCAATGCGATCTGCATCTTTCCATCCTCACGTGTGAACATGAGCCACAGCTGCCTCATCACACACGGGTGCTCCTCGTGGTGCACCTCCCAGTAGACCTGTGGGGTCAGCCGCTGGAGGCACCAGAACTGCCTCGCAAAACGATGCGGGGTGTACGGTTCACAGATTGGCTCACGATCTATCTGACCCACCAAAACTCCACCTCGGAAGGCCAGGAGGTAAGCCCGATGTTTTTCCGTTCCCCGTACATCATCAGTAAGCCTCCCTGTCGGCAGTGGGAAGGGATGAAAGTTGAACTCATCTGCCCTCCACACCCTATTCAGCACCATCGGAACGGTCAGTTTGAATGGGAAGCTCCCAACTGTGTTCAGAATGGAGGGGCGAAAGTCTGATCCCGACGGCGAAATGGGTTTTGGATACACGTAAATCCCCCTGATATGCGCTGCGATCCACCCATACAGGAGGTGGAAGGTCCCGCATATTCTTGGTGGCTTCTTGCCCTCGCTAATATGCCGCAGCATTCTGTATAGTTTGGTGAGCATCGGGATCCCCAGGTTGACCCGCTGCCCCATGGACAACATCGACTCCATGATGAACGAGCTAGGTCGCACCCCCATGCTTGTATCCCTCACTGGTAGGACCCACCCACAGATGAGAGCCATGATGAATGCCGCCAGCCTGACTATTGGCTGTTGTTCGGTGCTGACGCTGAAACCCCAAGTCTTCCATTGGTTGTCCTCCAAAACCCGCCAATACGAGTGCCCTTGCCCCGTTGGGCTGCCCTTGGACAAGTTCGAGGCCTTGGATGGAACTCTCGATTCTCTGGGAAATTCAGGAAGCATTTGAACCATCTTCTGAAGTGGACATCCCTCACTGCCTCCTCGTCCTCTCCAGGGACGAGCGCCATCAGCGCCGATGCCAGTCGCGACATTTGCTCCAGATCCCTCCACGTGCTGGCAACGGGGAGGAATTCGTCATACATGGCCCCCAAGATCGGGACCCCGGAAATCTGGTGGACATCCCACAGGCTGATGCCCGCCTCCCCGTGATGAAGGTGAAAAGTGTTGGTCCTGGACGACCATCTACTCAGCAGTTCCGGCATCAGCTGCTTTGGTTGGTAAATGTGGAACTGGGAGGCCCATGCCGCCTCATACAATCCCACTCTCCTCATCTCGGCCCCGAACTCCTCGCATGAGGCGCCTACCCAGTAGGCCCAGGCCCAGTCATCGGTAAAGTTGCCGCCCTGGCGCAGGTCCCACTCATCGGACCATCCCTTCTTTGGATCCTGCAGAGCCGCCTTCAGCATGGTGCGGTAGAGAGGAGGGGACGTCTCCGGTTGTAGTGGCTTCCCGTCGATATCATTCACATTATTGTAGAGACAGTCAGCGGTGATGGGTGTGAAATCCTCCCGCGCATGACCATCGGCCGCCCTGAACCATTGGTGCTGGCACGGTGTGCTCCTGAACCAGCAAGCTGGTTCATCCCTACTCGCCTTAGGGATGAAGACGTCATCCCTCAGCCCGAAGCCGTACAACGGCAGTTTCTTGCACTGCGGATAATTCTTCTGACCTTCCGACAGCAGATCTGTCAAGGAAGTGTGGTCCGAGTGGCTCCGGATCATCTCCCCTAAGCCCGGACGGTTGGCCATCTCATCCCGACGAGCAGCATCTGCAAGCACACCCAGCACAGCCTCTTGATGGGCCATTTTGATGTCGACCCTCAGAAAAGTATTTTTCCCCTGGATCGCGAAGCTCGGCCGCAAAGTTGAATCGGGAAGTTCGGTCGCGAAGTGGAATCGTGAAGATCGGTCGCGAGACCAAGTCGCGATGTCTGGCCAAGGCTGACAAGAAGTTCGCCTAGCGCGGACGCGGAGTCGGAGACCCGCGGTTCGCCACGAAGCTCGATTCGCGGAGGGCTTTCGCGGAGTACGCGGAGCTTCGCGAATTCGAGAGCGCACAAAAAGACAAGGCACGTGAAGAAAACAGAGGGCGGACCCCCTATTTATAGGCGGAGACCTCGGAGCATCACGGCGCGCCTCAACCGCATGAAGCATCGCGGCGCGTCCGGATCCGCGGCCGCGGCGAGCATCGCGGGGCCCCTTCGCGATGCAGCATCGCGAACCAGCGACAATTTTGGCGATATTCCGTCAGACTTCAACCCTTCGCCCTCCGCGGATCCAAGTCTGAGGGGGGCATTTGTTGGCGCCAAAAATGTTGCCCGAAAGAAAGGAACGAAAAAGGCCGGCACGCTGCCTCACGAAGCTCCGCCGCGAAGCGCCGCCGCGAAGCTCCGCCGTGAAGCGCCCCTGCCATGGCGGCGCCGCGAAGCTCCAGAGGCGGTAATCATCCGCGAACCCCTTTGACGTTCGCGAGCAGCCGCGAAGCTCCATAGGCGGTAATCCTCCGCGAACCCCTTTGAGGTTCGCGAGCCGCCGCGAAGCTCCAGAGGCGGTAATCCTCCGCGAACCCCTATGACGTTCGCGAGCGCGCCGCGAAGCACCGAAGGCGGCGCGCGAGCCCTGCTTCGCGGCGCCCCTTCCCTATAAATACTGGACTCCCCCTGAGTCCCAAGGATGGACAATCCGACCATTCGGCTTCTCCTCTCCCGAATCGCGAAGCATGCTTTGCCCTGGGAATCATGAGCTCCGCGAGGTATTTCTACTTCGCGAGACAACTCTGCTTTGTCTCGTTTTGAGCCCATCTTCCGAGAGGGATTCCCTTCGCGAAGCTCAAGGGCGTTCGCGAAGGAAGGGGATTCCCAAGGGAACCCGGGCAGCAGCGGAGCACTTGTGCTTCGCGAAACACCCAACCCATACGAGTGATCCCTATGCTAAGGCAGGACCGCTCCACTTCGCGAAGCACACTACTTCGCAGGACCCTGCTTCGCGAGGCACCCCTTCTTCGCGAGACAGTGCTCCGCGAACACTGTTCCACTTCACGAAGCACCTCCCACTCACACCAATGCCCCATGCTAAGGCCAAGGCACCCCACTTCGCGAAGCACACTCCTTTGCTTAGCAATTCCTCTTTCCGTGCGACCCTCCAGGTTTGCACGATGTGATTTCAAGGTCCCATGGACAATACCACCCGTAGCGTTGCTTCGCCTAATGCTTCTTCGCATAGGCACGCTAACGGCTATTGCTTCGTCGCATAGCCACGCTAACGTGGACCCCTCAATGGTTCGTTCCACAACCCCCCATGACCATGGCCTTACTGGCACCTTCCCTTCCCCAAGGACTAGAGGGTACCGGTTATGTAAGTCCCAGGGGTGTGGAGTGAACCCACCTCATCTGAGCTGCAGGACGTTAAACTGCCAAGCACCACGTCCTCAACACATGACGTTAAACTGTGACCCAACCTCGTCTCCCTCACGAAGGGTCCCCCCAGCTCGAAAATTCTTTACACCATTCGTCTCCACGGGAATGGAACTCTTCCGCACATGGAATGAGATCCTCCTTGTCGGAGTGGTGTATGTTCGCAGGGGAAGGGCCGCCTCAGAGCGTAAGCCCCTAACCTTTTGTACGGATGATTGCACCCGTGCATCTCTGTACTTCCCCACTACCAAGGTCAGTGGAGGGAGTGATAGGGAACGAGGCACCCCCATACGGGCCTCCATCCTGGAGTAAGTCCCAACACCATGGGCCGCCCAACGCGTAAGCCCCTCTTCGCTTCTCACGGACGCACCCTTCGCGATGTGATCGTCAGGTCCTTGCAAACTCTTGTTTCTCACACCGAGCATGACTCACGTGGGCTTAGAGTGAGCACCGACCCTGACCCCATTTGAACTACGTGGTCTTTGATCCATGTAAAGGCATGGTACATAGGAATCCTCCATGAGGTTCAAGCCCACCCGTCGCTCATTCACGACGGGTCCCATTCCAGTCCAGTGGGAAGCCATTGCGACCCACCATTTGAACTACGAGGTCTTTGATCCTTGTCAAGGCATGGTACGTAGGAAGCCTTCACAAGGTTCAAGCCCACCCGTCTTTCACGTCGGGTTCCACCCCGTCCAGCATGACGTTAAACTGCATCCCGGTCCAGTGGTAAGCCATTGCGACCCATCCCATTTGAACTACGAGGTCTTTGATCCATGTCAAGGCATGGTACGTACGAAGCCTCCACGAGGTTCAAGCCCACCCGTCGCTCATTCACGACGGGTCCCATTCCAGTCCAGTGGTAAGCCATTGCGACCCACCATTTGAACTACGAGGTCTTTGATCCATGTCAAGGTATGGCACGTAGGAAGCCTTTATGAGGTTCAAGCCCACCACCCATTGGGCCAAGGTCCACTTTCACGTCGGTTCACCGACAAACCCAATCCCTGAACTACGAGGTCTTTGATCCATGTCAAGGCATGGTACGTAGGAATCCTCCACAAGGTGCAAGCCCACCCGTCTTTCACGTCGGGTTCCACCCCGTCCAGCACGACGTTAAACTGCATCCCGGTCCAGTGGTAAGCCATTGCGACCCATCCCATTTGAACTACGAGGTCTTTGATCCATGTCAAGGCATGGTACGTAGGAAGCCTCCACGAGGTTCAAGCCCACCCGTCGCTCATTCACGACGGGTCCCATTCCAGTCCAGTGGTAAGCCATTGTGACCCACCATTTGAACTACGAGGTCTTTGATCCATGTCATGGCATGGTACGTAGGAATCCTTCACAAGGTTCAAGCCCACCCGTCTTTCACGTCGGGTTCCACCCTGTCCAGCACGACGTTAAACTGCATCCCGGTCCAGTGGTAAGCCATTGCGACCCATCCCATTTGAACTACGAGGTGTTTGATCCATGTCAAGGCATGGTACGTAGGAAGCCTCCACGAGGTTCAAGCCCACCCGTCGCTCATTCCCGACGGGTCCCATTCTAGTCCAGTGGTAAGCCATTGCGACCCACCATTTGAACTACGAGGTCTTTGATCCATGTCAAGGCATGGTACGTAGGAAGCCTTTATGAGGTTCAAGCCCACCACCCATTGGGACAAGGTCCACTTTCACGTCAGTTCACCGACAAACCCAATCCCTGAACTACGAGGTCTTTGATCCATGTCAAGGCATGGTACGTAGGAAGCCTCCACAAGGTTCAAGCCCACCCATCTTTCTCGTCGGGTTCCACCCCGTCCAGCATGACGTTAAACTACATCCCGGTCCAGTGGTAAGCCATTGCGACCCATCCCACTTGAACTACGAGGTCTTTGATCCATGTCAAGGCATGGTATGTAGGAAGCCTCTACGAGGTTCAAATCCACCATCCGGTCATCCTGACCTCATTCACGTCGGTTCACCCCCGTCCCGCATGACGTTAAACTGTTTTCCCCAATCTGAACTACGATGACTTTGATCCGTGTCAAGGCATGGTACGTAGGAAGCCTCCCTGAGGTTCAAGACCAACGAGCATTGGCCCAGACCGTCTCATTGTCGGTGTGCCAAGCCCCCCCCCCCCCAACTCCCATCGGACTAAGGTCCCTCACTTACGTCGGTTCACCGACACCCATCGCCCGCCGTTTATTCATGATAGGGTTCACTATCGTCCCGCTTGACATTAAACTGTAATCCCTGAACTACGAGGTCTTTGATCCATGTCAAGGCATGGTACGTAGGAAACCTTACCAAGGTTCAAGCCCACCATTAGTGGACCCACGGGTCTACTTTCACGTCGGTACGCTGATGATGCCCATTGGACCAAGGTCCACCTTCAAGCCAGTACGCTGACAGCGCTCAATGGACCAAGGTCCACCTTCACGTTGGTTCGCCGATGACATTCATCGGGCCAAGGTCCACATTCACGTCGGTTTACCGGCACCAACCCGAACTATGCGGACTTTGATTCCCTTCCACGGGGATACGTAGGAATCCTCGTCAAGGGTCAAGCCCAACTTCACTGTCGCCCCCTGCGATGGTCCCACTTCACTCTCCTACTCCATTCACCAATCGCCCACGGGCTAGCCCCGGTGTCGATATCCCTTCAAGGAGGATCCCTCAATCCGATCTACCCTAGCTAATGCTCTGGTTGGGTTGATCCGTCTCCTCTGTACGTTAAACTTGCGACATACCCCGTGTTGAACACGGGAAGCTGAGGAAAACCTCAGATATGTGTCTACGACATATAATTCCCCGCGCTCGATGTGGGATGCCTCGGGCTTCCACGCCCTCGAGAAGCCTTGTGATCAAGGATAACAGACAGACATGCCAGGTACCCCAGCATCCAGACACGCTACTGATGCCTCAACGTGACTACTCCCCTGACCGAAGGTTGCTGCCCTGACTGGACCCTTTGGAATGTCCTGACAGAAGCAGTGTAATTAACTGGTGTCCATGGAAACATGGCACTGGGAAGAGTTTCACGAACTACGTATTAAATCTATAAGGGAGACCCGGACTAGGTGATGAGTTCTGAGGAGGAATCCACAGGAGGAAGAACCGACATCCCATCACCCTGTTTAGATCAAGGAGAAGATGTCCCTGAATAAGGAGCGAATACCGCCCGCCTTTGGAAAGCGGGAATGCGGGGCAACAAAGCCGCGCGTCCCCCGCAGACGGATGTGCGCGCCCCGACGAAAGCGTTGGAAACAATCATATATGAACTCTATAAGGGGATAAATAATATGGATGAGAATAGTGGTCTTTGGAATAGGTTCCCTTAGACCTATTCTTGTAATGGAAAATATGGGATGGGAATGATCAGCTCGAGTAGGCCATGATTGAACCTTGATATACCTTATATCATTCGAGAAATCTGATTAGAGGATACGATGAGTGTTCCTCCACCATTAGAATGTGAAAACCTATGTTTATAAACCTTGAGTTCAATAATAGGTAGGTTGGGAGTGAGGGGACCCACCTAGGGTCACATGGTACTTGAGATGGGTGTTGTATCATCTATATATAGTGATTTCAGTGTGTCTCCCATTATATGTCATATGAGGATGAAATATGGTTATGGTAATGTAGAGGGACGTCATTCCCTTTGAGTGATGGGTTTTATCCCTAGTGTAGGATATGTGATAGAAAAACGTTGGTAGGGAGACTTTATTGTAATGTGACTTACGGGAATATAATGGGTTCCATGGTCATGTGTAGACCCCTAAGAATTGTAGCGGAGAGGTTTTATCCTAGTTATAAACTAGTATATTTATTTTAGTAGTGATAACTGGTGATCTTAACAAGTCAGACTTTGTTATGTGTCATGGTTTTGATAATATGGATAACTGATATTATTAATCACATGAGATTTTATGGGATTGAACCTAGACCCCAAATTCATTCATGAAATGTTATCCGGTTGAAATTTGTTCCCTTATAATTACTCATATATATTATAGGGTGGTCCAATTATTATCCCATATAATTGAATGATATATTCCTAGAATCTATTCTTCTTCCCACAAATGTTATGTGAGGTAAATTGGTGGGCTACACTTCCCCTGGGTACATTATTAGTGAAAAACTCCTGTTTTCTACTCATCCCTCATACCGATTTTATCTAAATATCATCAGTTTGTCTACTCTTCCAACATGTAAATTTTATTAGAGAACTGGGTCGAGGTTCTTTTCACTGATTGTTTTTCATAATATGGTTTGAGTGTTCTGATTTTCACTATAGCGGTCATTTATTTAAGATTTAGGAAAGGGCCATTATTTCACCTAAGATAATTTTTTGTTTGATGATGAATAATACACACTTTTACCATTAATATTCTTGTAAATATATGTGTTCATATTATATAGATTTTATGGTTAGACATTTATACCCTCAATGCTTATGTTACATGATTAGAGACATTCATTACTGGTCGAAGAGGGTATAGTCTATCTCAGGCGTCACCATAACACCTAGGGGTTTACAATATTAATTTAATTGTTCTTATATTTATTTAGTTTTGTTCATATCATATGTTCATACACTTATTTATTGGTTATGTTAGTAATTTCTCTATTTTTTCTCTACTAATTAATTCTAACACCCTACTCAGAAACCATAACAGTAGGGTACACTAGAAAAGCTCATTTTTCACAAGATCAGGTAGGGTAGAGGCATGGGATTTGATTGTCCTACTATATAGATTAGTAACATTTAAGAGATAGATTAGTTTAGAATAGGGCGTGGAAATAGATTCTCCAAGTATTTTATTTCATTTTTAAAAAATATATATGAATAAATGATGATTTATAGTTCATATAAAAAGGACATGAATTATTTCATTTAAGTACTCATTGTAATGTCCCAGTTCCGGAAGCCACCCAGAGGCACACCATACCCGATTGGTCACATGTCCTCAAGCGCATTTACTTGAATGCCAGAGGCTACTGACTAGAACTGTGGGCCTTGGGTGTGATAGTGGGGAAACTATGCCCTCATTGGAAGAGTAACACAGTAGAAGAGAAACAAATATATAATTGTGGAAGTAGTAAATATCCAAAAAACAGTAAACATTGGAAGAATGAGATAATAAATCACTCAAGAACATATATATAAAATGATGCATGGTACATATGTCTAGGAAAACAGCCAATCAAGTCACCATGTTGAATAAATTGGGTACTAAACAAAAGTAAAAATGAAAAATATAAACAGCTCTTCAACATCGCAAGCCTAAGCTTGGTCCCATACTCTATATCTCCATAGCAAGTCAAGTACATAAAGTAGAAGGGAACTTTCCTCTGTCTATACCTGCAACAATATAATCTATTTAGGCCGAAAAGCATGGCCCAAATAGGGTGTAAGATGAATCCTAGTAGCCAACCACCACATGATCTGGGCCTAACAGTTAGTGAATATTTGGAAGGTAAAAGTGAAAAAAATAGTAAACATTAAGTACTCAGCTGAAAAAAAATACAATCCATAGTTTCAATATCAAGCAGCACTTAGCAATTAGTTAAACACAACATGTAACCCTTTGGCCAGTACTCACTGCCTAACCCCTCTGGTTCAACCCCACAAGTACAAGAAACCCTCTGTGAAGCACACACAATCTCACCCCTCTAGTTTAGATAATATATAGACTCTCTGTGGAAGCACTCACCATCAATTACCCCTATAGTCTCGTATCGTACTAAAGGTTCTCTAGGAAATCACTCAACATCAGTTCAACATGTGTCCCGGGTTGAGGAATTACAGACACTCATGGGAAGCACTCAATGTCAAATACCCCTGTGGTCTCACATCGTAAAATTATAAAAGACACTCTGGAGAAGCCCTTACGTCCATTCTTTATATGGTCTACTACACTAGGTTCTCATGACCATGTGTAAATCAGCAAGTATAGCCTCATGTATCGACCCTAGTAAACCTCGAAAACTACTTTGCTAGCATTCTACAACATATCAGCATATAGAACAACAGTCATACAATCCTACAATAATAGGCATGGGAAATTAATAGTATCATAACAGGAAAACAATAACCAAAGGTCAAAACAAGCAAATAATTTCGTGGCAATACATCCAAAGATCAACAATTCACCCTATTCACAATCAATAATCATCTACTCAGGCATACTAGCATAGCAGAGAAACTATAGGGCTAGAACGGTAAACGTGCAATACCCAGTTCATGGGTATTGGGAAAATTTGAACATAAAACTCAAATAATTTAACCAGAAATACACAAAACACCTACCTTGGGTTTAGGAGATCGATATACGTGAACCTCAAAGCATGAATCTCCTTAGAAATTCAAAGTTCTACAAAAAAATCTAAAATGTTCAGCCCATGATATCTTGGAAATTAAGAGGAATCATGAAACTAGGCTCTAGTAGAAGATAGAACATATGGATGTGATTCCAATGCAACCGATGGTTTTGATTCAGAGGACCGACAGAGGCTCGGGGGCTCGTCGAAGATTCACGGTCGTACCATCACTCTCGGAGGAACCAAAGCAAGAAGAAGTCAGTTCTATCCGTCAAACATGACCTCAGTTCATTTAATGAAAAAAAGTAGGTAAACTATGTGTAAATTTGAAGTAAATAGTGTGTAATTGCCTTTTCTATACTCTGCTTTAGGTGGCCTCCATGTCACTCCACTTGACCGTCTGTGTGGCCATGACTAGACCAGCACACGGCCTCCTGCGACAATACAGTACATGGTGTGTACTCACAAAGTACATGGCGTGTACTTCAAAAATTTCCAGAAACACCCATTTTCTCGAAAACTCCAGAAAAAAGAAAAAAAATCATGTAAAGAATATCTGGGTTCTTAAAAACTTCCCCCTTAAAGAAATTCATCCCTGAATTTCCCTAGCAAGGCGGCGTAGAAAAAGAAAACCCGAACAGCTCTAGCCACTGTGATCATACGTCTGCCTCCCTCTCCAAGGTCTTGTCCTATACTCGCCCGTACTGCCAAAGAACTCGTACCAGAGGAACAGACTGGCCACTGAGAACCTTTTTACACCGATCCACAATCCGGATATGATGCTCCTCAAAGGATTCATCCACATCCAACACAACCTCCTCGGTTTGAAAGATGTGATATGGGTCTGATAAGTCACATCGAATATGATAAATGTGGAAGATATCATGAATAACCTAGTACCTCTGAGGTAACTGTAACCGATAGAAAACCCGCTCAAATATCTCCAACACCTCAAACGGCCCGACATACCTCAGTGAAAGTTTACCCTATCTCATAATCCTCTTGTGTCCCAACCTCGGAGTGAAATGTTGGAAAACCGGATTCCCGGCCTCAAACTCTAGAAGTCCTCTTCGCTAATCATCATAATACCTCTATCAAGATTGTGCAGTATCCATCCTTTTCCGAATCAACCTTATCTGCTCTGCGGTCTCCTACATAAGATGAGGTCCCTGCAAAGCTTCCTCTCCTACCTCCAGCCAAAAAAAATGTGATCGGCATGGCGTACAGTACAAAGCCTCATAAGGTTCCATCTGAATAGTTTCTTGAAAACTATTGTTTTAGTAAAACTCCACAAGAGGTAATGCTTTTCCCAAGATCCTTCAAAATACAGGATGCATGCTCGGAACATGTCCTCATGCACCTGAATCGTATGCTCTGACTGGGCATCTTTCTGGGATGGTATGTTGTACTCAAATGTACCTGTGTACCCAAATCCTTCTAAATCCCCTGCCAAACCTGAGAAGTAAAACATGCATCCCTATTTGAAAAAATAGAGGGTGGAACTCCATTAAGATGTATGATCTCTCAGATGTACAACCATCCTAGCTCATCAACACTGAAGGTCTCCCTGATCGGTAAGAAGTGAGTGACCTTTGTAACTCTGTCAATGACAACCCATACTAAATCATTCCCATGAGGTGACCTCAACAACCCTATCACAAAATCCATCGCGACGCCGTTCCATTTCCACTCGGAAATGGGTAACTACTGTAGAAGCCCTGCTGGTCGCTGATGCTCCACCTTCACCTACTAACAAACGGGACACCTCATGACAAAACTAGCAACATCCCTCTTCATACCTAGCCCCCAATACGGATGGTGTAGATCACAATACATCTTGGTGACTCTAGGATGAACTAACAAAACTGAGGAAGGAAAATCCCACATTATCTCCTCGCGTATATCTACTGGCACCCATACGTGTCCCAAGAAATGCATGATCTCATCCTCGCTTATGGTCCATCCATGAATAGGTTCCTCTACTGACACACGTTCCCATAGGACTAGGCCTTCAAAATCTAATAGCTTCTTCATTCGTACTCGATCATGAAGGATAGAGGTAACAACTACCAAAGAAATAGATGTATGCCCCTCTCTATTGTGCACCTACAAATGCATCTCTAAGAATAGGTCCATCAGCTTCCACTCTCCACTGGCCTCCTGAACAATCTGTATCTGAGTCCTCCTGCTCAATTCATCAGCCACTGTGTTGCCTTTCCCAGGCATATAGGCAAGCTCAAAGTCAATCGACTGAAGGTACTCAACCCACTTTCATTGTCTCAAATTATTATCACGCTGAGAGAAGTTGTACTTGAGACTCTTGTGGCATGAGAAAAACACAAAATTCTCTCCTAGATGGTAATGTCTCCAACAACATATGGCATGAACAACAACTGCCAACTCCAGATCATGCTTCGGGTAATTCCTTTCATGTGGCCTCAACTGTCGAGACCCGTACGCAATGACTCCTTCTCCCTACATAAGCACAGCTCCCATCCCGATACCTGATGCATCAGAGTAAATAGTATAGCTCTTTCCTGGCTCTAGAAAGACTAGTATCTATGCTGAATACAACAACCCTTTTAGTTCCTGAAAGGCTAACTCACATGAATCTGACCATACACACTTTCCCCCTTTTTATCAGACCTATCAGCGGTGCTGCTAAGCATGAAAAGTCTTGTATAAAACGACTTTAGTATCTATCCAACATTAGAAATATTTTCACCTCAAATACATTCTTCGAATGCTCCTAGGAAACTATTTCTCTCACATTCTCTGGGTCTACTAACACTCTTTTCTTTGAGATAACATGACCCAAGAAGTGAATCTGATCCATAAAAAAGTGATATTTTGAGAGCTTAGCATATAACTGATGTTCTCTCAGTGTACTCAAAATGATCTCAAGATAGGTAGAACGGTCGGGTTGAGTATGAGAGTACACCAAGATATCATCCACAAAGACCACTGTGAAAGAATCCATGTATGGATGGAAAACTCGGTTCATCAGTTCCCTGTAAACTGCAGGCGCGTTCGTGAGACTGAATGGAATAACCATATACTGGTATAGACCATACCTACTCCAGATACCTATAAGAGGTATATTAGATGGTCTAACAGAAAACTGAAGATAACCGGACCTCATTTCAATCTTCGATAACACTTGGGCTCCTCGAAGCAGGTCAAATAGATCATCAATCCTCGGCAAGGGATAACGGTTCTTGACCATCCCCTAGTTCAACTTCCGATAGTTCACACAAAGCCTGAGGGTGTCGTCTGCCTTCTTCGCAAATAGGACTGGAGAACCCCAAGGAGAATTACTGGGTCAGATGAAACCCTTTTCCTGCCACTCCTCTTACTTTTTCTTGAGCTCCTACAACTCTGGTGTAGCCATCCTATAAGGAGGAATGGACACTGGTGCCACTCCTGGCACAAGATCAATATAAAATTCTTCCCCCTACTCCGAAATAAAACCCGAAACATCCTATGGAAATACATATTTGAAATGATCCACCACTGTCGGAAAGTCCAACTGTGAAGTCCCCTGGTCATCCATATATAGACTAGAAATCTGGGCTGTAACTCCTCCCAACCCATGATGCTTCGGACCCACTCTGCTCTCCTGGACATCCCATTCACCATTATGAAGAAAATATATGCCCTATGGTGATGTGAAACTCACCCTGTGATGATAACAGTCGAAGAATGCCTGGAAATGAACTAACCTATCTATTCCAAGAATGAAATCATAGCCTGTCATTCTATTACATAAAGATCCCATAAAAAGTGACACCCACCATCCTTTAGAGGGAACTCTTTGCACTGTCATACAGTAGCTATTCTATTCCCCAACAGAGTGTCTGTTGTAAAAATATCAGTAGAAGAAAAGATACAGATCCCAAGCCACTCCATGACAACAACAAATATAAAGATATGGGAATCCCCTGTATCAAAAAGAGATGAAGATAAAACTTAGGAATCTAGGATCATAACTCGAACTGTAGAAGGTTTGGGATCCTTCTCCTGCTGGGTCTGCTCCACTGCATAGGTCTGGCCTACTCCACGGCCCTGTGACCCTGCCTGACCACTCTAAGCTGATCAACTCTACTGTCGCTAAAATACTGGAGACCGACCACCATGGCCACAGCCTCTACCTCGGCTTGAATGGTTGGAAGAACTCCAGTTCCATGACTGGTGAGAAACTGGTGGTGTTTCTCCTGAATGCGGAGTCATAGAAGAACTCTTGTCACCAGTTACCGGTGAGAAGATCTAACAGAAGCGCTAAAGAGTACCCATCTTACTACAAGATCAGCACTCCACTAAGTCTCTCAAGAACTGTGGCCTTATATGTACATCCTTTCCACACTGGTTGCATATCACCTGGCTACCTGAAGGTGTCTCTCACCTCCTTGGATCACTGCACGAAGACTCCATGCAGCACTTCCTACTATCAGTAGAAGGGATGCTAACTCCAGATTTCGAGCCTCCCTGGCTCATAAATTCGGAATCCCTTAGAATGTGATTCAAGACCAGTGCCTGGTTGACAATAGAAGTGATATAAGTCAACCTAAAGATATTTACCCGAGAGCGGATATCCTGTCTGAGGCCATCCTCGAACTTCTTTCCCAGGAATAACCCATCTCTTCCTAGGAAGGGCTTGAAATGCTAAATATTGGTGAAGCGGGAGGAATAATCCATAAAACAAAAAGTACCCTGCTCTAGACTCATAAAATCTTGGGCTTGGTCAGCCCTCAAGGTCTCTGGGTAGAAATAGTCAAAGAAGATGTGTTGAAACTCCCCCCACGCCATAACCTTCTAGCGTCCTACCTGTGAGATCACAGCCCACAACCTCTTGGCAGAGTCCCAAAGCATATAGGTAGCAAGATTGAACCTCCTCTCTGGAGGTGTCTCTAGATTCTCAAAGATCATTAGCATGGATTCTTGCCATGAATCCACAGCCTGGGGTCCTCCATCCCCTGAGAAAGTGGGAAGTTGCTACTACTGGAAGACCCGTGTCAAATCAGGCATCAACAGGGCAGGAGGTGGTGCCCCCTAAAAGGTCGACATCATCCTCCTAAAGCCTTCCCAGAACTATGCATCAGCACCTGTATTAGGTATAACTGGTGGTTCCAAGACTGGCACAATAGGAGGATCTGCGGGATGTCCCTGATCGACCATGTCTGCTGTCAAATCACTGCCTGGAAACTGGCGTACAACTGGAGGACGTCTCAGTGGCATGACTCAGCAAGGTCAAGTGCACACCTTAGATCAAGATCATCAAGGACTATAAACTAGAATAATAATAAAGGAACAGGAGAAAGAAAGCATTCAAGTTTTACAAAACATGACTACATGGTGTGTACATTTTCTACAGGGAATGTTCTCTTAAGTCATTTACATAGGCGTGTACTCCTGCCTAAACTGGTCATGTAACACCCCAAACACATGTCATGTTGTCTTAACACATAGCGTGTACTTGAATCCTCTTCCCCTGCTCGAGTCCTTCTACATGGTTAAGATACACAGCTCTCCCAAGATAAGTCTACATGACGTGTTCATGGTAGACATAGCGTGTACTAGAGATGCTTTACCGGCCCGTGTTGTTAGTGACATGTCCTGACACACGACTCCCACTAAAAGCGTGTTCCGAATGGACACTGTGTGTTAGTGAAGGGATAAAACCGACCCATTTTGTTAGTGACATGGTCGGTACCTTGTTCAGACTACCCGAAATGTTCAAACCTGACATGGCGTGTATAAGAAGAGACTCCACTGACCCAAGTTTCTTTCTACACGGTCGGGTTCCAAGGATTACACTACACGGTGTGTTCAACTCGTACACAATGTGTTCCTGTAAGGAACTCCCCATCCCGTGTCTCTGCCCATACAGCCTGTAATAGGGTTAGAGACTACACGGTGTGTACAAAAGGTACATAGTGTGTACTAATGAAAAACTGTTTATTCCCAAATAGAATATCACATGGTGTGTAGTCAAAACTACATGGCGTGTATTCTAGGTTTTTTGGACAGTAATCCTCTAAAATAACTCTGAAACCCAGAAAACACTGAAACAAACATTGAAGGTTCCAAATTCCTATCCGTGAGGGACCATACTCCACACAAATCAATGTTTGACATCTTCTACTTGCTATAACAAAGCAAAAAGGCAATGATCCACCAAATTTCGGCCCATGAGGGCCCATAACACCTCAAGAACCATAATTTGGCATCCATTCAAGAAAAAACTTACAAAAAACAATACCCTATCAAACAAAAGGTATTTTTATCAAGTAATATATCAAAACAACATGCATATTGTACACAACATCTATCATAACAACATGCAATTGCTAATGCATCCTAGATGGCATTACAAGAATGCATGACATGTGAATTCTATCAAGTGCCTATATGATGCATGAGATGGAATACCCTCATCTCATTGGGTTGCGACATAAATAAAACATTAATAATACCAATGATAACCGCACAATACATGTGATTCACATAATGGTGAAAATCAAAACAACTATAAATCACAAACTAGAAAAATTGCAATAAATGAGGTATATTGGATTTTTCCTGATCACGGGTTAGTTACTCCTACGAACAAATTATTAGGAATAACATATTCCATCTTATCCCTGTCTAAAGGCTCCAAAAATAAAATCAAGAGAAAATAATTCATATAATACCACTTTATAACATCCCGGTTCCGAAAGCCACCCAGAGGCACCTTGTACCCGGTTGGTCACATGGCCTCAAGCGCATTTCCCCGAACGCTAGTGGTCGCCGACTAGTAGCGAGGGCCTTGGCTGTGAGAGTGGGGAAACTATGCCCTCATTGGCAGAGTAACACAGCGAAAGAGAAACAAATATACAACAGCTGAAGCTGTAAATAACCAACAACAATAAACATCGGAAGATCGAGATATTAAACCACTAGAGCATAAATATAGAAAATGATGCATGATACATTTGTCTAGGAAAATATCCAAACAAGTCACAATACTGAATACAATGAGTACTAAACCAATGTACAAAAGAAACAGATAAGCATCTCCTCATCATTACAAGCCTAAGCTTGGTCTCATGCTCTCCATCTCCACAGAAAGTCAAGTACCTGAAGTTGAAGGGCGCTTGCCCTTAGCTATACCTGCAACCATATAATCAGTTTGGGCCCAAAATCAAGGCCAAAACAGGGTGTGAGGCGAATCCTAATATGCAAAAACCACTGGATCTATGCCTAACAGTCACTAAATATATGGCAGGTAAAATTACAAAAAATAGTAAACAGGAAGTACTCAGTAGAAAAAAATACAATCCACAGTTTCAATATCAAGCAATAACTAGTAAATAACTAAACACTATTGAAATAGTGGGTTCCCTATCCCCAACTATTATTTGCTTTTGATTACCATATCATGTATAGAGTTAACTATGCATGATGTTTTCTTACCATTATAGTGTAGACTTTTCTGCGTCCACTATTGAAATGGTAATGTCCAAAGATTAATTGTCGTATCGAAAGGTTATAGCAGTTCCCAGGCTATAATGAGAAACTCTTGATACTATGAAATTAATCTTAAATATATGTTCTATGGTCTAGATACATCTTACTAATTGGACATAGTAGATGACTGGCCATCAGGTGTTGGGGGCTCATAAGCATTGAGACTTCTTCTCATGAAGTTCACACATGGTGATCTCTAGTAGTGAGATCATGAGGACTGACCCGCCAATAGGAACACCACATGTTTTGGGTGTCATTGGATGTTCCTATCTATGATCATGTGTAATGGTCTCGTGACTTGAGATCATTAACAATGTATGTCATTTGTTTGTGTATGTTGATGCAAGATGAAAACCATGGCAATGAAGTCATGGCGAGGTTGTTTTTGTCGGGTGCGTCATTATTGGCATGACATTGGTTGAATGGTCAAGAAAGGATTTGTCGCCTCCAAGTTATGGAAGTAATATATCTCTGTCCATGTTGATATGGATGGCAGTACCTTTATGAGACCATGGCCATGGTAGTTGAGGGTAAATCCATCCAGTTACATCAACAAACAATAAAGCAAGAAAAAGGGCGATGACACGAGAGTGCGTCCTGCTTTATGAGATATTATAGACAAAGAGATTATATTACATAGTGCGTGTTTGTAGGTTGGTTTTCACCGCTGTGACAATCCTTATTTCTTCAAGGGCCATGATGGGTTGCTATATCCCGCTCTAGGTATGTGAATACTATTCACAGTTGTTGAAATAAGGGCCTAGATGGTCACACACAATAGCGTATTTAAGAATCTGCCCTATTCGGTTGAATAGGAGAATTGGACATAGTGGGCCCCGCCACAATGGTTCAGGAATTGTCCAAAGTTAAATGATCACCAATGCAATAAATAAATTCATATTATTTGAGTTTAGAATAATGAGTATTGAATTTACATATTAAATGTATTTATGAGTTTTTAAGTAAATACATGAAAACATATTAATTGACGAAAATTAAATTGTTCAAGGTTCAATTAATATTTATGGGAGTGACTAGCCGTGTAACGCCCCGACCCTAGTTACCTAGAGTCGGTGCATTATTACATAACATTGGCATGATCATAAGAAGGATCAAATCTCGAAAGACCGATTGGTTTAGTAGCCTTGGAAACACTAGATATATTCATAAAGTTTTACATTACATCATAAAGTGAAAGACTACTAAAACAACATATTGTCTCTATATTCCACATTCATATCCACCACATAATATCCCTACAGGTCATTCATAATTTACTTCTTCACTTCCTGGGAAAAATAAAACATAGAAAAGGGGTGAGCTCAAATTCCCAGTAAGGATAACAATATAGCGGAAACTTTCATAAATAAGAATACACATTTAAGGTAATGTATAACTAAAACAAAAGCCTTTTAAACTTGAACATAAACATAGTATGGCAAAAATAAAATGAAATAATTCCATTTACTTATTTACATGGATATTCTACTAATCGAATAATCACATGCAATATCAATAACCACTTTCATAATGATGGAATGCATAATTCCAGACTATCATAACCACATAGCCAAGGCCTCGTGCCAAGAATACAAATAAGATTTTGCCAAGGCCTTGTGCCAAGACACTAGTTTGTCTCATGAGACCTACCGATGCATCGAGGAGCTATAGCGGGCTCCAACCTTCACTTATTAAGTCCAATGCATTCCTCATATGAACTGGTTTAAACATAACAAAAACATTCGTATTAAAACTAGCATATGAAATGTCAATACTTTAACCACAAACCATGAATGGTATAAAAATAACACACCCACAGTCAAACATAACTCATTCGATACAATATGGAAGATTGTATTGTATCACATTAACCTCAATCAAGAATAATGAAGGATGTTGACATAGATGAAAATAATCATCAAAACTATTTGAGATAAATATCCCCCTTTTTCTTGAAATCATTTAAAAGTCACACTATTTGTCAAGAAGCCATTTAAAAATAGATTTTTGAATCAAAGTGTCCCATACCACTTTGAAACTTTTAAAAGGAGTTTTAATTTTAAAACTTTAATGTCCATATAAATAAATACTTAAAACCATTTTTAAAACATGGACATTAATGAGAAAGATTTAGAAGAATGAGTCTTTAAAACATTTTAAAATGGTATTTTGGTTAGAGTTTCTAACCAAAAGAGAGACACTTGAATAAAAATAATTGAGGTAATCAAAACATTTTAATATCATGAGAATAAAGGAATTCATGATATACTATGTCAAAGTACATTATATACACCATATAAAAGTGATTTGGTGTATAACAACGAAGAAGTCACAATGGAATGTAAATTGAGATGAGATCTCACATAAAGGTCGTATCCTTAGGTTAAGGATAAATCAACGACATAGTTATGTGTGACAAATATAAATACACTAAATATGATTGTATATTCAGTGTAAAACAATCAAAGGACATTCACACATATTCTAGTAAAAACAACACCAATGAATTGGATGTTTGTCTCAACAAATTGAGATTGAGTAAAAATTACTCTTATCAAGTTCATACCGATGACATTGAGAATTTATCAATGGAGTGATTATGTGTATAAAATTTATATCCACAGAAACGTGAGTGGAAATTATGACATAATAAAATTAATAGTGATTCCACACATAATCTTGGAGTAAAATAGTCAATGAAGTATGCGTAAAGCCGGATGAGTGGAAATTGAAATTTCAAATTCCCTTATCGATTTGGTAACTTATGAAACATACACCCATGAAATAAGTATCATTACATGATGATGTAAATACCCATAAATTAAAGTATATTACATAATGAATACAATCATGGGCAGTACACATACACCACATGCAATAATTAAGTGGTGATCAATGGAATTCGCACAGAATTAAAAGTTAGATAAGAAACCCCTTACTTTGTACTTTTTCCTTGGTCGACGGTAGGTTTACCTCCTGTATAATGGTGAAATAATTGTTATTAAATTATAAAAGAATCATTTAATTTAATATGATATCATATATGATCTTTTAACATTTATTTGTTAATAATATCTTAGAATTATCGTCATTTCGGGTGTTAACGGGTTCATTTTATGTTATATTCTTTGTTATGTGAGCCATATTTGTTATTAATGGGATGTATATTATTCATATCCATAATTATATCAAGTCCTTAGATACTATTTTTAAATCATAAAATTATAATTATACTTGAATGGATATGATGGAGAATGAATCTCATCGCGTTCGTGGAGACGGTAGTCCGTACGTACGCACGAGCGACAATATCATTCTTTTGATATTAAAATAATATATAATTGGATGGTATATCATATATACAGAATCATTATCATTTTATATTTATTATTTACATGAGTTACACATCATTATTATACCCGTCCAAATAATAATATATTGAATAACAATTACACCAAGACGTGGAGACGGTAAGCCGTACGTACGCACGTATGGTGACATGTTATTCAAAAGATGGATAGAATACTGAATATCGTTCTACCATATTTATAATAACATAAAAGTATATATATGATACTGGAGTTATTATTTTATAATGATAATAACAAAGAAATAAGAAGTGGAAGAAGAAAGGAACTTGAAAAGGGGTGGTGAAAACATTACCTCTTCTTCGGTTTCTTCCTTTTGATTTGATCAAAAGGGCTCCTTAGGTTGACATTATGATCAAACTAAGGCCTCTAGGTTGTAGTGAGGGAAGTGGAGAGAGTATTTGGGTAGGTTTTGGCCGAACCAAAAGGCTTTGAATGTGTGAAGAAATGAGAAGGAGGAGTGCCCTTTTATAAGAGGGGTGAGGGGCACCTTTGGAAAAGCTAGAAATATTAATTTATAATAAATTCATATTCAGTTTCTAATTGATAAAAAGTTTATTATTTAAATTTTAAGTTGGGGATGGGTCGAAAAAAACTCAACCAATTGAATTTAGACAGGTTTGGGTTATTATATTAACCTTATCTTTAAGTATTAACTCTTAGTTAATTAGTTTCACTTTTACAATGTCTCTTTGTATTTTTATATTATATGGTTAATAAACTTACTATATACATCCTAGAGACCCCCATGTGGTCAATTAATTATATACCTATAATGATATAAGTCTCTTGGACTAACCTTATATTTTTAGGAATTTAATATCAATTAATAATATAATATTTGTTTTAAAAACTCTTTTATGTCAATTTTGACACTATTCAATAGTTGATTTTTGTGAAACACATAACAGAATGATTACTTATAAGAAAGTTAATTAAATAAATACTAATATGTCATATTAACCTATAAAATTATTGTAATTCAATAAAAGTCTCAAATTATATTTAGTTGGGTATTTATAATATCAATTATTCTAATTTTTCACTATTATGGTAATTACTGCATCACCATTGTGTCATAAATAAATTAACTTATTTAATGTATAGAATTTATAAATAAAATATAATTATTTAGGAAATCGTTTTACATTTCTAATGAATATTTATAGTCTAAAATCCAACATATATAACCCTATGTAACAATTGTTTTTCTAAAAGATATATGCTTGTGACATTTTTGTATTTATTTTAACTTAATTGAAATAAAGTGTCATTATCACTTACAAGTGGATCCATGGGGTCCCAAAATCGACCCAAAGATTACCATGCTCGACCATGTATCAAACAATAGGGTTAAGACACGTTTTACGGTAATTTGGTATTATTATAATATTATTTTGTAACCCTTGTTTATCGGATTTACCCTTTAACCATGGTAAATAAAATATTTACCAAAGTAATTATCCAAAATGTCTAAAAATAAAAGTTACCTATTTACACAATTTGAAAATCCTGATTCCAAATATGGAATCCATTTTTCCAAATTCAAAACCCAGAAGTGGCAGAAATTAATTTAAAATTAATTCCCGTTGTTAAAATAAAAAGCGTGTTTTTAAGAGATAATAACTATAAAAAGATTGGCACAAGTTTATGTCTGGTTTAAATGTGAAATTATGTTCAATGACCCACATTGTATTACATGGTAAAAATTTATTCTAAATATACTTTAAAACCACTAAAATTCATAATTTATCACTATTAAGTATTTTTATTAAAAAAGTTGTTTTTAATTAAAATTTAGTAATTTTCACTATTCATCAAAATATGAAAGTTATCCGAAAAGAACCAAAATTTCACCCTAGGATAATTTCGATATTCCGAATCCAAAAATGAAGTCCATTTTGAGAGATAGAATTTATAAAATTTCAAAAAGTAGGTATTACTATTCTTAACAGCTAGTTTGATTGATTATGGTGTGTTAAAATCTCGAAGTTGCGTACAATGCACGCCATTGCATTATTCGAAAGGAAACGTACCATGGAAGCTTGGGGTGTTACATTCTCCCCTCCTTCAATAAATTGCGTCCTCGCAATTTTTAAAATTGTGCTTGGGAATATAATGGAAATTCCCACATCGGAAAAAGAGTCAATAAAACTATCACTTTAAAAGAAAGAAAGAGAGGTATAAAGGTCATCCAAGATAACCCATACTTGGATTCCATGTAGGAAAACATGGATATGGATGATAAACTAAGTGTCATGTTCTGATGGAGAAGGATAGAAATCATTACCAGGAGAAAGTTAACAATAAGAAAACCACAAACTTGTGTTGGGACAAACGACCAGTAGTCTCCTAGTAGGAAAGTAAACGGACAACTTTTTTTTGTTTTAAGTTACATTACATAAGGAAGAGGAATTCATTTATGATATTGACTAAAAACATAAACAGATATACTTACTTTTTAAGTAGAGTTTCATTATTTAATAACTTTTTACCACTAACTTATTTTTTTGAACAATGAGTATTTAAGAAGAGTTGGTCACAATAAAAGAGCTAGAATAAACTTCTATAGAAATACATGATCCATGTAGGATAAACTATATATTTAACTTGTCTTTAGAGATTAATCAAAACCAAAATGGTTAGTATAAGATCTGATGATCCCCCAAATGTATATTCCATTAGAGAAAAAAAATACTAATCTTCATTTCTAAAATTAAACCAACAATACCCCAAAGTTAAATAAATACCATTCAATAATAAATTCTTCTTAAAATCCTTAAATATAATCCAAACTAATATTGAAACCCAAAACTTATAAGAATATAGTCTTCCACGTTAAATTGTATCTCCAAATGACATCATCTACTCTTAAAGTTACATACATAAAAGTATTTATCCTAATCACATATTCTTTATTATAGGTTAATCATTTCCATAAATAACCCAAATCACTATAGATCCACAATATAAACATAGATAAAAATCCACCATTACTCCTCTAATGACATCCCATAGTATTCTATTTTCCTTGGACATATAGTGTTCCCAACAAAGTGAACATCTTCCAAAATAACATTTTTCACTTAATCACCAAATCATTTTCCTATACTAAGGGTATTCATTTGATAATACATAAGAACCCAAATCAACATATTATTGATCAATAAAATCATTTAACTAAAGAAAATAGTCACACTACCCAGGGACTTCACTTAGTCCAGTGGTAGGCGATAAATCCCAATCGCACTTTGGTTGTGGGTTCGATTGCCACAGCTTTGTCCGACGCAACGGGTTGTCACACGGTCTACGTGTTGTCCTTTTTCAAAAACAATATTTTATAATATTACCAAAATGAGATAAATTCCTCAAAATAACATAATTTAACCACAAATGCTATATCATACCTTGCCTTTTCATCCCAAATTATAATAACTTATAATTTTCTCAAACCCCAATGATCATATAAAACCAAATGGTTATTTATACCTATATCCACAAGAGAAGTGACAATTCTTCTTCAAATATCATTCTCACATGGAAAACTGCGGTGTTACAAATAAAAGAGAAAATTATTCCAATGTAAACCCATCAACAAGGAGCGCTAATAATTTTTAAACATTTCTCCAACCATTTATTTCTACATAGCTTCTTCTTTGACCAAGAAAATATCCTATAGAATAGTACATTCACTCGGGTAATGGACAGGTCCCCTACATTTATAGCAAATGACTGTAAATGGACTCTTGGGACCATTTTTATCTTCTTCTATAGTACTCTTCATTTTTCTTCGGCAATTATTCACTTTATGTCCTTCCTTCCCGCACGTAAAGCATTTCGTTGTCCCATTGAGACACTTTCCTAGGTGTCTCCTTCCACATTTCCTGCATGATGAAAATTGAGGGTTCTTTTCTCCATGGTCTCCATTGTTGGAGCTCTTATCATTTATCACCTTTCTCTTCCTTGTTGAGTCTGGGAGTTTGTTAATATATATGTTGTTGATCATATTTTTTGAAAACTGATTTGGCATAAAGATGATATCTTTTACGCCTATCAAAATTCCATTTTGTTGCTCATTTCCACCACCGTTCCCACCTTGTACATCATTCTCAAAGTCACTATGACTTCCTTGGAATCCAGACATTGACTAAAACCAGAAAGCATTGTGTGAGTAATAGTATTCGTAAAATCATTTAGAGATTAAAATGTCACCATATTCTCAATTTGAAACATATTAGGATTAACCAAGTTCATTTACTCTCATCTTATATATATATTACTTAAATAATTTTGTAAAGAAAATGTAAATTATCCTAAGAATATTCCCGGGGAGTGTCGTAACCAAGAGTGCAGCAAGGCCCGTTGTCGTGCACCAGTTCCCGTTCGAGTCTAGCTCAAAGCGGTGTTTTCGGGTTTTACCCCTAGGTACATCTGTGCCAGAGCCGCCTCTACCTGCTCGTATCCAGACAGGGATGTATTGCTCGGAAAACGCACAAAATCTCTACAATAGCAAAATTCTAGGAAGTTATTCTATACTAATCCTCAAAGTTCATCTTAGGTCTACGTGCTCTAATCAGAGTTTATCTAAATCTAGCTTCCAAGGTTTGTACTAAACTTCCTCTGATACCAACTGTAACGCCCTGACCCTAGTTACCTAGAGTCGGTGCATTATTACATAACATTGGCTTGATCACAAGAAAGATCAAATCTCGAAATACCGATTGGTTTAGTAGCCTTGGAAACACTAGATATATTCATAAAGTTTTACATTACATCATAAAGTGAAAAACTACTAAAACAACATATTGCCTCCATATTCCACATTCATATCCCCACATAATATCCCTGCAGGTCATTCATAATTTACTTCTTCACTTCCTGGGAAAAATAAAACATAGAAAAGGGGTGATCTCAAATGCCCAGTAAGGATAAAAATATAGCGGAAACTTTCATAAATAAGAATAAACATTTAAGGTAATGTATAACTAAAACAAAATCCTTTTAAACTTGAACTTCAACATAGTATTGAAAAAATAAAATGAAATAATTCCATTTACTTATTCACATGGATATTCTACTAATCGAATAATCACATGCAATATCAATAACCACTTTCATAATGATGGAATGAATAACTCCAGACTATCATAACCACCTAGCCAAGGCCTCGTGCCAAGACTACAAATAAGATTTTTCCAAGGCCTTGTGCCAAGGCACTAGTTTGTCTCATGAGACCTACCGATGCATCAAGGAGCTATAGCGGGCTCCACCCGTCACTTATTAAGTCTAATTCATTCCTCATATGAACAGGTTTAAACATAACAAAAACATTTGTATTAAAACTAGCATACGAAATGTCAATACTTTAACCACAAACCATGAATGGTATAAAAATAACACATCCACAGTAAAACATAACTCATTTGATACAACATGGAAGATTTTATTGTATCACATTAACCTCAATCAATAATAATGAAGTATGTTGACATAGATGAAAATAATCATCAAAACTATTTGATAGAAATATCCCCCTTTTTCTTGAAATCATTTAAAGGTCACACTATTTGTCAAGAAGCCATTTAAAAATAGATTTTTGAATCAAAGTTTCCCATACCACTTTGAAACTTTTTAAAGGAGTTTTAATTTTAAAACTTTAATGTCCATATAAATAAATCCTTAAAACCATTTTTAAAACATGGACATTAATGAGCAAGATTTAGAAGAATAAGTCTTTAAAACAATTTAAAATGGTATTTTGGTTAGAGTTTATAACCAAAAGAGAGACACTTGAATAAAAATAATTGAGGTAATAAAAACATTGTAATATCATGAGAATAAAGGAATTCATGATATACTATGTCAAAGTACATTATATACACCATATAAAAGTGATTTGGTGTATAACAACAAAGAAGTCTCAATGAAATTTAAATTGAGAAGAAATCTCTCATAAAGGTCGTATCCTTAGGTTAAGGATAAATCAACGACATAGTTATGTGTGAAAAATATAAATACACTAAATATGATTGTATATTCAGTGTAAAACAATCAAAGGACATTCACACATATTCTAGTAAAAACAACACCAATGAATTGGATGTTTGTCTCAACAAATTGAGATTGAGTAAAAAATTACTCTTATCAAGTTCATACCGATGACATTGAGAATTTATAAATGGAGTGATTATGTGTATAAAAAGTATATCCACATAAAAGGGAGTGGAAATTATGACATAATAAAATGAATAGTGATTCCACACATAATCTTGGAGTAAAATAGTCTATGAAGTATGCGTAAAGCCGGATGAGTGGAAATTGAAATTTCAAAATTCCCTTATCGATTTGGTAACTTATGAAACATACACCCATGAAAGAAGTATCATTCCATGATGATTTAAATACCTATAAATTAAATTATATTACACAATGAATACAATCATGGGCAGTACACATACACCACATGCAATAATTAAGTGGTGATCAATGGAATTCGTACAGAATTAAAAGTGAGATAAGAAATCCCTTACTTCATACTTTTTCCTTGGTCGAAGGTAGGTTTACCTCCTATATAATGGTGAAATAATTGTTATTTAATTATAAAAGAATCATTTACTTTAATATGATAACATATATGATCTTTTAACATTGATTTGTTAATAATATCTTAGAATTATCGTCATTTCGGTTGTTAACGTGTTCATTTTACTTTATATTCTTTGTTATGTGAGCCTTATTTGTTATTAATGGGATGTATATTATTCATATCCAGAATTATATCAAGTCCTTAGAAAGTATTTTTAAATCATCAAATTATAATTATACTTGACTGGATATGATGGAGAATGGATCTCATCGCGTTCGTGGAGACGGTAGTCCGTACGTACGCACGAGCGACAATATCATTCTTTTGATATTAAAATAATATATAATTGGATGGTATATCATGTATACAGAATTATTATCATGTTATATTTATTATTTACATGAGTTACACATCATTATTATACCCATCCAAATAATAATATATTGAATAACAATTACACCACGACGTGGAGACGGTAAGCCGTACGTACGCACGTATGGTGACATGTTATTCAAAGGATGGATAGATTATTGAATATGGTTGTACCAAATTTATAATAACATAATAGTATATATATGATACTGGAGTTATTATTTTATAATGATAATAACAAAGAAAGAAGAAGTGGAAGAAGAAAGGAACTTGAAAAGGGGTGGTGAAAACATTACCTCTTCTTCGGTTTCTTCCTTTTGATTTGATCAAACGGGCTCCTTAGGTTGTCTTTCTGATCAAACTAAGGCCTCTAGGTTGTAGTTAGGGAAGTTGAGAGAGTATTCGGGTAGGGTTTGGCCAAACCAAAAGGCTTTGATGGTGTGAAGAAATGAGAAGGAGGAGTGCCCTTTTATAAGAGAGGTGAGTGGCACCTTTGGAAAAGCTAGAAATTTTAATTTATAATAAATTCATATTTGGTTTTAATGGCTCAAAAGTTTATTATTTAAATTTCAAGGTGGGTATGGGTCGAAAAAAACTCAACCAATATAATTTAGAGATGTTTGGGTTATTATATTAACCTTATCTTTAAGTATTAACTCTTAGTTAATTAGTTTCACTTTTACAATGTCTCTTTGTATTTTTATATTATATAGTTAATAAACTTACTATATACATCCCAGAGACCCCCAAGTGGTCCATTAATGATATAACTATCATGATATAAGTCACTTGGTAGATCCTTATATTTTTAGAAATTTAATATCAATTAATAATATAATATTTATTTTAAAAACTCTTTTATATCAATTTTGACACTATTCAATAGTTGATTTTTTTGAAACACATAACAGAACGATTACTTCGAACAAAGTTAATTAAATAAATCCTAATATGTCATATTAACGTAGAAAATTAGTGTAATTCAATAAAAGTCTCAAATTATATTTAGTTTGGTATTTATAATATCAATTATTCTAATTTTTCACTATTATGGTAATTACTGCATCACCATTGTGTCATATATAATTTAACTTATTTAATGTCTAAAAATTATAAATAAAATATCATTATGTGGTAAATCGTTTTATCTTTCTAATGAATATTTGTAGTCTAAAATCCAACATATATAACCCTATGTAACAATTGTTTTTCTAAAAGATATATGCTTGTGTCATTTTTGTATTTATTTTAACTTAATTAAAATAAAGTGTCATGATCACTTTCAAGTGGATCCATGGGGTCCCAAAATCGACCCAAAGATGACCATAGTCGACCATGTATCAACCAATAGAGTTAAGACATGTTTTAGGGTAATTTTGTATTATTATAATATTATTGTTTAACCCTTGTTTACCGGATTTACCCTTTAACCAAGGTAAATAAAATATTTACCGAAGTAATTATCCAAAATGTCTAAAAATAAAAGTTACCTATTTACACAATTTGAACATCCTGATTCCAAATATGGAATCCATTTTTCCAAATTCAAAACACAGAATTGGCAGAAATTAATTTAAAATTAATTCCCGTTGTTAAAACAAAAAACGTGTTTTTAAGAGATAATAACTATCAAAAGATTGGCATTTGTTTATGTCTGGTTTAAATGTGAAATTATGTTCAATGAACCACATTTTATTACATGGTAATTCTAAATATACTTTAAAACCACTCAAATTCATAATTTATCACTATTAATTATTTTGATTAAAAATGACGTTTTTAATTAAAATTTAGTAATTTTCACTATTCATCAAAATATGAAAGTTATCCGAAAAGTACCAAAATTTCACCCTACGCTAATTTCGATATTTCGAATCCAAAAATGAAGTCCATTTTGAGAGATAGAATTTATAAAATTTCAAAAATTAGGTATTACTATTCATAACTGCTAGTTTGATTGGTTATGGTGTGTTAAAATCTCGAAGTTGCGTACAATGCACGCCATTGCATTATTCGAAAGGAAACATACCATGGAAGTTTGGGGTGTTACAAGTCGCGTTAATGATCAATTATTATCATGTAATATATTTTAATATATTACAAGTGAATGTTAATAATATTTATGATTCAGTGTAGTAGTCATAAATGTCGTTGTTAGTGCGTTAAGTATTTGGGGGCCGGCGAGGCGATACCAGGTATTTTAATTGTGCACTATAAATATAAGAGGAGTGGAATTTGCCAAACACTATTCATGGAGTTTATCTCTCCTCTCCTCTCTACCACATTCTAGAGAGAGATGTTATGGATCCAAGGAGCTCGGATGGAGCTCTCTATCAGGTATCGCTAGTGATGTGATGTGGTGGTCATTGGAGCATCGAAGGCATCGTTGCAAATCCGCACTAGCACCCGGATTATGACGAACATCACTCCCACTAATTCCTTGAAGCGCGTGTGGACGATCTCGAGGAATTCAACTTCAGATTCTTCGAGCATCGATCGCCAATGTTGAGCTGACGTCGTGCACGGCTTCATATTTAAACCAGGTATTTTATGGTTCAATTTTGTGCTTAAAATCCTCCAATCGTGGTCCTCGGCTAAGACCGGGCTGCTCTTCTCCGGCGTCGACAATTTTACATCAACTGTCGGTAAAAAATAATTAAACCTAGATGTTTGGGGCTTCCACTGCATGCCCGGTTCCAAATAGTTGTATCATTCGAGCACCGCACACCCCTACCCAACAGCGGACTAGCCGCGTCTCCCTGGCCGCAAGATGCTCCGCGCACCTAGCTCATCCTTACCCTTGGCCCTGTGGCCGTCTCTTCTCCTGGACGCAATAGCTGCACCACCAAGCCCTGCCGGAGCACTCCCCATGTCCGGCCAGAATGAGGGCGGCTCCTCCTCCTTGACGAGAGATCCAGCTAGCCCCTCAGTCGAGCACTACATCCGCGGTCTCGTGTGATGTCTACAATTCCCACGGTGCAACCCTGAGGGGCGAGGCTCACTACCACAGTTTGAAACACTGGTCGTCTCCTGGTCCTTCTAATGGGCAGGTACTCTCTATGCCCGCATTGTCCTGAAACAAGTCTAAGATGGGCGTGCGCTAGTTCGCCCCAACCCGCACACCCCTTCCCATATTTACCGTACTAGGGTAATTTTATTTAAAGTAAAAAATTAATTTTAATAATTAATTTAATTACAATAGTTGATTAAAATAATTAATTATTAATTTTTGGTTAAATAAATTAATGCGGCATAATTAATTTAATTAGGTGTTAATTAAATTAATTAATTAAATTAATTCTAGTTTTAAAATTAAATTAATTAATCAGGACCGAACGATTAAATTATTGAATTAAAATCATAGTGAAATTTTAATTCAATAATAGACCCTCAAGTTTATTTTTAATGCAAGTTTAATTTTATTCTGCATTTAGTTTTTATATACGCGAGTTAAAGCGCATACTGGTCATGAGTCATGGACCGACCAATGTATGTCTGGTGTTTATTTATTTTAATTTATTTATATAATTATTGCATGGTTTTGTAATAATTGTTTTAATCAAAAGACGATATATGTGTCGTCTCAAGGGTCATTATATGTATAAGGGTCTGTGTGCCCATGTTCAGATTTGTGCTTTTTTACTCTCGAGACCACCTCACCTACATGCGAATATTTTTGTATAATGACGAGACGACCAGTGACGCATTTTGCGACAAGTGACAGCGACACACCAGACAGGAGTTGGATGCATTGAATGAGTAGACATTGCTATTCAAGTTGCAAGTCACACCACTAAAGGTATTTACCCCTAGGGTTTTGGTTGGTCTGTTTTTTACTCAACGGATCAACCAATAGTACCGGATCATGATCAGGTGTTCGTTTTATTTCTGCATGGTTTATTATTTTTGTGCATGTGTAATTTATTGCGTGATCACATGGTATAATAATAAACAAGCATTCAAGATAAAATGAACATGTGACGTGGTGAAATTTCTATTTCATGCACGGTCAGTTGTGAGTGCGATCACATAGTACGTGCTTATAAAACTATAAAATGATTTCTTTATTCACACTAAAAATAATAAAACCCTCAATGATATATTATTTCTAAACAGCCTTCCGTCATTCAAATTTGGACAAAACTAGCTGTTTGAGGTGCCAGTTCATGCCCTAGCTGAGGGTACCTCTTACTACTGGGGAGTCCATATAAGAATGATGGGTCGACTGAACTAAATTTCTAGTAAGGATTAGCCCTAGCTAATATTCTATTATTTTAGAGGCAAGCATTGAGTAAATAAAATTTTGATTTAAGAAGCTGGTACTTCACTCAACAGATCAAGGAACCGCAAACTATAAAGCGGTCATCTAGAACAAAGCCTACCTAGAACCCTCCAAGTAGTGGCGTAGCCTTAGCTTGTAGACTATGAGGGGTGGTTCTAGGATCCTTGCCACTAGATTACTCAAGCGACAGATTATTCCGATTCTAGCACAGAGGGTTCCTAGAATCCGATAAAATAGTGGGAGACATTAAATGATTTATGTAATTAATAAAAATGTCTAAACCAGTAATCCAGATAAAAGTCACTCATCTTCTAAAATTTATTTTTATAGAAAAATGGAAAGTTATACCACAAGATTAAAACTGCAATATTATAATGGACAAAGTAAATGTCCACAGTGACACGAGTATCCATGAATAATACAGGTGTGTGCACATAGTACTATGATATATGAAACTCAAGGTGTCAGTGTCCCCAACAATGTTAAACTACCTCATGAAGCGAGAGTGAAAATTGCTTGTAGGAGACTAATATAAAAAAGAATATGATAGTTATATCATTATGTTTTCATCAACGTCCGGTGTCAGTTGCGGTCACTACACCAGGAATAGATGATATAACATAAAGTCTCATCTCTAAGATGTTTGTAAAGAGAAGGTAAAGCAATGATATGAAAAACGCGAAGTTTACACTAACATGTGTAAATTTAATGATTTATCATAATCTTTAAATATCATTTTCACCACATTACCCAAGTCTCATTTTAAGTTAAAAAACAAAAAAGTTTTGAGTAAACACTTCATTACCTATCTAGGTAAGGTTCGCCAAGTGAATAAGAATAAAAGACAATTAAGCATTAATTCTTATGGCGGATAAATTGAAAGATATTGTTAAAAGGTCAAAGTCATTTAATGCCAATGAAACATTCGTGACATCCTTCAATTAATGAGGTGTTAATAGAGGTTATTTGAATTGCATATTATAAAATAATACTATGGAATTTTAAAAGAGGAAGTTGTCGCTTCTACATTAGGCGTATTCATCATTGTAATGTTTTTCTTTTACTACATTGATATTAAATACAATATGTTGGTAACATATGTGTATTCTAATATGACAAACAAGTTATTATAGAAACCTTACTAGAAGTCAAATGTATTCTCCAAATAGGTTGTGAAAGGGTGATACCTAGGCCAGTGGTGAGAAGTACATGACTTCTTTAATTTCCAAGTGAAAGATTCGTGTTGAACTATTATTGCGTATAACCACAAACATAAATCTCATGTGTGCTTGGATGCAAGGAGACATTCTTTCAGTTTCTGCAATTAATGTTGTTTTTGGTAAGCTCAATCACTATTTCAGTAATACATGAATCATAGGCAATTAGTGATAAATATAAATGTAAGAATTATAGCCAGTTATGGCAGGATAATTCTTTGTCAATTAATACTAAAAATGGACATAATGAATATAACAATTATGGAATTTAGGTTTGATACAACTAAATACTTATGGTATTATTGATGTCTTTAGTTTTTACAAAAAATCCTTTTGAAATAAAGGTATGTCACAATGATTTTGGAAATAGTTCAACATGAAAGTGTGAACTATTCCATGTATAAGATAGGGGTATATATACTTCATAAGATTCTTTTAAGTAATTAAGGAATATAAATGTGAAGTATTTTCATGGTCAAGAGATGTGAGTTCCTTCGGGTTGGGATACGGAAGAACATCTCGACCAAGCATTCATCAGTCATGATAATGTAGCATGGAGAAATTCCTAAACGCACATTACCTTATTAACATCATGACATTGATGTTAATATGGAGAATTGATGATGAAATCTTACATATCAACATTGATCAAAAAAATGTACCATGGTGTAATTCCTAAACGCACATTTTATACACCAAAATATTGATGTAAGTAATATCAATGTTGGAACTAGCAGAAAATTCTATTATAATACATGAAATTCTTTTAAAATAACAGCGATATCCCACAATCATATGCCAACTATAATGAAAAATGGATATCATACGAGTCATTGTATGATGTAAACCAATTATGTCATAAGAACATGTGTTTGGATGCAAAGAGTTTGTTAGGACATAAACAAACTAGCATCAAGACAAACACATTGTGCATTTAGTGTAAAAATCCTAACAGTTTTTTAGGATGTTACATAAATCCCAAAGATAGAAGAGTAGGTAGTCCAGAAAAGACTACACTTCTATATAAGGGTGCACATCTCTATTAGAGATAGTGGGAGCTATATTGACTTGTTTTTAGTCAATGCTTTAAATGAACTAGTAGTTGTCATAGGATCTAGTTCCACAAGTGCATGTGGAACAAAGTATGGTATGGAAACACATACTGCTTAGGGAAGATAAAACCATGGTGATGGTTTTTATATTCACTGTGTATGGTGATCTATTATTCAATGTGAATAATATTTCGTACGATTAAGCAGTATATGGCAATTAGATAAAATTGATAAGACCAACTAAAATTCAATTAATGGATTCCAAGTATCAATGTGAAAAGGGGATATTATTTTGAATACTGCGGTGGGTATTCAAGTGAGTTGATGCAGGGATGGTACAATCTTATTACCAATAAGGCTGGATTGGTTTTACCAAGTTTTTATGCCTAAAACCGTTAGAATTTTACTTATCATATCTAATATCTATGATCAATTTATTTATCATTGGATGTCATGACAACCAATTATGGATGGTGTCTATACGATGCAACCAGAAAGGGATAGTCACATCACAGAATGGTAATAAAGGTTGCAAGTTACTAAAATATAGTTTAGGAATAAAGTAAGAAACATGATTATAGAAAATACTTTTGCAAAAATGTTTTCCATGTGTCTACACGAGGTTAGTGGGATAATCAATGTTTTCCAAAGAAATATGTTCGGAAACATATGAAAAAAACATTGGTCTTACAAATAGTTAAGACAAAAATGAAATTTATTCTCCAATGATTAACTAAAAGTAGCAACCTAAGTTCTAGGGAACAGGATCTACTAAGGTAGATCTATAGGTTTCTTGGTCCTAGTCAATCGTACATATGGTGACATTGTATTGAAAAATACATGTTGGAACAATTAAAGAGATGAATTGTTGCCTATGTCACAGGGCATAATCTCTCCATGTTGACCTATTCGTGACATGAGAAGAGATAAATGTGGTGAGTTGAAATCCATACGTCGGAGAGATGGATCAATCACGTATGCCATGATATGTACAAGAACTAATATTTCCAAGGTATATTTTACAATGGGAAAATATTAGTTATATTCAGGAGCACTGTAAGAGATGCAGTTAGAATAATCTAATTGTACTTCGGCAAGTACAAAAAATATGTACATGGTATGTGGGGAAGAAAGGATACTAGTTTTGGGGGATATGAACTAGTCTTCCATTGATCAATGTGATCTAGTATTGCAGTTAGGCTAAATGAGATGAGAAAGTCAAGCTCATATCAGCCAGTGGTGGCCATACCTACAAGACCGAGTACATTGCAGCTTCTAAGATATCTACTAAGTAGTTAAATGCAATGATTTGTTCCAGTTCATGGAATCTCACCTGGTGGAAAAATTATTATCATAATGTAGATTATGATATTCTTACTAGCCAAGATGTCAAGTAATTATAGTGGGAAAAAAGTTATATACTCACGATACCATCTGTAGAGAAGTTTTAATCAAAGAGATGAGGTGGCTATAGCAGAATTGCCATGTGGCGGAACCGTGGTAGACCCATGTATATAAGGCCTTTACTCAGTAGAAACATGATTCTTATCATGTGAGTATCTAACAAGTTTGGTTAGCAAGTTGGCTCTAGTGCAAGTGGGAGTGTTGAAATAGTTGGTGCTCCAGACCCAACTATTTTGTGATTTTGATTACCATATCATGAATAGAGTTAACTATTCATGATTTCATCTTACCATTATAGTTTAGACTTTTCTGCGTCCACTATTGAAATGGTAATGTCCAAAGATTAATTGTCGTATTGAAAGGTTATAGTAGTTCCCAGGCTATAATGAGAACCTCTGGATACTATGGAATTAATCTTAAATATATGTTCTATGGTCTAGATACATCTTACTAATTGGACATAGTAGATGTCTGACCATCGTGTGCTGGGGGATCATAAGCATTGAGACTTCTTCTTATGAAGTATACACTTGGTGATCTCCAGTAGTGAGATCATGAGGACTGACCTCCCAAAAGGAACACCACATTTTTTTGGGTGTCATTAGATGTTCCTATCTATGATCATGTGTAATGGTCTCCTGACTTGAGATCATTACCAATTTATGTCATTTGATTGTGTACTTTGATGCAAGACGAAAACCATGGCAATGTAGTCATGGCGAGGTAGTTTGTGTCGGGTGCGTCATTGGTGGCATGACATTGGTTGAATGGTCAAGAATAGATTTTTCACTTCCAGGTTATAGAAGTAATATATCTCTGGCCATGATGATATGGATGGAAATACCTTTATAAGACCATGGCCATATAAGTCATAGGTAAATCTATCGCGTTACATCAACAAACAATAAAGCAAGAAAAAAGGGCGATGACACGAGAGTGCGTCCTGCATTATGAGATATTATAGACAAAGAGATTATATTACACACTCTGTGTTTGAAGGTTGGTTGTCGCTGCTGTGACAATCCTTATTTCTTCAGGGGCCATGACGGGTTTCTAGATCCCACTCTAGGTCTGTGAATACTATTCAAGGCTATCAAAATAAGGTCCTAGAGGGTCACACACAATAGCATATTCAAGAATCTTCCATATTCAGTTGAATAAAAGAATTGGACATAGTGGGACCTACCACAAGGGTTAGAGAATTGTCTAAAGTTAAATGATCACCAATGGAATAAATAAATTCATATTAGTAGAGTTTAGAATATTGAGTATTGAATTTATTTATAAAATGTATTTATGTGTTTTTAAGTAAATATATGAAAAAATATTAATTGATGAATATTAAATTGTTCAAGGTTCAATTAATATTTATGGAAGCGACGAGTCACATTAATGACTCAATTATTATCATGTAATATATTTTAATATATTACATGCAAATGATAATAATATTTATGACTCATTATTGTAGTCATAACTGTCGTTGATAGTGTGTTAAATATTCAGGGGCCGGCGAGGCGATACCGGGTATTTTAATTGTGGACTATAAATAGAAGTGGAGGGGCATTTTTCAGACACTATTCATGGAGTTTATCTATCCTCTCCTCTCTCCCACATTCTATAGAGAGATTCTCTAGATCCAAGGAGCTCGGATGGAGCTCTCTCTCGGGCATCGCTAGCGATGCGATGCGGTGGTCGTTGGATGGTCGAAGGCATCGTCACAAATCCGCGCTAGCACCCATATTACGACGAATGACACTCCTGTGGATTCCCTGGTCCTCGACTAAGACCGGGCTGCACATCTTCGACGTCGACATGTTTGCATTGATCGTCGGTAAAAAAAATTTAAACCCACATGTTTGGGGCTTCCGCTGCATGCCCGGTTCCAACAAACACAACAGGTAACCCTCTCAGCAGTACTCACAGCCTATCCCCTTTGGTTCAACCCAACAACTACAAGAAATCCTCTAGGAAGCACACAAAGTCTCACCCCTCTGGTTCAGCTAAAGTATAAACTCTCTGGAGAAGACTTCACTATCAATTTCCCATATAGTCTCGAATCATACTAAAGGTGCTCTGGGGAAGCACTAAACATCAATTCCCCCTATGGCCACGGTCGACGAACTAGAGACACTATAGTGACCTAAAGATTGACGTACATGGAATTTACATTTAGTTTTTTTGGAAGTCATAATACATGACAAAAATAGAATCCTAAATACCGTATAAGTTTAGTGTCATTGGAAACTCGGAACATAATCTTCTAATCATGGTGAAAGGTCTTCAACATCTCCCACAAAGATCATCACCTTTGGTTTTCTTACCTAAACCATTTCTTTATATCATGGGGAAAAGAAAACATAAAAAGGGTGAGCTCAAATGCTCAATAAGGGTAAACGTGGAGAACTTAAAAACAATCCATAAACATTTGAACGCAAAAAGTTGAACATAAAACATCAAAATCTTGGGCAATAACACAAACCTTGGCAGTACGTAAGGCATAGATCATAAAGGAACATTAACAATGATAAAATAAAGAAAGTAACTGTGGAAAACTGTTAAGAAAATGATATGATTTCCATAGTAGCCAAGTCATTGCTGCAAAGACCATCATAGTGGACAATGTCCATTAATGAAACGAGTTTACTTGGTGTTCCATCCCTATATTACTGAACCTAATTTTACTTGAAGTTCAAGCCATGTCTATCTCATGAGATATAAATCTTTACCCATTTCATTAGAGGTATATATAGCTCCCACCCATCTCATAATGAAATAATTCTTACGTGTGTCACAACATAAACATAAATTATTCATCATAACCCAAAGAATTAAATGGATTTTATAAACATCTTCCCATCATAACATAATACATATAAAACAAATGGATATCATTTCATCATAATAAAAGTTAAACCATGTAAATCATATGGAAATTATACATGAAACATAAACATATGAAATAATGTCATCTTAGATGGGAAATGGTTCTGATAAAAAACTTGAAATGAATTCTTGAGGAAAATATCCTTTCTTCTTCAAAATATTTTCTTTTCACAAAATGCCATGCAATTTTAATAGAAAATAATTTTATTGAAAATAGTCATGAAAAATTATAGATTAAGCTTCATGAAAATATGGTTTTATGAAACCATAAAAATCCATTCATTCCATATAAGTTAAAAAACATTCTCCTCGTACTTTTAACAGAAAAGTCAAAAAAAAGTACCACGTATGGTAAACAAAAGAAAGATTCCTTCCATAACACAAAGTAAAAGTCAAAGAGGGGAAAAATTGACCTTAAACATACATGGAAGAATATTAAACACTTTATAAAGAACATTTTTATTAACATGGATGAAAATTATATCCCAATTAAATACTTACGTATAAGTAATCACAGATAAAAATGAGATTGCAAAATTATCCCTTACCTTATGTCCAATTTCTTCCGTATATGTCTGAGACTCCTGTACAATGGGTTTAATCATATTATTAACATGTAATAGAACCATAATAATATTTATGATATAATATATGATTAACTTATGACTTTATATTACCCTTTAATTTGTCAATTCCATGTTAAAGCAGCATTCTGGGTAAAATCGTTTCATTTATGGTCCGTGTTTGGACTTGTAATTATTCATATGATTACTTAGGTCATGATTACATACATACAGAATGTAAAACATGATTTATATATAACATATACATAAATAGAGTATAATTAATATGTCATATATTTCATTATTATTTATTATATATACTTTATAATCATTCTTGAATGGTTAACTTGGAGAATTAATCTCATCGCATCGTGGAGACGGTAATCCGTACGTACGCACGAGCGATGATATCGTTCCCATAATTATTGAATGGAATTAGAGTGGATGATATAATATCTTAGAATCAGTATCATGTTATAATAACCATATATAGTTATTATTTACACCATTATACACATCCAGGTAAGGTGGTGGTGGAAAAATAGATTACACCACGGCGTGGAGACGATATTCTGTATGTACGCACATGTGGTGATTTCATTTTCCATATTATGGATAGAAGGGGAAATAGGGTTGGTTCATATTTATAATAACATATCAGTATATGAGTGACACTGATGTTATTACTTTATTATGAAACAACAAAATAATAGGAAGTAGAAGAAGAAATGAACTTGAAAGAATCGGTGAAGGATATTACCTCTTCTTCGACGCGCCTCTTCTAAACCTCCTCTTATGGAACTAATGTTGGTATTTGAAGAAGACCAGGACCTATAGTATGCTTATAGGGAAGTGGAGAATAGAAATGGGCAGGGGTTGGCTAATCTTCAAGGCACAATGTTTTGTGAAGAGGAGAGGGATTAGGTGCCCTTTTATAAGGGAAGAGAGGGTCACTTTAGGAAACCTCTAAAATATTAATTTGTAATAAACTCAAACCCCACTTAAAAACCTCCAAAACGACTCAAATACAAATATGAGATGATATAGGGTTGTAATACCATCAAGCAATAAAATTTAGACATGTTGGGAATTTATTTTAAACCTCATCAACTTGATTTATCCTTATTTAATCTATTTAATATTATTTGTGGTGATAATATTATAAATTTTAAATTGTTATAAATAATAACTTATGTGTTGTGATTTGTCCATAATTATATACTTTATGACATTTTAGACCATATAAATTTTAATTTTTAATTTTTAAATATATTTGTGATTTTTAAACATTTTAATAATATGTTATTTTTATAAAATAACAATAGTGTCAATTTTGACAATATTTATTTATTTGAATTTAAATAAAATCTACACAGAGGAAATATTCGTACCAAAAGATTAAATAGATTTATAAGATGTCATATTTATCAAAAAAATTAATTGGGTACATTAATTTGTTCATATAACATTTATTTATATATTTTAATACCATTTATTTTAGATTTTCTTAAATAAAATAATTACTACAACATTTTTGTATAATTATTTAATATACATAATGTTTGAATAAAAATTAAATATAAAATACCATTATGAATATAAATCTAATATATTTCATTATAATGCATTTACTCGAATTTATCATCTTAAAATCACAATAGTTAAATTGTTATGTTTATTAAATCATGAAGGTGACAACTTTGACATCATTTAAAATAAAATAAAATAATTGTCATAATCACTTTTATAAGGATACAAATAGTCCAATATTTGACCAATAAATTATTATAGTTTACATGTACATGACCAATAAGTTTTGGTCAGGTTGTTGTGCCTTTTATGGTCACTATTAGTTTAATAAAAACTGTATTATTGTTTTTTCACTAAATAAACAATTTCTGCATCACTATTGTGTCACCATTAATGATAATTATTAATCCCTAAAAATTATAAATAAATTATCATGATGTAGATAATTTTATTATTTTTATGGATACTATTTATAAGAGAGTGACATGTTGTCACATTCTTTGGATTTAATAATAATTACATCATTTTCATGGTCAAAAGTCCATGAAATGAATCTATTCCGACCCTTAGGTGATATGTTTCTACTTTTATTCCACCATTAGAATTTTTTCATGTGTTAGGGTAATTTTATAATATTATTTTTACCCTTAATTACCTAATTTACCTTTAACTGTGGTAAATAAAAATTACCGTAGTTACTATTCATAAGGTCAAAAAAATTAATTTAACCTATTAACATAATTTGGACCCACTGAATCTAAATATGGAATCCATTTTTCAAATTTAAAAACACATAAGTTTCAGTAATTAATTTAAAATTAATATCATTGTTAAGAAAAAGGGTTTTAAAAGTTATAACATTGTCAAAGATTGAAATGTTTTTACCTATGAATTCAATGTAAAATTAATGGTAATGACATACATTATATTAAATGGTAAAAATATATTTTATTTATAGTTTCAAACAATTTACAATTATAATTTAAAGATATAAATTATCTCAATGAAAAAAGTTTTTTTTAAGTAAAATTTAGCTTGTTTTTACTATTCATCAAAATAAGAACGTTGTCAGAAAAACTATCAAAACTTTATCTAATGTAAATTTGTATATCTTGATTCAAAATAAGAAGTTTATTTTGTAAAATTGAACTTATAACCTTGTAAAAATTAGATTTAAAATGGGTGTTCCATCAAAAGGTTGCAAAACTGCATTTTTTTAAAAATACTTCTTTTCTTGGAAAAATTGATTTTGTTTGCATATCTCATTCCAGAAAATGTGTAAGATGAACTATAATGTTATAAAATTAAAAATTTGGTTAATACTATACATAATGGCTAGTTCATAATAGTATTGTAATAATATATTATTATTTAGTAAAACTCGGCATTGTGTACAACACACGCTATTGAGGAAGGTCGCTCTTGCGTGTAATGAAAGACAAGTTAGGGTTGTGTGAAGGGAAACCTTCCTTTGGTGTTACGTATGACATAATAAAAATATAGTTCTATTATACATTGATAAAAATATATACTTTGTGTTTTGTAAAATGAATTTTATTCGATAGAACTTGAAATTGTGTGCATCACAAGCCAAGAATAGTGTTGTGTATACTTCAAGCTAATAAGGTGTTGCGTATAGTGCAAGATAATATTGGTGGAGAATACAACAAAAGATATCAAAGAATTAAAAATAACATCGTCATAAAATCTCGGGGTGTTACAGACACTCTGGGGAAGCACTCAACATTAATCCACCATGTGGTCTCGCATCATAAAATTATAAAAGACACTCTGGAGAATCCCTTAAGACCATTCTTCCTATAGTCCACTACACTAGGTTCTCACGACCATGTGTAAATCAGAAAGTATAGCATCGCGTATCGACCCAACTAAACCTCATGAACTAGTTAGATAGAATTTTACAATTTGTCAGCATACAGAATATCAGTCACACTATCCAACAATACTAGGCATTGGAAAGTAACAATAGCCTAACAGGCAAACAAGACCCAAAAGTCAAAACAGGAAAAGAAATGCATGGAAATACATCCAAAACGAAACAATTAACCCTATTCACAATCAATAATCACCTACTCAGTCATACCAGCATTGTAGAGAAACAATAGGGCTAGAACAGTAAACACAGAATACCCCATTCATGCATATTGGGAAAAATTTCACATAAATCTAAAATACATTCATCAAAAAGGCACAAACCACCTACCTCGAGGTTTGGAGATAGATATATGTGATTCTTGAAGCTTGAATATCCTTAGATTGTTGAAGATCTTCAAAAACGTCTAAAAATTTGGACCCATAATAACATGGAAAATAAGATGTATCATGAAACGAGGCTCCAGTAGAAGAGATAACTCACCGATCTGATTCCAACGCAACCGACAGTTTTTGATTAGGAGTACGGAAGGAGGATCAGGGGCTCGTTGAAAATTTGTGGCCATACCCTAACTCTTGGACGGACCAGACTTATAAAAAGTCATTCATGTCCGTCAGACGTGACCCCAGTGCATTTAGTGAAAAAAAGAAAGTACATAGTGTGTACTTTTGAAGTACACGACATGTACTTTCCTTTTCCATACTCTACTTTAGGTGGCCTCCACGTCACCCCACACGACCATGTTTGTGACTATGACACGACCAGCACACGGACTCTTACGGTGACGTAGTACATGGCATGTACACAAAAAGTACACAACATGTATTTCCAAAATTTCCCGAAACTCCCATTTTCTCAAAAACTCCATAAAAAAGAAAAATACACCTAAAATAGAGATTCAGGTTCTTACCCTCATATCATTTTTGATGGAAGATAATTTGTTATTTTTTTTCTTGTTTTACTCAGATAATATGATATAATCTTTATATGGTAACTCCTTAGAGTCTCTCTAATAGTTGGAAGTCTTTGGAAAATAAGGTAGTCTTATTAACTTCATGTAACTCCTAATGTCCCGACACTAGTCCGTGATCTCAGGTTAGAGATGTTACCAATTGGTATCTCAGAAAATGTTTCTGTATAATTCTATTAATGAATATAGTAGATAGATAAAAGACATGTGTAATAGAATTAGATGAACATCAAACATGTGTGTAATGAACACCTTTCCTAGTGGGAATTATAGTATACCAAGGATATGGTATTGTTGTTATTTATGTTTTTGTTCTTATTTATTTTTTTATTATTGTATGATATATGAATTTGAGATTTATATTATGTTTTTATCTATTGAAGCATTTTCAATAGTCCTATGTACATACATTATTCATGGCATATAGGATTCACATTCCAATCATGTGACTATATGTGATTGATATCACAAATGATATATGGTTTAGTTGCCTAAAATGTTAATAAACACATATATGGGTTTACCATATATAACATGTTGGTGGAATAAAACTTACTAAATCTGTAATACTATTCTTCTAAATATATTTCCTATAAATATTATAACAATCCATATTTCTAAATCATTTTATTTCATTATATTTTACATAAAGATATCAATAATACAATCCAATAAATTTGAGTGGCCTTATATATTTAGGGAATTAAACACACAAACCATTCAATTAAAATAAAATACAACATCATTATTTAAAAATATATAATATGATGCTAGTTTCCTTGGATCTATTAATTCTACACAGGATAACCTTGGAAGAAACAAATGAAAATTGTTGATCTGTGAATTCATGCATGTAAATAATCAATGCATAGCGTGATGATAAATAATGAATGTTAACCAAAATTTATATCATGAAAACATAATGTGGTAAGAATCATATATAGTAACCTATAATCTTGTTATAAGAAAACTACATAAAAATCAAGATATCATAGGAATATGGAAAATAATTAAAACCTGACAACATAAGCATAAGTTGAGGTTAACCACCAAGACAAAATAACATGGTGATATTAGGATAACTACAAAAAAACATACATAGAATCACAAGTGGTGAAACAATTTACCCAATTCATTGCATCACTATCAGGGAACACCTTTCATATATAACATCTTAAGACTCGTGCACCACGATCTTGTGCTGAAATCCATAAAAAAAAAATTTCTCTGATTTTGATAATTCTGGCCAATTTTAATCATCAAACCTTACAGTATCAAAATTAAAGCATGGATAACTTACATTCTAGAGGACCTCATAGTTTTATAGTTTTATAATATTAAGACAAAATCTGATATAAATAATTATCAATTCATCGAATGAAAATTTCACCCTTCTAACCCATATTTTCTTATTTTACATTAGGTCATCAACACCATCCTTTTGAAATACATTATATACATAAATCGTTCAACCTCATTCTTTATGACATGGGGGAAAAGAAAATATAGTAATTTTTATCTCAAATGATAAGAAAGTGTAAACATAAGAATTATAAATTTAATGTAATCAATGAGTATTAGAGTTCATGAGGATATGATGAAATAATCTAAGTGCATGAGTTAATCATAATAAAATCGTAGAAATCAATACCTAGATCATCAAATATGAAAATATGGTAGGGTAAAAGTTCACCATATTAAATAATATTGATCCATGTGATATAAATCTCGGTCATTACAAACAATATGAACCCAGATCATGAATAAAGAAAAAAAGGGTGTAAATTTGGAAATCATTTTCACCTGACTCATACATTTACTCTTACAAATGGAATAACCATACGGTTGGAATATATACCCAATGCATTAGAGGGATATCATGGACTCACCGATCATCAGTTTATAAGGTAACCACCTATCATTATTTCTTCATGGTACCACCTATCATTGTCTAATCATATTACCACCAACTATTGGTGTATAATGGAACCACCCACCATTGGTTTATCATATTACAAACCATTAAATTTCTAACTAACATTAAAAAACTATTACACAAGAAATATTTCATTTCATCGTAATATCATAATAAAACCAATTATCCCATTTATAACATGGTTAACCTATGGAAAAGAAATTAATTATATAAAAATATCTTAGAAAAAATGATTAAACCAAGTAAAAAAATGTGTTCCATAATAATATTATTGAAACATGATGGAATCATTGATATGAAATGGGTTCTGTTACAATCACTTTGAAATAATATTAACCCATGGAAAAGAATATGGTACCACATAAATCTAATTGAAACATGATTAACCCATTGATATGAAATGGGATCGAAAAAAAACTATTTGAAACAAATTAATCCATGTAAGATAAATGGGTTCTGCAACAATATCTTTCAAACATGATTAGCTTTTGGTAAATAAATGGGTTCCATAAAATTCTCTTTGACACGTGATTAACCCACCGAAACAAAAAGAGGTACCACAATAATATCCTTGAAAGAAAATTAACCCATATACAAAAATAATGAGGATGGAATCAATGAACAATATCCATAGTTTAGGATAAGTAGAAAAAGTTATGTTGATGTTAATGAAAGGAAATCCCATTAAAAATTTAATTAAAATCATTTTGAGGAAAATAATATTTAAACATTCCAAAGTGTCCCTTCACATAGAAATATTTGATTCCAAATGATCATGAATGGAATAAAATAAAATAAAAATAAAAATATCATGATAATAAGGATATTAATGATATAACATTACAAATGAGTAGAATATATACCTCATTAAAGATGATATGTGTATAATATAACAAAACTCTCGGAGAATGAAAATTGTGAAAAAATAGATTAACACATTGGTATCTTTGAAACCCTAATATCAATGAATGTGAGATAATTAAATGGATATATAAAATAAATTCATGTATAATAATCATAAAATAAATTCATGGTAAATATATATACAACATAAAAATAATAATTGGTGAATATTGCATGTATCTCACAAAAATAAGTGTTTGATAAGAAAAACCCTTTGAACGTGAGTAACTTTTTAACAATGATATCCCAGAAAATCACAACATAAATTGATACATTTAATATAATTAAATAATTAAAATTCATGATATAAAATTTCATAGTTCATTATATAAACCACATAAAATAAATGAGTGGTGAATATAGTATTAGTCTAGAAGAAATAAACTTGAGACTAGAAATAACCCTACAACTATGGAAACATAGGAATCCGAAGTCCCAAAAGTAATAATCATACACATAAACATTTATAAAAATTTAAGATCAAATATATAACACCCCAAGATTTCATATTACATTATTTCATTAAAAAAATCAATAGCTTGCACTTCATGCAACACCGAGTTCGAGCGCACCACAACTTACCACACTAACCATTCAAAAAACTGTTATGAATAGTATTAACTGAATTTTAAATCTTATATACTCTATAAATTTAACATTCATATTATGTGTTTCTTAGACACAATATAAGAACAAATTCATTTTTTCAGATAATATATATATTTTAAAAAAAAATACAATTTTACCGCCTTTTATTGGAAAACCTTTTTAAAACCAATAGTTGACACTTTTATACATTCAATTTAATGAAATTATAAATTTTCATTATATGTGGGACATAAAAATTTAGTTTAGATAAATTTTTGGAACTTTTCTAATAACATTAATATTTTTATGAATAGTGAATAAATAATATGCTTTAATTGAAAACAACTTTTTTAAATAAAAATAATTTATTGTGATAAATTTTGAATATGGATGGTTTGGAAGTATAATTTGATTATATTTTTATCATTTAATACAATTTAGTTCCTTATAAGTAATTTCGCTTTTAAATTTGACCTAAGCACATGTCAATCTTTGGATAGTTTTTATTTTTTAAAAACTTTCTTTTTGGTTATGATAATGGGAATTAATTTTGAAGTAATAAATTCAACATATATGTTTTTAATTTGGTAAAATATACTTTTTTTTGAATTTTGAATATCAAAATTATGTTAGGCTAATTTTTTGGTATTTTTCTAAAAACATTCTAATTTTGGTGAACAGTAAAAAGAACCATGTTATTATATAAAACCAATTTTTTATTTAAATATTTATTTATTCTATTTTACATTATTTTAGGTGAAAATAGATACATAATACCTATATATGTTCAACGTAATTCATTGGTGTCATTTTATAATAAGTTTATATATATATATATATATAATTTTATCGAACATTTTACCGTCTTTTTCCCAACTTCTTGGAGCATTTGTAAATTTGTATAAAACATAATTTTACTTCTTCTGTGAGTTGAATTTTAAAAATCAAGATACATGGTAAATATCAGTAATTAAAATGTGTTTCAATAAGATGAAAGTAATTTTTGGTGAATAGTAACTTTTGACTTTTATTTACCACAGTTAAAGTAAACATGGTAATTAAGGGTAAAAATGATATCATAATTACCCTAAAACATGTCCTAATTCTATTGGATAAGTATAAATAGACTAAAAAAACATATGAATAATATATGATTCTATTTGGTCCACATGGATTTGATTAGGACATTTATTGTTAATTAATTTAAAAAATAGTTAAAGGAGTTAAATTCGAAGATTAATAACTGAACCATTTTTAATATAGGGTTATACATAATTAAAATTCTACTATAAATATTCATTAGAAAAAAAAAATTTCCTACGTAATTATGTTTTACTTATAATTTTTAGACATTAAATAATTTAATTTATTTCTGACATAGTGATGAGGCAGTAATTACCTTAATAATGAAATATTAAAATAATTCATATATAAATATCCAAATAAATTAAATTTAAGACTTTTGTTGAATTATAATGATTTTATATGTTAATATGACTTGTAAGGATGAAACATATAAATTTATTTAGAATTAATAAAGTTGTTACGACTTTAACAAAAAACATTTATTAAATAATGTCAAAATTGACATAATTGAGTTTTTAAATAAAATACTATATTATTGGTTGATAAAATATTCGTAAAAATGTACGACTGGGAAAAAGGGCCTTATTAATATTATATATGTCATTTAAGAACCTATTGGGGTTATCTTGGAAGTTTATAGTATGTTTATTGACCATATAATATAAAAATACAAAGAGACATGGTAAATGTCTAACTATTTCAATAAGAGTTAAATCTAACAGATATGGTTAATATGATGACCTAAAAATGTCTAAAAACTATTTCATGAATGTTTTTCGTCCAATATCCACCTTATACTTTAAATAATTTATTTTTTATATATTATAAACCTAAAATTATTTTATTATAAAATAATATTTCAAGCTTTCCTAAAGTCACCCTGACCTCTCTTATAAAAGGGAACTTCCCCTTCTTTTAATTTCACACCTCCAAAGCCTTTTGGCTTGGCCAAAACCAACCCAAATATCCTCTCAACCTAACTCCCTTAATTATAAAGGCCTTTTTTTGTCCCAAAGAAAACCTAAGGATCCCTTTTGATCAAATCAAAAGGAAGATCCCAAAGAAGAGGTAAATATTTCCTCACCTCTTTCAAGTTCATTTATTCTTCCACTTCCTCTTTCTTTGTTGATTACATTCTAAAATAATAACTCCATTATATTCTCTATACTATTATGTTATTATAAAAATGGTACAACCATATTCATTATTCTATCTATCCTATAAATGACAAAGTCACCATACGTGCGTACTTACGGATTACCGTCTCCACATCGTGGTGTAGTTTGTTATTCAAACATTTAATTATTGGGATGAGTATACTAATGAGTATAAATGAAGTTAATAATAAATATAAAATGTTAAATATTCTTTATATATGATATACCATCCAATTACATACTATTTCTCCCTCAATATAATGATATTATCGCTCGGGAATACGTACGGATTACCGTCTCCACGACGCGATGAGATTCATTTCCACGTTCACCATTCAATGATGATTATAAACTATATATCATCAATAAGTATTTAATATATGACCTAATAATTCTAATATATATATATATATATATATATATTAACTTATATATATCTTATTCACTTAGTTCCGTTCAATATGATATGAAAATGGAAACAGCGTTTATGCGTACGTATGGCCTACCGTCTCCATAAACAGTGTTTTCTAGTTAATATATACGTCTGTTATACATGTTTATATTCTAAATATATATGATATTATAATCATGATTTATATTCTGGAAGTATTTAAATCATGATCTAAGTTATACAATTAAGAGTAACAGTTTAAAACATGTACGATAAAGAAAGTGATTATTACTTGAAATGTTAATTTAACATGGAAATTATTATAAAATGGGTTGTATAAAGTCATTAATGAATCATGTATAATATCATAAATATTAATATGTTTATGATATAATTTAATAACAAACTACGGTATTTATAGAGGATTCTAAACGTACTATCGACAAAAGAAAAGTGCAAGGTAAGGGTTAATTTCACAATATCTTTATTATCTGAGGTTGTTTTTATGTAAGTATCTACTGAGACATATTTATTATACATGCACATATTTCATAAAATATTATTCAAAGATATAATTTTTAAGGGAATTGTTTTACGAAAACATCATTTTAAATGTTTTAAATATTTATTCTTCTAAATTATTCTCATTAATGTCTATGTTTTCAAAATGGGTTTTAAGGATTTATTTATATGGACATGAATGTTATTAACATGTTCATTCCATTCAAAAGTTTCAAAGTCATATGGTACACTTTGATTCAATTTTTTTTAATGTCTTCCTTTGTAAATTTTGTGACTTTTAAATGTTTTTCGGAAAAAGGGATATTTCACTCTAAGATTTTTAAAAATCATTTTCATCTATATCAACACCTTGTGATGGATTTTAAACATTATTGAATTTTATTTATTATGATAAAAATATTCCAAATTTTATTGAAGGTCTTGTGATATGTTTGATATGGATGTGTTATTTTTATACCATTCATGTTTTATGGATAACGTATTGACATTTTGTATGCTAGTTTTAATAAGAATGTTTATGTTATGTTTAAAAATTTTCATATAAGGAATGCATTTGACTTAGTTAGTGATGGGTGGAGACTGTTATAGCTCCTCGATTCATCAGTAGGTCTCATGAGACAAACTACTGTCTTAGAACAAGGCCTTGAAAAAATCTTATTTTTATTCATGGACCAAGGCCTTGAATTTTTGGTTATGAAGTCTTGAATTATGCATTCTATCTTTATGAGAGTGGATATTGATGTTGCACCTTATTGTGCAACTAGTATAATATCCATGAGAATAAGTAAATGGAATTATTTGATTTTATCTTTGCAATATTTTTCTGAAGTTTAAGTTTAAAAGGCTTTTGTTTTAGTCTAATACATTTGCTTAAATGTTTATTCTTATTTATTAAAGTTTCCAATAAATTGTTATCCTTACTGAGTATCTAAGCTCACCCCTATCTGTGTTTTATTTTTCTCAGGATGTGAAGAAGTATTTTATGATTGATAAGTAGGGTTAAGCTAACGTATTAATGGTGTTATCAAATGATCATTTATGTTGTGTTTTATTATCTAAGGTGTAATGTAATGTTCATGTATGTAATATATTTTCTTAGACTGCTAAATTAATCGGTCTTTTGGGACTTCCTTCCTTGTAATAATTCCAATGTATTAAAATAATGCACCGACTCCCATAACTGGGGTCAGGGTGTTACAGTTGGTATCAGAGGAAGTTTAGCAATATCATTGGAAACTAGATTTAGAAAAACTCCGATTAGATAAAACTACCCTAAGATAAACATTGAGGATTAGTATAGAATAACATCCTAAAATTTTAGTGCTGTAGAAATTTTGTGATTTTTCCAAGAAATAAATCAATATCTAGATATGAGCAGGTAGAGGCGGCTCTGGCAGAGATGTACCTAGGGGTAAAACCTGAAAACACCACTTTGAGCTAGACTCGAACGGGAACTGGTGCACGATAATGGCGCTTGATGCACTCTTGGTTACGACACTCTCAGGGGATATGCTTTGGATAATTCTTGATTCATTACAAACCACTATGAAGGGTTTTTTAGTATATACCTCCTCAAAGAAAACATTTTTATGATTATGGATTATATCCATGAACTATTCAATTTATGATAACTATTTTACATAATTGGAATTATTCATTGTGATTTATAAACTAACCTTGTGTATGCCATTGTTTAGAAATGGCGCCCAGTAGATGGAATGAGACCTCCAGTAATATGCATGATCCAAAGAGTAAGAAGGATCATATATTTCATGGTGTTAAGAAACTATTTAGAAAGGAAATAGTCTCCCGCGTATTATCATCATATGAAGAAATAGTATCATGTGTTAATATGATTTGTAAATAATTTTCTGTGTCCTATTGCTTTGAACGGAAGCTAGATAATAAAAAGATGGTACTGAGAAATATGGAAAAATGGAATAAGGAAATGAAGGATTTTTCCATATGTGATAACTATGGAAATAACAACATTGGTAAATACTTGAAGGGAATTTTAGTTTGGTATAAGTGTGGAAAAAAAGGACACCAATTATGTGATTGCAAGGGTGAGAAAAAGGATTTAAATATGCAATGTTTCATCTGTAAGGAGTTGGGACACTACGCGAATCAATGTCCAAATCATCAAAGTATACCCCAATTTCTTCTATTGGATAATAATAAAGTTATAATACTAAAAATGATAAAGAGGAATGATTGTGAGTTCTTATGTTGTTATTAATGTATTGTGTCATTTGAGTATTGTATTAATGATGTACATGTTATAAGAATTATAGATTATATAAGGATTATTCTGCAGTACCATTTGATTAAGGACATGAGATTAGTGGAACCAAGACAAGTGACTCAATGGAAAGTTAAACTTCTTGGAAACTACATGGTTGAAGGAATGACAAAACATTAATATGTTCCGGATACTATAAGAGATGATTTATTTGGATAAATTATTTTGTATATTACTGACATCCTTGGAACTGGTTAATTGTTTGTTTATTCCATCATTTTTGGAGTATAAATTTTTTTTGGATATAAGATATATATCCAGTATTCTATAAGGAATTTGGGAGAATGAATGTAATCAATACAGTTATATGATAATTCAGGTTGTTACGATGTTTTAAAAGAATACATGATGAAGGTATTCACATGTTATTATGTGGAAAAAATATCTTCATTATATTTACCTTCCTTATAAATTTTGGGCTGCGAGTTTGGATAGAAGGATTTTGGATATGTATAAAGGTTAGAGATGATTAATTTTGGCATTGGATATTATTGTAAAGGATAATTCATTTCTTGAGATTATTTTTGGTTTGTCAAAAAAAGGACAACCCAGAGGTCGGACACAAACCTATCTCATCCGGAAAGGCCGTGAGACTTGAACCGGCAACCAAAGGGTGACTAAGGTGCATCACCTACCACTGGCCTACATGATTTCCTGGTTTGTATAATGTCATTTTTTAAAATATTCTTACAAATCATTTTTAAATTAATTTTTTTTAACCCTATACGATTAGGATAAAGAGAATATTTTTGAATTCTATTATCTTTTGTGGTGAATGATGAGTTTGTGGTAGATATTAGTTGAAGGATAAAACTCTACATATCAAGTATATATATATTAATATCCTCTTATTAGATGAATAAATTAATTCTTAAACTTTAGGGAAGGGATCTCAAAACCAAGAATTTGTTACCCTAATAACATATATTTTGTTGAACCAATGATATTTTACATCAACTTAGATTGATGGCTTTGAGGCCCTCAATTTTACACTAGTTTGTGATTGATGACCTCAATCACTCCCTATAAATATTTACATTTTCGTCCAATTATGTGTCTCAAATTTCCAACAATTTTATCCTAATCGAGATCATAATTTGGGGCTGACTTTTTCATTTCCATTTCCCTCTTATTAAGAATAAATTTTATTAACCTAATTTCTGATGTGGGTTTTCTACAAAGGTAATTTTCTATTTTTAACCATTTATTTTTGAAATTGTTTTTAAAATTACGAGGACACAGTTTATTGAAGTAGGTTAGAATGTAACACCAAAACATTTCAGAGTATGTTATCTCATTAAAGTAATTAGATAGCTTGCACTACATGCAACACCGAGTTTGAGTGCACCACAACTTACCAAACTAGCCTTTCAAAAAGTGGTTATAAATATTATTAACTGCATTTAGAATATTATATACTCTATATAATTTTAATATTCATATTATGTTTTTCCTAGATAGAATTTAAGAACAAATTCATTTTTAGATAAAAAAATATTTTTCAAAAAAATACAATTTTACCTAATTTTAATGTCGAACCCTTTTTGAAACCAATATTTGACACTTTTATATGTTCAATTTAATTAAATGAATTTTGTCTTTAGAATCGGGACATAAAAATTTAGTTTTGATAAATTTTTGGTACTTTTATGATAAATTTTATATTTTGATGATTAGTGAAAAAATACTATGTTTTAATTGAAAACAACTTTTTTTAATCGAAATAATTTATAGTCACAAATTATGATTTTTTTGGTTTGGAAGTTTAATTAGATTATATTTTTATCATTTAATAAAATTTAGTTCATTATAAGAAATTTAACATTTAAATTTGACATAAACACATGTCAATATTTTGATAGTTTTTACTTTTTAAAAACACACTTTTTGGTTTGGAAAATGCAAAATAATTTTGAATTAATAAATGAAACTTCTTATGTTTCGAATTTGGTAAAATAGACTTCATTTTTTAATTTGGAAAATCAAAATTAGATTAGGGTAATTTTTTGGTATTTTTCTGAAAACGTTCTATTGAATTTTTATTCAAATAATTTTTATTTTATTTTTTTTATGTAAAAATAGATACCTAATACCTATATATGTTCAATGTAATTATATAGATTAATTTTAATATATATATATATATAATTTTATCGAACATTTTACCGTCTTTTACCCACATTCTTGAAGCATTTTCAAATTTGTAGAAAACATAATTTTATCACTTGTATGAGTTGAATTTAAAAAATTGGAGAGACACGGTTAATATTAGTAAGAAAAATTTTGTTTAATAAGATTAAAAATAGTTTTTGGTGAATAGTAACTTTTGACTTTTATTTACCATGGTTAAAAGTAAATACGGTAATTAAGGATTAAAATGATATCATAATTACCCTAACACATTTACTAATTCTATTGGATAAGTATAATTTGACCAAAAACAACCATAAAATTAAAATATGATCCTATTTGGTACACTTGGATTAGATTAGGAAATTTATTATTATTTTATTAAAAGAAGAGCTAAAATAGTTAAATTAAAAGTTTAATAACTAAACCATTTTTAATATTGAGTTATACCTAATATAAATTTGAGTATAAATATTCAATAGAAATATAATAATATTTCCTACATAATGGTATTTTATTTATAATTTTTAGACATTAAATAATTTATTTTATTTATGACACAGAGATGACACATTAATTACCTTAATAATTAAATACTAAAATAATTGATATTATATATATCCAACTAAATGTAATTTGAGACTTTGGAGGAATTAATATAATTTTATAGGTTAATATGATATCTTATAATTTAAAATATGGATTTATTTCTTAGTAATAAAGTTTTTAGGAAATTAACAATAATCATTTATTAAATAATGTCAAAATTGACATAATTGAGTTTTTAAATAAAATACAATATTATTTGTTGATATAATATTCCGACAAATCTGAGGATCTATAAAAGGGTCATAATGATATTATATATGTCATTAATGAACCTATTGGGGTTCTGTTTTATGTTTATAGTATGTTTATTAACCATATAATATAAAAATACAAAGAGACATGGTAAAGGTAAAACTATTTAACTAAGAGTTAAATATAAAAGATAAAGTTAATATGACAAACTAAACATATATAAAACCAATTGTTTGAGAGTTTTTCGACCCATACCCACATTTTCATATAAATAATTATTTTTGGAGCCATTAGAAACCGAAAATGATTTTATTATAAATTAATATTTCAAGCTTTTCCTAAAGTGACCCTTACCTCTCTTATAAAAGGGCACTTCCCCATCTCTTAATTTCACACCTCCAATGCCTTTTGTCTCAGAAAACCCCTTCCCATATATCCTCCCAACTTTCCTCCCTTAATCCTAGAGGCTATATTTTGGTTATAAAGACATCCTATGGATCCATTTTGATCAAATCAAAAGGAAGAACCTGAAGAAGAGGTAAATATTTCATCACCTCTTTCATGTTCTTTTCTTCTTCCACTTCCTCTTTATTTTTTTTCCATTCTAAAATAATAACTACAGTATCATATATATATAGTGATTTTATTATAAAAATGGTACAATCATATTCATTATCTATCCATCCAAAAAATTAAAAAGTCACCACACGTGCGTACGTACAGATTACCGTCACCACGTTGTGGTGTGGTTTGTTATTCAAAAACATCATTATTTAGATGGGTATAATAATGAGTATAAATGATGTAAATAATATATATAACATGTTAATTATTCTGTATATATTATATACCATCTAATTACATATTATTTTTTCATCAATATAATGATATTGTCGCTCGTGCATACGTATGGATTACCGTCTCCACAATGCGATGAGATTCATTTCCATGTTCAGCATTCAACGATGATTATAAAATATATGTCATTTATAAGTATGTAATATATGAAATAATAATTCTATTAAATATATATATATATACTTACATATATCTTTTTTTATTATTTCCGTTCAATACGATATGAAAACAGAAACAACATTTATTTATACGTACTGCCTACCGTCCCCATAAACAACAATTTCAATTTCATATATACGTCTATTATACATATTTATATTCTAAATATTTATGATATATAAATAATTTTTTATATTCTGGAATTATTTCAATCATGATCTAAGTGAT